>CM050427.1:17747300-18347300 GCA_027564155.1 Gymnocypris eckloni scoliostomus | reverse complement strand
AATTGTGTTCATGGACAGCACAGTTGAGACAGGCCTTACAGGCTCCTTTGAGCATTTAATACATTTCAGTGTTTAAATAAAAGTCTTTAGCTAAGGTACCCAAACTGTCAAAAATTGATAATATTAAATAAATAGAGAGATATCCAGGGTTGCTGAATAGCTGTACAGTATATTATTATGAAAGAGGCTTCTTGTAGAACTAGTCCATTTGTGCTGTATTCCATTTATTATATAGTTTTATTTATATATATCATTTTTTAAGGGATTTTTTTGAGGGGAGTAGGGGTGGTGTTGTCATGCATATTTATTTTATTTTTACCCCTTTTGTCATATACATTCTAGTTTAATACACATGTATTATGTATTTATTTATTTTAAGAAACTAACTAACAGAGACCACCAAACTTAATCCCCCTCTAGTCAGTTGTTAATTTTGTAGTTGGAAGAAGAAATAATCTAAGGCTTTAAGAATGTAATGTCTCTTGTCTGGTTTGATATTTGAAACAGAAAAGTCAAGAACTCATAGCCAGCTGATGAATCAAGCACTGTTAATTTTTTAAATGATAATATTCCTTGCAAAATTAGACTGAAGAGAAAAAAAAGAACAGAGAAGAATGCCCTCTGTGCAGTGAGGGCCTGATGTTGTCCAGCAGTAGAGGGCAGTCTTTCTTTTTGTCTGACTTTCATCCCCGTCCTCTCTTCAGACCGACAGGCAGCCTGACATGTTCCAAAGAGTGAGTGCTTGCATTTATTTTAACACTATCTATTACAGGGCATTAACTTAAGCAACACCGAAAGGTTTGTTTTAGATTGAACTCCGGTCCCTAGTGGCCAAACATTATTGAAAAATATGTATCTCATGTTTCTTCCCCTAGAACATATGGTGCAGATTCAAAGGCTAGTTTGAGGTGGAGTTACATTTTTGCATAAATAATTTTTCCAGCTTTTATAAGAAAAATTCGTACCAGAGAAATATTTTCCTTCTGTCATACTGAAACACTCTGGTTTCCCAAGCCTCCCCATCTTTGAGAGAGATTGCTTTCCTTAGCATAGGAACATGACGGAGGATCTGGGTGCTACAAAGGCAAGTGGCTACCATACATGATTGATTCCCTCGATGTGCTTCTTCCTCAAAGTCAACAAGCAGTCAGAAGGTGGTGGTAGAGGGGAGCAAGAGTGTTCTTTTGCCAATTATCTCTGGCTCTGGGTGAGTTGTGGGTGATCTCTGCATCAAGCGAGGACTTGGAAGAATGTGTCTGGCAGTGTAGCTAGATGAGTTGCGTCACCTTACTGAAGTTTTCCCCCCGAGCCACTGCCGGATGGAATCTGTCAGAAAAATAGATTAGAGACAAGTGCTCCATTCTTTCCCTCCTGTTGCAGGTCTGCCACCGAAGGAAATATGCATATCTCACATCTCTCCAACCACAGTAGTTTCCATTTTAGCGTAGACGTAAAGGATGAGAAATGAGATGGAACATATGTTACTTCTGGCTTTTTCTTGTAAAGTAGCACAATTGATAACCGTTTCACCCATTGATTTCTGTCTCTTTCTGGTAGTCAAGCTGAAAGTCACTTCTATAAATCACTCATTTATATTTGTGAACTCACTGTAGTGTCTTCATTTTTGAGCAAGGCTTACATAGTCCAGTGAAAATAAAGCAGTAATTAATAGCCATTTGATGGGAGATTATTATGCTAAGCAGCCTAATTACTGGAGTGTGTCCTCTGAGTCCCAGAAGGGATGAATCACTACTGAAATCACAATATTAGATCGGAGACCTTTTTATGACGCAGTAGACAGATCAGGTCTAGTCTCAGACACTTGGGAGTGTGTGTGAATATTTGTTTTTTGGAGATTGTACCTAACCGTACCCAAATGTTGTATTAAAAACTTAAATTTTTTAACACAGAAACTCTGGTTGCAGCTTTGTTTTTTTGTTTTTGTTTTTGTTCAAAAACCTGTCTACATTCTTAGAAATGCATTGTTGTTTTCACATGGTTTTGATGGCTGTGGTTTAACTATTGAGTAAATAATAATAATACAAATATCGAAATCTATAGTATATACATCATCTTAATTGCTCTAAACAAAAATATATTTAAGGTATTATTAATGTAATAAAATAGATGTCAAACCACTAGGTTTTGACCACAACACGTTTTGTCTCCATGATATCAGGATGTTTTAATTTAAATAAAGCTTAAATAAAATCAAGTATAAATATTATATGGAAAATGCTAACTTAAAATTCATAAATGAAAATTGAAAATGTTGCCTTGGCAAATAACTAAAGTAAAAGAAGTTGAAGTTGTACTAAAATTACTAAAAGTTTATAAGAAAAAAATAAGCATAATTTCAAATAGTAATCATTTCCATGTCTCTTTTTCAGACCCCCAGACCGTTGAACATTATCAAACAAAACAACGGCGAGCAGATCATCCGTCGACGGACACGCAAGCGCCTGAATCCTGACCCCGTACCATCTGAGCAGGTGGGGTCCAAGCAGCAGCGTGTCAACAGCGAGGAGCATCATAACGGCAGCCCCTTAGAGAGGAGGGCTGAGGAAGTGGGATCTGATGGGTCATTATCACGTGCCGAGGCCCAAGCTCAGTTGGGTAAATATGAGGCTTGCGGTCCCTCAGGACCCAAAATTCACCCTAGCCCCCACTCCACCCACGCTTTCCTCGTCAACCAGACGCTGGAGATCCATAAGCGCATGCCACCCCTGCATATGCACAAGAGCCCTGCGGACGGCGGGGCAGAGGGCAATGGGCTCAGCGCAGGACCTCAGGGAGGGGACGGTAAGGGTGGTTCTGAACGGGGCAGCCCTATCGAGAAGTACATGCGTCCGTCAAAGCAGGCCAGCTACTCCCCTCCTGGAAGCCCTATCGAGAAGTACCAGTACCCGTTCTTCAGCCTACCCTTTCTCCACAACGACCTGCAAAACGAAGCAGAGTGGTTGCGCTTCTGGACTAAGTACAAGATGTCTGTGCCGGGCAACCCGGGCCACTACCTGAGCCCCGTGGCTGGCCTTCCCAGTCCGTGCCAAAGCTTTGTGCCTTACCCTACCTTCAGCTTACCGCCTCATTTCCCCCCAACGACCCCATCTGGACCCGAAAGTGACACGCCTCTCAACCTGGCCATGAAACATTCCAAACCCAGTTTTATGCCCAACGGGACCCTCGTTGCCAAGGATAAACGGGCATCACCCACTTTTGAAAGGGAGCGGGAGACAGAACGCTCGGAAGAACCCGAAGAAGAGCACTCTACTTCGCCAGTGGCCCAACCAGTCAAGGTTGATCAGGCCACGCAAGATGACATCTCGAGCAAATGCACCCACTGTGGCATTGTCTTCCTGGATGAGGTCCTGTACGCTCTGCACATGAGTTGCCATGGTGACGGCGGGCCCTTCCAGTGCAGTATCTGCCTGCACGCTTGCACCGATAAGTACGATTTCACAACCCATATCCAGAGAGGCCTCCACCGGGCCGCCCCCGAGGCGAGCGCCAACCCCTCTAACCAATGAGCTTTACGAACCTGTAGTCCGAGTACAACTAGAGCAGCAGGGAAATCGAGCGCTTGTACAAATGAATGCATTTAACTTTTTTTGCTTGAAATGTGCCAAGACGGATCATGGTGCCTAAGCAGCTAATGCAAGAAGCTTCAGTCATCATAGCATTTCTGTGGGAGCTCACACACACGTACACTTTTAATGAACAAAGACTGCTTTTTTAAGACATCGGTACATGTAGCTACTCAATCTAGATATATTTTTGTTAGTTCAGATATGTAATGTTCGACAAGGCAGTTCAGCAAGCAAGGTACATCTTCTCCAATTTAATGCTTCATTTCTTGTCGCCGTGTGTATTCGCAGATTTATGGAAAGTTCTCTTACCTGGTTCTGATAAAAATGAGGATGTGTTTCTGCATGTGTGGCTCAGTGTAGGAAAATATGGCAGTCGTCTGTCACTATGGTAACAGCATAAATGACTGCCATCCTCAAACAAACATCCACCATCCTCAGGGAATGTGTATGGCTGAATAGACAACATTATTTTATAGTCTGTCTCGAGTTAACATTATACTAAAATTCTTTTGGTTTTCTGTTTGTTCTTGTCATTCTTGTCTTTTTTTGTGTTGAAGTTATAGGGTTAGGTAACTCAAGTCACAGAATTCCATCAAAACTTTTAAGCTGCTGCCTTAGTTGCTGGGATGTATTTCCCTACTCTAGAAATTTGGGAAGGAATAAAAATATATATTTTTTTCTAGGTTGTTAATAGGAAAATCATATTATCAGTGCCTGATATATTGTACAAAGTATTTTCTACATGAGATGTTGATATGCAACATTGAACTCGCATCTAAATAAGGGCCTTGAGTTTGGCTCTGACAAACGTTTACATTTGCATATGTAGCAAACGTCATAATGAAGCAACACCTGAAGTTTTCTTTGTCAAGAAAACAGTAAGACTATTCAGTTTCCTTTCCTCCAAAGGTGGAATATTAAACAAAAGTAACATTTTCACAAAAGGGCACTATTCATTCCAAGCGTTGTCGTTTTCTGTTGCTTCTTCTTACCATGTACTTGTGCTTTGTAGTTGACGAAGAAGCTTGTATTGGACTGAAGTCTTCCTGTATTTTTCTCCTGCTCTTCTGATACTGAATATTCAAGGGAAACTGATGAGTCTGTGCTTTATTTGGTAATTTTATGGGAGCAGTGCTCTTTAATATAAAAATAATAACTTTCTGCCAGTCTAAATTCATTCTGTTCCACCTTTAATTCTAAAGAGCAGTTGAAAACACATTTGACCTTTGTTTTTAACAATTTTATTCAGTGTACTGTTGATGAAACTTAAAAACTGCAGGTGTTTCTGGTGCCTTTTGATGGCAGTTGTCTCAAAGAGGCATAACATTATTTATATTGTTGTTTCACCCAGCTGCACTTTGGTTTTTATGATCCGTTTGCAACTTTGTCATGTCGAGTGAACAACTGTCTACTTGAGCGACCGAAAAACAAGTTTTTAAGTAATAATGAGCTCAGAGATGATCCAAACATACTTCAAGTAAAGTGCTTGATATATTTTAAAGCTGTTCACGCATCTTCACAGTTTTCCATTTTATTTGAATAGGAAAAACAAAAAAAATGTTTTGCTGTTGTTGTTGTTGTTGTTGTGCTCCCATGTGTACTTCTCCACTCTTGCTCCTTTTCATGGTCACAGGTTCAGTGAGTTGGGTCTAGTCTGACTTCATACAGACATTATTTATATGAACTGGGGAAAAGGAGAGATTGAAACTCAAAATGTCTAATTTGTTCTCTTTCTCTCTCTTTCTGTTTCTCAGAAACTAGCCTTACAACGCTGCTTAACTGCAAATGCCTCTTAAAATAACTGAAATCATTATAGACTACAGTTGGGTATTAAATAACATTTTTCTTTTTTGTATCTCAATTTTAATTTGAAAATGTTAATGCTTGCACTTCAGTTATTCTATTGCAAAGAAGAAAGATGGAATGTGTTATGCTAAGTACAGGTACTGCATTATAATAAATGAAAAAGATCTTGCATATGTTTGAAGGTCTTAGTAATATTGAAACACAAGGAGTATTTGATGAAGCCTGAAAGCTTGTTTGGCCAAGGTCAAGGCAAAGGGCATAAATATGTAAATGTTTTAACCATTATTCTTAGAATGTTATTGTTTTCACACTTGCTGCATTTAAAGTGCATAGATGATGATTTTAGGATTTTTTTTTCAGCTGCCACCTTAACTTTTATTGTTATTATTTTATTTTTTCTGTGGTAGGTTTTTACATGAAAAAAGATTAAATAAAGATGGCAAAGATGTCTGTTACATCTAAACTTGAATAATAATGATGAAGATTGTAATAATAATGATAATAAAATAAAACATTTTAGCAATTTTTCTGTGTATTTTTTTGTGTCTTTGTAATGTATCTTTTTCTTGTAATTTAAGATTAATTGATTGTATTAACTGCAATTTGAACTGCATTTGATAGAAAATGTAAAAACAACATTGTGAAATGTTACAATTTAAAATAACTGTTTTCTATTTTAATATATTTGAAAATGTAATTCAATGCTGAATTTTATGAAGCCATTACTCCAGTGTCACATGATGATATATATATCACAAGTGAGATATTTACACATTAATGTTTTCGATTTCAATTAAGTTAACATTTTCATATTTTTTCCCCTGTTATTTTAATCCAGTGGCCAGCAGTCCAATCTGGAGAGCTAGATCTAACCTTTTGACAGTTAATGAACTTGAGATGCAGTGTAGGATATCAGAGACCGAATCAGACAAATCCAGATTCGATCAAAACATTGTTGAAACATGAGGAGCCGAATTGCACAAACAGGAGAACAAGACAACGGCAGGAAGTCGTAAATCAGATCCCTAGCTCCAGCCCGTCTGAATACAGCCTAACCAGCAAGTCTCTTTCACAGAACAGCTTGCAACATTAAAACAAAAGGAACACTTAATGATAATTCCAACTCTGGAAGGAGATTATCAAATTTGGGGCGAGTAGTCTAGACTAATCACATGTGTTCCACGATAGAAATCATGAGCTACAGACTTTCTTAGATTGACTTCCCCCAACCAACCAGCTAGCAAGACACAGACCAGACTGAAATTCCTTTGTCCAAAGAACATGTTTTTGTTCTACGCAGAACTACACACAGAGACTTTCATTTTTAATGAAACTAATAATTTCTATGCATAACTGCATATTATGTATGTAAGCCACACATTAGACTGTCATGTTTAAGCACATATTTTGTATGTCTTTTTAATAACTATTGAATTACTTTAAGGGTTATTCGTGTTTGGTATGTATGAGTTTGACAATTCTAGCTTGAAACGTTTCTTCCAATTGATTCTCTGTCAAATGTATCATATTCTGGTTATAGAAATCACATCCAAAAGTATACTTTGCAAGAGTGTGTAAAATTCGGGCAATGTGACTGACCATGACATGTGGATTTATTGATTGGGTGGAGAAACAAAGCAGCACCCAGAGCCAGGATAGGATCTAATAGGTCAAGATAACCATTGGGAGGTGTCTGAAAGCAGAGTTTAAAAACTCAGGACACCATCAAATCTCTCTCTTGAAACCCTCTTACAATCTCTCTTATAACCTGAGCACCATGTGCTCTGGCCTACATGCCAGCTGCGACCACAATGAGAAGAAAAGCCACCTAGTCTCTTTACATCCTTTTATTCTTTTACTTTAGTTTATTTTCTTTCCGTTGAGTTTCGTGTGCTAAGTTAAGTTTGCCAATGCCGTGTCTCCGAGTCCGACCTTGAGCGCCCGTCTAAACTTCAACCAGCCCACAACTCCGCAACTTAAGCCAAGAGCCCACGCCCAAAACGTCACTTCAACGACTACTGAACTCTAAGCCAATCACCGACTTCGGAAAAAAACTTTTCTGCAAAGACGGACGACAAAAAGGAACCAATTAAGCACAAAAGCAACACAACTACAAAAACTGGCATATCAAGATGCTGATTAGACAGGATAATTATTGCTTACATGTGCCTTAGGCCGTCCACAATAAAAGGCCACTCTAAAATGTGCAGTTTTACAGTATTGGGGGTGACCGGGGGGTCCGAAAACCAGTCAGTATTTGGTTCACAATTTGAGTAGAATTACTGAAATAAATGAACTTTTCCACGACATTCTAATTTATTTAGATGCACCTGTATGTATATATATATATATATATATATATATACTGTATATACAGTATCTCACAGAAGTGAGCACACTCCTCACATTTTTGTAAATATTTTATTATATATTTTCATGTGACATCACTGAAGAAGTGACACTTTGCTACAATGTAAAGTAGTGAGTGTACAGCTTGTTAAAATGGTGTGCATTTGCTGTCCCCTCAAAATAACTAATCACACTGCCATTAGCGTCTGAACCGCTGGCCACAAAAGTGAGTACACCCCTAAGTTAAAATGTCCAAATTGGGCCCAATTAGTCATTTTCTCTCCCCGGTGTCATGTGACTTGTTAGTGTTACAAGGTCTCAGGTGTGAATGTGGAGCAGGTGTGTTAAATTTGGTGTTATCGCTCTCACTCTCTCTTACTGGTCACTGGAAGTTCAACATGGCACCTCATGGCAAAGAACTCTGAGTGTCTGAAAAGTAGGATTGTTGCTCTACATAAAGATGGCATAGGCTATAAGAAGATTGCCAAGACCCTGAAACTGAGCTGCTGCACGGTGGCCAAGACCATACAGTGGTTTAACAGGACAGGTTCCACTCAGAAAAGGTCTCGCCATGGTCGACCAGAGAAGTTGAGTGCACGTGCTCAGCGTCATATCCAGAGGTTGTGTTTGGGAAATAGATGTATGAGTGCTGCCAGCATTGCTGCAGAGGTTGAAGGGGTCAGCCTGTCAGTGCTCAGACCATGCACTGCACACTACATCAAATTGGTCTGCATGGCTGTCATCCCAGATGGAAGCCTCTTCTAAAGATGATGCACAAGAAAGCCCTCAAACAGTTTGCTGAAGACACGCAGACTAAGGACATGGAATACTGGAACCATGCCCTGTTGTCTAATGAGGCCAAGAAAAACGTATTTGGTTCAGATGTTGTCAAGCGTGTGTGGCGGCAACCAGACGAGGAGTACAAAGACAAGTGTGTCTTGCCTACAGTCAAGTAGTGTCATGGTCTGTGGCTGCATGAGTGCTGCCGGCACTGGGGAGCTGCAGTTCATTGAGGGAACCATGAATGCCAACATGTACAGTGACATACTGAAGCAGAGCATGATCCCCTTATGCAAGGCAGTATTCCAACATGATAACGACCCCAAACGCACCTCCAAGACGACGACTCCCTTGCTAAAGAAGCTGAGGGTTAAGGTAATATGTGGGGCATTCTCAAACGGAAGGTGGAGGAGCGCAAGGTCTCTAACATCCACCAGCTCTGTGATGTCATCATGGAGGAGCGGAAGAGGACATGACCAATGGCAACCTGTGAAGCTCTGGTGAACTCCATGCCCAAGAGGGTTAAGGCAGTGCTGGAAAATAATGGTGGCCACACAAAATATTGACACTTTGGGCCCAATTTGGAGATTTTAACTTAGGGGTGTACTCACTTTTCTGATCAGTGGTTTAGACATTAATGACTGTGTGTTGAGTTATTTTGAGGGGACAGCAAATGTATTCTATTTCTCACTGTACACTCACTACTTTACATTGTAGCAAATATAATTTCTTCAGTGTTGTCAAATGTGAGGGTGTACTCACTACTGTGCATATATATATATATATATATATATATATATATATATATATATATATATATATATATATATATCACATACGTGATCAAACTTATTTTGGTTTAATTTATTTATTATTTAATGTGATATTTGTATTTTATTTATTACCTGTTTTTAAGAGAGTGTGGAAATGCAATTCACTATTGATCTTATTTGCCTTTATTTTTAAGTTATTAAGCCATATATATATATATATATATATGTGGCTAGAATACAAAGATAATTCCTTGCCAGTTTGGACAGCCGTGGTTAGAGCCGCTGAGATTCCCTCCACCACTGCAGTGGGTCTTCCTCAGCATCCAGTGTCTCTGCCTGCAGGTATGACTGTAGTTCAAGAGCTATGGCCTGGTCCTGTTGCAGAGGAGGTCCAGCAGCTTTGTCTGTGGTGACCTTGAAAAAGCTGCTTAGGCCCTTCTTCTTTTTCTTTGGAGCAGCAGCTGGATCCTCTGTAACATCATCAGACATTGGCATTCTCCTGGGAGGGAACATATACGAAAATAAGAATTGAGGTTGTGGTATTAAACGTTCAAATGATGTTGTCAACACATTAATCCACTTAACTTTTCATTATCATCATTTATTATTATTATTATTACTACCACGGCAGTCATAACATTCAACAGAACATTCTTCATCTCTGCTGTCAGTCTGTCTTCAATAGACCCTCAGTTGTCTTTCCTATTTAAGCTTGAACCTTTAAGCTTGGGTCCAGGGCAGAGGCCATGTCAAGTAACTCTTGTGTCGCTGGGTCGCTGTATTTGTCATTGAGGTAGTCTACTATCTTCTGTTTGATGCTTTTGGTAAGGTCTGTGTCGTTGTCCTCCTGCACTTCCAATATTGAATTGCTGAAAAGGAGGAGGGTTGGTTTCAGAAGAGACACACTTATATATTTCTCTCCAGAAAGTGTGTCAGTGAATTCAACAAGAGGGCTAAGAGACTTATTGATGGCGTCTAGTACGTCAATGTCCTGCCAAGAGAGAGTGAGATGTCTGAGTTTCCTGTCGCTAGAAAGAACCTGGGCAATGGCCTTATGCTGTTCGAGGACTCTGTCTATCATGGCCTGCCTTGATCCCCATCTGGTTGGGCATTCTGTTTTAAGGTGTTCAGGTAGCTTCAGCTGCCTCTGTGCCTCTGCAAGTTCCCTATTTTTTTTCCACCATAGGAAAAGCTGCTGACGAGCTTCTTGCAGACCCCCATTGCACGGTCAATCATATGATCCTTTATTGCATTCCCTAAGATTACAATAAATAATATTTAGTATCAACAATATGATCATTGCAACCCTCATCAAAGTCTCATTTGTTAAGACAGAGTAAGAAAGCATCAAAGAGTAGTTCAAGTGATAGTAATAATAATAATATAATAATAATAATAATAATAATAACAGTAAAAGGTTAACATGAGAGAGACAGTCACACAGAAATTGGAAAAAAAAATTGGTCTATAATTTCTAGTATTGTTATTGCTGTTTTTAAAATCACTTAATTACATGCAATTAAATCACCACATTACAAATAATCTGTATGAAGGATTCCTACTCACCTATAGCCTATTCGAGTCTGTGCCCGAAACACTGAAGCCTCATCCATTAATTTACATCAGCTGCCAGCTTTATGTTTGCGGCATTGTCTGTAGTGATGCAGGTGAGATTTCCCTCGTTTAAACCCCATGCAGCCATAGCTTCCATGAGTCCATGGGCTATGTTTTGTCCAGTATGGTCTTCAGGAATAAACGCAGTTTGGAGACATTTCGTATTCAAATTTAAATCGGCGTCGATGTAGTGTATTGTTAAGCCAATGCGTGTGGCCCCATTGTGCGGCTAGACCATAGGTCTGTTGTGATGGCAAATGACTCTTCATGCTTTTGACACTTCATTAGTCACTTCTGCATAGTATTTTTTATATAAAGCAGGCAGAGCAACTCTTGTGAAATAGTGTCGAGATGGCAAAGCATAAAGCTTGTCCAGAGTATTTATCAACCGTGCTAATGGAGCACATGTCTTTGGCTAAGAAGTGTGCAACGGCAGCTGTTATTTTTTTGTGCCTTTCCGAGCTGGATGGATAAGGAGTTGCACTGAAGTGTGTGTCTTTAATTGATGACTGTGTAGCGGAGGATGTTGTGGGGGTTGTTTGTTGTTTCTTTTTTATTAGTTGGTCATATATTGGTCTGTGTTTAAATTTTAGATGGTTAAAAAGATTTGTGGTGTTACCAAGCGATGCCAACACCACCGTGTAGCAAATCTTGCACATAAAATGTTTTTGATCCACGTCCGCATCTTCAAATCCAAAATGTTCCCAAACAAAGGAATTGCTTCTCCCTCGTCTGTTGACCAAAGACTTCTGTGACTGCTCTCTTTCCGCCATCTTCACTCGTGCAGATTTTTAAATGCCATCAGATACCACATACGCAAGTTGTTTCACCGAGAGTATAGGCTGAGAGAGTTCATGCTTCGGGAGGGGCGAAAGTGCGCATGCTCGTCATTAAGAACGCAGGCCGAAATAAAAAGTAATAAGCCGCTGAGATTCCCTCCGCCACTGCAGTGGGTCTTCCTCAGCATCCAGTGTCTCTGCCTGCAGGTATGACTGTAGTTCAAGAGCTATGGCCTGGTCCTGATGCAGAGGAGGTCCTGCAGCTTTGTCTGTGGTTACCTTTGTAACATATGTCGGCAGGAATTCAACTGTCTCTACAGGTCACCAGGGGCCAGCTAAAGAATCAGCGTCTCTCTAAAGCCCCTCCCCCTCATCCAGCACAAAAGCTCGCGATTTCTTTCGGTCACAGAACAAAGGAAAGTAACATGGAAGATTTCTAAAAGACACATTCATTTCATGATAATAATAATTAATCTACTCAAGAAACAAGATGAATATTAATAGTGTACTCGGCCTTTCATAGGCTTGATGTGATTATTTTGAATGTGAATTATTTAGGACAATGTGGGTGATTTTTAATCGTGCCTTAAACTGCATAAACTGTAATGTGCAGGTTGTGCCAAATGTGATGTTTAGTCTCTAAAAGAAGCTGGCATCGTAAGTCATAAGTGGTGTGGATGACCGTTAAACTTTGGCATCATAATGTATGTTAAAACAGATATAAAGGCCTGTGTATATCTTTCACGGAATGAATGAAATATCAGATAACGCAAGCCGAAATCATCAGAAACCATGGACATGGGCGGGGCTCCGCCCCATACGGACACTCTGATTCGACCAGCCGCCTGTGGGCGGTGTCCAAAATTGGACAGTTTAAAAGATGAGCCGCGTCCGCGCTCACTCTCTCTTCCTGTTCTCGCAACTCGCTCTCCAACGCGCGCAAGGACGACCCGGACAGTCCGCTGGACTCTCGCCTTAAGACCGGCTGAGACAAGTTGTCTAGGCGAATCAAAGACTTTGTAAACGCCGTAACATCACAGAACCAGTAGTGTAAGCCTGGTGCCAGTATGTCTGCCCCCCTCGAGAGGACAAAAGGCCCTCCTGAGAATCTTGCAGATGTAACAGCAGCATCACACCCTGTACTTACGGTCTCATCATCTTCCCTTGCCCCCCCTTTCTAGAACTCACTGAAGAATCCATGCAATGTAATGTATGTACAAAAAAGTAACTATACATGTTTGATATCATTTGAAATGTCTCAGTGCGCCTGGTAAAATGGTCTCATTCTCCCAATCATAATGAAAAGCTAAAAGAAGTTCTAAAATATGAGAAGTGTAGTGTATAACTTAAAGGTGGGCCCTCCCCCTGATCTTCTATCCAAACCACCTCCTGTATGTAAATAAGTATTCTATGCCACAGGATACCAAGAAGCCATTTGGTTGCAAATTCTAAAGTCTAATTATAATAACAAGACCACCATTTGGTGGGCTTATTGAATTATCTGGGTTTATAAGGAAACGTGACACAAAGTTCTAGGCGTCTGTAGGTTGACTGCCCACACAATAGCTGTGTGTAATTTTCATTGCCAGGTAGTAATTTAACTGATGATTCTATTCTTGTAACATTGGAGTTTTGAATTATTGTTTCGATGACCTGGTCAATAAATTGTAACGTTTGATTCTATTCTGACTGCCTCTAAGATTGCTTTCTCCCTAACAGATCAGTGGATTCGTATATTTCCGCAAGCCTGCGTCAGTTTTAGCGACGGCTAATACCCGGCGTCATTTCAAGTCTACTTGGGTGCAGAGGCGGGTAATAATTCCGTTTAGGGATGGCGAATGCCGTCTGGTCAGACTAAACTCGGGTACGCCTATACCTCTGACTTTTGATTTAATGTTACTTTAAAAAAGTACTTGACCAATCCAAAGCTATTACAAGTGTGGTACATTGATCTGCTAACATATTTAATAGTGGCCAAGAAACCTTTACTGAAGTAAACGATTGAACTAAAGTTCTGAGGGGGCTCCAAGGGGGTTATTCGATGTCTCTGATTGTGTACGTGTGAATTAACGGCAAATCTTAGATACATAACCATAATTTACCTCTGATTGACGACCGGGCCTGACGAGATTGTGTCCGTAAGACCTGTGAAAAACAGGGCTTCTAAGCGATATAGTTTCCCTACATCTGAGCGGGTAAAGTATTAAAAAGAGCTGAAAAGAATAATCAATCATTCGTTCATATTTTAATGATGCACAGATATCATTAAAACCTTTTCATTTATGGAGTCAGATGAAATAACGAGATAAAATATATAAGAAAAAGTGTTCCATTTAATCTTGTTGTGTCGTGAAAAAGGAAAGACAGTAAAACGCAAAAAGGCCTTCACCCGCTGAACGACTGCCGTCATTGGGTCGATCAAGCCGGGCCTTACAGTGGTGACCCCGATGTGATCTCGCACAGACGAGAAACGTCATTCCAGCCGCGACATTCAACTTGAATTCTCCTTGGGACATGAGGTTTGATCTCTTTCTCATCAATATCCAGCTGCTGTGGTAAGTGTATTTTTTTGCCTTTTAGAAGTTGAGGGAAAGATTGTTTACACTATATAGACACATTTGTAGTACGGGTCGGAATACCCACTTTTGAGACCAGAACCGAAAAACCCGGTGGTGATAAGAATTAGACGAGAAACAACATGTCTTTTCAGGGAAAGCACAGCAGCAGAGTAGATGAGGAGATAATGGAGGTTTTAGGACTGCAATTACAAAAACTCCTTGTTCGGTTAAGCGACAAGGGATTCAATTTGAAGTGGAACAACAACGAAATAATATCCTGGTATTCTGCCGAGGGTGCGAAACTAAAATCAAAATCAAAATACAAGAAAATTCCCGCTGCAATTGTTTATTTGCTTCGTCGCAACGACCTCGCGACCATAACCGAGAACGAAAAAACAATAACAAATATCAAAGAAATCGAAAGAGTGCGATCTGACGAATTACAAAGTTAAGAAAACAAGTCGAAGTGTTTGCATACGAGCAACAGGGTGGGCTAGAACAACGAAGAAATGGCCACAAAAGTTGATCACGTTCAAGGGAAACTAATTACATATAGTAATTACATATCTGCGCTCGAAGATTGTTGCGATAAAACAGGTTTTCCAGTTGCCGCAGTTAAACAAGCAGCACTGGATGAAACCGAGTTAGAGACTCAAACTGAAAGCGAAGATGATGATACTGCGTTAGCGTGTAACATTAGGCCACACAGAGAAACTCGTAACCGAGCTCTTGTGAGCCTGTGGCCAGAAAAGCTGAGCCTGCGAAGCCCGATAAAGACTCGAACAAAATCAAGCGACATGCCAAAGAAAGCAGTCAAAATCGCAGTGTTAAAAACCATGACAAATGCGGATGATGAAATCACAACAATCAGCCGCCCGTTAACATGCGAAGAATGCTCTAGACACAAACAAGTCGTAGGAATTATGCAGAGAAAAAGACCATTTCAACCCTACTGGGAAGCATTGATGCTACAGGCTAATGTTTACAAACTAGAGATTAGAGACGTATGGCAAATAGCTCTTCTCACTATCCCTGAGGAGCTCAGACCGAAACTAAACACAGAAATGAAATCCGGCAACATAATGAACAGAGTAAATGACGAAACCGACAAAGGGATTTACGAACGTCTAAAACAGGCATTATTAGACATGAGGGGACTGTCACATGCAGATTGAAGCAAAATATTAGAAATCAAACAAGCAGGTAATGAGTCATTTGACGCTGAGCGGTTATGGGTAACATACAGAGAACACTCAGGCCTTGAAAATGCAGACCGCAAACATGACGCGTTACTGCAGCTTGTTAAAAACAATGCCGGCATCCCCGTTCAAAAGGCGTTATCAAATGGCGTCGACCTGGCCGAAAACACGTTCAGAGCAATAGTACACTGGGGTTCAAGAATAGAAAACAGATGGCGATTAAAACCCCGCAGCGTTGCGTCCGCACAATGGTTAACAGAAGGGAACAGCACAGATAAATTTAACCAAAGATCTCCAAATAAAATGATATGCCATTATTGCAGAAAGACTAACCATGTAATGCGAGATTGTCAAAGAAGAGAAAAAGATTTAAAAGAACAAGCGAAGCATTACCAAAAAACGCCCTCTAGCGACGACTCCGAACTGTTGAAACAATTCGTAAACTTCATGAATGAGTTTAAAAACAAACATTTTAACATCATAACTTCGATTTGGCAGGAGATTAGAGCACGCAATTCCTCACTCTCCGTCGTTAAAGTGCGTGCGCACATCATCAAAAATCCAGATGAAAATGAGAAAAACAACAACATCGCAGATCAATTAGCCAAATTAGCAGCACAAAAGGGAGATGAATGGAAGCCTGACAGACTGGTTGTTCCTGCCGTGAGTGCGATTCAAACTATTCCTATTGACTTGAAACAGTACCAACAAGAACTGTGGAGTTCTGATGGAGAGCTGACACCGCACCTGCAGCAGGACCAACTAGTCAAGGTCACTGAAGGCATGATTTTAAGAGATAAAATACATTGTTCCAGAAGCCCTCCAGAAACCAGTGATAAAGTTGTACCACGATTATGCACACGTATCAGCTCCCAAAACACAACAGCTGATCCAAAAGAACTTCTGGCCACAAATGGCATCAGACATTCAAAGATGGTGTGACACATGCATCGTATGTGCCACCATTAACCAAGGCAAGCCTGGCCGTACAAAACTGTGTAGACCAGAGCCACCCCAAGGGACCTTGGGAGTTACTCCAATTGTTTCATAGGCCCACTACCTAGTGCCAAAGGGGGTATCGTTATTGCCTTGTGATAATTGACAAATTTTCCAAATGGGTCGAAGCGATTCCCACCCGCAATAACAGTGCAAACACAGTGGCACGAGTAGTAGCGAACCAAATCCTCCCACTCTGGGAGCACCAATCCAAATTGAATCTGACCAGGGCACACACTTCACAGGTCAGGTGATGAAACAAATATGCCAGATGCTGAACATCAAACAAAGGTTTCACATACCGTATCGACTGCAAAGCTCAGGCATGGTGGAACGTGCCAACCGCACAATTAAAAAAAAGCATATCGAAACAGGTAGCACAACACAAAAACCAATGGATTGATGCGCTACCCACAGTCCTAACAATACTGCGGGCAACTCCTTCAAAAGCCACAGGTATCAGTCCATTCGAACTCATGACTGGAAGAGTCATGAAGCTGCCCATAGACCAGAAATTGCCCCAGCAGACCTGGGGCCCCTCGTGGTTGCAACTCAACAGTCTGTGCTCAAGCAATTACGAGAGGCTGTAAGTGCTACATGCACGCTACTCTGAAACAACAGCAATCAGACTTAACGAATGATACACAATTCAACCCAACCTCTGAGGTGAAATTCTCAGAAGGAGACATGGTAATGATGTTTTGTGAAGCAAGGTGCATTCACACCCGATGGCATGGCCCATATGAAGTTAAAGCTATATGCAACAGCTGTGTGGCCACAACTGTGAAAGGGAAGCTGCGATGGTACCACATGTCTCAGTGCAAATCATTCAAAAGTACTGAGAATAAATAAATAACTGTCACTGTCTTCTCTTCTTGCCTTCCAGGTCGACTGCAGCGATCCCATGGAGACCAGATGAAAGGAAATTGTCTGGGCCCACGTGCATCAGACTGGGCCAAAGGATTTCACTCACACACAACCTGAAATGTGGGAGGTGGGTGTGGAAATACTCCAAGGGCCATCCACACAAAAATCACAGTCGCACCAAAGAGAGACAGTTACATGGCCTCCCGGATTAGTACGGATCCAAATTGCACACCACAAATTTGTTGTAGTTCAGGTAACACCCACCCACCTACAAGAAACATTTCAGGACACACTCGAGCACCAAAATTCATGCACAACCTCACTACCTGGTATCAACTTAAAATAGATCCAGGTGACACAATAGGTAACATGTACACACTACACGAAAACAAAAACAATGGCATAGACCCAAAATTGTGCTACTATGTTAAATATTTGAAACCTGCAACATATAGGTGCACACATACAGAAACACATAATGACACACATATGAGATTCACCGAGCTAATGTACGATCTCACGTCGTACACACCTAACGAGCCAAAACCAAAAACTTTTGTCTGGACCAACCGAAAGGAAGGAATGTATTGTGCAATGATAACATATAATATATATATTGTTATAAGGGAAACAGGTCAATTTAGCTCAAAGGGAATCATTAATGATTTTATAGGGAATTTGAACAGACTCACTGTTTCACGGCGATTCACTGAACAAGCCGTATAACAAACTCTGCACTGGATATTAAAATCCAGAAATATAGTGAAAACACTATTAAATAGCACAGTAACAAAATCGACAGATTAAGGCATTAACTTATGAGCACAAAACACAAGATATTTCTCTTTTCAATATAAACAAGACTTTATTTATATAATGCTAAGACATGTAAACTAATCTACACATGAACACAAGCATTCACACATTCACGCGTTGCAGAAAGAGAGAAAGTGAGGAAAGGATTAGATTAAGAGAATGAGAATTTGATATCCCACGTTTACAGCAATATGTGCAATTGCATAAACCTGAACAATCATCAATCACATATTTAACACTCGCATTGACTTTTTCAATGAGGCTAAAATTACACCAGTTCCAGCAAGAGTCTGGGGTTTGTACTTGCGTAGCTTTTGTGTTTCAGGATTCCCTTTGTCCTCCGTCTTTGCGGGAAAGGGTTTCTCAAGTCGCTGATTGGCTTAGAGTTCAGGAGTCGTTGAAGTGGGCGTTGGCTCTTGGCTGCTTTGTTGAGTTTTGGCTGGTTGTCCTTGGCAAACGCAACTTAGCACACGAACTCACGGAAAGAAAATAAACTAAAGTAAAAGAATAAAAGGGTGTAAAAAGACTAGGTGGCTTTTCTTCTCATCATGGTAGCAACTGGCTGGGTGTGTTCAGAGCACATGGCGAGAGAGAGAGTTCATTTTTCCGGAGAGAGAGAGAGAGAGCGCGAGGAGAAGTTAAGAGCGTTAAGAGAGAGTTAAGAGAGAGAAGTTAAGAGTGTCCTGGGTATTTAAACTCGGCCTTTTAGGGACCTCCCAATGGTTGTCTTGACCAATTAGATCCCATGCTGACTCTGGGTGCCGCTTTGTAGCTCCACCCACTTAATAAATTAACATGTCATGGCCAGTCACATTGCCCGAATTTTACATTCTCTTGCAAGTATCCTTTTGGATGTGGTTTCTATAGCCAGAATATGATGCATTTGACAGGAAATCAATTAAAAGAAATGTTCAAAGCTGGAATTATCACGCTCATACATACTAAACATGACATTAACCCTTAAGGCTTAGCTAGTCAATACTAATTAAAAGCACGATAAACACAATATTTAAAACAAGGATATTCAAATTTGTGGGTCACATACATAATATGCAGTTATGCATATAAATTATTATTTTCATTAACAATGAGAATGAAAGTCCTTTAAGATGATTTTACAGTCTGTAGCTGTGATTTCTATCGCAGATTTACATGTAATGGTCACATGTTGCATCTCTTTGACCATCAATATTTATTCCTCAAATGTATTACCAAATTCCTGCATTGGAATTATCATTAAGTGTTCCTTTGGTTTTGCAGGCTGTATTCAGACGGGCTGGCGCTAGGGTCTGATTTATGACTTCCTGCTGTTGTCTTGTGGAATTCGGCTTCTCATGTTTCAACCATGCTTCGATCGAATCTTGATTTGCCAATTATTCGGTCCTTGATATTCTACACACCCCTTCGCTTCGGCGAGGTGTTTTAGCAGAAGCTGGGCTGGAAAACAAGGGCAGAAGAAGCAGACAAAACACAGCAAACAACAAGACAACACCTCCATGACAGTTACTGTACTGGTGCCGGGCATTAGGTTATTCAATTTTGGAAATTATTGTTTTAATTCTTGATCAACTTTTGCGACTAGATTTGTGTGTTTCTTCTAAGTTGTCTTAACTTAAGAATGTTCACATTTAGTTTCTAGTGAACTAATTTGTGGTAAAATGAATCGACCTATCGTGCATGGAGCTCTCTGGCTTTCCTTCAGTCTAGAGTGGCTGGATATTAGGTGTAGCGAGTCAATCCTAATATCAGACCTTTGACCCTTGCAGGGTGTCTAGGTGTTTCACCTACTAAAGAAAGAGGGAAGGAAAAGGATAGGTAAAAGAAGAACAAAAACAAAACAAAGCTGCTGTGGGTTTTCCTAGCATGATTTGCAACTACTGTTGAGCTAGGATGTCATGTGCAGCTAGGGGCCATGCACCTTAACCCGTGTCAGGTGTTCTAACTCTTGTGAGGATAGCTATATGTTTCTTCATGGTGGTGTATGTAACTGTGTTGTGCTAAAGTTGGATATTCTACTTGTGGGAAGAATATGTTTGTTGAATGTGTTATCAGTAGATGTGGTTACCTCTGGGTGTAGGTAATGTTGTGTGTGTTAAGGGTGTAGTGTATGTGTGGTCAGATCTGTTCCAGTCTGTGTCGTCTCCCCCCTTTTCAGGTATGTTACATAAGACTGGCTCTCTTCATCCTTGGCTTGGATGTGGGCATGTCCATGATCTAATGGGGTCAGTCCAGAAAGGCAGGAAGTTCTTTAGCAGACAGTCGGAGGTAGTTTGGCATGGCTGTGTGAAGCTGGGATGCAAACTTTGTCTCCTTTGTTGCATTCCTCTTGTGCTACCTTCTGGATGTGGCAGACTTTCTGACCTTCTGTGCTTTGGTGGTTGCTGTTGCACAGACAGGAATGTGGTTCTAGGAGTTGGAGTTAACATAGCAGTTTGCTAGTGAGTGATGGGTGAGTGAGGTGATGTTCTCTGGTACCTCAGTTTTCATCAACGGTTGGCCGTGAGAGACTTGCTCGTCCTGTGTGGTTGTTGAACAGGTGCTTGTCATCTCGGATATGGTGGTGTACCATGCGATCGTCGGCCTTCCATTCTGTCGCTGGTCACAGCGAGCATGACTCAATTTCGTAGTCATCCGTGTTCAGCTTATCTTGAAGGAACTCGTTCAGTTGGCTCATGACTTGTTCCATGTCTTCTGACGGTAAGCTGTATGGTTCTGGAGCATACTCAGCACTGTGCATGTCTGAGTATTGCTGAGGTGGGTTTCGTTGTCGCTTAACCCTACGAGATGCTCTTGGATGAGTCAGGCGATTACCTTTGGATGTCTGGTTAGGTTTCCAGTTATTGCTATCTTTTGCGTTTCTTGAGAAGCGTGGCTGGTCCCATGGATTTTTCCAGAAGTTGGGCTGATAGCTTTCGTGGACATGGGGATCACGTTCTCTGTGCTCTTGATGGAGGACTCTGAAATTGTAATGCATCTGGGTGTCGTCCAGTGCAAGGCTTGAGTCTTTGTTGACAGAGTTCAAGAGTGTGGATGTTTTGTTACCTTTCTTTGAGGCCATCTTCTGCTTGTTGTAGGCCTTCTGTGTTAGGTCACGCAACTGTTGGATGGTCATGGAGCGTGGACAGGCCATGACGCCTAGATGGTGGCTGACTCCAGGGTGCAGATTTCTTAGGAAGAGGCTTTTGAAGTTCACATCCTCTTCAAGGTCAGGTTCGTTGTGTGCACCAAAGTAGGCTTGTCGGAGTCGGTTGTAGTAAGCTTGTGGAGCCTCTTGTCGACCTTGTTTGGTTTCTAAGGCAGTTAACAGTCCATGTTCGAGTCAGGGTCGGTAAACTCTTTAATCAGGACCTCACGAAGTAGCTGGTAGTCTGACTTCGTCGACTGGGCTGTCGATCTAGGAAGTTTCGTACTCGGAACTGGACGTGGCTCTAAGGAGGTATAACCTGTCTCTGTCAGTCACGTGAGGTCTCATTTCTAGATAGAAGTTGACATCTTGAAGGTGGGCCTGGATGGTGTGGCCCCTGTGGAGTTCGGGTTGAACTTGCTGATGTTTTTAGACAGCTTGTCGAGGTCTTTGATGGTCATCCCAGGTGCAGCTCCAAGGTCTGCTTGGATGGGAGGTTTTCTTTCGTTGACAGGAAAGAGTTCTGTGGCGAAGGCAGGTGAGGTTTTGGGTTGTGGCCCTTCGCTTCTTTCGCTGTATACGAGTTCTTGGACATGGGACTCTGCTCTGCTCAGCAGTGGTGAGGCTGAGTGTGGTTTCTCTCGCTTTGGCTCTTGCTTCTGCGCATAAGCATGTTTGAGTCCTCTTCTGACCATGTAGAGCTGATCATTGGTATCGTCTAGTTGTGGGGTCAGATTGTCCATTTCAATTCTGTACCTTTCAAGGTGGTCCTTCAGGGCACTTATTTCAGCATTCTTGTTGCTGATGTCATGCTTGGCTTTCTCTAGTAGCTGGTTGGCATACTGAAGTCTGTTTACCAGGTCTTCCTGGGCAGCCTTTGCATGTTGTTGGTCGAGCTGAGCTGCTGTCAGGGCTGCTTGGAGCTCCTTAACTTGTTCCGTTGTTTCCTGCTCGCTCTCGTTGGGTGCTTTGAGTTGATCTTGAACTTTCACTTCCAGCTTGTCTATGCGACGTTGAGCACATGTCAGTTCCTCTTGAAGGTGGGTGATGTGCTTGTCGCTCAGTTTCAACTGGGTCGTGAAGGCATAGCTTAGGGAGCTGGCAATTTTGACTAGCTCCTCATGGTTGTTATTCTGGCTTGAATCTTGTGTCAGGAATCTTCTCAGGACTAGGATTATTATTAAAATAATAACAGTTCAAACGTCTTGGGGTGAGGCTGTCTGTCGCCTCTCAGCCAAGTGTTCACATCTTCCCCTTTTGCCAGGGGGTCTGCAGTCTGCGGCATGTTGGCACGCTGGGGAGAAGAGAGACTGACACAGATCTGTGTGGAGTGGAAGCTTATGTGTGGTGTGACAACTAAGTGTTATGTCAGTGATTCTGAACCACTGGTGAAGTGTGGTGATCACTGTGTTGGTCTCAGAGTATCTAGGTAGACTAGCGATGTGAAGACTTCGTCACTCTAATGAGGAAGAGGGAAAAGAGACAAAAAGGTGAAAAACAAATTTAATAAAAAAAAACAATTCCTTTTCTATTTTTTTCTAAATGAAGAAAATTCTTTCCTTTTTTTATTATTAAATGTTGTTATCAAGGAGGCAAACAATATTATTAAATCTTCGTCTTGGACAAACTAATATAATAATACTTCTGATATCTCTTTTCTTAGTCTGACAGAATTGACAACGCAACACCTTACAGTTGGACCGCTCACCAGGGAGGCTGCGAAGGCGCCAGTTGCTCAACACTTATCTCTATTAAAATTGATCTCAGCGTTGCATGAGTTGTTCAAATTTGGATTGCGTTTTAAATATAGGGAGGTTAAGAAGAACAAAAGTAGGTTTGATTGCAATCAAATTCGTAAGGATGATTCGCCTTTTGACAGGATTGTATATCTCATACACTTAGAATTGATTGATGGTTCTTACAGGTCCCTACAAATGTGAAAAGTGAAGAGGAAAGAAAATGGTAAGACAAAGTAAAATTGTAAAGTAATAAACAGGCAAAATAAGCAAATATGAAATTAAGTAAATGAGGAAATAAGTAAATAAAATAGTGGTTATGTTTATAACCAAAACAGGAAGAATTAGGGGTAAAACGCAATAAAGTAATGAGTGAGTATAAGTCTGAATAGAATCTACTTAAATGGGTAATAAATCAATTAGGTAGAATAAGTTTACTTAAACTTTTAAAGTTCAATACTTATTTGTACCTAAAATGATTATGCCCAAAAGGAATACTAGAAGGAAGGATCATATTAAATAATATGAGGGTGAAAATTAGAATGATTCCAAATAAATTTAATGTTTTAATTAAATTTGAATTTGCACAATTAATAATTGTAAACTAGTATTTTCCTTTCTAGTAGAACTACAAATAAGTGGTAAAAGGGAGAAATAAGGAAGATAAAGACCAACAAGTATATTAGTTTAAATGTTTAAAGGGTTAAACCACTTTAGCTTCTCAAAACACACACTTTATTCAACCATTGGATGTTTAATGCTAACTTCTAACCTTTGAGGCTAATGGCTTTAGCATAGACTTCAATGTAAACACAACCGTGCCATTAGCAACAGCATGGAGTTTACAAAGCATCGATGTACTGCGCGTGCGCAGTTCAAAGTTGCTCGGAAGTATGTTAAGACTTCGTGTCACAATCGTATCTGTGGCAACCGAAACAAACTAGTGGCTAGCACATTAATGGTTGCATTACAAATACAGTTAAGCATGTTACATTAAATGTTGGCGCATCTCAACACTGTACAAATAACAACACCGCTTGTTCTGCGATGTGGCGCTTAAACTTTCAGTTCGTTCAGAGTTAAACTTAAACCTTATTCAAATAATAGCTTCGTGCTGCGGTTGAGGAAACAGTGAATCACAAGCCCGTGTCCGTTTATATGGACATAAACACAACAGGGTTTCTTCGCTGTTGGTTCAAAGGTAAACTTTACTTGATAAAGCTTTTAAAGCTCCCATTCAAATCACTCTCGGACACGCGCGGTGTTTTGAGATTTAATTCACTTTGTGAACAGTGTACACAAACAGGCAAGCATTATTCTCTAATGTTTAACCCAGGAGTCATAGCATATATGTTCTGACAATGGAACACGCACTGACGATCAAACTATGAATAATAAGGCTTTGATAAAAAGAATTGAGGAACACGCTCAAAACTATTCTTTATCCACTGATTTATTTCCCTTTTAATTGCTGCAGTTTAGCTTCGTGCGGCTAACAGTTACTGAGATTATGGAGTAAGTTATAGCTATTAGATGACCTGGAACACGCAGGAAATTAATTCAGCTATAAAACAAGGCATTACAAGAAGAGAGGAACACGCTCAAATCCGACCTTATTCTCCGATCTTAACTGTTAACTTTGAGTTCCCTTACTGCAGTTAAACAAAGGAGAGGCTGACTCGAGTTACAGCCTTCTCTGTGCTCATTCATTCAAGGAGGCGCGCGCTGCTGACGTCACTCACACAAACGCACACACACACCAGTCTCGATCTCAGATCTCATCCGTAAGAATATAAAAGATTAAATAACTTGGTTTATGCTCATAATTTAGATTAATCTGCCCGCTTTTCCTCCACCAATATGCAATGATAACATATAATATATATATTGTTATAAGGGAAACAGGTCAATTTAGCTCAAAGGGAATCATTAATGATTTTATAGGAATTTGAACAGACTCACTGTTTCACGATTCACTGAACAAGCCGTATAACAAACTCTGCACTGGATATTAAAATCCAGAAATATAGTGAAAACACTATTAAATAGCACAGTAACAAAATCGACAGATTAAGGCATTAACTTATGAGCACAAAACACAAGATATTTCTCTTTTCAATATAAACAAGACTTTATTTATATAATGCTAAGACATGTAAACTAATCTACACATGAACACAAGCATTCACACATTCACGCGTTGCAGAAGAGAGAAAGTGAGGAAAGGATTAGATTAAGAGAATGAGAATTTGATATCCCACGTTTACAGCAATATGTGCAATTGCATAAACCTGAACAATCATCAATCACATATTTAACACTCGCATTGACTTTTTCAATGAGGCTAAAATTACACCAGTTCCAGCAAGAGTCTGGGGTTTGTACTTGCGTAGCTTTTGTGTTTCAGGATTCCCTTTGTCCTCCGTCTTTGCGGGAAAGGGTTTCTCCGAAGTCGCTGATTGGCTTAGAGTTCAGGAGTCGTTGAAGTGGGCGTTGGCTCTTGGCTGCTTTGTTGAGTTTTGGCTGGTTGTCCTTGGCAAACGCAACTTAGCACACGAACTCACGGAAAGAAAATAAACTAAAGTAAAAGAATAAAAGGGTGTAAAAAGACTAGGTGGCTTTTCTTCTCATCATGGTAGCAACTGGCTGGGTGTGTTCAGAGCACATGGCGAGAGAGAGAGTTCATTTTTCCGGAGAGAGAGAGAGAGAGCGCGAGGAGAAGTTAAGAGCGTTAAGAGAGAGTTAAGAGAGAAGTTAAGAGTGTCCTGGGTATTTAAACTCGGCCTTTTAGGGACCTCCCAATGGTTGTCTTGACCAATTAGATCCCATGCTGACTCTGGGTGCCGCTTTGTAGCTCCACCCACTTAATAAATTAACATGTCATGGCCAGTCACATTGTCCGAATTTTACATTCTCTTGCAAGTATCCTTTTGGATGTGGTTTCTATAGCCAGAATATGATGCATTTGACAGGAAATCAATTAAAAGAAATGTTCAAAGCTGGAATTATCACGCTCATACATACTAAACATGACATTAACCCTTAAGGCTTAGCTAGTCAATACTAATTAAAGCACGATAAACACAATATTTAAAACAAGGATATTCAAATTTGTGGGTCACATACATAATATGCAGTTATGCATATAAATTATTATTTTCATTAACAATGAGAATGAAAGTCCTTTAAGATGATTTTACAGTCTGTAGCTGTGATTTCTATCGCAGATTTACATGTAATGGTCACATGTTGCATCTCTTTGACCATCAATATTTATTCCTCAAATGTATTACCAAATTCCTGCATTGGAATTATCATTAAGTGTTCCTTTGGTTTTGCAGGCTGTATTCAGACGGGCTGGCGCTAGGGGTCTGATTTATGACTTCCTGCTGTTGTCTTGTGGAATTCGGCTTCTCATGTTTCAACCATGCTTCGATCGAATCTTGATTTGCCAATTATTCGGTCCTTGATATTCTACAATTGTGTCGGGGAATGTTCGCATAGCATAGACAATTTCACCAATCCACACAACTGTTCATGGACTATTAAGTACTGTTTTAATTTGACCACCTGTGGATACACTAAACCCAAAAAGTGTCCAGAATTGCACTCAATTCCTCCTGGTGGACTGATTAGAGGAAACATCAACAAGACTTTATTACATGATGTAAATTTGGTAATGACACATGTAACTTATAACATTTCCAATATACTCTCTGCCTATACAAAACATTGTAATACTAATGATGAGTCGTATGCATGGCTACAGTCATGAATCGATGATTTAATTTCTGATTACAAAGACAGACTTGCCGTCCAAACTCCACCTGCTCGCTCAAAACGAGACCTGCTCAGCAGTATAGCCGGCCTGTTCGGATCAATTAATTCAGCAGCCAACACTTATAAAATAACCAAACAATCTCAATTCTCCACATGGTTGACAGATCAGATGGCCACTGGTTTCCAACACATCACCAATAGCAATGATAATATTATCAAAGCGGTTCGTTCCGAGGCTCAGGCGCTTCTAACGATCAGCCACACATTGTTCAATCAGACCCGTACCATCGAACGTGACTTAGCCTGCAGATCATATGCACAAGATTTATTCACAGCAACAAGACAGGAAATTTTAGATCTTCGTCTTCACAAGACCCCGAGACATGTTTTGAACGATTTAATTGAGGTTTTATATTTACATAGATGGTTCTCTTCGGAAAAAATGAAAAATGTAAAGTTTTCAGAATTATTATCCACAATTATGATGTATACTGGAAACGAATGTATTGGTTGCATTGGATTTTTTGCCACTTTTCCTTTAATCCACCCAGATCAAGTTTATCCAAATTCCACTAATATTCGATCCATTGGCGTGGTAGTTAAAGATCAGGTAATTAAATGGGATCACCTCACTGGATATATGACGTTGAAGGGTACTGAGACCTTATTTACCAGTCGCACTTGTTGTCATGAAACTCACAATTATGTTGTCTGTACATGTAACACATTACAACCTTTCTCTCCCAATGATAGCAAACTCATAAATGTTGAATCTTTGCATGGCCATTCAAATGCTATTCAGGTGTCTCATACACAGTGGTGTGTCATCAGTGAGATGAATTCGTTCACATATGGAGGACTGACTTGTCCTGCTGATCACTCATTTTGCTTCGAAGTGACAGAGGAATTTTCTATGGGCCAGATCGACATCCTCGGAAGGATGCCAAAGGACGCAGAGGTCTCCCCATGGTGGGATGACACCTTTTATGAACACGGAACACAAGCCTTGATCGACACGATGGACCTGGTACAGAACGTCATCCTCCAAACAGAGTACCACCTTTCTCAAGCGCAAGTGGAGACAAACTTGGCGCGAAAGACTGCACAGATTCTTTCTAGCTCATCTATCCGATCGGCACAGACTGCATACACCTGGTGGGACTGGGTACTTCGAGGTTGCGCAGTTGGAAGCGCACTCATCTTCTCCTTCACGCTATTCCAATGTTGCTATTTCTGACACCTCACCAGATCAGTAAAAGCATCCACCAACACTATCCTAACCCTCAGCCCCTTAAAACTGCCCACCTTGCAACGACTGAAGTGACACTGCAGGAAACCCTGTGAGTGGCCCAAAACAGTGCCAGAGGGAGAATCTTGCATATGTAACAGCAGCATCACACCCTGTACTTACGGTCTCATCATCTTCCCTTGCCCCCCCTTTCTAGAACTCACTGAAGAACCCATGCAATGTAATGTATGTACAAAAAAGTAACTATACATGTTTGATATCATTTGAAATGTCTCAGTGCGCCTGGTAAAATGGTCTCATTCTCCCAATCATGATGAAAAGCTAAAAGAAGTTCTAAAATATGAGAAGTGTAGTGTATAACTTAAAGGTGGGCCCTCCCCCTGATCTTCTATTCAAACCACCTCCTGTATGTAAATAAGTATTCTATGCCACAGGATACCAAGAAGCCATTTGGTTGCAAATTCTAAAGTCTAATTATAATAACAAGACCACCATTTGGTGGGCTTATTGAATTATCTGGGTTTATAAGGAAAGCGTGACACAAAGTTCTAGGCGTCTGTGGGTTGACTGCCCACACAATAGCTGTGTGTAATTTTCATTGCCAGGTAGTAATTTAACTGATGATTCTATTCTTGTAACATTGGAGTTTTGAATTATTGTTTCGATGACCTGGTCAATAAATTGTAACGTTTGATTCTATTCTGACTGCCTCTAAGATTGCTTTCTCCCTAACAGATCAGTGGATTCGTATATTTCCGCAAGCCTGCATCAGTTTTAGCGACGGCTAATACCCGGCGTCATTTCAAGTCTACTTGGGTGCAGAGGCGGGTAATAATTCCGTTTAGGGACGGCGAATGCCGTCTGGTCAGACTAAACTCGGGTACGCCTATACCTCTGACTTTTGATTTAATGTTGCTTTAAAAAACCTAGAAGAAATGTGCGCTATTGAAGTGTTTGTGTGGAAGCGCGTTTGCTGCAGGACAGGCTCCGGTGCGTTCACTTGCTCTTACATCTCCGTCATTTTTGGTCATACAGATAAAAGTAGCCTAATACATCTTTCGAATCTGTAAAGACTCTCGCTTTATTGTGTGCACTCAGAATAACAACGAAACGTTGCGCTTTTAAGCAAACAGGATGCGCTTTAGGTCTCATGTGAACTTGAGCGAGAAACTTCGAAACTCGAATATATCTAAAAATACAGTACATAGAAAAATATATCTATAGAGAGTGAAATGTCCAAAAAAATAAAAATAGAAGACATGTGTGTTAGCATGGATGATTTACATGAAATTTAATCTGTGCAACACTGTGCATAATAAAATGGCTTTCAGTTCAATATAATAACAAAAAACGACATTTTGGGTTTTTATTCAACTAATAAGGTGGGCACGCTGTGATCTGTACTATATTTTTATTCTGAATGCCTTCGGCAGAATTCAAATGAGCCATTTTAATCTAGATTAATCTACATTAATTCCAAGATTAATCTAGATTAATCTAGATTAAAAAAATTAATCTATGCCCACCTCTAGTATATATATATATTTATATTAGGGGTGTCCTCGACTAAGGATTTTCATAGCCGAACCGGAATTTTCTAATTTTGCCAATATTCGACTGATAGTCGAATCATATATTTTGGGGCGGTGCAAAATACATTACCAAGGGTCAAGTTAGACATTCGACAGTAATTATTATTGACTTTAACACACAGGAAAAAATTTTTACGGATGCCTCCCAGATACAAACGGTGTAAATAATGTTGTATTTTTTTATTAAAAGATAGTTAACATTAAACGTCAGCGAAACCCTAAGAATGAAAAGCAAAATTAAATAGTGCTTTCATTATTACGATAAGTAGGCTATAGGCCTGTGCCATAGTTATTAATGTTCTGCATTTCTGTTTTGAGCTGCGCGCGCTGAAGATGACCAGTAAAATTAAGTAAATGATAGCTCTTTTTTAATGAATGGAATTTAACTAATTTCTTTCACACAGAATACGCTTCATTATTTATGTTACGACATTACAGGCTATCTGCACAAAATGCCCTGAGTGTACAAGTGAACGTGTCTGTGCAGCTCTGAATTAACTCCTTTTGTGGATGCGTTCTTCATGCAACAACGTGCAGAAATATGGTAACAAAACTCAAAATGAACAGCGTTTTATTATAATAGTGTTCTCATTATAATGTTATGTATATGACAGTCCGAGTCATAGTCATTAATATTATTGTTGTTTGTTCCCTATCTGTCGGTCGATAACTACGAGTTATGTCGTGATGACATAGGGGATTTACCTGGAAGCCCTGAACATCTCTGACTAAAGAGAAAACGCCAATGAAATTGGCTAGTGGATTTTGCATACCTGAGCCACTCCCCGTGCATACGGGTATAAAAGGGCGACAGGTGCATCCACTCATTAGATTTTTGCTTCGGAGCCGAGTGGATGAGAAGAGTGCTGATCTCCACAAAGCAGTTAATCTTTGTTTTGCTCCCGGTTGGCGTAACGGTGCGATCAGCGGAGTCCCTCTCATCAGCGAGACCTGTTTGCCTCCCCCAAGTCCTCCCACTGCCAGCTGTACTTCTCCCTGACCGAGGGCCCCCTCTGCACAGACGCACTGGCACACAGCTGGCCTCAGGCCTTACGCAAGTATGCGGATGAATCCCTCCAGGCCTCCCCTTGTGCCCTCTTGGGACCTCTCTATGGTCCTGGCTGGACTTCAGAGGGGCCCCTCAAGTTCCTGTCTCTTAACCCTTGTGCATTGTTCAAATTCACCACCCTTTCGTTATGTTCGGGATGAAAACATCCACTAAATTAACTGCTGTAAAAATTGATCTGATAAATATTTTTTTACCATTTTTTTTGCATAAATCTATTAATCAACCTCAGTCCTGATCAAAACTAAAAAAAAAAAATCCAGGATTTTTACTCCTTAATTGCCAAGTTCATAAGTGATGTCACTGATTTTGGAAAAAAAACGCACACAATTACTTATTTTCAATATAAAAAGTGATTGTGGACTGGAATTTTTTTTACTTTTATCATAGTCTTGGGCATGTCCAAGATTAGTAAAAACATTGGCTTTGAACATTGGCAGCATCAGATTTACATTTTTTCTCCCTCATTTACTGTTCGTGGCTGTTTTTGCCCCATTGACTTCCATTATAACGACATTTTTTGATTGCAAAGCCATGACACCATATAATCATGCATTTTTGATTGTTGGTGGTTTTCCCTGTTGGGAAGAGGTCAAATTTGTAATTTTTACAGTTGATCACCAGGTAGCACCATTAACCCTTTAGATAGGCCTGTGCAAACAAAAGCTTAGTTTCTGGCTTTTATATGGAGTTATATGGAGTATAACAGCATATTATAGTATGTGTGTGTGTGTGAGTGTGTGTGTGTTTGTGTGTGAGAGAGAGAGAGAGAGTGACCTTTGTGCACTTACCTTGATGCGTCTGAGAAAATCTAAATATGCACCTCAGCTCTCAGAACTACATGGAGTAAACACAAACAAAGTAAGTGTATTTATGCACCTGCTGCCTTTTGATGGTGAGAAGTACAGATGGCCTATGTGTGAAATGCTAGTCTTTTCTTGATGTAAAGAGCCATGTATAAAGCCAGTTTAAAACCTTAAAATCCTTCAGTGATACACTTTTCATTTTTTTTTCTGTAAACAATCTACTCTGCATTAGATTTATGAACAATTTATTATGAACCAAAATGCAACAACAACTTCAAATAAACTGAACAATGGTGCAAGAGTTGAGGATGGATGGAGAACTAAACAATTATTCTAAGTATTTAGAGTGTGTGTGTGTGTGTGTGTGTGTGTGTGTGTGTGTGTGTGTGTGTGTGTTCAGTCTTTCCAGCAGGACTTGCAGCATATCACTTGGTGCTCTTTGCAAGTGTGTCCACCACAACAGATGCAAGAGCTGAGTGTTCTTTTTTTTTTGTCCTCTGCACCACTTGCATGTTCCCCTTTTCACTCATGAGCTGCTGGTGTCTGTGGATTTGTGTCTGGAGGGACAGCTGCAGGAGACTGAATCTTTCTCACCAGTGCAGCAGCAACTGGTGTGCGAGGGAGGTGCTCTCTCCTCAATATTGCAGCAGAGACCAGATAATTTCCCAGCTCTTCTAGGAAAAGCCTTCTCCTAAACAGCTTTGCCTGGGACCCACAGCTGTGAAGATGACATATGCATTATATGCTGAGACGTCCACCATATTAAAAAATAACATCTGTGGCCACCGATTGGTCCTCCTTCTGCAGCTGTAGGTGCCGACAACCTACAAAAATAAAAACAAGAGAAGAATAAGTACAGATTTCATCATAAGTATTTTTAAGATGCACATGACAATGAGAATAATCATGCAAACATTGTCAAAACACAAACTGTATCTTTTAAATTGATCTCTAACAAGCACATGAATTCAGTAAAAATGAACAGGAATAGGATGCATGTAGAAACAAATGTGTAATGGCACATACCTTGTGTAGATTTTCGACACTTCTCTTGCAGCGGTTGTAATCTGTGATTTGTGACAATACATACTGCAGCTCGCTGGAGGGGTCAGGCTGCATAATAATTTCTAAAACTTTGGTACAAGTCAAGTCCTTTCTCATGTTGCTTGCTGCTCTTCTCACCATCAAATGACCAGCAGGATGGTATGCAAGGGTTTAAATCCAGTTATCTTGTTTTTATTTAGTCTGTACTTCTCACCATCAAAAGGCAGCAGGTGCATAAATACACTTACTTTGTTTTTGTTTACTCCATGTAGTTCTGAGAGCATATTTAGATTTTCTCAGACGATCAAGGTAAGTGCACAAAGGTCTTTCTCACACACTCTCTCTCTCTCACACACACAAACACACTATAATATGCTGTTATACTCCATATGACTCCATATAAAAGCTAAAAACTAAGCTTTTTTTTGCACAGGCCTATCTAAAGGGTTAATTGTGCTACTTCATGATCAACAGTAAAAATGACAAGTTGTATCTCTTCCCAACAGGGAAAACCACCAACAATCAAAAATGCATGATTATATGGTGTCATGGCTTTGCAATCAAAAAATGTCGTTATAATGGAAGTCAATGGGGCAAAAACAGCCACGAACAGTAAATGAGGGAGAAAAAATGTAAATCTGATCCTGCTCAAAAACTAAAAATGCATCAAAGCCAATGTTTTTACTAATCTTGGACATGCCCAAGACTGTGATAAAAGTAAAAAAAATTCCAGTCCACAATCACTTTTTATATTGAAAATAAGTAATTTTGTGTGTTTTTTTCCCAAAATCAGTGACATCACTTATGAACTTGGCAATTAAAGAGTAAAAATCCTGGATTTTTTATTTTTAGTAGTTTTGAGTAGGACTGAGGTTGATTAATAGATTTCTGCAAAAAAAATGAAAAAAAATATTTATCCGATACATTTTTATAGCAGTCTAATTTAGTGGATGTTTTCATCCCGAACATAACGAAAGGGTAGTGAATTTGTCCACGGTGCATCGTTGAGTTTTGAAAAAATTTCAAAGCATTTTCCTAAAATATGTGTTAAAATAAGATTTGTCACCAAAAATCATTCCATTTGCTGAAACACAAAAAAAGTTGTGGCCAAATTAACACTCAACAGCACCCCTTAGTGGACGAAAACGTCCCCAACAGCACATAAGGGTTAAGACAGCGCTCCTGACCGCGCTCACTTCCATCAAACGGGTTGGGGACCTCCAGGCATTTCCGGTAAGCGAAGATTGCCTTGTGTTCGGGCCGGTCTACTCTCACGTTGTCTTGAGACCCCGGCCTGGATACGTGCCCAAGGTTCCAACCATGTTCTTCTGCGATCAGGTGGTGAACCTGCAAGCATTGCCCTCGGAGGAGTCAGATCCAGCCTTAGCGTTGCTGTGTCCCGTAAGAGCATTGTGCATATACGTGGACTGCACCCGGAGCTTCAGAAGCTCTGAGCAGTTCTTTGTCTGCCACGGAGGTCAGCAGAAAGGGAAGGCTGTCTCCAAACAGAGGCTGGCCCACTGGATAGTGGATGCCGTCGCCTTGGCGTACCAATCTCAAGGCGAGCCGTGCCCCCTGGGGGTGAGGGCTCACTCCAATCGGAGTGTTGCCTCCTCCCATGCGTTGGTGCATGGCGCCTCTCTGGCAGACATCTGCAGAGCTGCGGGCTGGGCGACACCGAAAACCTTTGCAAGATTCTACAGTTTCTGCGTTGAGCCAGTCACTTCCTGTGTGTTGGGTAACAGTAATGGGCAGGAAGAACTGGCCAATGTCATGTTTGCTGCGCCATTCCCCCTCACCCGGGGATACGAGCGCCTTTTTTCTCCTCCAGTTCAGTTCCCCGGACGGTGAACCCTGGTTGAATCCTCCAAGCACCCCTGGCAGTCAGACTGGGTGGAGCAGTCTGACGCCAGGCCCAGTACTGGTGTTAGCTCGCCCGGGTCTCCGGTCAGCCCCTGTACTGGGCTAGGTGTCAGTATGGCCTGATTCCCCTTCGGGTAATCCCATATGTGTATTCTTCCATGGTAAGGTTTCCCTCACGGTAAACCCGTGTCTTCCCTGTGACAGAGCTTCTGTCAGGTTCTACTGGCAGGCCTCCTCCCTACTCCTAGGTAGGATCTGCCCCAGAGTCCAGTCGTATGTAGTACTGCCCCAAGCCTGGGCCAGTCCATATCAGTGTCTCCACATGTTACCTCCCTTCGGGCAGGATGTGGCCTCCGTAGCGCCCTTCTCCGGAAGGCTCGCTTCCCTGCCGTTACGACAAGCTGTAACAACAAATAGGAAAGACCTGAAGCTGTCTTTCACTGAAGGTCGAAATCCCTTCCGATTCCGTGGGGAAAGGAACAGCGGCTTGGCTATCTCCAGCAGCGATGTACTCAGTGGTCCCGGTGGGCACCAAGGTTAGCGAATTTGCGCTGGAGCGGTTGGAAGGTTGCAACCTCTTGCATGGTATTTGTCTGTCACGCACTCGCTTGTCAACATCTGCATGCCACAAGGTTGTGACGGGGTTCAGCTTGTGGTGCTTTCCATAGGACCCCTTTGTCGTCACGACATAACTCGTGAAGAATCAAAAGCTTTAAACATGATAACACATATGAGCTTCAATTTTTAAGTGTTTTTATACCTATAAATATTATCAACTATATAAACTAACTTTACAATTTTTCCTTGCACTTATATGGTAAGATGCTTTCTTTAAGTTTTCCTATTTCATGGATGTATCGTTTCATCTTGCTGTGTAAATGTGTTTAAATTCTTCATATTGTTAAATCTTTTAATCTTTGGTAGTGAATTGCACTGACTCTCCCACAAGGAAGTGAATGACAGTTTCAAGACGTGATTGGCTGATCATTACTGATGTCACACATTCATGTGCACGCACTCCATTAACTCAGGATCAAGCCTGAGTTGACAGAGAAAGTCAATGATCAGCTTCATGGTACCAACAAAGCCAGATTGGACTGGTCTGGTTTTGTCGATTCAAAACTAATCCTGTAACCCTGAGTTTGTTCAGCCTCTATCATGGTACAGGCCCCAGTTGTGAGCTATATTGTTTGTTTATGTTGCTAAGGGTGTTGTGCACTGACACAAACAACCATTGGGTGAATTGGTCATAGCTTTTATTTATAGTGAATAAAACAGCTGGTAACCAATCAGAATTAAGGTCTAAAACTAACCGTTTTATGATTTAAAAAATATTAGATATAAAAATAAAAATATTTATACTTACAATATATTATTCTTTAATGAAAAACTAAACATATTTATACAACTTTATTGATGGTGGAAGCAGTAGTCAAAGTTAGCTGGCTGTAAGTTTGGCTGCTTGAGGCCAGTAGACAGATGAGAATATCACAATCAGAATTGAATCTTGGCTGACAGCATAAAGATCAGAAAGTATCATTCATCTCTGCTTGCTATTGTTGTCCAGCATGTAAGGTCAAGTACTCAGACTGTGCCTTCGGCATGTGTACATTTGTGTAGATAACAGTTTTGGACAAATCAATTAATAGACAAACCGATTTATATTCCCAATTAAGTGATTAAACCAACCTCAGTATATATATATATATATATATATATATCACATATTCACTTCTTCACCATCTAATAGAAAAAGCTAGACATGATATGAAGCCCAGATTTGGGTGACACCCAAGGCAAATTATGCTTTTTTTTCCCACTGCCTTGCTTAGTTTTCATCAGCGCCATGCCCTTGGTGAGCAGTTCGATTATCTATCAGCCAAAAGAGGTCGCTTTGCATATAAACAATTTTCCATCAAAGATGGAGGAAATCCTTGAATATCAACACCTTTATCCTAAATGCTTCTCCTAAGGTCATCTGGGGTGGATATATGGTCAGTTTAGACATTCTTACTGATGTATATCAACCTTTTTTTATGTCCACTACTTGCAGTTCCAATTTCAAAGTTAACTTCAGGCCAAAAAAGTTAATTAAACAACTTTCCCTGGGTAAAATGTTCAAGATTAGACAGTATTCATGTAGCACATTTTGTACTAAAACTGCAATAAGTTCTGGTTGTGGGCAATTATCCCACTCAAAGCTTATTCAAAACACCACTTAATAAATAAATCTAGTCGTAAGTCAACAACATTGCAACTAATGTTATAATTCTCTTTATTTTTGCTTTTTATTTATGTCCTCTTCCCAACTCAGTCAGTACCTATCAATTAGCAAGACGGTGAGGACATTGCTCCTTTCACCGATAAGAAGAAATAACTTTGAGATCCCTTAGTGTTTTGCTTCAATGCAAGTTAAGATATTCCTATCTTCTGCCTTTTTTATAATTCAAATTACAATGGACAATTGTACACAATGGGCTTTATCATAACAGGATGATTATGCACTCTGTGCACAGGCCTTTATCTTGGTGAAACATGGCTACTCAACTTACTTTTGTTCGACTGCACAGCCATCCTAAAGTGCCATTGCTCACTGATACACAATGCATCTTGTTCAGTGCCCTTCAGTTATTTAGTTTTTTTTTCAGCTGTACTTATTCCATCAATGTTCTTTGCAGAGGACTAGCTAATTTCACTCAGGCCGCATTCATCACCAGGCAGGTCTGGAGAGGTAGAACACTGTGGAATGAACGACAATTAGCTTTGTTAATATATTAGAAGATTGTTATTACAAACCTAGCATGCTTCCTTGGCCTAAATTACTTTTTTAAAATAAAAAAAATATTGTTTTCAATTAATTTGATTTGTATTGCACATTTAACAATTCATATTGTTCCAACGTAGCTTTACAACCTGAGTTAACAAGCTAAACAAGCAAGGAAAGACTTTCCAAAATGTAAACTTTAGAAAAGTAGATTGGATGAAATGCTCTGTCTGGCACATTTTTAAACAAATTCATACAAAATATGCATATTAATGTGTTAATTTGGCCACATCCAATCACACTGTTCAGGACTCAACATTACGTTTTTGTAAATAATTGTATTTTGTCCTCCCCCAGCTGGTCCTGCCGTTGCAATTTATCTTATCTTCATGTATTTGACAGAAGCATTTAAGGTCATTCACAATGCATCCACATTTTATGTGTTCAGACATTCCTGAGAATTAAACCTATAACCTTGTATTGCAAGCTCCATGCTACTATTTGAGCTACAGGAATGCAATCTTGCACTACTGAAATTTTTACAGGGGTAATACCAAAGATTGATCAACTTAAATTGTTTTGTAATTATTATATATATTATATTTGTAATGTTACATTTTATTATTTTATTAAATATTATTATATTTAAATATTTAAATATAATTTATATTTTAAGAGTTTTTTATTTATCAAAAGTCAACTCTAACACATTCTTATTAATACTTTCAACACTCACACAAATAATTTTTGTAATTATTCATGTTATCTAGATAACATTATGTAATCTAGATAACAGAGACAAGCTAGAGACAAGTCAGCAGAATTTGCATCAGTTATATTGAATACATCACAGAGTTTGCAAAGACTAGAAAATGAATGTACAAGGCAAATGAATGTAACATTTTAAATTGCAACACAGTACACATTATATTTTGTGATCATAATGGTTTCTAATAAAATAGCAACCCATGTATGACAGACACTATGGCTGGCATTGGATGACACTCCATGATGGTAGATGGGGCTAAGGTGTTCGGTCGATGGTGGCCCAGGGGTGGATCCGGGCATGACAAGAGCTAGTGAACCTTGAGATGGGTGTCTTACGGCGTGAGTAGAAAACAGAAATGGAAAAACTGTAGTATTTAGAGCAGCATACAGAAACAGAATTAATAATATTCAACCGTGGATCAGAAATTACAGGACCCATCTCTTTTAAGCATATACAAACAGAAGATTTGGAAGCAATTTTAAGCTGTTGCAGAGTCATCTGAGATACAGAGATAGTTGGTTGCACAATTCAGATAATATTTGTAATGTTCTCTTTCAGTGAAGAAATGTATAATATTATTGCTGCTGTGCTATATTATAATACCAGGTTTCATCAATGTCTGGTTCCTGATTAATGCTTAACAAATGCATGTGCAATATCTGGTTGATTCCGCTGAATTTTTTTGCTATTTGCACTGCTGGAGACATTAGCTATGTTTCCATACAAAGATTCAAATTAAACTTATGGAGTTTATGCGGAATATCGCATAAAACATATGCAAATAAAGCACCGTTTCCATCCAACGAGTAAGAGAGAACAAAATCGTCACTTCCTGGTAAACTGTGGCACTAAATATCACTAAGGATATTGGAGAACCCACTGAATATAATAAGTTTCATATATGATATAAAATACTTGCACCTCAGAGCGAGCAGACGAGCCACAATAAATGCTGCTGCTTTCGGAGCTGGATGCTGCTGTTTGAGAACACAGTCATGTAAGACAGTTATACAGAAATACTTTGATGACAGACTTTCCTCAGGATTTTCAGAACGACCATAACAACTTATAGATGCTGTGAATGAAATCGGCCCGCTGGTTAGTTAAGTTATCCCGTCTCAAAGCGCAAAGTCACATGACTTTTTTTGATTCATGGAATAATTTATTCGGTAAATGTGTTTCCATCATAGTTTATGCACATTTTTTCTTACCGGATAAAATGTTTATCCTACTCAAATGTGTGCATACGTTTTTTATGCACATTTTTTAAATGTGAGCACATCTTGCTGTTTCCTTCCAGAGTTTTTTTATGTGATATTCTAAAATGCGCATAAAAATAGGTTGATGGAAACGCAGCACTGTTAGCCTCAAAGCTGGTTTTTCTTTATAAATGTGGCTGTCCATGATGACTTATTTTCTAGGATTGGAGAAAAAGTTTTACATAAGTGCTAGGTCATTGCCATATCAAATGTTTGAAGTAACTATTGTACTATTGTCCCTGGGAAAGCATGATCTTATCGTGAGGTTCATGGAGGGTGCTAGGATGATGAACCCCTCCAGGCCACCCTTGTTTCCTCTTGGGACCTCTCTATCGTCCTGGCTGGATTTCAGAGGGGCCCCTTGAGCCGTACAGTACTGGGCCCCCGGAGCTCTCTGTCAGGTTCTGCTGGCAGCCCTCCTCCCTACAGTCCAGTCCAGTCATATGTAGTACTGCCCCAAGCCTGGGTCAGTCCATATCAGTGTCTCCACATGTTACCTCCCTTCGGGCAGGATGTGGCTTCCGTAGCGCCCTTCTCCGGAAGGCTTGCTTCCCTGCCGTTACTGCCAAGCTGTAACAACAAATAGGAAAGATTTGAAGCTGTCTTTCACTGAAGGTCGAAATCCCTTCTGATTACTGTGGGGAAAGGAACAGCGGCTTGGCTATCTCCAGCAGCGATGTACTCAGTGGTCCCTGCGGGCACCAAGGTTAGCGAATTTGCGCTGGGGCGGTGGGAAGGTTGCAACCTCTTGCATGACATTTGTCTGTCACGCGCTCGCTTTTCAACATCTGCATGCCACAAGGTTGTGACGGGGTTCAGCTTGTGGCGTTTTCCATAGGACCCCTATGTCGTCACGACATAAATCGTAGTAACCGACAGATAGGGAACGTTTAGGTTACGTACGTAACCCCCATTCCCTGATGGAGGAAACGGAGACGTTATGTCCCCATGCCACAATCTTCAACCATTGCTGGTTGCCAGGGACTCGTTCTCGGCTCCTCAGCATAAAATCTAATGAGTGCATGCACCTGTCGCCCTTTTATACCCGTATGCATGGGGAGTGGCTCAGGTATGCAAAATCTCTCTTAAAGTCAGTGATGATCGGGGCTTCCAGGTAAATCCCTTATGTCGTCACGACATAAAGTATCAGGGAACGGGGGTTACGTATATAACCTAGACGTTCTCCAACAATCAGTATACTCCAAACAATTAATCAGAATCTCTAAATTAAAAATAAATAAATTATAAAGTCAATATCCACCTTATTGTTTTAATTTTCTTGTGACTAAATCAAATCAAATCAAATCAAATCAAATCAAATCACTTTTATTGTCACATCACCACAGCACAAGTGCCTTGGTGAGTGAAATTCTTACGAGCGTGCTCCAGACAGTGCAAAAAAAACAACAATTTACATATGGACAGTACATATTTACAGACTGTACAGAAGACAATGTGCAAAATACACATACATATACCCAGTACACATAGTGTACTATAAAGACATACTTAGTTATCAACTACACATTATACACCGTATGGGCACATCTACATTATGTACACTATCTATACATTATGTAGTCTATACATAGTAATAATGTGAAGGTGCAACAGATTATAAATTAACAGCAGATTGGTTGAGCAGCAGATAGTTGTGCAAAGGTGCAACAGATTATGCATATGCAGTGTCGTGGATGTGCATTGTATGGTGTCCAGTGATAGCAGATAGGTTGTGTTAGTGCAGTGTGTGCGTGTAGTCCAGTTGAACTGTGTTAAAGTGCAGTGCATGGCATGTTGTGTGAGTGGGAGTGTGATGTAGGTGAGTTATTTCTGACTGTTCATTAGCCTGATAGCCTGAGGGAAAAAGCTATCCCTCAGTCGGCTATTGCGGGATCGGATGCTGCGGAAACGTCGCCCTGAGGGCAACAGAGAGAGCAGTCTGTGGGACGGGTGGCTGGAGTCTTTGATAATCCTCCGGGCTTTCCTTGTACATCGCCTGGTGTAGATATCCTGGAGGGAGGGAAGCTCACCTCCAACAATGTGGCAGGCAGTTCGCACGACCCTTTGCAGAGCCCTGCGGTTGCCAGCGGTGCTGTTTCCAAACCAGGCGGTGATGCAGCCGGTCAGGATGCTCTCCACAGTGCAGGTGTAGAAGGACCTGAGGATTCTGGGGCTCATTCCAAACTTCCTCAGCCGTCTCAGGAAGAAGAGACGCTGATGTGCCTTCTTCAGCACTGCATCTGTGTGAGCAAACCATGTGAGATCCTCGGTGATGTGAACGCCGAGGAACTTAAAGCTGCTCATCCGCTCCACAGGTGTCTTGTCGATGGTGATGGGTGTGTGTTCTCTGCTCTGTCTCCTGTAATCCACCACCAGCTCCTTGGTCTTGTCGATGTTGAGTGAGAGGTGGTTCTCCTGACACCATTTATTCAGGGTACTCACCTCCTCTCTGTAGGCCGTCTCATCGTTGTCGGTGATCAGGCCTATCACCGTTGTGTCATGAGCAAATTTGACGATGACATTGGAGCTGTGTGTTGCTGTACAGTCGTGTGTGTACAGGGAGTACAGGAGTGGGCTGAGGATGCAACCTGCGGTGCACCAGTGTTGAGGATCAGGGAGATGATGTGTTGTTGCCCATTCTGACCACCTGACTTCTGCCTGTCAGGAAGTCCAGGATCCAGCTGCACAGAGATCTGTTCAGTCCTAGAGTCTGAGCTCGCAACCAGTGTGGCAGGCTCTATGGTGTTAAATGCCGAACTATAATCCACGAACAGCATCCTCACATAGGTGTTCTTATTTTCCAGGTGGGAGAGAGCAGTGTGTAGGGTGAAGGCAATAGCATCGTCTGTGGAACGATTACTGCGGTATGCAAATTGTAGTGGGTCCAGTGAAGCAGGCAGCACAGAGCAGATGTGTTCTCTGACGAGCTTCTCAAAACACTTGCTGAAGATGGGGGTCAGAGCAACGGGCCTCCAGTCATTCAAGCATGTGATTTTATTTTTCTTCGGTATGGGCACAATGGTGGATTTTTTGAAGCATGCGGGAACCACAGACAGAGAGAGGGACAGATTGAAAATATCTGTAAAAACCCCGGCTAGCTGGAAAGCGCATGCTTTGAGCACACGGCCTGGTATACCATCTGGGCTCACGGCTTTACGGATGTTCACCCGCTTTGAAGGATCGGGTTACATCCGCGACAGAAAGCGTGAGTGGACTCACCTCTTCTGCTGCAGCCGTGTGAGCACTCTCTGTGTGGGCGGTGTTATCAGCCTCAAACCGAGCATAAAAGGTGTTGAGCTCGTCCGCAGAGAGGCGCAATGTTCACAGTAGCTGGTTTATTCCCTTTAAAGCCTGTGATGTTGTTAATGCCCCGCCACATGCTGTTTTTATAAGTTCGTTTGGCTGCTTTGATGGATCTCCTGAGATCGTAACTGGCTTGTTTCCGATCGTCAGTGTTTCCGGATTTAAAGGCAGATGTCCGCTGACAAGGCTGATCAAACATCGCTGTTAATCCACGGTTTTTGGTTGGGGTAGATACGGATTGTTTTGGTCGGAACTACATCATCTATACACTTCCTGATGAAACACGTGACCGTATCTGAATACGCCTCTATGTCGTCATCAGACGCTGCCCGGAACATGTCCCAGTCCACGTGATCAAAACAGTCCTGTAGTACAGCGTCCGATTGGTCCGACCAGCATTGGACTGTCCTGAGGGCGGGTGCTTCACGTTTCAGTTTCTGCCTATAAGCAGGCAGGAGCAGAACGGAAGAGTGATCAGATTTGCCGAAAGGTGGGCGGGGGAGGGACTTGTATGCGTCCCGGAAGGGGGAGTAACAATGGTCGAGTGTACGATCTCCACGCGTGTTGATGGTGACGTGTTGAAAGTATTTTGGCGCTATTGTTCTGAAGTTGGCTTTATTAAAGTCCCCCGTGATAACAAAAGCTGCATCTGGGTGCATGGTTTCCTGCTCACTTATATTCCTGTACAGTTCCTTGAGTGCCTGGTCTGTGTTGGCTTGGGGGGGGATATAAACAGCCGTGATTATTATGGCTGTAAATTCCCTCGGTAGCCAGAATGGTCGGCACAGAAGCGTATGAAATTCCAGATCAGGGGAGCAGAAGGATTTAATAGAGTGTATGTTCCTTTCATCACACCACAAGTTGTTAATATAGAAACAAACACCTCCACCTCTGCTTTTCCCTGTGAGCTCCTTTGCTCTATCCGAGCGGTGCACGGAGAAGCCCGTGAGCTCGATGGCTGAGTCTGGAACCATAGCAGACATCCAGGTTTCTGTGAGGCAAATAATGCAGCAGTCCCTTGTTTCTCGTTGGTATGAGATGCGCGCCCGCAGTTCACAGAGTTTGTTATCCAGTGACTGAACGTTAGCCAGCAAAATGGTTGGAAGAGGATGTCGGAAAGCACGGCGTCTCAGTTTGACGAGAATGCCAGCTCTTTTTCCTCTTTTTCGGCATCGGCGGCGTTTCCTCAATTGCGCGACCCAGACAATGGGCTCAGATGCCGTGTCTGTGAACAATCCACCGGCATTCAAAAACTCAAAGTCCGGTTTGCGTTGCGTGACTGAGGAACCAATGTTCAAAAGCGTGTCTCTATCGTAGACAGTTATACTAACAACATCTAACACGTAAAACAAAAAAAAAACAAATAAAACATACGAAAAACTGCAAAGTTTTCCCGGAGCACGCAACACAGCTGCCATCCTCGGCGCCATCTTGACTCATTAAGACTATGTGAGACTTCCGATTCATTAGCTGCTAAAAAGCCTAAAACTGCAGTAAATTCTAACATAAATATAAATTATGATCATTATTAAGTTCAATGTCAGTAAATTTCCCCCTGCTTGTAACGTTTTTGCAGAATCTTAAATTCATTATTTTACAAAAACAGGACAGCTGAAACAAGTTATAGGTTATGCATGAAATCATAATACACCACAAAGAGAAATGTTGTAGGTAGTACCTGAGATTCATAAATATTAATAATTTCTTAAAATGAGTAGTGAAAATGATACTCCAGCGCTTGTTACATCACTGTGAATAAGATAAGCACAAAGGAAAAAAACTAAAATTAAATCGTGCCATTGATCATTTATTTTTTATGTTTTGACAAAAAATGATTGTGCTCTGAGAAAAGCACATCACTTTAAAAATAGCACTAAACGCAATGTGCATGCCTCGATTGTGCCCGGCACCTTCTTCATTTTTGATACAGGTTTATCAAAGTGTGCAATTAAGCTTTAGATAACACTCTGATACTGGGTAACTGGATGTCGTTCTTCTTCATCCTTGCCTATGTTACGTAACTAGCATCAAACTAACACATCAAATGTGGGTATTGGGACAGGCCCAAAAGATGGATGACAATACTGAGTGTAATGTCCAAATACTCAGTAATTAAATAGTAGGAGAACAATTTGAACTTTATGCAAACATGCTTATTGATATCATTTGCATTACATTTTATGTTAGATTATATGATATTTAATTTAACTTAGTTTTGTTGCATCACAAAAGCCCACTGAGTTTCAGTGTAGATATGAGAGGTAGTGTTCTCAGAGCATACTGACGTCATAGTCTGTCCTTGCATTAAATACAAAAAAATTGTGTTACCCTACAAAACATTTTTACAGTATATATCGCTTTGCTACTGACTGCAATCATTTTGTGGAAGGTCATGAAAAGAAAAAGCAATTTATACTTTTTTGAAGGAGAAACTTACTCATTCTTCCGCAGTATTATTATTTATTTATTTTTGTTCATTTATTTGTTTCTTTTTGAGTACTGTTATTTATAAAGCTCTCAGAGAGGTAATAAGCTCTTTGACCTCAGAGATGAAGGAGCCGGCCAGGGTGAGATGATGACCCGTTTATCTGGGATTCCAGAGGCCGTGAGCACACCAGTGAAAAATGATTGGTAAGCGCTAGTGACACTGCACAGTATATAGATTTGACATTTGTGAGCTGAGCTAATAAATAGTGCACTGACAACGCCAGGGTCTAGTGGTAAAAGGAGACACGGTCCCCAAAACATTTATCTACAAATGGTGACTCAAATTTCCAGTGCTATTTTTCATTCTTTCAAAGGACGTGATTTCACAACCAAAAATTGAAACCAAATATTTTTGCAGCAAATGTCAATTTATCATGTAAAAAAGCTATTAAGTGAAATATTTTCAGTCATGGGTCTGCTCGCAACAAGGAGTTAATTTCCTGTAGCAGATTTTGTCACGGCAGCCCTTACCCTAATTGTTCCCTGTAAAGTGTAACTGGTCTGTCACACAAAATGTGATGGCAATAAATTCAGGTGGGCTGAAAGAAGACAGTCCACCTTATTATAAAGCCAATAAAATCATTCTATTCAGTTAACATCTCTGCATATGCTGCATTTCGGAGTGCATGTTTTGCTTGTTATGTTTATTCACAGTATAATGACTACACACATATATATATACACCACTGTTCAAAAGTTTGGGATCAGTAAGATTTATTATTTTTATTTTAAAGAAGTATCTTATGCTCATCAAAGTTGCATTTATTTGACCAAACATACAGAAAAAGTAATATGAAATATTATTTTGATATACTTTGAAACATAATTTATTCCTGTAATGCAAAGCTGAATTTTCAACATCATTACATCTTCAGTGTCACATGATACTTCAGAAATCATTCTGATATGTTTTTGCTGCTTAATATCGTTTGGAACCTGTGATAATTTTTTCTAATTTCTTTGATGAATTCTTTTGAATCATCCTTGCTGGAAAAAACAAATATATATACATTTCCTAAAAAAATACTGAATTGAAAACATTTGAATTGTGTACATTATTTAAAAAAAAATATATGATTTAATACAGTTAATAAATCAGAATGATTTCTGAAGAATCATGTGACACTGAATAATTATCACATGAATAAATAATATTTTACAGTATACCAAGAAAACCAATACTGTATTATTTTAATAATATTTCACATTTAAAAAAAAACGTCTGTATATTTAATCAAATAAATACTAAGGAGCAGAAGAAACATATTTAAAAGACATTCAAATTATTATTGATCCCAAACTATTGAATTCCACTTTATATTATAGCAATCATAGCAATTCAATTTATTTTTTTATTTGTATTACAGATATATTTAAGTCATATAAGTGTAATACAAATAAAAATGTGTTAAAAAACCCTTTCAGCTATCAGCCTTTTGTTTGTGAATTGGCTTTGGGATGTTTTAGTTTACTTTTGCGCCATTATTTGTGTTGCCACTCGATGCCCATATAAAATATGTCTCCTGAAGCGAAACCACCGGAGAAACACTGCATTACAACACAACTGAAAGCAGTTCCAGATTTCCACAAATTTTTCTTGTTCTGTTACATCAGCAATAGTTGCATTTACACTAGAGAAACAACAAGAAACAATGAAGCACGCAGAAGCAAAATTACTTTGTTGTAAATTTTGAAATATTCATTCCACTAGGAAATGTCTTTATATGCTTGGTGTACCACAAGATTATTGAACAGGGCTAAGGACTCAGCCATGTTTTTAGTGTAACTCTTTAAAGATGTAATGGAACATATTTACTCCTGTTCCTAAAATGTGGCTGTATCTTCTTTGGTGTTAAGGGAGATACATAGTTGTGCGGGATCTTCTGCTAAACCCATGATGCTTTGCAATTTTTAGATTATTTCAGCGGCACATTTTTCATCAGGTGTGTGTAAAGAGGCAGTGGTGTAATTAGAGGTTCCCGTGAGCTGAATGCCAGCATTATTTATGCTTAGTATTAATGAGAAGTTATCATGAACAAAGTTTCAAAAATCCACACCTCATTTATCTCCATGGCATCTCGACAGCCTGACTAATGCAGGATGTCACCAGGCTGGAGTTTAATTAAATACTTCATTCAAGCTTCTGTTTGCTCTGTGATTCACTTCTCAGTCACCTCATGCGCTAGCCTGACTGGTAATGTCATTGCACAAATAGATATATTTGCTGATTTTAGTCCAGTGTTGTGAGTTTTTTTTCCCTTCACCATGTACAATAGACAGGTTAGTGGAGCCAAGGATGTTACATAAAAGCTAGAATAAAACATGAGCCATCAGCAGTGAAGATCTTCCTGCAGCAATAATCCACTGTGGTATTAACTACCAACATACACATGCTTTAAAAGAGGATTTATTTTCATTCATTAGTAATCGACCGATGTTGTTTTTTTCATGACTGACATTAGGATTTCTTGAGTTTCCGATAACTAGATTTTTAATTATTATTTTGTTTCTGAGACTTTTGACTAAATAAAAACTAAATAATATTTAAGGTTTAACAACAAATGTGTATGTAATTAAAAACACATATGTATTTAATATGCATAATATATTATTATTATTATTATTACAATTCATTATACATTATTGTATGTCTAATAGAATAGAATAGAATATACTTATCTTTGTTTTGGTCTATGTATAGGTCATTATAATTAACTAAAACTGGAACTAAAAATTAGACCATACAAACATTCTTGTTGCTTCAAAAGAAAAAAAAATTACTGAGATAAAGTAAACTTTTTTTATTTTTTAGCTTGCTTTTTCTCAACATTTATATATATATATATATGGTTTTAAATAAAAATGTGTCCAACGTTAAGCTTAAACTCCTGTGTGTTTCTCACTTGAAAATAAATGATGTTGAGTAAAGCCTAATTATGCAAACAGTATAAATATTTAATTCTGAACATTGTTGTTTTCTACTAAATAAATTGTAGTAGGGTTTATAGGGGGCTTTTCTTCAGAGATGAACTAAATCTGAATTTATCAGTACACCAAATATTAAAGAACTGACGAGTAGTTTAATAAACTTAAAAAATAATTACAATATAGCTAAAAAATGAGCAAAAAATATTAGCTGACCGGATTTTCAGTCTATCTCTTCTAAGATACAAACACACACACACACACACACACACACACACACACACACACACACACACACACACACACACACACACACACACAGACAGTTTGACTTTGGTCCCTCTGGCATGAGTAAGTGTACATTATGCTCAAAACATTAAAATGAGCACTGAATGTACTTAATTTGGCTGCTTTTGGCTGCTTTTGCAGCTTGCTGTGATTTGCCTTTGTAGATTCTTGTAAAATTCTGCTGACTTCCAGCATACTCACTCAGCTGTCTTCTTCTGCTACGGTTTCAATCTAAACAATGATAATGTGAGCAGACTCGAGTTGTTAAAATTGAAGAAATTTTGTGCATGACTGCCCATGCTCACTTATACTGAACAAAATTATAAATTTTTCGAAACACTTTTGTTTTTGCCCCATTTTTCATGAGCTGAACTCAAAGATCTAATGGCGCTTTTCCACTGCGTGGTACGACTCGACTTGGCACAGCTCATTACGGCACGGCACGGCACGGCTCGGTTTGCATTTTCACTGCAGTTTAGTACCGCTTTAGAGTGGGCGGGATTATTCACGTGTCGTTATAGTTGCGCCACCTCTACTGCCGTGACATCATCGTAAACACGCCACAAACAAACACACAACAAAGGAACATATCGATGAAATGGTGTTCTTCATTCTCAGCATGTGGATGTTTTTAACAGCAATGGAGAGTCTTATGAGAATGCTTGGAAATTACCCCCAGCAACAGAGACTGTGGTGGCAGTGCCACAGGCTGTAGAGGAGGAGGGCAGGGATGTTCGCGCAGATGTGCAGCGTTACTTGAATAGTTAACTATTCATGTAGAATGTTCTGCAAAGTGAATTATCAATAAACTTTTGAATATTTCAAAATGTACAATTTATCCCATTTTTTGTTTATGTGTTGGTTTGTATCATCATGGCATTAATCATTTTTTCTTTTTTCAAGAGGTTCATTACATGCTCATACAATAATACATATTTCATATAGTCTGGAGATACACTTATTCGATCAGATTGTTTTTAATTGAAGCAAAACACAGATACAAAGGTAAAAATTTAAACAGAAAACATACTCTAAAAATATACAAAGTGCAAAAAGTATATACATAAGGCTTTTTCATTCCGCGTTGCCCCATCAATCTCTCACTGGATCCACTCCTTGGCTGTCAACGAGAGGAACATGTAGCATTTGAGTGGACAGGCCCATCTTAGCTTTTTCTTCTCACACATCAAAGGGACACGATAAGATTATTTTGTTTAACATTTGCGAGTCATAATGGCGCCGGTCTGTCTGGAGGACCCCTTTTGCTAATCTCTATAAAAGAAACAGAGAATTCTCAACATGGAAGATCACAAATTAGAGTAGATATGTCCAAAAGGAACAATAGGGGCGGGGCTCCGCCCCTCAAGAACAATCTGATTGGGACAGCCGCCCGTGGGTGGAGACAAATCGAGCTATTTAAAACGAACACTGCAGCTTTGGCTTTGTGCTCTCACTCGCTGCTTGCTGACTTGCAAAGACTTGGGCTTCGGCTCACTGATTGCACTTCGAAGCGCCCATGACCGTAATATCTGGTCGATAACATAACATAACAACACAACCAATACCTAGTAAAACTCCTGAAGAAACCTTGAAAGCCTGAAACTACGCGGAAGGGAGAGAAGAACTTCAAGGGTCATCCTGTCACAAAGGAACCAGGCAACCGCCAATCGCAGGAGGGGTTTCCTCAGTGACATCACGCAACGAGCCAATCAGCCGCCTGGTTTCCCTCAGCATCCGAAGGAAACACGTGGAAACGATAAGATCTGCGGTCAGCTCAACTCAAAGCAAGTAAGCAAACAATTCTCCACAACCTTACTGAACTGATGAATTGATCTGAATGCAGTAAAGATAGCAAAGTCTCTGCTTGTGCTCTTTCTCTAGTTAATAAATAAATAATAAATAGCATGAGTGCTAGTTTTAAACTTTCTTCTAACGTTAACTGCAAAAAACTCAGAATGTGTGTGTGCATGTTTAAGTGTTGTTTATGTGTTTTATTAAGTTTAGTCCATGTATTGTGGAATAACAGTTAGCAAATAAACCTTGTTTCATTTATAAAGAATGATGTCTTAGGCTGTGTGATTTTCAAGTTTGAACTATTTGCCATAGATTACGTTACCTAGCTCAAATTGGATAAAGTACTAATTTTGTTTATTTTTATCTTTGGCCACTAAGCAAGATAAACTAAATTGTTAAAGATATACTGATGTTAATGGTCGCTGGACGAGTCGTTAATAAAGTACAAATTATAAGCTAGAGATTAATATCACTTTAATCAAGGCAATATTGAGTCCTTAATAAATGGTTTCCCAAAACTGAAATAATAGCTTCTAGATTTATTACAAACATCTGTACTTCCTCAACAGACAACGAAACAATTTTTTGGTTGATACAAAAAGGTGCGTTTGTTCAAACAAAAGTTGCGTCCGATCCTTTGCTGGCTGTGCTGATTTAAATCTAGCAGGTCGGGTCTTGTGTCGCAAGTTCATTGACGCAGTAATGACGATTTTCTCAGGCCAATCAGTGATCAGTAGAGTTTACACATCACGTTTTGGTAACGGTACGGATTGCTTGGAACCTCGGCCGAGGTGGTACTAAAAAAGTACCAGGTTCCAGGTACTCTACCCAGTGGAAAACCTCCCAAAAGTGAACCGTACTGAGCCGTGATGTACCATGCAGTGGAAAAGCACCATAAGACTTTTTCTATGTACACAAAAGGCCTATTTCTCACAAATATTGTTCACAAATCTGTCGAAATCTGTGTTAGTGAGAACTTCTCCTTTGCAGAGATAATCCTTCCACCTCACAGGTGTGGCATATCCAGATGCTGATTAGACAGCATGATTATTGCACAGGTATGCCTTAGGCTGGCCACAATAAAAGGCCACTCTAAAATGTGCAGTTTTTATCACACAGCACAATGCCACAGATGTCGCAAATTTTGAGGGAGCGTGCAATTGGCATGCAGACTGCAGGAATGTCCACCAGAGCTGTTGCCCATGAATTGAATTTTAATTTTTCTACCATAAGCCGTCTCCAAAATCAATTCAGAGAATTTGGCAGTACATCCAACCGGCCTCAGAACCGCAGACCACGTGTAACCACACCAGCCCAGGATCTCCACATCCAGCATCTTCACCTCCAAGATCGTCTGAAATCAGTCACCCGGACAGCTGCTGCAACAATCGGTTTGCATAACCAAAGAATTTCTGCACAAACTGTCAGAAACTGTCTCAGGGAAGCTCAAATGTATGCTCGTCATCCTCATTGGGGTCTCGACCTGACTGCAGTTTGTCATCCAATCCAACTTGAGTGGGCAAATGCTAACATTCAATGGCGTCTAGCACTTTGGAGAGGTGTTCTTTTCACGGATGAAGTTTTCACTGTACAGGACAGATGGCAGACAGCGTTTATGGCGTCGTGTGGGTGAGCGGTTTGCTGATGTCAATGTCGTGGATCGAGTGGTCCATGGAGGCAGTGGGGTTATGGTATGGGCAGGCATATGTTATGGACATCAAACACAAGTGCATTTTTATTAATGGCATTTTAAATACACCGAGATACCGTGATGAGATCCTGAGTTCCATTGTTGTGCCATTCATCCACTACCATCACCTCATGTTGCAGCATGATAATGCATGGCCCCATGTTGCAAGGATCTGTACACAATTCCTGGTAGCTGAAAACATCCTAGTTCTTGCATGGCCAGCATACTCACCGGACATGTCACCCATTGAGCATGTTTGGTTGGGATGCTCTGGATCGGCATATACAACAGCATGTTCCAGTTCCTGCCAATATCCAGCAACTTTGCACAGCCATTGAAGTGGAGTAGACCAACATTCCACAGGCCACAATCAACAACTTGATCAACTCTATGCGAAGGAGATGGCAAATGGTGGTCACTCCAGATACTGACTGGTTTTCAGTCCCCCAGTAAAACAGTACAGTAAAACTGCACATTTTAGAATGGCCTTTTATTGTGGCCAGCCTAAGGCACACCTGTGCAATAATCATGCTGTCTAATCAGCATCTTGATATGCCAGACCTGTGAGGTTGATGTTTTTTCTCGGCAAAGGAAAAGTGCTCCTAACACAGATTTAGACAGATTTTTCAACAATATTTGAGAGAAATAAGCCTTTTGTGTTCATAGAAAAAGTCTTAGATCTTTGAGTTCAGCTCATAAAAATGGAGGCAAAAACAAAAGTGTTGCATTTATAATTTTGTTCAGTATATATGACACGAGTCTAACACATTGAACAAAACAATACGTTTAGTTTCCATACAGACCTTTTGGTTAATAATAAAAACAATTGCACATTTTTTTGCTCATCTAATCTAAATTTATTTGCCCGAAATTGTTTTACACCATAATATTTATTTGGTTAAGAAATGAGGATGTTTGTTTTAAATATCAGAAGTGTTAATGAGTCCTATCATTTTCAAATTTTGTGTGGTTGTAGTAAAATTACCAGTTTAATATAGAGCTATTATTTCAGCCTGAATTAGTTATTAAATATTAAATATTGCTTGGTTAAAAGTAATATTAATATTTAACTTAGTTATACTGTATTAAGTGACCGTCCACGAACACTAGCCTCAGCATATCAACTTCGAGCTTAGGTAGCTTTCTCTTATGGCAAATAAGGAACAAAACTTCAAATCACATTCCAGAGACAATTCTTTATGAAATGAAAAATGGTTTATTCGTAATACTGCTATTCTAACATAAATGGATTAACTGATAACACAAAAACATACATACATACAAAGACATGCATAAGGGATTTTGGTAAGTAATTCCTAAAATTAAAGTTAGCCCTTTTAGCTATTTAAACGCTTGACTTGACCGGACAGATCACGACAGATGCCTTATTGCTCTGTTACTGCATTCAGATCAGATTCTACCAGTTCAATCAGCAATATAGATTTAGTTAGAATGTACTTGCTTGTTGACAAGAAGCAGGTTGGAAGTTGTTTGTTTCCTTCAAATGCGTTGCTCTGGTCTTTGTGCTCGGAACCACGGGGTTGGTTCGTGCTCTCCGGTGCTCTCGGGTGGAAACACGAGATGTGGCTGCTGCCGCGACGCCACAGAAAGCTTTCCTTTCGTCCGTAGGCGTTCAGCTCGTTGTTCTTGATGTTGTGCCTTCTAGCCTTCGAATAGATGGTTGGTTTAGTCGGTGTCGAGACAAAGTTCAGGTAAGAGCGAGCAGGCAGAGAAGTTACGAGCGCAGCTCCAGCGATGTTAAAGAGAGATGTTCCAGAGAGAGTCACGCCATGTTTCAGAGAGAGTCACGCCATGTTTCAGAGAGAGCGATTTGCAACTGGCGCGTTGTTTTTCAACAGTCCAACTTGCTCCTCCCCACGGGCGGCTTGTCGAATCCGATGGGGCGGAGCCCGCCCATGTCCAGGCTTGCTGGGTGGACCAACAGTTCTGTGATGTCTCATCACTTTTGGGAAGGATAAACTTTATGGATCTTTATACGTGTATAATTATGCAGGGTATTAAAATTTAACGGTCATCACCACAGTCTATCACATCTGAGTCTAGCTTTTAGAGATCAAACACCGCATAATAATACACACATTACAGTTTATACCGTTTTAAAGCATGATTAAAATTCCCACATTGTCCTAAATAATTGGCAAAATCATCACATCATGCCTATGAGGGAACAAGTACACATTAAATATCCATTTATTTTGTGTAGTTGCAATAGTTATACGTGTCAAAAAGGCAAGGAGTTTGGTTTTCCTTGGTCCGTCCGACGGAGAAAAAGTCCTGCTTTGTTTTAAATGGGGGTTTTGAACTATGCTCTGGAATGTAGGCTTGACGGTGTCCAGAACCATTCCCGGAGCCGTCCGTACCCTTGCACGAGAGCGTTTAGTGATGGGGTCGGTTGACCCTCTCCACTTTTGCATGGAAGGGAGGACTTTTGGGTAATAATTGTTTTCTGTTGCTGGGTTGGCATTCTCTGTGTGTGTTTTCAGGTCGACATTGTGTTACACATCCCCCTTTTGTGTGGAGATGTACCCGATGGAACATCTTCAGGCACTGGAACAAGAGGCAGAGAGAATGGACACACACAAGACACCAACGAGATCTCTATCACTGACTGAAAACTGGTGCAGGGTAATTTGGAAAGGAACCGGTGAGAAACTTGAGAAGACATAGGGCTAGTTTGTTTAGCATCGTTGACAATTGGGTCATTTTGACTGGTTTAATTGTCGGGTTTTCACGAGACGGTATAGGCATGATCTCAATCAGGTTGGTCACATTCTCGGTTCGGATTCTAGGTCGAGATTACCACGCCGAAAAAGGCGAGGGATGCCTGACGTGCATTTGTTGAGAGACTCTTGAACGACGCTCACTCGCTTGTGTAGGAGGAAGGCCAGTGTCAAAGTCACAACATATCCTACTATAGTAGAGATACAAAGCGCCGTGTCAGCGGCAGACCAGGACCGAATAATTGGCTACGCCAGCGGGCGGAAGGCGAGCGATAGCTTCTAAAGCTGTGTCAACCGGTGTCAGATCAATAAGCTGCGTTCCTTCCTCCTTGATCCTTTCTTCCAATTCTGGATCGAGGACAAAGGAATGCTGCTTGAAAAAGGGTGAGATTGATTTCGCCTGATACTCGCGTCGGTGAGGTGATACAATGCTAGTTCGTCAATATGGAGGATCGAGCCCTTAGGGACTGTGATCCATAACGTTTGGTTAGGCAGACTAATGCGCGAGCGGTGTCGTGTTGATCATATGTGAGGGTAGCCGCTCGGCTGGGGTGTTCACCAGCCATCGGTTTCCGACAATTTCGCTTGTGTTACCTCAACCTGAGAACGTGGTTTTGGCCGGCGGGACAGCTAGCGCCGGGTCTCATGGCTTTAAGCCACAGATGCCCTCTGTATTATCGCGCATTTAAAGGGTTTACTCGGGCAGAGGAAGTGAATGTCTTTAGTGAGCGTACATCTTTAGGTTTGGAGCCAAGTACAACTGTTCGTTGCTATCGTGATACGCGACGACTGGGAGTGTGGATTTTGACATAGGTGTTCCCTTGCCAAAATCCAACATTCACAACATTTTAAGCCGGTAAACATTATTAACGCCAATAATGGGCAAACTGAAAAGAAAACAAAGTCACCTGTTTCCGGGTTTGCGATATGGGAATAACGCTGCCGGAAAGGGGTGAGATGGGTTTGATGAGACTAACGCCCGCAGTGGCCGTTACGATGTTTGAACAAGGCTAAGAGGTATCACGAGCACGGAATCCTATTCATGGCTAAGTTGTCAATCAAGGAACTTACATCGCGTATCATGTCGCTCATGATTTTGGCGGGTGGCCTCGATCGGTTGACAACGGTTCTCACAGCAATTACAACGATTTTACTGACGGCAGTCGATCTCAATTTCAGGACCTGTATTCACGGATTGGTTAAGGGGTTCAAAGTGAGAGAGAGAAAGGAAAACACAAAGTGAGACACGAGGAAAAACCAAAAAAAAAAATTAAGACAAAATTCAAAATCAAAATCAAGCAAAAAAAAAATAATTAACAAAAATTGAGGGTAACTCGCTACTAGATTGGTCCTAGCAGTGCTGTGGAGGAGAGAATATGGGTTGTGTCTAAGCATGGTTGCTATATGTTTTCCTAACATATCAATACTAATGCTTGTGTGGTGCATATGGTGCGTGGTGCATATCGGTCTGTGTCAGTGGGTCTGATCTTCCCCTTTCCATGTCGGCTAGAGCCCAGGGGCCTCTTTATCTGGTTTCGATGGACCCATCAAGGACTGGCTCGCTGCGCCCTTGTCTGATTTTGATTCGATAGGCAACAGGTGAGAGCTTGTCTACAATCTCATGGGGTCCCGTCCAGTGAGGTAGGAACTTCTTTGACAGGTGATGGGGAGCATTCGCCTTGGTCGGGCGAAACTGTAGTACCACACTTGATCTCCGACATTGAGCTCATGGTGAGAGGCCTTGGTCGTAGTAGGCTTTTCGGCCTTCCGCACTGTTGTAGCTGCTGTTGCGCCAAGGCGAAAGTTGTTCTCAGGTGCTGATGTAACTCTTCCAGGTACTGGTGAGTGTTGTAGGCGGTGACGAGGTTCAGGTCACCAGGTTGGTACAGCAGGTGTAGTGGTAGCGTGTTTCTCCCTGTCATCATTGTGAACGGGGTATTCCGGTAGATTGATGGGGTGTGGCTCGAGCGCCATCAGTACCAGAGGGAGTTTAATGTCCCAATCCTTTTGATTGGTGGCTACGTATTTTTTAACATGCTGACCACTGTTCTGTTAGCCTGCTCCACTTGACCGGAAGAAATTGGGTGATGGCTTATGTGGAGTTTGGCCTGTATGCCCAGGAGTTTCCATACGCCTTGCATAATTTCAGCGGTGAAGTGGGTTCCATGTCAGAGTTGACCCTTAAAGGCAGTCCGAATCTTGAGAAGATATGGTTCAATAACAGACAGGCTGTTGTTTCTGCTGTATCGTTGGGAGCTGGGAGGCACTCTATCCATTTTGTGAATTCGCAGACCACGGTGAGGAAGTATTTGTTGCCCCGCGTCGACCGTGGTAGGGGTCCTACCCAGTCTATTTGGAGGTCCGACCATGGGAAGGTCATTCCTTTCCTTTGCAGTGGTGCTCGGTGGTTTGGATTTGCCGGTTGGAACTGGCAACACACCAGGCATCCTTTAACGTATTCTGCTACGTCTTGCTGCATGCCAGGCCAGTATGCTACTTGCTTGAGTGTTTCATAGGTGGCCTTGACTCCGTGGTGTCCCGCGCATGGTGCATCGTGGTGTGTGTCAACATCATCCCCTTGGCCATGAGGGACTACGAGCCTTGGAGCAGTGGATGGCTCAGGGACATACGTGAGGACACCTTCTCGTAGATGCAGCATGTGCTTGATCGAATGGAGCGTGTGCGGAGGTCGGATGATGTTTGTAGGTCCGAGGTGGAAATGGGATTTTCCAAGGGGTCGGACAGGTGTGCTACAATGGACTGTATGGCTGAGTCCGTATGTTGGAGGGTGAGGAGGTCTTCAGCAGCGAACTGAGGCGACAGGGAGATGTGGGAGGAGGTGTGTGCCCACTGGCGGCACTTTGGGCGGGTCACCGCTGCCACAGTTGGGTGGGGTGGGAGGGCATGAAATGTCCAGGACTCTCCCTGTAATGCCCCTGCTTTGGCGAGGGCATCGGTTTGGTCATTTAAGTCTTTGTCTTGTCCTGGTTGACGGAATGACCTCTGACCTTTTTCCAATAAACGACCATGTCGTGTTCAGTGACGATGGCGTCGCTTGCTTGGAAGAGTTCCTGGTGCTTGACAGGCTTGTTGTTAGCTGTCTTGAATCCATTCCTCTTCCATCCAGTTAGATGGCATATGAAACTTAGACGGGCATAGTTCGAATCGGTACAGATGAGGAGTTCTCTGATTTTGTGGGTTGCAGCCACTTGTAGTGTGATGAGGATGGCTGCTATTTCTGCATATTGTGATGATTGTGGGCCAAGTTTGAGTTGCTGCGGTGGGCACGGGTCATTGTTGAGCCAGACCACACCTCCCGCTTGTAACTTGCCCTCGCGATTGTATGAGCAGCCATCGACATATGCTGTGGGCATTCCTGTACACACATTCTCCTCAAGTACCGATGATTTGTCGCTATGCGGTCGTGGCAGTTCTTTTGGCTCTGCTGAGGTGTCCAGCGTGTCCGTTGAACAGTTTTGGCATGCCGCAAGCCCGCTTTCCCAGTGAGGATTTGTAGTTCTGGGCATATCTTGCCTCCACATCCCGTCCTTGGAGTGTCATTAGCCAGGTAGCTATGCGTGCGTTGGTTACCACGCCATCTCTGATTCGTTGACTGTTGAGGAAGGTAACTGGCTGGTGGCAAGTTTCGATGATGACTTTCTGTGCACCGATGTAATTAGAGAAACGCTGAATGCCCCACACAGTGCAAAGTAAAGCTTTTTCGCAGTGTGAATATTTGCATTCTGGGGAAGCAGCGTTTTGCTGGCATAAGCGACCACGCTTGTCCTTATCATGGAGCTGGTATAGACCCGCACTGAGGCACTGGTCAGAGAATCCCGTCCAGATAGAATTCCTTCCCTGGGTCTGGGTAGGCGAGGCATGGAGCAGAGCGCAGGCACTGTTTGAGCTGGCTCATAGCTGTGTCCTGGGCCTTTGTCCAAACAAAAGGTTCGTCCTTTTTCAGGAGGGAAGTTAGTGGTCGTGCGATGTCAGCGTAGTTTTCGATGAACTGTCGTGAGTAATTGCACACTCCCAGAAAGCTTCGCAACTCAGAGACGTTAGTTGGTGTTTTTATGCTTTGAATTGCTTGGGCACGGTTAGATTGTGGCTCAATGCCGTTTCTTCCGACGAGCAGTCCAACATAATTCACTTTGGTTTTGCACCATTGTCCTTTGTGAAGGGCGATTTTAGCTCCCGCTGTTGTCAGCTGGTTTAGGACATGGTCGATTTCTTTGAGGTGGTCTTCCACACTTGAACTTTTCATTAAGACGCCGCTCACGTAGACGAGGTTGCCTCGGACTCTGGCGCCAGGGCATGCTTTGTTAAGGAAAATGTTAAATTCTGCCGGTGAATTGGCATAGCCAAAGGGACACCGTGTGAAGGTGTACTGTCGGTTGCCGAAAGTGAATGCCAGCTTATGTTGGTCGCCGGGTGGACAGGGATCGTCCCAAAACCCGGAGGCGACGCCCAATGTGGACAGGATCGCCGAGCCTTTGATTTTTGGTATTTCTTGGTCCAATTGGGTCATAGGCCATCGTGACAATGGTACTTGCTGATTCAACTCTGCGGTAGTCGATAGTGGGCCGCCATTTGCCGTTGGGTTTTAGGACTGGCCATATCGGGCAGAATATGTACTGTTACAGGGCCGGATGACCCCTTTTCCAGCATGGAGTCAACAATTTCTTGCACTGGCTCATATGACGCTATCGGAATCTTGTACTGTCGCACAAAGGTGGGTGGTGCATTTGGGTTTGTCGGTATGCGCACTGTGGATGTTTGTCAATCCACAATCTAGAGAGTCCTTGCGAAAGAGTCCTTGTACTTCAGCAGAACTTCTTTGAGTCCTTGGCGCCCACTTCGCCGTGGAGGGCATCCGCCACTCAAGATCTGTTGAATTTGAGTATTGAACCCGCGAGGGTTCTTCTGCCGTTAAGTCATAAAGGGGCTTTGGGCCTCGCTGGTCACCCGTGTAGGTGGTTCTGTCGCAGGCTGGGTTGAGACAGCATAGACAGTGAGGTGAGTGTCATCCATTAGTTCTGACCGCAGACGCTTTCTCTGGACACTGGCAGGATTGAGGTGATGGCAATGACTTCATGAGGTTTTGTGAATGTTATAGTGTCATTGTATCCATCTGACATTAGTTGGGCTGGTATTGGGCCTATGACAGGTACCATCAGTTCAAAGTCGTGGAATGCCTGGTTGATGAGCCATCCCAGGTGGCTGGCTTTTGGGACGTGGATGTCTTGGGCCATACAGTTATTGAACAACACATATATCGCACGAGATGACACTTCAATGAGAGGTGTAGCTTCCAGAGTCAGTCCGAGTTTTAGGCAGGTTCTGGAAGGTTGGAAGAAGCTCAGCTTACTGTTGAGAGTTTGGCCAGGTCGCATGTTGAGGCGGACACTGACGCTTTTGCTGTAGGCAGGTATTGTGGCTCCTTGTTCCGTAATCATAGCGCATGCATCCGCATGGTTTGACCGGATTGGAGGTTCTTGAGATTGACTGAAGTTGTCAGTTGGTGTGACAGGGGAGCCCATATGATGTTGTTTACAGTGTCAATGTGAGCATTGAGTCGAACCATGATATCCGCTCCAATGTAGATGTCATGCGGCAGGTCTGGAATGACGAGGGAAGTAGTGACTCAGCTGTCTGTTGTTCCATCGTATGTCCAGAGCGCAGATGATCTTGGAGGTGGCCATGGTTGTCGACCAGGGACTGAGAGGGTAACGGCTGTGCTTAGTGACATGTGGTAGACTTTGACAGCTCTGCTTCAATGTTTTGAATAGTTTCAGGCTGATGGCTGAGTTCTCTGCCCATAGGGCTAGTGCTGCCTCGGACACTGATGTGCCATGAACCTCTATCTCAGTCATGATTTGAAGGAGGCCTGTGTTTGGTTCAGGCTCGTGCAGCGAGCAGAGGAGAGGGTCACATGCTTTGTGCTCGGCCCAGACCTGGGCTCTGTTACTGCTTCATCGGTCATTGACTTAGGGGTAGTGTCTGTGACTTGACACTGTGACTCATTGGAGTCTAATGACTTGTAAGGCAGAGGCTCACGGACTTGTGTCCAAATCTTTAGGTGCTTGAAGTCTATTAGGGGTTCAAAACGATTAAGCAAATCTTTTCCAATGAGGAGCGGGTACGTGTTGAGTGTTGACACGATCACGGGATGGACGAAGTCCATGGGTCCCACTGTTAGATGGATTGGGGCTACATGTTTTAGTTGTAAGCCCGTGTGAGAGTATGCTTGTACGCTTAGTTCGCACCTTTGGAGCTTGAGGGTGCCATTAGTCCTCTTCAATTCTTGGACTTCTTTGAGAAGTTCTGTAGACATTAGAGTGATGTCGGCTCCTGTGTCCAGAAGGGCTTCGACTCTGATGTGTCGCTCGATGATGATGGAGAGGTAAACTTTCTTGCTATACCCTTTTCAATGAGATCGCCTAGGAGTTGAGGAACTGGAGTTTGGGAGGAAATATTTAGGATGTCAGGGCTGACTTGGCGTTCTTCGGAGGAGTGGCAGATGACTAAGACAGCGCTTTCAGGAACTTGAGGATTTTCAACAGCAGGTGTCTGCTGAATGCTGCTGGAGTTTGGAGTATTGGGTGCTGAGTTAGTGTTTAACTTTGTTGCTGGATTTTCAGGTGGGGCTTCATGTCCATCTGAAGTTAACGTGTTTATTGTACTCTGAGACTGAGGTGAGGCGGTGCTGTTTTCTGTGGCTGGTTCGCTTGTCTTGTCGCTGCTTTCTCGTCCGTCAGCTAGTCAGGCTGAACTGGTTTCCTTTCTTTCCCACTTCTTATCTTCCTCTTTTCGTTGAAAGAATTCCTTCATCATCATTTCCATCATCTTCTGTGAGTCAAGTGCGGTGGTGTTTTTGTTCTTGTATGGACTCAGTTGGAGCTTGGTCACTTTGGAACCTTGGTGAATTCCTTCGTCGATTCCTTGGGCTGGTCGCCTTAGGGTGAGTCTGTCGCTTTCTGGAGTTTCCATTGATTCCCATGAGCGTTGCTCCTTGGGTTCCACGATCTCTCCCATTGCCTTTCCTGAGGCCTTGCTTGGTCCCATGACTTATCCCAGTGTCGCCCAGGTGAGCGTTGACGCCCACGTGGTCCATCCCATCGGTCATACCTCTGTTTAGGTCGGGTTCCAGCGTGTGAGTCTCGTTCTCTGTTGGACGGGGTGCATTCCACTCCTGTGTGGTGGCTTAGCACTGTCTTGGCGTTGGGTGCCCTCCAGCGCCAGTTCTTGGTGTTGAGTGTTGAAATCAAGAACTGCTGGGGTTTTGCGCTCTTTTCTGAGGCCATCTTTTGTTTGCCGTAGGCTTTTGCACCAAGTCTCGCAACTGCTGAATGTTCATTGTTCGTGGGCATGCGAACGCCAAGATGGTGGCTTATGCCAGGATGAAGGTTCCTCAGGAAGAGAGTTTTAAAGTTCAGTTCCTCTTCCATGTCAGATTCGTTACGAGTTCCAAAATATGCTTGTCTGAGTCGACTGTAGTAAGCTTGAGGAGTGTCGTGACGCCCTTGTCTCGTCTCCAGGGCAGCCACTAAGCCTTGATCGGACTCAGGGTCAGCAAACTCTTTAATGAGGGCCTTTTGAAGCCGTTGATAGTCAGTCTTTGTGTTAACAGGCTGCCGGTCAAGGAAGCTGCGCACTTCAGGACTGGATGTCGCTCGAGTAAGTATAGTTTATCTTTGTCCGTAACGTTAGGTCGCATTTCCAGATGGAAATCAATATCTTGCAGATAAGCGTGGACATTTTGGCTGTTTGGCAAGCTGGGGTTGAATTTTCCGATGTTTCGGGCGAGCTTGTCAAGATCTTTAAGGTCCAAGCCGTGCACTGACCCGCGGCTGGCTGCAGCAGATTCTTTTGGTTCCGTGCGTGATATAGCGTTCTTCCGACGGCGCTGGTGAATGTTTTAACACCATCCCTCTATCTTCGGTTCACGTGTCGGTTCATGACCAGGTGATCCAGTCCTGCTTGACGGGGTGCCGTTGCAGCACGCCTGTACTTGACGGCTCACGGCGTAGTTTATAAGCATGCCTGAGTTCCTCTGGAGACTTTCAGACCTCTGTGACGTAGTCGAGCTGTCGTGTTAGGCGGCTGATCTCATTCCTTGACTCAGCCAAATGACCTTCGAGGGCCTTGATTCTGCTGTTTTGTCCCTGAAGTCAGTCTTTGCCTTCTCCAGTAGCTTCTCTGCATACTGTAGCTTGTCTGCACAATCAGCGAAGTCCTCTTTGAGCTGCTGCATTCGTGGCTGGTAGCTTCTAGAGTCTCTTTAGCCTGTTGGTCTCCTCCTCGGTGTCCTGCTCCACCTCATCGGTCCCTTCCTGTCGTACCTGAGCTTCACGTTCCAGCTGCTCTATGCGCCGTTGGGCTTGTCAGCTCCTGCTGGCGCAGCGGCGTGCTTGTCGCTCAGTTTGAGGGTGGCGATGAGTATGTGGCTTAAAGAACCGGTGATCTTGGCTAATTCTCTGGGACTGTAGTTTTGACTTGGGTCTTGTCCCATAATGCTTGCGATGCTGTCATCTAGTTGATTCTGTGTCTGATGTTGGAGTGTTTCAGCAGCTTTAGGGAGTATGCTGCCCGTTGTAACACTTAGCCACATTTCCAGTCCTTCCCAGTGACCGACATGTTCTGTTTCGTGAGACATGTTCTGGCGGGTCAGGGGATCTTGGACCGAACTGACACAGACCTTGAATAGGAAACAAAGCAAAACAAAACACAAACAAAACAAACAGGGGTGTAAATGTGCAGAGTGTAGTGTATGCTAGTGTTGATTGTGTCTCTGTGTTTGTGGTCCTCTGGCAGGTGCTTCTAATTGTAGTCTCTGCAGATAAATTATTGGGCACACACAAGGGCAGCCCGCTGTGAAGCAGAGAAAGAAAACACACACACAGAATGGGTACACAAGGACAATAGCACTAAACAGGTCTCTTTTTAATAGCAGATTTTCTTCGTTTCGCTTTGTTAAGTCTGATTTAGAAGGCGCTTCTAATCAGAGGATTGTAGGCTAGATTTTCTTTTGTAATAAGACTGGTATTGCTATTCCAATTTTCTCCTTGGAGGAAAATAACAGCAATGACAGTACTTGTCCCTTAATGGCAGGATTTTATACCGCGACGCTGGTCAGCGATGTCACGCGTGTTAAAACTTTTGCCGATGTCTATCTTCTCATTGCACCTGCTTTAACCTGGGGAATAGGATTTCACAATAGAGGGTAAAAGGGTAAACAGTTTTGAATGTAGTTCTCAAGTTTCACATACATATCTGTTCAATTGTAACATTTCGCCTATTCGTGATCTTCCCGCCAAGTCTTAAGCAAACAAGTCAAATTGGAAGTTAGTAACAGGGAAAAGAAAAGAGATTAAGATTTATTCCCAAGATTTAAACTAATACGTTGGCACAAGGTGGTGCTGTTGAGTCTATATGCTTAGGTTGGTTTGGCTGTTTACAGGATAAACCAACTGACCTAGGTTGAGGAAACCTTAACTCCCTTTTGGGGTTTTCTAATTAGAAGGTTACGCTTTATGCTCCAGATTGGTGAAAAGTGATTTTGACTGTGTGGTTTCACTGTCACTTCTCCAACACAACACTAGGGGGAGCACTATCTACTCTCAGGCCTAAGTAAGAGGACTAATTTTAATTTAATAAAATTGTTTTAATTAAATTATTATTAACTTTACTTGAGTCAATCAGCTCACCTAAGAAAATGAAGTATGGCCTACAGATAGAGCCAGACTTGTATTTAAGTTTGAAATTTGGAATTAAAAATTAGAATTTGGTTTCTAATTAAAATTTATGATGTTATAATTAAAATTAATAGGATTCACTTAGGATTAGAATTTACAAATGCAATCTGCAATTGAGTTGACAAACCAATATTGTTGCAAAATGTAAACAGGAAGTGTAATTAATTATTAAATGTAATTAGAATTTTCGAATTCATAATTAATTATTAAATTAATTTACAGCTTCTAAATCACTAGTTTTGGATTCCCATAATAGTAATTCAAATAATTTCCAAACTTAAGCATTCCTCGTCGTCATTAACACCAAAAAAAAGATTAACAATAAAATAATTAATAACTAATCTGTATCCTACTTGTAAACGAAATTAAAAATTTCCCTCTTGATAACTTAAGGCTCTATTGTAGTGGTCAAATTATAAGGGCGTTTTATGGTTCATAAATGGATGCTATTGTTGCTGGAAGCAGGAATTGAAAATTCCATTAAATGAAATTAATTCAAAATTAATTTGTAATCAATTGTGACATTCAACTAACAATTAAAAATTCCTAACAATAGCGCTTATCCATTGATGTGTTTTAAAATCATAAAAGCCATTATAATTGAATGAGGTCAAACTCACCATATAATCAACAGTATATTAAACCATTTTCTAATAACCCACCAGTTATTAAGCTGGTCCCACAAAAGGTAAAAAGACTTTAATCAGCTGTTATATTAAACCAACCTGTGAACTTGTTAACACTGATGATTGGGAAACATTAACACAGCCAACTTAAAACGTGTTAGTCTTTTAAATGAGAGACTAGAGAGAGAGAGGAATTAGTGTTAGCTGTGAACCACATTTCCACCAACACACTGCATTCAAGCTTTAAATGCTATGTGCTAATCACTAGCCGTAATGCTACCGCATTGCATTTGCTACGCTGCTAAACTTCTTTGTTTCAGTTTAGCTTATATGCGCTAAATCTCCACGTGGCTGAACTGGTCGCTATGACGACTCAATGCCTGTAGGAGAGAGAGGAGAAAACAGACACAACTGTGCTCCAGACTAACCCTTCAGATTAGTCCAGCATTGGTCAGATTTGAATCTTTACAACACATAATCTCACTCATTTAGGGCGAGATAAATTTATCTCCGGGTTACTTATAACCCATCAAAGCCTCAGCGGGCTATTATGCTAATATTTGTCTGTTTAGACCGCACTCATAAACACAAACACTCGATTGCGCAATCTCCCCTTTCTCAAAAACGACTGGCCACTTCCTTTGAGCGCATGCTTTGAATTCACTCGTGAAATCAAATGGCTGAGAATGATTTAAATAGCTTTTTAAACATTCCACACCGGGGATTTGAAAATATAGCGGAGTTTGAAAGTGGGACACGCACTTACAAATCAAACTATACAGGCCTTCACTCAGAGCTCAAACGAGGGACACGCTCATTTGTCTCTTTGATGCGCTTTAGAGCGACTTTACTTATTTACTGCAGTTTCTTCTCACAACTCGAGTTAAACAAATACCCTTTCTCATTCAAACACACTGTGTTTCACAAACCAGAAATGCAATACCACAAATAACCGCTTTTCCTGTATTTACTCAGTTTTTCCGGATAAAATTGAGAAATACCCTTTTGTCTCTGGTTTGATTTTCAGATTAATTCTTTAATAATGCCCGCATCCTCCACCATTTGTAGTAAAATTACCAGTTTAATATAGAGCTATTATTTCAGCTCCGGGAATTAGTTATTAAATATTAAATATTGCTTGGTTAAAAGTAATATTAATATTTAACTTAGTTATACTGTATTAAGTGACCGTCCACCGAACACTAGCCTCAGCATATCAACTTCGAGCTTAGGTAGCTTTCTTTATGGCAAATAAGGAACAAAACTTCAAATCACATTCCAGAGACAATTCTTTATGAAATGAAAATGGTTTATTCGTAATACTGCTATTCTAACATAAATGGATTAACTGATAACACAAAACATACATACATACAAAGACATGCATAAGGGATTTTGGTAAGTAATTCCTAAAATTAAAGTTAGCCCTTTTAGCTATTTAAACGCTTGACTTGACCGGAAAGATCACGACAGATGCCTTATTGCTCTGTTACTGCATTCAGATCAGATTCTACCAGTTCAATCAGCAATATAGATTTAGTTAGAATGTACTTGCTTGTTGACAAGAAGCAGGTTGGAAGTTGTTTGTTTCCTTCAAATGCGTTGCTCTGGTCTTTGTGCTCGGGAACCACGTGGGTTGGTTCGTGCGTCTCGGTGCTCTCGGTGGAAACACGAGATGTGGTGCTGCCGTGACGTCCACAGAAAGCTTTCCTTTCGTCCGTAGGCGTTCAGCTCGTTGTTCTTTGATGTTGTGCCTTCTAGCCTTCGAATAGATGGTTGGTTTAGTCGGTGTCGAGACAAAGTTCAGGTAAGAGCGCGAGCAGGCAGAGAAGTTACGAGCGCAGCTCCAGCGATGTTAAAGAGAGATGTTCCAGAGAGAGTCACGCCATGTTTCAGAGAGTCACGCCATGTTTCAGAGAGAGCGATTTGCAACTGGCGCGTTGTTTTTCAACAGTCCAACTTGCTCCTCCCCACGGGCGGCTTGTCGAATCCGATGGTTCGTATGGGGCGGAGCCCCGCCCATGTCCAGGCTTGCTGGGTGGACCAACAGTTCTGTGATGTCTCATCACTTTTGGGAAGGATAAACTTTATGGATCTTTATACGTGTATAATTATGCAGGGTATTACAATTTAACGGTCATCACCACAGTCTATCACATCTGAGTCTAGCTTTCTTTAGAGATCAAACACCGCATAATAATACACACATTACAGTTTATACCGTTTTAAAGCATGATTAAAATTCCCACATTGTCCTAAATAATTGGCACTCGAAATCATCACATCATGCCTATGAGGGAACAAGTACACATTAAATATCCATATATTTATTTTGTGTAGTTGCAATAGTTATACGTGTCAAAAAGGCAAGGAGTTTGGTTTTCCTTGGTCCGTCCGACGGAGAAAAGTCCTGCTTTGTTTTAAATGGGGGTTTTGAACTATGCTCTGGAATGTAGGCTTGACGGTGTCCAGAACCATTCCCGGAGCCGTCTGCACTTTGCACGAGAGCGTTAGTGATGGGGTCAGGTTGACCCTCTCACTTTTGCATGGAAGGGAGGACTTTTGGGTAATAATTGTTTTCTGTTGCTGGGTTGGCAATTCTCTGTGTGTGTTTTCAGGTCGACATTGTGTTACATGGTGCATATGGATATTTGCTTGTTACTGCGCTCTGTTCCATTATTTGGTCATTATTTGATGATTTCTTGCTGCTGTGATCAATTCACATAAACTCCTTCAAATGAAATTCTGTTTTCTGCCTGCTTGCTTTCACCCCAGAGCCTTGCTGACCTCTAAAACGTACACATACAGAGTACAAAACTGTGGATAGAAATCTTCTGTTCCTAACATGCAATTTATCAAGACACCACTGTAAATCAATATCTGAATCAGTACAATATGGTTAAAAAGGCTGGTGCTAGAAGAAAGTTGAGGTTAAGCGGCTGTAGGACGGATATTGCAGATTTTAGTCTTGTTTTAGTCATTCTTCTCCCTCATTGTGTTTTCTCCCCATCTCTCACTAGTGTAATATCTGCTTGCATTCACCAGAGATTGAATTTGTACAATTCTGTAATTCATCTCAAAAGATCAATAGTGCAAGATTAAATCAAACTGGTTGTTGTCACTAGGCTATTAGGCTATTATATTACAGTATGGGATTGTTGGTCAGCATTCAGAGCCTCCCTGAAATCTGGATGAGCACCTGGATGATATCTGACTGGAGTCGAGTGATCAAAATGTGTGATCAGTAACAGTGAATCATCTCATCTGTTTATGACATAAAACAGATCCTGCTGTAGAGTTCACAGCCACTTTGAATCCCTTATTGCGATGCAACTAAATAAGTATATAAATAAAGAAGTGGTGACTTGACATAAAGTTGATCCATACAACAATAGTAATTTAAAGGAACACTCCACTTTTTTGGAAATAGGCTCATTTTACAACTCCCCTAGAGTTAAACAGTTGAGGTTTACTGTTTTTGAATCCATTCAGCCGATCTCCGGGTTTGGCGGTAGCACTTTTAGCTTAGCTTAGGACAGATCATTGAATCGGATTAGACCATTAGCATCTCGCTGTAGTATATCAGAGACCAAATCAGAAAAATGTAAGATGCGATCAGAACATTGAAACCTGAGGAGACATTGAAACCTGAGGAGCCAAAATTCCACAGAGGCCCAAGAAAACGGCAGGAAGTCGTAAATCAGATCTCTAGCCCCAGCCCATCTGAATACAGCCTAACCAGCACTCCTCTTTCAGAGAAAGCTTGGAACATTAAAACAAAAGGAACACTTAATGATAATTACAATGCAGGAAGGAAACTATCAAATTTGGGGCGAGTAATAAATATTAATGGTCAAAGAGATGCAACATGTGACCATTACATGTAAATCTGTGATAGAAATAACAGCTACAGACTTTCTTAGATTGACTTCCCCCAACCACACCTAGAAGACAAAGGATCCGACTGAAATTCCTTGGTTCACAAAGACTGTAAAATCATCTTAAAAGACTTTAATTTTCATTGTTAATGAAACTAATAATTTCTATGCATAACTGCATATTATGTATGTGACCCACAAATTTGACTATCCTTGTTTTAATCACTCATTGTGTATGTCTTGCTTTTAATAAGTATTGAATAGCTTAAGCCTTAAGGGTTAATGTTCATGTTTGGTATGTATGAGTTTGATAATTCTAGCTTGAAACGTTTCTTCAATTGATTCTCTGTCAAATGTATCATATTCTGGTTATAGAAATCACATCCAAAAGTATACTTTGCAAGAGTATGTAAAATTCGGGCAATGTGACTGACCATGACATGTTGATTTATTGATTGGGTGGAGAAACAAAGCAGCACCCAGAGCCAGGATAGGATCTAATTGGTCAAGACAACCATTGGGAGGTGTCTGAAAGCCGAGTTTAAATACTAAGGACACCCTCTTCCACGCTCTTTAAAAAAATTATCTCTTACAAGCTCTCTTGAAATTCTCTCTTCATGATGTTTTATTAACAAGGTTCGGAGGAGCACGATCAGATAATCAACCGATTTGGCACAGGTGCAACTCGTTTAGCTAACCATCCTAATGAGCACAGATAGATAGATAGATAGAGCCTGCCTACCTCTGTCCAGTGACAGTTTTCCGCATCCCTCCTCCACCCCAACTCCTCACCCTAATCTATTTCATCCCACATCTGGGACGGGGAGTTCTCTGGGTTTATATTCCGGCTTGAGCCCTCCCAGGACAGCAAGCTAAAATATGCACTATTGCTTTCAGATTAAATGTAAGGGTGAACTCGTGAATAACCTTTAGCCATGCTTTTTGTCATAACTTTCTGTACTTTGTGAGCGCCATGTGCTCTGGCCTACATGCCAGCTGCGACCACAATGAGAAGAAAAGCCACCTAGTCTCTTTACATCCTTTTATTCTTTTACTTTAGTTTATTTTCTTTCCGTTGAGTTTGTGTGCTAAGTTAAGTTTGCAAACGACCTGGAGCACCCGTCTAAACTTCAACCAGCCCACAACTCCGCAACTTCAGCCAAGAGCCAACACCCATTTCTACGACTACTGAACTCTAAGGCAATTAGCGACTTCGGAGAAACCCTTTTCTGCGAAGACGGACAACAAAAGGGAATCCTTAAACACAAAAGCTACGCAAGTACAAACCCCAGATTTTTGCTGAGCTGGTGTATTTTTAATATAGATTTTAGCCTCATTGAAAAACTCAATGCGAGTGTTAAATAAGTGACTGATGGTTGTTCAGGACTATGCAATTGCACATATTGCTGTAAACGTGGGATATCACATTTCCATTCTCTTAAACTAATCCTTTCCTCATTTTCTCTCTTTCTGCAACGTGTGAATGTGTGAATGCTTGTGTTCATGTTTAGATTAGTTTACATGTCTTAGATTTATATAAATAAAGTCTTATTTATATTGAAAAGAGAATTATCTTGTGTTTTGTGCTCACAAGTTAATGTCTTAATCTGTCGATTTTGTTACTGTGCTATTTAATAGTGTTTTCACTATATTTTGGGATTTTAATATCCAGTGCAGAGTTTGTTATACAGCTTGTGAATCCCGTGAAACAGTGAGTCTGTTCAAATTCCCTATAAAATCATTAATGATTCCCTTTGAGCTAAATTGACCTGTTTCGCTTATAAATATATATATATATATATATATATATATATATACGATAATTTTCCTATTTAAAACTTTGAAAAGTTGTGATTTTCTAGGTCGATTTGGCAAGCGAACCATACTCTCATCGGTGCAGCATGAACAATGATGCGATGGTAGTACCCAGCCATATCATAACTTGATATCTAGCTGGGGACTACTTTCAGGTGCTGCATAATATCATTGCGCCTGCTGCACCCATGGTACGGCAGCAAAATTCCTTGATTATTATGCAAGAATACGTGTATAGTTCCTAGCCATATCGGCTTAGAATATCGCAACTTTTAATTTTTAGTCGGTCTTAGTACACGATGTAACTACAGTAGAGTCAAGCTTTAAATAGGACAATTATCGAAACTCTTCGGTCATTTTTGATGACCAAATCCTAATGGTCTAATCCGAGTCAATGATCTATGCTAAGCTAAGCTAAAAGTGCTACCGCCAGACCCGGAGATTGGCTGAATAGATTCAAAAACAGTCAAACTCAACTGGTTAACTCTAGGGGAGTTGTAAAATTTAAAAAAATCAAATTTGTGCCTATTTAAAAAAAGTGGAGTGTTCCGTTAATAATACTGTTGGTTGTAATGTTTAGAAAATCTCAAAATGAATATTAATTTTTTCATGCTGTACATAAAAAACAACAACCTGGTTTTAGTATTAAAAGATTTTATTTACAAATAATTATTTATAATTTTAAGATTGTGACAGTCCTATGTAAAATGTATTGAAATTAATTGATATTGATTTATTCTAAAACACTTATGTATGATTGCACTTTTGGATGCCAGCACGTTGAGTTAAATATTTTTTTCATTTATTTGAAGAGCTTATTTTACCAGTCATATACTGCATGATTTATTATGTTGACCAAGGACATAGATAATCATGGGTTAAATTCAGAGCTAAATCTAAAATATATTTACATAACCCTGAGCCAAATATCCTTGTTTTATTCTCCGCTGTACTGCCTTTGTTGAAGCGTTAGAAGACGCCCTGACAGCATTCCACAGCCCAGTGAGAGCTGTGAGTCAACATGCCAACATACAGTCTCAGTTTGAGAGAAACAGACCAGCAACTTGGGCAATCAGTTTTTCAGTATATGTAAGAGGTTGGAGCAACAACTGTGACAGTCACACCATGAGCAGTGAGTGTGTAAAACATTGTGTCAAATAACATAATAATGTTCAAAGCTGAATTTATGTAAATATCTTTTTTTTTTTTTTGTTGCTTTAATTTCTGTTGTTTCTGTGTTTTGTTTCGTTTTACTCTTATTTTTTTTGCCTTTTTTGTTGTTGTTTGATTTGTTTTACTTTTATTTTGTTCAGGGATAACTTTCTTCCAGAAGTAAGTTTGCTACTGTTTCTAAGTGCTCTAACTAGTGTTGGTAACTATTATCTTCCCCTCTCACCCCCTCAGCGAGCAATCTAACACATGTTGTTACACATGTTCGATTTTTTTCCTGCAAACACACACATCCTCTCAGAATCTGTGCATTGTGCTTGACATATCTGAGGCGCATGCTGGAAGAATATGACTCCTCTGTATGAGATCAGAGAGCAAAGTTGGAACTGACAGAAGACATGAATTAGAGCTCGGAGCCAGCAGCAAGTGTGGTGGATGGTGAGATTACATGATCAGACCCTGGAGCGCTAAGTAAACTGGCTTGAAGTTGCAGCAAATTAAAAGGGGAATAAATGTAAGTAATTTAATGGTTGACCCTCCGCCCACCTGCCACATGAAACGAAGGCTTTGTTACAACCTTTCACCTTTGTTTCCAGCTGTTAAGGTTTACTGTAGTCACCCGTAAGAAGTCTGTTGATGGATCTGAAGGTGGGCACAAGTCAGGGGGTCATGTTTGAGTCTCTGTGTTTGTTTTTTCTTAAGAAATTGATGTGATTTGTGGCAGGTTTCATGATGCTCCCTGGTGTCTTTCTCTCAATGTATTGTTCACAAGAGGAGTTTACACTCCATTTACTTGTTGAGCGAACCTGTCTCTGGTCACACCACAAATGTATATCAAGGTTCAAGGTTCAAGGTTCTTTTATTCGTCACATACTCAATTATACAGAATATAATCAGTAGTGAAATGTAAATCAGGTCAGGTCAGGTATATCACGCTGCATTTAGTAAGACTTACAATTATACTTGTAAGTGTTCATAAACAACTTTAAAAATATATATTTTTGCCTGGTCACAACCGTATTTTTCTGCTTCTATACAAGTGTCTGACCTTGTGGCGACACAAAATAGCCTAATTAGAATTTAGAAAATGTAATTACATTTTTGTTTTCTTTTAGTGTAACTATTGCATCTGCTGATAAATGTGTTCTCAGTTCCATTTCCAATATGTATTTTCCATTTACATACACATTTCTCTCTGTAGAACACTATTTTATAAGAAAACTTGAACAAGTGCGCTTAAATATGCACTTACTGCAATGCTCACTTTTATGGCTTTGACTGTTTGATTGTCAAACAGACATTATCACATTTTCCATGTGGTCTCTTATGAAACAGGTTGAGCTTGCTATACCTTCCACTTAAAAGATCATCTCCATTTCTCAATATTTTCTCACTGGCTGGCTGAACTATGACCCGATTATTTTATTTGTTGAGCAATCAGTGTTATTGCTGGAGAAAATAGCCTCATGGTGCATTTTGACTATTTATTTTTCAAGGCTGTTTGCTTTGGCTTTAGAGTGAACTTTATTTGTGCATCCTCGCTATGAAAACTTGCATTCAGCTCCACAAAAGGAAAAGCACACACAGTTTTACATTTTTTCAAATGGTGAATTCAGAGGATGTGTATAAGCAATATGTATGTCAATGAAGGCTCTCTTGCAGACAGTTTATTTTCTTTAATGCATGGGAAGACAAAACCAACTGCTTCTCCTTATGAGTAATATAAAACAATGAGACTGAAAGAGAGGAAAACAGCACAGAGCACATTCATTTCTAAAATACAAATGTGGATGAATGTTGAATGGATAGTTCCAAGAGTGAAGGCTTTCTCCAGGTGATATCGAGAGCAGCTAGATGTGATGATTAATTGATGTATCATTAGAATCTCTTGGGGTAAACTGGATTAAAGCACATCAATTATGTTGCATTTATTGAAGTGAGATTGCTGTATTTATGAACATAATCACCATATCGGTAATCCCTGTCATTTGCAGAGTGTTTTATATGTGTTTATGGTGTTCATAGATTTTGATTAATCTCATGGTGTCTTGTTGAGAGGAGTGTTCACTCTTTTAGGGCTATACAGTATACTCTAAAAAAGGTGCTATAAAGCATCAAAAGTGGTTATTTGGCTCGTAATCATAGGGGAACCACATCTGGAGCTATATAGCACCTATTCTTAAAGGTGCTATATAGCATATTTTTCAACTGGTGCTATATAGCACCATACAAGATGCTATATAAAACCATTAGAGGTGCCATATAGCACTTTGTCAAATGGTGCTATTTAGAACCATAAGAGGTGCCACATAGCACTTTTTCTCAAAAATGGTGTTCAACAGTGATTCTTTGGTTTTTAATCATGGGAACACCTCGTTTGGTTCTATATGGCACAGTCTTAAAGATAAGAACCTTAATAGCACATTTGTCAAAATGTGTTACACAGAACCATTCGAGGTGCCATATATGACTTCCACAGATGAGCCAATATGCTTCTAAATGACACTTTTACTTAAGATAAATGTTAACTAATTATTTCTTACCAAATTGCAGCTTTAAAGATTTAAATTCATGTACTAAATGCTTACTGAGAAACAAAATTCATGCCACTTTCAAAACCTTTTCATTTATTTCAGCAGCAAATAAAATGAGTGCTGACAAGCCAGGGGATATACATATACAACATCACAATATACGGGGAGTTGTTGTTTTATACACATACAAAATAATGCAACAAGTTTGAAATATGTACATTTTTGAAGAAGAGAGAGTCCTGGTACATACAGATATATATACTGTAGCCCTGTAATCAGGTAACCTTGTCGCCTAGGGTCTTAGGCCTACATTAGTTCTTCACTTTATTTGGAAAATCTAGTCTTTTTAACATTAATAAAACAACAACATAAAAAAACAATAGAAACTACAACTAGACTTGGAGGAGGCCAAGAAATAGAGAATATTGACTTACAGTGAGAGGAAGTAGTGTAAATCTGTGAATTAATGTTCCATGTAGGGACACAGTTTAGGGGCCATGTCAGTCAGAGCAGAGTTCATTCATGGAGCTATTTACTGACAAGCTCATGATCTGAATCATCTGTGTTAAATAAGGGAGACATGTACAACATGTGGGTGACAGGTCGCCAGGACTGGAATTGAGAACTGCTGCTTAAGGGAGGAGTCCCAGTGCCACCGAGATGTCCTCGCTCTCCTCTGTGAGTCCACCATTGCGAGCACAATGTGGTCATACTGCATGAGTTGACCCTCCTGACAGACTTTAAGCTTCATCTTAGGTGTTGGGATGGGCTGGTCTGAGAAAGGCCCTGGGGGAGAAGGGATAATAGCATTAACCATCTTCTCATATTTATTTGCAAGGCAAACCTTATTAGTTAAATACATTTGAACTTTTGTCATACATCTGCTCAAATACTTTTGCCCATGAACTGAAAATGAACAAATTTTTCTCTTCAATTTGATAGCATAGTTTGTGTAGACCAACAAAAAAAAAATAATGTTTGCATTGAAATCTGAATAACAAAATGTGCAAAGTGTAGTGCTTTGATTAGATTGTGTTTCACACACTGTAGTCAACTGTTCATGGCTCACCTCAACTTCAAACAGCAACCCGGGTCCTCCTTAAACAGAGCAGACAAGAGCAGATTAGCTACTTCCAACTGTAGGCCTTTAAACAAAATAACCTCATTAGATTAACATAACATGGTGGATGCTTTTACGCTTCTTTTTTAACATCCATTACTCTGTGTAATACAAATAAATTCAGGAAAAAAACAGGTATGATCTCCGGGAGAGAGGTAGGGTGTCAGTCAGTGGTACAATGAAAATCTAAGCTGTAATGATTTAATTACATTTTTTCAGTCTTCCATCTTCACTGTCATCAAACACACACCTGAACTTCTCCTTCGGTGGACTCCGTGAGACTTGAAGGACTCGGGATGTCATTACAGAGAGCTGTGTGAGAATTTGTTGGTCCACATCAACATTGCCGTGGTCTCACCAATCCAGAAGGATATTGTGTTAAGAGGAAGGCAAAGGAGGAAATACATGTATTAAAATATAGTCATAACTCATACAATTAAATGAGGAGGCAATTAATACACTGTTGTACTGAACATTTTGACCAGTATGAAACAAGAACTCAGAGAGAGTCTCCTCTGTACTATATTTGGACACTAAATTTGTCCGATAGCATTTTATCAGTGCCATCCTTTCTTTGAGGGGCTCTACATTTGGTCTAAACTTCTCTGTTTTCTCCTTCATTACACGTAGATGTTCCCTGATGCTTTGGTAATTTTCTCGAGCATCAACCTATTGGGGTTGTAGGAGCCTGTTTTTGTTCAGATTCATTAATCAATGTTATAGTATGCGGTGCATTTCAGTTTGGAATATTTTTGTTTGGATTGTTTGCATTTGTAAACTTTATTCATATATGCCATTTCGATATATATTCTTTATTTTACATTGAAAATATGTACGATGTCAAAATTGTGTACTGGTTCTTTAAGAATTGCGTCAGTTAAGTCTAGCTACAGGGCATCCTTTGGAAAACAGCGGAGTCACACGGTTTTCTATATTTGAGATTTAGGATTATATTTTGTTTATTTTATTGTATTATTTGATCTCTGATTCAAGATTAAAGCAATTTATTGAACCAGAAAATGGATTACGTGGATTGCTTTATTGGACACAGAGCGAGTAAAACAGAAACCGAAATAAAGATGCGCACTTACATTAGTAAAGACAACTTACTCCAGATGGATAAGGACGTGTTTGACACAAAGATTTATGGATGTTTTGAGGAACAATTGATCTGGTCTTGTGGAGTTTCTTTGGAAAATGACGTTCTATGATTATTTCGGAGTTGCGGCATTATCTGCATGCAGTCTAACGAAGCGGATTCTGCAAAGATTTCTGAGGTAAAGATTTAAACTGTGGCTTTGCACAGTTCAATTATATAAACAACAATTCACTTGTTTGATGCTTGAAATTAAATCAAATTGATTATATTACGAAAACACCTAAGGTCTGCACTAGTAATAAAAGGCAGGTAAAAATGACAGAGAAAGCAAAAGAAAAAAAATTGCAAAGGCTTGTGCAATCAAGGAAAACTAAATTAGCTCAGTTCACAGGCTAATCTAAAGAAACTGAACACCTTATGGATGATGTTGCACATGTTGATACTGGTCGAACTAAATTAGAAACAGAATACAAAGACTTCTATAAAAATTTCTGTCAGCTCAACCATACTATTGAGGAGTATTAAAAGATTATGCAAAGGACCAACATACATGGTTCGAGCCAAGAGCCTGCTTATGTGAAAAGTTTATTACTGCAGTCAACAAGTTAATGAAACAAGTCGCAGAAAATGCTGAGCAAGCAGTACAGTGTGATCTAGAAATAAATCCTGATGATAGCATTTCTTCTGTATCAGTAACTTCAAGTAAGAAGCATAAGAAACATGGGTCAGTAGTAGACGGCAGGTCTACAGCGTCTAATACTTCTGCACGTATATTTGCTAAAGCAGAAAGAGCTGCACTACTTGTTAAACATGCTGCTTTGAAGAAGAAACGAACTATTGAATGACAAGAGGCTGACCTAAAGGCTAAAATAGAATAATTTGAGCTAGAAGTTGCCTTTGCAGCGTCAGATGCAAAGATTAAAGTAATCAGCTTTCCTGTAGCTCAACTGGTAGAGCATGGCGTTAGCAACGCCAAGATCATGGGTTCGATTCCCAGGGAAAGCAAGACCTGATAAAATGTAGAAACTGTAACTTGAATGCAATGCAATGTAAGTCGCTTTGGATAAAAGCGTCTGCTAAATGCATAAATGTAAATGTAATCAAGCAGTATGAGAGCTGTCGGTCTTCAACAGTAAGCCACAAATAAGTAGATCTGGGATCAGGTAGCATAACACCTCATGAAGATTTGTTTCAATCTCTTAGGCCACAGTCAACTAATAACACAGTTGACCCATAAAGATCCAAATGAGTCTTATTCAGGTAGAAAGGAAAACGTAGTTGATAGTTTCTGCAATGCTGTGGAGCGACAAGCCGATATCGCTGAATGCTTGGTGAAGCATAAAAAATTGTCCATGCTTCCTTCAATTGACATTCCCATTTTCAAAGGAGATCCTCTCGATTATAAGATGTTCATCCGAGCCTTCGAACATGGAGTTGAAGATTGGAACAGTATATGGCTGGAAAGTCTAAGGAACTGGTTCGTTAGCTGTCTGCATATGAACCCGGCAGAAGGCTATCTAAAGGCAAAGCAGCTTCTGAGAGAGTATTTTAGAAATGAGTATCAGATTGCAGTTGCATACATAAACAAAGCTGTACAGTGGCCTTCTATCAGACCTGAAGACAGAGAAGCGCTTCACTCCTTTTAATTTTCATCTGTTTGCGTCTCGAGAGACGTCTCATGGTCCACTCTGGTTCTCCCTCACTCATCCAGCTCCTCTCGGACTGGATGCGATGACACAGACATGGCCAAGGCTTCGTCTGTATGCATTTCCCCTGATTGCTTTGCTCCCGGGAGTACTGGAGAGAGTTCGCCAGGACCGGGTCCCACTACTTCTTATTGCCCCGCAGTGGCCGGGCAGAGTATGGTTCCCAAATCTTACTTTTACTTTACTTTTTAGTCATTTAGCAGACGCTTTTATCCAAAGCGACTTGCAAATAAGAAAAAGTTACTAAAACTATACGTTAAAACTCTATAAATACTTTATATACACATTTAAGAAAATAGAAAAATTGAATAAAATGTTCTTTCATTTCCATGTAGTATGTTGAAGTAACTTTACTAAAATAAATGCAATTTATTCAAACTAAAACTAAAGAAAATAGTAATAAAGACATAATAAATTCATACATAATTTATCTAAAATTAAAATAAATAACAAATCAAACTGCAGTAGTTTATCAGTAATCCTAAAAAAAGAACACTGCCAAACACACATGCTAACAAACAACAACTTACTCCCACATAGCAATAATTGGTTATACAAACTAAAACAGAAGTGAAACAAGCTGTACAAAAGAAGATAAATAAAAAGCGATACTTATATCCTTTGACAGTCTCCCTGCCCGGTAGAGTCGATGGTCTTTACACTCTTCGGTCTTCTCGCGAGGAAGGCTTTACACGAAGGCTGCAGTGGTAAACTACGCTTTTTATACCCATCTAACAAAATACTACTCCAATTCAGCTGAACACACATTCCTGTTAATCACAATAAATGGCCAAGCAAGCGCCCGACACTGACAAGGGACGCAATATAATACGAGACCAAACACGATTTCAGCATGTCTCCACACAGTAAACAAAATGGATCTATTATCCCTTCTCGACGGGCCTTCTCTGGAGTTCCACGTCAGGAGGGACCTTCTGTCCCAAGCGGGGGGCTCGATATTTCACCCCCATCCAGAGCTATGGAAACTGTGGGCTTGGCCTCTGAGGGGGCCCAGCTCATAGACTAAGGTCTCTCAACCGAGGTTGTTGAGACCATTCTCCACTCCAGAGCTCCATCCACGAGGAAACTTTATGCCTTGAAGTGGAAGGTTTTCACTTCATAGTGTAGTGACTATCAGCTGGACCCAGTTAACTGCCCAGTTGGTACAGTGCTGGAGTTCCTGCAAGATCGGTTCACTGCAGGTCTAACCCCGTCCACTCTGAAGGTTTATGTGGTGGCCATAAGTGCTTACCACATTCCTTTGGATGGAATGTCTATGGGGAAAGAACCCCTGGTATATCATTTCCTCCGTGGTACTCTGAGGCTGAGGCCTGCAGCTCGCACCAGGGTGCAGACATGGGACTTGGCCATTGTCCTGCAAGGCCTTTCCCTGGCTCCCTTCGAGCCCTTAGAGGTGCCGGAAGTTTTTGACCTTAAAAGCGTTGTTCCTCCTTGCTATCTCATCTCTTAAAAGGATAGGAGATCTACAAGCACTGTCGGTTGCACCCTCGTGCCTGGAATTTGCACCTGGCATGGTTAAAGCATTTCTTCATCCCAGACCAGGTTACGTTCCTAAAGTCCCCGCTAATGTGGTGAGGTCAATTATGTTGCAAGCCTTCTGTCCTCCTCCTTTTCAAAATGCGGACCAGGAAAGGCACAATTTGATTTGCCCAGTACGGGCATTAGATGCTTACGTCCACAGAGCTCTTAGCACCAAAGCCAAATCCCAAGAGGGTAGAGAGGGGGGCCTAGGAGGGTTCAACCTCCTGGCCCCCCTATGAAACCTGACAACCAGATTGTGCTTCCCCACCGACTTCCCCTCTACGGGGTCGTGGTGAGTGGAAATAGCGGCCACATAAACCTTAAGGGTGGAAGGGGACAACCTACGCTCCAACCCTTGCTGTAAAAAGGAAAGCACAGCTCTGATCAAACATCTCCGGGGGTCCTCCTGGTGGGAGGAACACCATTCGACGAGCAGGTTCCACTTCAGAGTATAGGCCCGTCTCGTGGACGGTGCCCGTGCTGAAGCAATAGTGAGTGCTACCTCCTGGGATAGGTCACCTAGAACCTCCGCGTCCCATCCAGGGACCATGCGTGGAGTTTCCACAGGTCCGGACGTGGGTGCCATAGGGTGCCCTGTCTCTGAGAAAGCAGATCCTTCCTCAGACGAACACAGGAGCCCGGCTTGCGTGTGACGACTTGAAGCGGGGGCTTGAGTGCTACTGCCCTTACCCGGTTCCACAAATGGGCAGGAGGGGTGCTCTTGGGCAACCCCCCACTGCCTGGCGAGAGAGGAGGAGGGAAGTGATCCCGTGATGCACGGTACACCACTCTCCTCCTCTTGAGACCCAGAGACTGAGGAAACTGCTCTTTTATTGAAGTTTTGGGTTCTGGGCCAGCGGTGGAAAAATAACAAATGAAACAAAGGATTCTCCACCAGGCCCTCCTCCGGGGGAGGGAGTGGTGTGGTCACCATCTCCCGACGAGCAGTTCCCTCCATCTTTGGGCCGGGTTTGGCGGGGGCCTGGACGGCCTGGGCGTCCTGCCTGTGACCGGCTCCACAACGCCGCACGGTGGAAGGCTGCTGCCGCGGCATGGGAGCGGGGGCGGCCAGAGGGGGGCGCCCACGACGACGAGCAGGCTGAGGGGCTGCAGCCGGAGTGGAAGCAGCAGCGGGTTTCCTCTGGCGCATGATGTGTTTGATCGCCTCAGTCTGCTTCTATGCTGCCGAAAACTGCTGGGCACAGCTCTCGACAGCGTCGCCGAAGAGGCCGGTCTGTGACACGGGAGCATTCAGGAACTGTACCTTCTCCTGCTCCTTCATGTCAGTGAGACACAGCCAGAGATGGCGCTCCTGGACCACAAGCGTGGACATCGCACGACCCAGAGACTGTGCGGTAACCTTCGTCGCTCGGAGCACGAGGTCCGTTGCAGCACGCAGCTCATGTAGAACCGCCAGGTCGTGCCCACCCTCGTGCAGGTCTCTCAGTGCTTTGGCCTGATGGACCTGCAGTAACGCCATGGCGTGTAGGGCAGAAGCCGCCTCCCCACAGGCTCTATAAGCACTGCCAGTGAGGCCTGACGAATACTTACAGGCCCGTGAGGGGAGACACGGTTCACCCCGCAGAGTGGAAGCGTCTGTTGGACACAGTTGCATGGCCACAGACCGCTCCACAGAGGGGATGCCCGCGTACCCCAACGGTACCCCCGCCGGCTGCGGAGTGCTTGGGGGTGAGGAACTCCACTTGGGGAAGCCCTCACCGTAATCCTCAGATCACCTCTGACTCCACCGGATGGTGTGCCGCCCCGTGTGCCAGGGCAAACGCCAGAACGCGGCAGAGGCAGAGGGACCCCGCCATGTTTGACACAGCGGAGTCTATTGCGCAACTCCGAGATGGTCATGTCCCCACAAGAAGAACATGAACCATCCACGAAAGCCTCCTCAGCGTGCTGAATGCCCAGACACGTGAGGCAGCGATCGTGGCTGTCCTGAGGCGCCAGAGATCGACCGCACCCAGAAACGCACGGGTGATAAGACATCTTTACAAAGACACGATCACCCGTGTTATGCAGAGAAATTTGCTCTTTCAGTGCTGAAGCACGCAGGGGAGCTGGCCACCTCACACTCCTGGTGTGACTGTCTTCACGGACCGCGACCACCGCTGCTGTGCTGTAATGCCCGCACTCGCTTAAGCTTCTCACTCGCAGACAGGTGAAGCACCACCGCTCGGCTCCGAAGCGAAAGGATGATTAATGTGGTGCACCGGCTGCCTCTTATACTCACGCTGTGATCAGCGGCAGCTCAATGCAATGATCGCATGCCAATGTCCATTGGCTCGTTTAGTTACACTCGAAGTGGATAGGTCTCTCTGGCGAGATCCAAATTCGTCGGTCATCCGACGTGACTCGGAGTGACCGACTGAAAGGGAACTTAGCGATTTGCTTTTCGGACAAAATAAATAAATAAAAATTCAATATTTTTAATAATGGTGTACGTGTGTTTTGTGGGGAATGTGGCCATATCTGTATGATTAGTATCTGTGCAATTCATACAAAGCAATTATAACAGCACCTGTTATAATTTTAAGTTTGGTATGTTGGTACGTATTTTTCAACTGTGATTTCCAAAATGGGGACTGCTGGCTAACAGGTTAAGATAGTCATCAAAGATCGTCCACTTACTCGAAGAAGACTGCTCTCGATCCTTAGCTCTATCTATGACCCCACAGGGATTATTGCACCTGTAGTTTATCAACAAAGATGATCCTACAAGATTTATGTAGACTGAAAATAGGATGGGATGATGATCTGCCAGAGCAAGTAAAACAAAAGTGGACAGACTGGCTCAATGGACTTCATCAGCTTGAAGAGTTCAAGGTGAGCAGATGCAATAAACCAGCAGATTTTGGAGAAGCTGTTGTGGCACAGCTACATCACTTTGCAGATGCGAGTGAAGATACGTATAGTACAGCAAGCTATCTTTTACGTAATCAACAGGATCAGGTGCACTGTGCATTGATTATGGGGAAGGCCAGGTTTGCCCCTTTAAAAAGGCCTACAATTCCACGAATGGAACTGACAGCTGCGACAGTGGCCACAAAAATCAATCTAATGTTAAGAGAGCTACAGCTGGAACTTAAACATTCAGTTTACTGGACAGACAGCACAGCTGTGCTTAAATACCAGAAGATTTAGAACATTCGTGGCAAACAGTCATAACAATTCTAAAGGGCTCAAGCATCGAGCAGAGGAATCACGTTGATACTGCATCAAATCCAGCAGATTGTGCCTCAAGAGGGCAGAAAATCTATACTTTCCTGCTAAGTGAAAAATGGATCTCAGGACCAGAATTTATTTACCAATCCCCAGACGAATGGCCAAAAAACATGGACCAAATGAGTATATCTGCAGATGATCCAGAGATCAAGAAGTCAGTTTTGGTCAATTCAATACAAACCCTACAAAGCAAAAATTCAGTTAGACAGCTGATTAATAATTTATCCTCTTGGACAAAGCTTCAGCGCACCATAGCATGGATTCTTAAGTTTAAATCTTTACTGTTGGAACTTGAGCAAAAGAGAAAGATCTTTACTACAGAGACTCCAGTTAACTCAACTAGAGTGGACAAAAGGATGACGGACATCAAAGCTAAATGCAAAAGGAAGTCACATTTCAGTTGATGATTTGAAGGAGGCTGAGCTTGAAATAATGAAGTTCTGTCAAAGAGAGTAGTTTGTTGAGGATATATCAGCTTTGAAACGTGGGCAAGCCATAAAAGAGGCAGTTCGATCTACAGGTTAAACCCTCAGTTGCACAATTAAGTTTTACATGTCGGTGGAAGACTTAACAATGCTGCTATGCCGGAAGAAGTCAAGCGGCCTATGTGTTTTCCGAAGTACCTTCATGTCACCAACTTGATCCTCCAGATTGTTCACGAAAAAACAGGACACAGTAGCAGAAATCACATGATTTCTACACTGCAACAGAAATACTGGATACCAGGTGCCAAATCTGCAATCAGAAAAATGCTTGCAATATGTTATTTGTCATCGTTTACATAGCTCCACAGGAAAACAAATGGCAGATTTACCATCAGACAGGGTGATGCCAGATGATCCACCTTTTACAAGAGTAGGTGGAGATTACTTTGGACCATTCATGGTTAAATGTGGAAGAAGCCTTGTCAATAAATATGTAGTTATCTTCACTTGCTTGGCAATTCGTGCAGTACATATCGAGGTTGCTTCTTCATTGGACAAGATTCCTGTCTAAATGCTATATGTTGGTTTGTAGCCAGAAGAGGACAAGTGAAAGTTCTCAGGTCAGACAATGGGACCAATTTTGTACATGCTGAGCGTGAGTTAAGACAATCCATTGAAAAATGGAACAACCAGAAGATTCAGGACCATCTCAGCCAACAAGGAATTAAGTGGGTTTTTAATCCTCCCACTGGTTCTCACCATGGTAGGGTATGGGAGAGACTAATACGTTCAATAAGAAAAATCCTTAACGCTACAGTTAGAGAACAAGTTCTTGATGAGGAATGCCTTCAAACTATTTTCTGTGAGGCAGAGGCTATAACAAACAGTCGTCCAATTAAAGCAGCATCAAGTGACATAAATGACCTGTGTGATAAAGACACATTAGCTACCACCGCAGGGGAAGCAGCAATGACACACAACTCCTCAGCCCCCACTTACCTCATTAATCCTTCTTACCGTTCCTCCCTGCTGTTGCCGCTATCAGAGTAGCGGATGCACACGCAATCCTGATAGCACATGGACATTCTCCCATAGCAGCACTCTCCTCTGTCCATATCCATTTCCCGGTAATTTCATACACTTACACTGCACTTGTTGTGTCGTTTCGTCCCAGTAATGTTTGTCTGTGTGGGCGTAGTCCGTCTTCCGGCGGGAAACACAGTGCCAGCCAAACGGAACGAACGAGTGTCGGCCGATTATGAGGTCATGGGCTTGGCGAGCAACCGGAAGCTGGCGAAACCATTTTCAAGTATGAATTTTCTATGTATATTTAAGAGTGGAAATTATGTGTTCAATGTATTATATGTTAATGGATTGTGGGTTTATTAAATATATATATAGCTCGAAGTGATTCATTGATTAAGTATAATAGATGACCAATAGATGTGGTATTTGTGTGTGTGTTAAATGTTATTGTTACCTGTGAATGGTATGGCCCAAAAAAGGGGCAGGGTTTGGCCTATATAAGCCGAGGCCAAACAAAGACAGGGTTTGTTTTACCAACTCGATGCAAGAGTGCTACTGCGGTGCCTCATGCAAAACTCCAAAACACTTTCGTATATTGTGGATACCTGTTTGTTACCTGAATATATAGTTGTTGGATTATTTTCTGGTTTATTTTCTCCTTTTGTTGTTTCTTTGGTACTTTGTATTTTTGTCATTTTTGTGTGCACCAGTATATATCCTTCACTGTGGACAATCTTTCTGGCACTGTAAATAAATTCCACCTCATGTAACAACCCCTCCCGGTTCCACACCACCACAACTCGTTCTTGCTCCGAGCAGGTCTCGAACCCGGGATTCCGGCGCAGGAGGCGGGCGCTCTAACAAGTAACGCCAAAGGCTACAGCCTCTAGCGTCAGTCACTAGAGCGCCTCTTTTTGAGGTCAGGAGAGTGAGGTTTACACTTAGCCCTTACTGGCATACATCCGTTACACTCACACAGAACAACTTTTGTGAGCGAGCCATTATTTTACATCTCTTAACGGACTAAAATTTTTCCCCGAAGGTGAGCTGGTGGGCTCCTCTTCATCACATTTGGTGGCAGTGGTGGGATGTCTATTTGCAAGACAGCACCGAAAGGTAGAAAATCCAGGCCAGGTTTACGATCCCAAGTGAAGGTGGCATCAGAGGAGGAGGCAGCCTGGAATTCGGATGAGACTACAGAGGATGAGGAGGGAGCCACGAGTTTTCCCAAAGTCTCTCCAAAGTCCAGTCAATCACCGACCAAGCCCATCACTCCTGACGCAACAGCTGGCGAGGGAATTATTTCCCTGATGCGCAGATTTCTCAACACTCAAGAGCAGAGAGAGGATCGATATCTGCAGGAGCTCCGAGGTCTTTATGAGTCCATCTTGCAGTCGATTCGTCCTGCTGAGATATCGCTTGGAGTGGAGAGCATCCGAATGGAGGTACCGACAGAATACCAAAGGTATTCACAAGACACAGACCCGCCTACGTCCAAGACTCCCCGAAAGTCACAGCACCAAGAGAGCCAATGCAGTGGGCTGATCCGAAGATGCCAAGCTTCCAGCAGGGGGAAGACATCAAGAATTATCTTCAGCGGTTCGAGCGTCTGGCCAGGACCTGAAGGTGGCCTGAGGAGGAGTGGAGCTATCGTCTGTTGCTGACAGGGCAGGCATACCTGGCAATGGACGAGGAGCAGGCGGAGGTCTACGATGACCTGAAGGAAGCACTGCTGGTGAAATTCAACATTTCTCCAGAGACCGACCGTCAGCGCTTCCGATCGACTACAGTCCCAGCTGTAGAGTCGCCAACAGAGACTTACCACCGGCTAAATAATCTGTACAAGCGTTGGGTGCGAACAGAGGAGCACTCTAAAGAGGAGATCTGCGAGTCCCTCATCTTGGAACAGCTTCTTTGGTTGTTACCCTACAATGCACATACCTGGGTGAGAGAGCACGAGCCGAGCTCAGGACTGGCGGCAGCAAAGTTGGCACAGCATTACCTGAATGTGAATACTCCTCATCGCGGTGATCCTCGTACTCAACCACTCAAAGGTATTGTACGTGACTTTCCTCATAACTCTGGGTCTGAAAGGGTTCGTATTTAACTATCTGACAATGCACAAAGTTAATGGCCAAAGACTTGCTTTGCTTTTACTGCCAGCAGCCAGGTCACAAAGCAGCTGTGTGTCCTGCTCGCAAAGCAAAACTTACAGGGTTTTTTATGTGCCTAGAGAAGGGGACTGTGACTTTGAATCTGTGGGGGAGAGTCAGAATGCATATGATGTGATTGTTAATGGGAATGAACTGAAATCACTTGGACACTAGGAGTTCTCTGTCAATGTTGAAATCATGCTTTGTAAATAATGTAAATTAAGTGAATACTACCTCTTTTCTATGCGTGCATGGGGACGTAAAGCAGTATCCCCGAGCTGAGGTAATGGTGGAGGTACAGGAACAAATGTGCTTACTTAATGTTGCCATAGCTGAAAATTTACCAGCTGATATGATTCGAGGAAGACTTACCAGTGCTTTGTGAACTCTTGCAACCCATTTTGAACATTCTGTTACCACCACCACTGTCGATTTGTCATGTCCTGCTCTTACTAGAGCTCAAGTCAGGGCAGGTCTGCAGCCACAGACTTGGATGGTAGTCTGCTGCAGGGCGGGACCTAAAGGCCCTAAAAAGTCACGATGCCAACGGTGGCTTGAGAAGTACATGGATAACCCAGCCTCTGATGCCTCAGAGAATTGTCTTTAAGTCAACGGCTGGAAGTAGGGCTTGGTGATACGGCCCAAAATATTATCACGATCATTTTTTTAATATCAGTCGATATCGATAATTATCACGATAAATGTCAAATCTTTATTTCTTTCAAGTTTAAAGCCAGATTTTTGCTACAAAGTTAAAGTTGTAGAAACCAGACTAATAATCTTCCTTCACAAAATAAATATCTAAATAAATAAAAAAATATTTCTTATTTTCTGCATGTTCTAATGAGTGAGATTGTTTCAAATCAGGAAACAGGCTTGGGTTGCCTCAATATTAATAATATATTTTTTGTCTCTTAGAAATGCACATTTGATAGTAGCTTGAGTTAGGATGCAGAGGTAAATATTTGTTCATTATTAAAATCAGTAACATCTGTAGCAATCTCAGTTTTATATGGTATAATTTATCCTGACCAAGGTTTTCTTTCTCATTAAGCATTGGTCCCCCATAGTAGCATACATTTAAATCATGATAAACAGGTAAAACCACACTTAAAGCACATCAATAACATGGTATAATATAACTATATGGTTTAGGTAGTCTATTTGTATGAAAAACAGTCTAAAATCATTCAGTATAAATTTACACATGCTATAGCTGCCTTAACCACACATACATATTATAATTATATACCATTACTCCTGTAATACAATTTAATGTGAATATACCAAATTTCTGCCACAATACCATGGTGCAGTGAGTGTTACTAACATTACAGTAAATCCATAGTAAATAATGGCGATGTGCAGATTGTAAAGCCTTCTGACTGTCTCGTCGTTGCACACAGTGCTTCTCCTGTTCGGCTTGTGTTCTTCACTGAATTCAAGCATTTCACACTGACTTGATCTCACAGTGCTGTTTACGTGACCGAAGAAACGCATCTGCTCTTGTGAGCTCGCGTCGCGCGGCAGTTTGAACTGTGATCCGAAAAGATAAATGGTCCGTGTGACACGATTCAAATGAGTCGCGAGGTTATGTTCCGCTTTTGCCGCATAAACATTATATTGAACATTTATCCAGCTCTTCATAACGATTTACAGAAGAAAATTATATTGCGATAATTATCGTTAGTGAATTATCGCCCAGCCCTAGTTGGAAGGACCCAGGGAACATAGCAGAACTTCAAAGGGAAGATGAAACTCCAAAAACTTTATTTGTCAAAGCTGAGTGTGACAAACCATCTAATCTGTGCAATGAAGAATATGTAGTGATGATGATGTGTTGCATGTGTGAAGCAATGATGTGATGCGTTTAATTGTACCATCTTATTGTTGTCCTCTTGTTCTGCACCTTGCACACACTGTTCCATGGGCTGGACACCTGGGCCAACAAAAAACATACACACGCATTAGCTCACAATTTTACTGGCCCATACTATACACTGACGTACAAACACACTGTAACATGTCACATCTGCCAAAAGACAAGTGCTGTGTCCCAGCGGGGCAGAGCACTCCTGCAACCTCTCCCTGTCATTTCTGCACCTTTTAGGTGGATCGCCATGGATATTGTGGGGCCATTGGAAAATAGCAGTGCTGGACATCGCTACATCCTGGTAGTCAGCAACTATGCCACAAGGTATCCTGAGGCCTTCCCACTCCATTCTATCACCACACTTAAGATCATTCATGCCCTGGTTCATGCCCAACTCTTCTCCAGAATCGGCATATCTGAGGAGATACTCACGGACCAGGGAACGAACTTCACATCACGGCTGATGGGGCAGCTGAATAAACAGTTGGCCATTACAGCCACCCAAACAACTCCCTGCCACCTGCAGACGGACGGTCTTGTGGAGAGATCTCCTTCCGGTGGCGCTGCTGAGTTCAGTCGCCTGTGAGTTAGCTCCACTCAGAATTGTGCTTTTATGTGTTTTTGTTTACCTATTTTTACTTCTCTCTTTACACGTGTAACGTCTGCAATGATTATTTACAACAAAAGAATACTTTTGGACATTGGACAGCGCTACACTAACCTGATCCAGGACACTTTATCCACGGATCCAGCGTGGCCATTGGAGATACTTCGGAGCACCGAGTTGAACAAAGGCCACCTGAATAATCCCAGGAGCTGAAGGAAACACCGCGGGAAACGTGCTGGAATCCGCAACAGACTGAGGGAAAGGGCTCACAGTCCTCCTCTACCGAGTATTCTGCTCGCTAATGTCCAATCCTTGGAGAATAAGATGGACGATCTTAGAGCCAGGATTAGTTTTCAACGGGACATTAGGGACTGTAACATCTTTTGTTTGACTGAAACATGGCTCACGCCCTCGGTCCCGGACACTGCGGTAACCCCGTCTGATAACTTTTCTGTTTTACGGATGGACAGAACAGCCGAGGCCAGAAAAACCAAAGGTGGTGGAGTGTGTTTTATGACTAACAAGAAATGGTGTGACCCCAGAAATATCTCCATTCTGTCGTGTTCCTGCTCGCCTCATCTAGAACATCTGTCCATTATCTGCCGCCCATTCTATCTGCCCCGGGAATTTTCATCAATCGTCGTTACTGCCGTTTACATTACACCACAGGCAGATACTAGCTTGGCTTTGTCCAAACTCCACGATGTGCTCAGCGGATATATCAACAAACATCCTGACGCTCCCTTCATCATCGCGGGGGACTATAACAAAGCCAACCTCAAGAAGGTCATGGCGAACTTTCATCAGCATATATCCTGTCCAACCAGAGGACCGAATACACTCGATCATTGCTACACCCAGTTCAAAAATGCCTACAAAGCCCAATCACTGCTGGCTTTTGGAAAATCGGACCATGGCACCATTTTCCTCACACCGGAATACAAACAACGTATCGTCCATGACCCCCCGGTGGAGAGGGAAGTGACGCGCTGGTCCTCCCACTCTGAAGCTATGCTACAGGCGGCTCTTGATGACGTTGACTGGGACATATTCCGGGTGAGTTCATCTGACGTCAGCGGATTCACGGATGTAGCATTAAGCTTCGCCAACACGCTAACCGAGCAAGCCACTGAAACGGTAACAATAAGACAATTCTCAAATCAGAAACCGTGGGTGGACAGAACAATCTGTGATGCGGTTAACCATCGAACTGCCGCATACAACAACGGTATTTTGTCGGGTAACATGAGCGATTACAAAGCATCGTGCTATGCTCTCTGACGGGCAGTTAGAGCTGCCAAACTCCGATACAAGGAGAGAATTGAGTCACACTTTCAGCTCAATGACTCTCGACGCATGTGGCAAGGACTGAAGACCATCTGTTCCTCTGGAAATAACTTCTCTGCAGAGGTGAGAGCAGATCCGTTGCTGGCCGAAAAGCTAAACACCTTCTATGTTATATGGCCTAATATGGCCGCTTTGAATGTAATGGCGGCGTGACTCTGCCGATCAGCGCGTCAGGAAGCAGCAGACAGAGCAGCGATCATGTATTCACCGTGTCGGAGGATGAGGTTCGGAGGGAACTAAAGAGAGCGAATGTCAGGAAAGCAGCAGGACCTGATGGGATTACTGGCCATGTTCTGAGGTCCTGTGCTGATCAGCTTGCTGGTTTATTTACATCCATCTTTAATGAGTCCCTTGCTACCTCTGTGGTTCCCACCTCCTTAAAAAAATCTGTCATCATCCCAGTGCCTAAGAACAGTAAACCCTCTTGCCTGAATGACTATCGTCCAGTTGCCCTCACATCAACAGTCATAAAGGTTTTTGAGAGACTATTAAAGAACCATATTTGCTCCTCCATCCCTGCTACTTTGGACCCTCTTCAGTTTGCCAAATAGGTCTACTGATGATGCCATCTCTCAGGTCCTGCATTTGTCCCTCACTCACATTGACAGCAAAAATGGCAACTATGTCAGGCTGCTTTTCATTGACTATAGCTCCGCTTTTAATACTATAGTCCCCACCAAGCTGGCTGCTAAACTCTCAGACCTCGGCATAACCTCTTCACTTTGTGACTGGATTCAAGATTTCCTCACAGCCAGACCACAAGTGGTGAAAGTCGGCCAGTTCACCTCCAACTCCATCACCCTGAACGTAGGATCCCCACAGGGCTGTGTCCTGAGCCCCCTGCTATACTCTCTCTACACACACACGACTGCGTGTCCTCTCACAGCTCCACTTCTATTGTTAAATTTGCTGATGATACTGTGGTTCTGGGCCTCATTAACAACAATGATGAGGCCGCATACTTGGATGAGGTAGAGAGACTCACATCATGGTGCCAGGACAACTGTCTCTCTCTGAACATGAGCAACACTAAAGAGCTGATCGTGGACTTCAGGAAGAGACAGCAGCGGCCCTATACTCCTCTTATGACCAGTGGGACCCCTGTGGAGAGGGTGAGTAGCTTCAAGTACCTCGGTGTAAACATCTCCGAGGACCTGACATGGACTACACACATTCAGACTCAGGTTAAGAAAGCCAGGCAAAGACTATGCCATCTGCGACAGCTGAGGAAATTCAGGGTCTCTCCAGCTATCCTGAAAACTTTCTATTCAGGGGCCATAGAAAGTGTACTGACTCAGTGCATCTCAGTGTGGTATAGTAACGCCACAAATCAGGACTGCAAAGCTCTACAGAGAGTCGTGCACTTGGCTGAGCACATCTCAGGGTCTGCTCTCCCCTCTCTGCAGGACATCTACCTCAAACGCTGCAAAAGCAGAACTGCAAAAATCCTCAAAGACCCAAATCACCCCGGTAAACATCTTTTCTGTTTACTGCCATCTGGCAAGCGCTTCAGGAGCATGATGGCAAAAACCGAGAGACTGAGGAGGAGCTTCTTCCCTCAGGCCATCAGGCTCCTTAACACAAACTCAGTTTCATAAACATTTACAAGACTCATTTACTAACTGTGAAACATTCACTATTCCCATCATCCGTATTGCTGCTACATGTATATACCCGGTACAACCCGTTTTCACATCCCTCTTGCACATCCCTGTTCATATTACTATTTATTAAGTCCCAGTATACTGTTCTTTGCACATCTTATTTGTTTAGCACTTTTGTATTCTATTGCACATTTTACTCTTTATTTCTCTTTTTTTTACATATATTTATATATACTCCTGTGTTGTGTTACTTTTATTTAACTTTAATTTTTTGCACTGTCCACTGAGACGTGCGGATAATAAGCGGATAAAAACGTGTGGATAATTCAACACCAGAGCTTTAACTCTTTACTGATTTTACTTTAATATGGTATGTGTAAATGAGTTACAGAGACATTTTATTTTCTGTGTTCATTAAATTAAAAAAGATTGTGTGTGTGTATGTCTATATTATAAATTATAATCTGATGGACAATTAATAAATTATGTTTAATTTACTGCAATAACAAAATTTGGAGTATAATGAAGAAAAGAAAGTGTAAGAAAGTAAAGGAACGTGTGGCCAGGGATGGTGACCCATACTGGGAATTTGTGCTCTGTCTGCATTAACCCATCCAAAGTGCACACACATCAGTGAACACACGCACACACACCGTGAACACATACCAAGAGCAGTGGGCAGCCATTTATGCTGCGGTGCCTGGGGAGCCATTGGGGGTTCAGTACCTTGATCAAAGATCTCACCTCAGTCATGGTATTTAAAGTGGAGAGAGCGCTTGACATTCACTCCCCCACCTATAATTCCTGCCGGACCTGAAACTCAAACCTGCGACCTTCGGGTTACAAGTTCGACTTTCTATCCATTAGGCCATGACTTTAGGCCCCCAGTAATGAAGTGAGGTCAAGTATGGTAAGCCATACTTGAAATTTGTGTTCCGCATTAATCCCATCCATCTGCAAACACAGTTAAAAAAAACTTAATGTCAGGCTTATTGGCTTCTTTATGTATGGCAGTGGTGCTATATAGCAGCTTAACCACCCCAAACAACCGCTGAATAACCACTGAAGAACCATACAGAGGCGTAACAGGTTCTTTACACGGTAGCGGTGCTATATAGTACCTCAACCTCCCAAAAGAACCACTAAAGAGCTAAACTCAACAGCTAGTTTGATCATGTACATACTGATTGCTGTAACTGAAGTCTTGCTTAATTTGGTTACATCTAAGGCTCTGTGAGGCATATAACTTCATGACTGTGACTTTATATCTCCTATAGTGACTTTACATCAAGGGCCCATTGAAACTTGTTTTTCCCAAATTCTGTTTTCCATTTCAATATTTTTAATGGTTAAATTAAAATGTCAATAATCAAAAGGGAAGTTATTAACGTAATTTCGGGAGGAGTACGCCCATCTAATCCTCCAATTAATACCCAAGTATAACCCCCACCACCACTTCCATCGTTAGTTCTTTCAGCATCCCTCTGCCAATGAAAAACGAAAGCTGCAGGCCACACAGCACAAGACATAACATGAATGCATGCAGCCTGTTAAAGCCTGAACTGCGTGCAACACAAAACACATGGACAGAAGAGCACGCGGCCGAGCGAACTCGAGACCGCATGCTCACAAAACGAGACTGAACATGGGGCACAAGTGTCCAAACCCCGACACGAAACCGAAACTCAAGACATGAGTGCCGGGATCCGAACACCACGCTCCAACATGAAACAAGGCACGCAGACGAGAGAGTGCGCGGCTTCGAGTGTGCTCGAGCCGTGCACTCTCGAAGCCGTGTGCTCACATGAAAACAGGACATGGTGGGAGTGTCAGGGCTCTGTCACAAAACTCATATATGACACCAGACCGAAGTGACAGAACCTTGACACCCTCCTCCTCCTCCGCATCTCCTCCTTTTATGCATATTTATTTATTTATTCAAGATTCAAGATTTTAATTTGTCACTTACACAATTATATAGTGCAGTGGGTCTCAAAGTGTGGTACGCGTACCACTAGTGGTACGTGAGATTCCTCTAGTGGTACGCAGAGGAATCTCAGTATTAAATATAAATCAGGCCGCGTGTCCACCAAAACGATTTTTCTTTATTATTTTAAATGGGAGCGTCTTTTTCATGCTGAGCACTCGGGCGTTTTTTTCTTGGCACCGAGAATTTAAGAATGTTAGCACTCATCACTGTCACTTTTTAGTCAGCTAGCCAATCACAGTGGAGGAGGGGCGGGACTAATACTGTCACACCCTGCTTGTACTACGACTGAACAGCAATGGAGAAGTTGACATTGCTTGTCTCTGAGTATTTATGTCTTTACCAGATGTCTTAGTACCTAATGTCTTAGTATTTATGTCTTTACCAGATGGAATTGCCGCAGTACAATAATATTGTTATGAAAAATAATGCTTGGAGAAACATTTCATTCGCGATGCGTCTGCCATATTACTTCAGCGGATATTCCATATCATAGCAACCGCAGCGTCTCGAAAATACGCTGCCCTCTCAAGCGCTCACACCTGGGTGTTTTCAGCTGGCTTTGGTGGACATGTGGCCTGATTGTTGTTACTTGCAGTGACGGCAGAAGTATGATACATTTTCATTTCATCTTTATTTAAGTACAGTTTTTTAACATGTAAGTACAGTACAGTTTTTATTTCACTTTTAGGTACAATATATTTTAATTTAATAATTACGTTTTTTATTTACGTGGAAGTAAGCACGGTGCAGTGTTCATGTTCAAACTGTGTATTTACTATAGTTTAAGAGGCTGACAATAATAAATATCCTTATAAGGATTAAAACTGACTCATTTTTTTATTTTTTTTACTGTGTATGGTGCTACTGAAAGTGACGTGACATACTCGGAATTTGTGCTCTGCATTTAACCCATCCAAAGTGCACACACACACACACACACACACACACACCGTGAACACACGCCCGGAGCAGTGGGCAGCCATTTATAATGCATTTTAATGTTAGTCATAATGGTGGTACTTGGAAAGCCAAATATTTTCTGAGGTGGTACTTGGTGTAAAAAGTTTGAGAACCACTGATATAGTGAATATATAACCAGCAGTGAAATGTAAGTTTTGCCATTTCACATATATAAATAAATAAAATATTTCTGTCTATAGGGGGCTATCAGAGATCAAGTACAGACATCAAGCCAAATATATTTACCACTTATGCCAAGATTATATGGTCACACGAACTCGTGAAAGTACTGTATGTCTAAACATTTTATTCATGAAACGTTACCAATTTAATAATCGTTTTACATTTTAAAAATAATAGGGCCCTTTGAAATCTGTAGTGTTTTTTTTTTTTACAAATTCCATTTGATGTTTTTTTCTGGATTGTATTAGTTAATATTTATTAATAATGAAGTGCTGTACCACTGAGGTTTAAAATATGAATTAAAACATTGATTAAAAAAATCTCTCGATTTGATATTTTTTGCTAAGATATTAGGATTTAGTTGAATTGTTTAAATCTTTTGCAGTGTAATTATAGATTTTTGTCTCAATCCAAAATGTACCACATTCTAAAAATAGCCTAATAGATTTATATTTCTCACAATTGTCACTCACTCACTCACTCACTCACTCACTCACTCACTCACTCACTATCTCACAATGACCTGTTTTGAATAAACCAACAGGTTATGTATTTATTTGCATTGATATCGTTCAGATATACTCAGTTTGTTTGTAATTTTCCCAGTTAATGACTCTGACGACATCCTCTGCTTTTTTGCAGCCTATGTTATGCGTGTGTGTGTGTGTGTGCAGGTCTGAAGAAAAATGCTCTGCATGCACTGTCAGTGTCAGCTTAGCTCAGGTCAATGTCTGTAAATGTATGGAAATGAGCCTGTGATCCCTACTGAGTTTCTTAACATGGTCATCTTTGACAGTGATGAACATCACCAATGCCTTCATAAACTATAGTTTAGCAGTGGACATAGTGCGAGACATAACATGAAAACAAGATCAAGTCATACAATGCTACTTTTAAGGACTTCTTTCTTTTCTATAGCTCACTTTCTTGTCCTCTCATGTCCGCTGTTTTTCTCACGCCTTTGTCCAGTTTTACAAAGGCTACAAAGGATGCCTCTTATGTTCTGAATCTCATCTTGAAATCAATTTTATGGTCTCTTTAAAGCATATAGAAAGTCAAGGTTAGTCATCAGATGTGGTCAAACATGCAGACTGCTTTAATCCTGCATGCACTTGTCAATATTCCCCACAAGTCGGACCCCCATGTCAATATACTTTGAGGGCCAATGCCCATACTAATCCTTCAAACGACGTCAGGGGTGGTGCAGCCTTTACTCATGTCTGAGTCTTACATTTCTCCAAGAATAACCTTGTTTAAGCCCCTCAGCCAGAAGAGTCCTGAATTATGAATTGGATAGGAGGACAGTTTAAGCAAACCATATGAATCTGACTCTATGCAGTCAAGTTCTTGAAATGTGAAATGCTGGGGTTGTTTGAGAGCTTTACATAAGCTTGACTGTTTACTTCTGGTATTAAGACCCTTCTCTGGGATCACAAGTGGTTTAAGTGCATCATAAAAGCAAAACAAAAACAACATTGTTACATTGAATTGTCAAATTGGCTATATATTACTGTAGTTTTAAAACTGGACTTGATTTAAAAATAGATTTACATATTATATTATCACTCAAAAGTTTGGAATACATTTAAATACGTTTTTCAAAAAGATATCTCTTATGCTGACTTAGGCTAAATGTATCTGATACAAATACGTTAAAACAGCAATACTGTCAAATATTATTTCAATTTAAATTGTTCTGTTTTATATATATATATATATATATATATATAGTCATGGACACCCTTGGTAAATATGATCAAAGAAGGCTGTGAAAATTATTCTGCATTGTCAATACTTTTGATCTTTTATTACAACAATTACAAACATCTAACCTTTCATTGGATAATAATAATTTAAAATGGGGGGGGGTCATTATGAAATATTTTTTTTCTCTAATACACATTGGCCACATTTAATGCCACCCTTTTATTCAATACTTTTTGAAGCATCCATTTGCAAGTTTAACAGCTCTAAATTTTCTCCTGCAATGCCTGATGAGGTTAGAGAACATCTGATTAGAAACCATTCCTTTTTCTAGAATCACTCCAGACCCTTTAGATTCCCAGCTCCAAGACAGTGCTTCTTCTCGTCAGTTCACCCCACTCATTTTGTATGGGGTTCAGGTCAGAGGAGTGGACGGCCATAGAAGAAGCTTGGTTTTGTGCCCAGCCACCCATTTTTGTGTTGTTTTTGAGGTTTGTGTTTAGATTATTGTCGAGTTGGAAGAGTCCATTATAATATTTCTAACAGAGCCAGTCACTTATTGATTTTTTTATCTGTTGGTATTTGATAGAATCCATGATGCCATGTGTTTAAACAAGATATTCAGGACCTCCAGCATAAATATAGGACCACAAAATAAAAAATACAGCACTATATTTCATTGTACACATGGGGTACTTTTTATCCCTGTGTTCGCCAAACCTATCTTGAGTGTTTGCTTCTAAAAAGCTATTTTATTTGTATTTTATCTGACCATGGCAGCCAGTCCCATTTGAAGTTCTAGTTGTGTCTGATAACTGAATATGCTGGAGTTTGTTTTTGGATGAGCTAGGTTGATTTTTCTTGAAACCCTCCCAAACAACATGTGGTGATGTAGGTGCTGTTTGACAATTCTTTCAAAGGTTTTCTGAACCCGAGTCAACTTTTTTCTGCAATTCTTCAGCTGTGGTCATTGGAGAGTCTTTAGCCACTCAAACTCTCCTTCTCACCATGCATTAGGACTATATAGACACAAACTAGAGAAGCAAACAACATAATATCTGTGTTTTACTGAAAGTGCTGCTCCTCTCTGCCGCATGCTGAACAGAGCTGACGCACAGAGAGAGAGAGAGGTGTGCGCGCGCAAGACCTTGTGTGAGCAGAAACTAAATAAGGTTTGAAAAAGGTCACTAAAGGGGTCTGCAATGTTGCTAAGTTGGCAAGTTGTCCCGCTTACTTGCAAGTTGTCCCGCTTACTTGCCATCTGTCCATATTCAATACGCTTTGGCACGTGGACCCCCGTCCCGCTTGCCTGCCATTTTTCCATTTCCCATACTCTTTGGTATGCTGACGCCCGTCTCGCTTACCTGCCATTTGTCCATTTCCCACACGCTTTGGCACGCGGACCCCCATCCTGCTTACCTGCCATTTGTCCATTTCCCATTCAGGTCAGCATGCTGACCACTGCTGTCCACTACATGGCCCCGTCCCATGAACCTACTATTTTTCCACTTACCCACTAAAGTGACAAAATGACCCCTTGATCACTGTTGACCATTGCCCCTCCACCGGGAACCGTCCCTTATACCGAGAACCTACTATTTGTCCAGCTTACCTACTAAAGTGACAGAATGACCCTTTGACCACTGCCTCGCCACTGGGGCCCGTCCCCCCATCCCACGAACCTAATATTTGTCCGCTTACCTATTAAAGTGACATAATTACCCCTTGACCACTGCTGACCACTACATGGCCCCGCCCCCATGCCACGGCCCTACTATTTGTCCACTTACCTACTAAAGTGACAAAATGACCCCCTGACCACTGCTGACCACTGTACCGCCCTTCGGACCCGCCCCCCTATACCACAAGCCTACTATTTGTCCACTTACCTACTACAAAACTGCAAGTGGGATATATGTCCATTTGCAGCCTATTGAATGGGATTGCTATAACAGGTTAGTTGGATGATCGTCCAACCTATTCAAAGTACTAAACCGATCCATTCAATAGATTGCAAGTGGGATATGTGTCCATTTGCAACCTATTGAATGGAGCGCTATAATTGGTTAGTGGGATGATTGTTCACTAATGTACTTAACCGATCCCATTCAATAGATAGCAAGTGAGATATGTGTCCATTTGCAACCTATTGAATGGGGTCACTATAATAAGTTAGTGGGATGATTGTCCACCAAAGTACTAAACCGATCCCATTCAATAGATTGCAAGTGGACACATATCCCATTTGCAATTAATACAATGGGATTGCTATAAAAATGTAAATTAAGTATTGTCTACTAATCTAGATCCCATTTCCAACCTATTCTTTGGGCCTCAAATAGGGGGGTTGTGGACCGATAAATTTTGGCATGAAACTTGGTGCTGCTGACTCTGGAGGTCCTTGTTGGATGCTGATATACCAGTTTAATCAAGAAAGGTTAAGAGAAAACAGCCTAAACCACAAAACACCTATTTGAGTTCTATTATATAGGTTGGAAATGGGATGTGTCCCACTCCCGAACTATATAATGGGCTTCAGATAGGTGTTTTGTGGACACAAGGGTTGAACACTTTGAATTATTAAGTATTTTGACAAAAAATATTTATCAGCACTCAGCAGCACCCCCTGAGCGCGTAGCACCAAGTTTGTTGCCAAAACTCCACTGTCCACCAACCTCCTATTTTGTATAATGGAATAGGTTGCAGGTGGGATGTCCAGATCTCAGATCTGGAAAGGTCCAGAGAGCAAGGACTTGAACTCTTGTCTTAGTCGAAGTCTCTTGTATCAGCAGAGTGAATTTCAAGTAATTTGGAGGAACTTGACAAATTGGCCCAAAAAAGCTAAATAAAATTCCTTTTAGTTTTTTTGAATCTGAAAAAAAAGTTTCTTCAATTTTCCTGAAACACTGTATTCTGAAAGGGAAGGAATAGATGTGCTCAAGTGTGCAGGTTTCAAGACTCTATAGCTTTCCAGTGCTGAGATCTAAAATATCTATGATATCTATGATGTTTTATGATATATAATTAATTAATTAATTGGACCAATTGATCTGATTTATATATCATTATAATGTTTATTATGCATAACAAATAATGTCCATAAAGCTTCTATTCAGTCCCCATTAAATAGGTTGCAAGTGAGACCTTCCGGTAGGAGTAATGCTGTATGTCCCACTTGCAACCTATTATATGGCAACTGTATAGTGTAGGAGCTTTATGGACACTACCTGTATATTGTATTATTCATGTCTAGGATGTTTTTTTCCTTGAATAAAGATCCTCTCCTGTATTCAACAAAGTCTTTTGGACCCATTTATCTGATTTGCATTTCATCATAAAGTTTATTATGCATTAAAAATGTATGTCAATAAAGCTCCTATTCAGTCCCAATTACAGTTGTTTTTTTTCAATTGCTAACAAGTGTTTACCACTACTTAAAGTACTTTTTCAAAACTCTTAACACAGAAACATACATACATCACACAATTAACCAAATAGTTCATTTTCTGGCCAAACCCACATTTTGTTAAATAAATACAAACTCTACATTTCAAAATGCTGAATACCCCTTTCTACACATACTAGGTCTATCAAAACAAAGCAAACCTGATTCAAAATTGAGTCATTCGGTCACAACATTAGCACAATTTTCTATCCAACAGAAGCATATAGTAAATCATAGCACAATGACTGTCAAAATACTTACAGTTGATGACTTCACAAAACTTGCATTACTTGTCATGTTTCAGTTCTAACTGCATATATTAGACAATATCAAAATACATAGTTTTTTGTCATACATAGTTTATTTAGCCTTCAGTTTACATTCAACTGAAACCCATTTTACATTTTTTAAGTGTTGAATGTGTTAATTCTTGGCAACATACTATCTAAAACTGAATGAGTCATTACTTTATAGAATGTGCAATCAGGGGCGGACTTAGCCATTAGGCAAAGGTAGGCAACTGCCTTGGGCCCCCTAAAATGCTTTTCATATACAAGATGCGCATTGAGCGTGGATACGCGAACGGTTGCTGTTTACGTGTTTATTACAAATAAAACCGTCTGCATGTCCGAGTTGAACATTCTTCTTGTGTATCCTGCTTGTAGCAAATTAAAATATTATGCATCTGAAGATGCTAACTGACGCGTGTTTATTATGCATCTATCAGATGACGGCTTGATTATAAATCATGATTTTTGTGCAGATTAACGTCTTGGAAGTGAAAGCTGGTTATGCAGTCTTAATGGGTTGCGTTTCAGTCACTATTTCATATTCGCTCTGTTGTCTGACAATACAAACAGAAAAATATACCAATGAAAACAGTTTTATTGAGGAACTTTAGCTGTGTCAAAATACAGTATGTGGCACAGAGAGGCAAACAAATGTAATAATAAATAATACCTATACATTTTTCCTGTTCAGAAGAAGAGCTGCCCTGTCATGCAAAAATGTAAACAGGTTAAATAGGTAAATACATTTCTCAGTGCAAAGAAAGAGTAGTAATGGGAACCTGGTGTTTTTGTTTTTCATTTTTACAAGACATGAATAAGTTCATTGAAAAACATCTATGATATTTGAAACATGTCTACTCTTCATGCTCTGTTGACTATGGTTTCACTAATAAAAAACAAATATTGCATAAAGCATCCACATTTGTCCATGCCCATGTTGATTAGAGTATAAAAACAAGAAAAGTATTAATTTAAGGTACATTTCGAGCGGATACAAATGTGTGATTAAGTTGTAATTATTTGCGAGTTAACTCTTGACAATCATGCGATTTAATCACAATTAAATATTTTAATCGATTTAAAGACCTAAGTTAAAATGACTAGTAGAAAATTAAATGTAGGCTTACGCTGGTAACTCATCAGTGGACTTCCCTAGTCAATTTAGTCTATAATCTTTCACACTTTTCTCATTCTTGCGAATTCAATTTGGAACCGATTGTTTTCAGAAATGTTTGGATGGCATTTCCATTTTACCTGATCAGAGGTGGAAAGAGTACAAAAATATTCTACCCAAGTAAAAGTACCATTACATTACTGAAATTTTACTTAAGTACAAGTAAAAGTACCAGTCTAAAAATATACTCAAGTAAAAGTAAAAAGTAGCTCATTTAAAATTTACTCTGAGTAAAACGTACTTAGTTACATTTTAACAATGGGAGGGAGGCAAAAATGGGATAGACCAAAGGTGTCAAACTCAGTACCTGGAGGGCCACAGCCCTACACGGTGTAGATATAACTAATTAAACACATCTGATACAGCTAAACTAATCATTTAGGCTTATTTGAAAACTACATGGTGTGTGTATTGGAGCAGGGTTGGAACTAAACTCTTTAGGGCTGTGGCCCTCTAGTAACACCCTCCAGAGTTTGACACACCTGGGATATGGGCCTATAAATCTCAAACTAGGTGTTTTTAATTAAAGGAATCAGTTATTTAGAATAATAACACATTTAGGCTGTTACCAGGGAAATTAAATCAGTATCAACAAAATTCATCTTTTGCAATGCAGAGGAAAGAGAAGCTTCATCTGAAGTGGCGAGATGTATTACACACTGACATGAATGCATTTAGCCTGCAGTTACAAATGCAGAAATAATGTTTTGATAAATAAGACATAAAATGTGACCCTGAACCACAAAACCATAAGGGTCCATTTTCCTAAATTGCGATTTATACATCATCTGAAAGCTGAATAAATAATATTTCCATTGATGTATTGTTTGTTATGATAGGACAATATTTGAAAATCTGGAATCTGAGTGTGCAAAAAATCCAAAGATTGAGAAAATCTCCTTTAAAGTTGTTCAAATTAAGCTATTATTTTTGATATATTTACAGTAGGAAATTTACAAAATATATTAATGGAACATGATCTTTACTTAATATGCTAATGATTTTTGGCATAAAAGAAAAATGTATAATTTTGACCCATACAATGTATTGTTGGCTATTGCTACAAATATACCCCAGCGACTTAAGACTGGTTTTGTGCTCCAGGCCAGGGTCACAAATGTTAAATAGTCATTTGAAATTAAAAAATAAATAAATCAAAAGATACTTTAAATGTTAAATTAGAACCACCAGTAGGTGTCAGCAAGTCACTGATAAGAGAGTCATTATTGAACAGAATCATTTAAACGGTTAATACATTCAGGAACTGGATGGCATTTCCATTTTACCTGATCAGAGGTGGAAAGAGTACAAAATATTCTACCCAAGTAAAAGTACCATTACATTACTGAAATCTTACTTAAGTACAAGTAAAAGTACCAGTCTAAAATATACTCAAGTAAAAGTAAAAGTAGCTCATTTAAAATTTACTCTGAGTAAAACGTACTTAGTTACATTTTAACAATGGGAGGGAGGCAAAATGGGATAGACCAAAGGTGTCAAACTCAGTACCTGGAGGCCACAGCCCTACACGGTGTAGATATAACCCTAATTAAACACATCTGATACAGCTAAACTAATCATTTAGGCTTATTTGAAAACTACATGGTGTGTGTATTGGAGCAGGGTTGGAACTAAACTCTTTAGGGCTGTGGCCCTCTAGTAACACCCTCCAGAGTTTGACACACCTGGGATATGGGCCTATAAATCTCAAACTAGGTGTTTTTAATTAAAGGAATCAGTTATTTAGAATAATAACACATTTAGGCTGTTACCAGGAAATTAAATCAGTATCAACAAAATTCATCTTTGCAATGCAGAGGAAATGCAGAAGCTTCATCTGAAGTGGCGTAGATGTATTACACACTGACATGAATGCATTTAGCCTGCAGTTACAAATGCAGAAATAATGTTTTGATAAATAAGACATAAAATGTGACCTGAACCACAAAACCATAAGGGTCCATTTTCCTAAATAGCTGAATAAATAATATTTCCATTGATGTATTGTTTGTTATGATAGGACAATATTTGAAAATCTGAATCTGAGTGTGCAAAAATCCAAAGATTGAGAAAATCTCCTTTAAAGTTGTTCAAATTAAGCATTATTTTTGATATATTTACAGTAGGAAATTTACAAAATATATTAATGGAACATGATCTTTACTTAATATGCTAATGATTTTTGGCATAAAAGAAAAATGTATAATTTTGACCCATACAATGTATTGTTGGCTATTGCTACAAATATACCCCAGCGACTTAAGACTGGTTTTGTGCTCCAGGCCAGGGTCACAAATGTTAAATAGTCATTTGAAATTAAAAATAAATAAATCAAAAGATACTTTAAATGTTAAATTAGAACCACCAGTAGGTGTCAGCAAGTCACTGATAAGAGAGTCATTGCGATTGAACAGAATCATTTAAACGGTTAATACATTCAGGAACAAAACACGTCATTGCTCAGAGTCAGAGACGCAAAACTGTGCTATGGTGGCTGTGTTTGGTATTATTTTGTTGTCGAAATAGAGCAAAACAGGCAATATGGTGTCTAAAACGTCTCTTAATTAACTTATTGTTTTTTGAACTGTGTAAAAGAAAACTACAGGCCTATGTAATCATGGTGATTTTTTGAGAAAACGGCATTCTTCATGTGATGTTGACTTACTATATTACATTATATAAATATATACATTTTCTGCTTCATTCTAAACGCATTTTAACAGACTGAATCACGCAGTGAAAGAAAGCACTCCATATGCACGTGGATTAGTCTAATCTAACGTTACTAGATTTCACGGCACACTGTTTAGAGTGTTTTATTAGTTTTTTGGCAAAATACTGATAATGCCAAATCGCACATCGTTAAAACAACAATTATTATATTATCGCAGATGATATCGCACACCCTGCACCACTGTCTTTTTGGCTCATTTGTGCAAAACCTTTTGCTAAACCGTCAAAGTAATGTAAATGTAAATGTACCTGATAATGTAAATGTAAATGTAAACAATCAAAGCTTCATTTTAACCACCAATGCAATGATGTAAGTATTTACCTTATTTCTACATGCATGCGACGGGCGATGTCGATATATTTATAAGCTGCTAGTTCGGTCTCCCGAGGCAAACACAGCTTACACTGCATAATAGAGCATGAATATGGCCAGGGGTTCACTTCATTTCCTTCGAGTTCAACTTCAGCAGAGTATGACGGGGTTTTGTTTTCAGCTGGGTCTGCACCATTAACGTCTGTCTTGTCCGTCTGCATCTTTCTTGTGATTTTAGCGCCAGTTTCTTCTTCTGCCCATTATTTGCTGCAGTTGTTTCCATGGAGCGAGTAACTAATGTGTTTTAAAATGTAGCAGTACAATACTTCACACAAAATATACTTAAGTAAAAGTAAAATTACAGATTAAAAAAATTACTTAAAAAAGTACAAGTACACAAAAAAGCTACTCAATTACAGTAACGCGAGTAAATGTAATTCGTTACTTTCCACCTCTGTACCTGATAAAGTATAATTTATGAGCTGAGCGCTGCTTTGTTTACAGCCGTTGCCAGAGGAACCACTATATTTCTGACCTTCCAAAAGCACCTCCTACTGGCAGAGAATGAATGTGCATTTTCAATAAACTACTGTGCAGTTTTTTTTCAGACCAATGTGAAATCAATCCATATACACCCGTTTTAAATAATATAATAATTTATACTTATGACTCATCCCTTTTCTTTAAAACGTGGTTTAAAGGTTCAACTGTGAGGTTTATCATTTTATTATTATTTTTTTTGTTAAAACTTGTATCTCAATGGTAAATCAAATGCTATTTCGTGGACCACGAAACATGACATAATAAAAGTGTCTTCTAAATGAATAAATGTAAATGTAAATTAAATAATCCCATTAGAACATGCACATGAAAAATGTAGAAACATTGGACAACTACGGGGCACCATTGTGCAGCATCAAGCCTCACGACACAAAAGGAACCTCAAGGTTGGTAAATATGTGCAAATGTATAGGGCCCCATTCCTATATTTGCCTGGGGCCCCCAATTCACTAAATCCGCCCCTGTGTGCAATTGAAAAAAATAGGGTCCCCTATGCAGAAATTAAATTGAACCCTTGGTCGAAATGGCTTTATAGTGGGTGGGGGTTGGATGTGGATGGTGCCCCCAGGGTACCAACAAAAAATCCAACATACATGGCCTTTGGTTACTATACAAACTTTTGTCCATCACAGAATAAAAAAGTAAAACCAGTAATTGTGACCTTTTTTATCTCACAATTCAGACTTCTGTTATTGGAGTTTACATCTTGCATTTCAGACTTTATCAGCAAGAATTGGGAGAATAAAGTCAGGATTCTGAGATAAAGTCACAATTATCCTTTGTCCTTTATATTCCATGTTAGAAATACGTTTTCATAGGTTCAACATGTATAAGGGAAAAAACAAACAAACAAACATAAAAATGCACAGTCCATCCAACATACATTCTCACTCCTTTCTCTTACCTCTTCTCCCTTTTTCTGATCCAACTACTCTTCTCCCTCCTATAACTATTTCTCTCCTTCGCCCAGGCATTATTTCTCTCTCTGATTCGTTGTGTTGTTCTGCATCCACAAAATCAATTCAAAGAGGTATTTTTTTTACTCTATGGTGTTGATGTAATATAAAGAGCTTCAACACCTGACTATTCCTCCAACTGAGATTGAAATCAGCTATTTATAAATATTTCAGTGATCTTAAAAATGTCCATCAGTTGTTACAATATTTTATATAGAGATATTTTTTTCAATACTTTTGAGCTGCTGTTGTTACTTTATACTATATTTAAGGTTTGGAACATTAGGTATTCATTTCTGTCATGCTGTGTTTAAGCATTTGTTAATAAGACTAAAAAGATCCATGACTTTGTTTTGGGGTAAGCTTGTGTGAAAAGAAAATGTAAGCATTTTAGAAACATGGTAATTGACTGCATATTCTGTGAATACATAACGGATTGTGTTAGTTGAATGGTCAAAACAGACGGATGTTGAGCTAATTGTGTTTAGAGTTTTGAAAATGAGACTGCAGTTTGGACAAAAGGATATTAGCAATTTAAAAAAACTGTAAATAGGTTGCAAGTAGGATTTTATTTACAGTTTGATTCATAATACCATTAATATGGGCGCTAGAGCCTTGGGTCAAATGCTTGTTCGTAGGGCTCCCACGCACAACATACCACAGGGCTGAAATACTCAGATCTTGGGAAGGACTTTTTAAAAAGTTATAAAAAATATCCAGGGAAAAATACATGCTTGCCCCTTTTCTGACAGCTTGACCCCTAAACGAGGTTGTTGGGCAACCAAACTTTTCTGCCCGCTCGAGGGGGTCCGCTTGAGACAAATATTTTGAAATTGGCCTGATCGGACCCCTCTAAACCATGTCCATGAAGTTACTATTGTAAGCCCATCCAAATAGGACTTTTTTTAGAAGGATCTAAGGGGCCCTATTTTTGATCCATCTTTCTCTCTGCCATTTAAGTCAATGAGAGAGACTCAGAAATAGGCCCGATTTCAGCCCCACACTCAGTTTTACTTAAAATGTTTAGAAAGAAAGTAGGGGCCCCAAAATGTGGGGGCAAATTCAGGGGCCTCTGACGGTAAATGCTGCAAAGTGTCAAAGTCCTATGACCTGTTGTCTCCGAACGGGAGACGTCCCACTCGCCAAATAATCGTGTAGCAATTTGGCGAACACGCAGTACCTTTTTTGACCTTTTGACCCCTAAAGGAATTCGTAGGGTCCCCAAACTGTTCCGCCCACGTGAGGGGACTGTAAAGATATGCAAATGGCGCACTCGGATCAATCAGAGTTATCCGAGCCGTGTCCACGATGTAACTATAGTAAACCCATTCAAATAGTTGGAGAGTGGCCCCTAGGGGTCCCCCGAGCTACATACTTAGGGCACCAGGTCCTAAAGTGAAGGGAACTACACAACAATTAAATGTATTTAATGTGTTAATCTGAAAAAAATATCTCCTGCGTTAACGCTCACCTTTGACACCACTAATATATATATATATATATATATATATATATATATACATATATATATATATATATATATATATATATATATATATATATACATATACATATATATATATATATATATATATATATATACATATATACATATACATATACATATATATATATATATATATATATATATATATATTAGTGGTGGGCAGTTATCGGCGTTAACGTGCTGCGTTAACGTGAGACTCTTATCGGCGATAAAAAAAATATCGCCGTTAATCTATTCTCAAAGTTGGGTTGGGAGCTGGGTCTATACTACGCAAGCTATGATGACTTTCACCCTGATATTTTAGCGCGGATGTATACCTAGCCGAATTGCACTGTAGGGGCGAGAACGAGTCTTCGAACTAGAGGCTCGCAGTCCGTGATGGACAGATTGTTAACGGCTGGTCTATGTGGTAATACAATCGGGCAGGACATCCAAATGCTCACCTATCATTCATCAACCTCAAATATGGCTTTTCATCTGAAAGATGTATGTAGTAGCAACTTTACATGGCCGCTCAATATGATGTTAACCTAGAGAAATGTGCGCTATTGAAGTGTTTGTGTGGAAGCGCGTTTGCTGCAAGACAGGCTCGGTGCGCTCACTTGCTCTTAAAATCTCCGTCATTTTGGTCATACAGATAAAAGTAGCCTAATACATCTTTCGAATCTGTAAAGACTCTACGTTTATTTGTGTGCACTCAGAATAACAACGAAAGCGTTGCGCTTTTAAGCAAACAGAATGCGCTTTAGGTCTCATGTGAACTTGAGCGAGAAACTTGAAACTCGAATATATCTAAAATACAGTACATAGAAAAATATATCTATAGAGTGAAATGTCAAAAAAATAAAAATAGGTAGACGTGTGTTTTAGCATGGATGATTTACACGAAATTTAATCTGTGCAACACTGTACATAATAAGATGGCTTTCAGTTCAATATAATAACAAAATGACATTTTGGGTTTTATTCAACTAATAAGGTGGGCACGCTGTGATCTGTACTATATTTTTACTGTAATTGACAGTTATCGGCAAAAAAACAAAAACAACAACACGGGAGTGGGAGGGAATGGGAGTCATTCTTCCGGGAGTGGAGAACGGGATTATCCTCCAGTTTTTCGTGGGATTGGGACGGAAGAGATTAAAGTTTGTGATGCATTTTGGAAACAGGAGATGAGCCCTGGTCTAATGTGCCACCTGGCTTGAGAAACCCGTTCTCAAAGACTACTTTTAGTCATTATTTGGGTAGCACACATATTCTGAATGCCTTCGCAGAATTCAAATGAGCCATTTAATCTAGATTAATCTAGATTAACTCCAAAATTAATCTAGATTAATCTAGATTAAAAAAATAATCTATGCCCACCTCTAATATATATATATATATATATATATATATATATATATATATATATATTAGTGGTGTCAAAGGTGAGCGCTAATCTAGGAGATATTTTTTTTCAGATTAACACATTAAATATATTTATACATTTATATATATATATATATATATATATATATACATATACGTATATATATATATACACACATATATATATATATATATATATATATATATAGCGTTTGGACCAATCAGACACACATGTATTCATTATATTTAATGAATAATCCAGCGAACCCTCTCATTCAACAAACAATATGTGAGGTCTATGGACCTTTCCCCCCGAAAGAGCACTCTAAAGGGCTCATTTACCAGGGAAACCATCTGACAAGACTGTTTCATTGCTCAAAAGTATGTGAGATGTGACGTGCTGTAAGAACGGATCCTTCTGAAACCCCCACAATGCCCCTACAAACAAACGTTCCTACTGGTCACTCATAGACAAACATTTCTATGGATAAACATGCATCCCAAGACATTGGGTCTCATTTATCAATCTAACGTAGAAACGAGTGCAGATCCGAGTGCACAAATCAACTTACGACGTGTGAACTTACTTAAGTTTTCTTACGTTTATGAAACATTCGTATGCTGCCAATCCCATCGTACGAAAGATCATACATTGATAAATGTGACGGCTGAAAACAATCGTCATTTGAATATTACGCCCCTAAAACATGTTGGTTTAGAAGCCTCGCCCTAGAGTTTACGACACGGAGAAACAAAACACGGCCAAAAAGAGTAAGTAATCTTTTGAAAGAGAAATTTATCTTATTCTAAAAACACCCTTTAACCTTATAATTGCAAACAATGGCATTCATTTATATGTATATTAAATACCAGTAAATATAACAAAACATTTATAAACATTATAAACACTATATAGATTATTTAGTTCTCATTAATCCACAACAAACCCTTTAAATGTAATGGTATTACAGAACAAGAATGAAAATAGTAGCTATTAAATTTAATATTAAACTATGAAGTAAAACACAAATTGGGCTATAGTGGCATTCATTTTAAACAGAATAGCCTACAACGTCAAGCTAAAATGAATTTAGCAAAACTAGGCGGCATTGGGCTCACAAGCCTCTCTCATTCGAAATCCAAAAGTTTCCATTTTTGCCATGTAACATTTGGTTGCTAAACTATTATCTATGATGTAAACAAGACTTTGTACTTGTGTTCCATCTACGTAAAATATCTTTCAAATGCATAAAATATTTTAATTTGGCGCTGCACGCTGATTTTTAAGTGGACCTTGTAAATTGTGCAGTGTAACTTTTATGTTTGGTTGACTGCATTTTAGTTTGATTAATGGCTGAAATATCAAGTTAGCGATGCTGAAATGTTGTGTGTGCGCGTGTGAGGCACCTGCATCACCGATCATTTAACTTTTCTTAAATAAATATATAAAGAAACCAAATAAAATGCATTAAGAGTGTCACAAAAAATAAAGTGGCCTATACTTGTCACACTGTTTTTCTTTTATTTTGTTAATCTGTTAATTAAGATATATATATTTTGTGTATCCCTATTTATTTTTATTCCTGTTTTAATTTTTGTTTTTCTCTATTCACAGAAGCGCTGCAGGTGCGTGATACGACGATGTGTGATTCCTCACGGTCTGTTGTTTATGCTGCTATTTGCGTATATAAATCTAAAGCCCTGAAAGAATAAAAAAGCTTTGTTTGTCGGTTTAGAAAAATTATCTAAATTAATAAAATGCTGTCATTAATCCTCAGAAATTCTCTTGGCTGCATGCAAGTTCAGGCTAACTAAAAAACTTATTCAATGCTATAGTGCATGTTCAAATTGTACAATAACAAACTAACCTGATATTAGCGAAGAAATCCTCATTTCTATTGTTAGTAGAGTGTAAGCCTTATCTGACGAAGACATCTCAGACTAGCAGCCCATTTAAATGGAATCAGAATAAATTATCTTGGGCAAAGAAATACCCACTTTCATCACTGTTGTAGGTGATTTGAGTGATGCTCCCCATTTCACCGATTTAAGGCCTTATTATGTGTTACATATTATTGTATTCATATTGATCCGCTCATGTGAAACATTTACATCAAATGAATGGTGTTATTCCAGTGTAGCTAACTAATTCACCATTGCCTGAGAAGTGAACATGCTGTTTTGATTTGTGAATGAGTTGCATGTGACGTCATGACTGAGCACACCTCATCTGACCACATGTGAGTTTCCGGTGCATTCTCACGTCGCAGACCAATCGCTGCTCCTCTTGGGGTGGTGTTGTGAGCTTGCATTGGTCGCCTAACAACACGTTAACCTGGAAGTGTGATCAGACTCTTCTGATTAATCTGACTCTTCTGTTAATCTGATAACAGCACCCACTTCACAGACCTTTGTGTAAACAAACAACTGCTTGTAGCCAAAGCTAGCTCTCCAGCAGCCCTAAGCGCATACAAACTAAAGCCCTCTACCTAAGCTCAAGGCTGTTAGCACTCAGCCAACACTTTAAGACACGTGTGAGTGTAGAGTGTAACTTTTAAACCAAAAAGACTACAGACTTTGAGACCTTTTGGACTGAGCGACTTTGATTTGAACTAGTGATGAAAGAGACAAAGCTTCTCAAGGCTTTGAATAAAATGAATCAATTGTGCCACAAATTATTCACTGTTTTGAAGTGCTCTATGTTGATAACACTTTGCTGGTCAGAACAGTGTAAGTGCAGTGAAAACTCAATTCAACGAAACACCTTACCAAACCAATAGCCAATGTGTTTTTGAAGGTGTAATCAATTGAAGGCAATCAACGATCCCTAATACCCTTATATATTAAGGGCCTTTTAATTATTTATTTTTCAGTAAACTAATAAGAGACTAAAATGTCTTCCTTTATTAAATGCGTCACTAAATGTGTACGAATTTATACAAATTGATATGAGATCACATACAAATCATAAACACTGGTTCATGAGACCTAGCATGGAACTATTCAAATTTCAAATCAATTTGAAACAGCTATGATGTGTAAAGAAGCCTTGTTTACTGAAATCACATGACTTTAGCAGTTTGCTGCACGCTCCGAGTCATGGATTCGAAAAGAGAAAAAATTGACAGAGGTTCCAAAGCTCCACAAAGCATGTGTCAAAACCCCCAATCACTAGTTAAAACAATTTCTTACTCTCTCTCCTTCTTTCTCCCTCTCTCTCCCTTTCTCTCTCTACCGCCTCACTCTTACTTTCACTCTCCGTCGAAACCCATATACTATGGTTTTATCTGTGTTGGCTAGAATTCTGTTTTAGTCTATCTCTATTCTATCTAATTTCATTTATACACTGAACAAAATTATAAATCCAACATTTTAGTTTTTGCCCCCGTTTTTCATGAGCTAAACTCAAAGATCTAAGACTTTTTCTATGTACACAAAAGGCCTATTTCTCTCAAATATTGTTGACAAATCTGTCTAAACCTGTGATAGTGAGCACTTCTCCTTTGCCGATATAATCCATCCACTAAAATGTTCAAGTCATGAGACAACTGAACGAGTTCCTTCAAGATAAGCTGAACACGGATGACTAAAAAATTTAGTCATGCTCGCTGTGACCAGCAACAGAATGGAAGACCGGCGATCACATGGTACACCACTATATCAGAGATGACAAGCACCTGTTCAACAACCACCCAGAACGAGAAAGTCTCTCATGGCCAACTGTTGATGAAAACTCTAAGGTACCAGAGAACATCACCTCAGTCACCCATCACTCACTAGCAAACTGCTAAATTAACTCCAACTCCAAGAACCAAATTCCTGTCTGTCAACCAACATAGCACAGAATGTCAGAAAGTCTGCCACATCCAGAAGGCAGCACAAGAGGAATGCAACATAGGAGAATATCCTAATTTTAGCGTAACATAGAGCTACATACACCACCATGAAGAATCATGCAGCTATCCTCACAAGAGTTAGAACACCTGACACTAAGTTAAGGTTCATGACTCCCTAGCTGCACATCCTAGCTCAACTATAGTTGCAAACCATGCTAGGAAATCCCACAGCAGCTTTGTTTTGTTTTGTTCTTCTTTTACCTATCCTTTTCCTTCCCTTCTTTCTTTAGTAGGTGACACACCTAGACACCCTGCAAGGGTCAAAGGTCTGATATTATGATTGACTCACCATACCTAATATCCGCAAGCCACTCTAGACTGAATGAAAGCCAGAGAGCTCCATCCACGATAGGTCGATTCATTTTATCACAAATTATGTCACTAGAAACTAACAGTGAACATTCTTAAGTTAAGACAACTTAGAAGAAAAGAACAAATCTAATCACAAAATTTGATAGAAGAATCAACGTACTAAACTAAATTAGATCAATAATTTCCAAAATTGAATTAAAAGGGTAGGATCTAATTGGTCAAGACAACCCTTGGGAAGTGTCTAAAAGCCAAGTTTAAAACTTGTGAAGCCCTCTTCAAATCTCTCTCGTGAAAATCTCTCTGCTCGCTCTCTCTGCTCTTCTAACCTTTTGCCATGCATTTTATCATCACTTTAAAATCCAGGTTCTAACTGAGCAGGTGCATTTAATATAAATTTTAGCCTCATCGAGAAACTCAATGTGAGGGTTAAATAAGTGATTGATGGTTGATTCAGGTCTATGCAATTGCACATATTGCTGTAAACTTGGGATTTCACATTTTCATTCTCTTAAACTCATCCTTTCAATACTTTCTCTACTTCTGCAACGTGTGAATGTGTGAATACATGTGTTCATGTGTTAGATTAGTTTACACGTCTTAGATTTATATAAATAAAGTCTTATTTATATTGAAAATATAAGTATATTGTGTTTTGTGCTTACAAGTTAATGTCTTAAACTGTCGATCTTGTTACTCTGCTATTTAATAGTGTTGTCACTATATTTTGGATTTTGATATCCAGTGCAGAGTTGAAGTTATACGGCTCGTTCAGTTAATCGCTGGCCAAATCATTGATCAGCCATGAAACATTGAGTCTGTTCAAATTACCTATAAAATCATAAATGATTCCCTTTGAGCTAAATTGACCTGTTTCCCTATATATATATATATATATATATTACCCTTACAGGGGGTCTCTCCTCAACCACCACCAGCGTGCAGCATCCACTTGGATGATGCGATGGCTGCCACAGGACAACGGTGCCAGGGCGCTCACCACACACCAGATACAGGTGGAGAGGAGAGAGAGTCATAGAGCCAATTCAGTGAATGTGGATTATTAGGAGGCCATGATTGACAAGGGCCAGTGGAGGGAATTTGGCCAGTACACCGAGTTACACCCTACTCTTTACGAGAAGTGCCATGGGATTTTTAAATGACCACAGAGAGTCAAGACCTCTGTTTAACGTCTGATCCAAAAGACGGTGCTTTTTGACAGTATAGTGTCCCCGTCAGTATACTGGGGTGTTAGGACCCACACAGACTGCAGGGAGAGCCCCCTGCTGGTCTCACTAACACCTCTTCCAACAGCAACCTAGTTTTCCCAAGAGAGGTCTCCCATCCAGGTACTGACCAGGCTCAACCCTGCTTAGCTTCAGGCAACAAGTCTTGGGCTGCAGGGTGATATGGCTGTGGCTTTGTTATAAAAAAAATGAGAACAAAGATACACATTACAAATACACATACTATTCAAATAACATAAACAGTGTTTTATTTTCAGGTAGGCTAAAGGTGTATTTAGCAGGATAATTTCAAGAAACTGAATGAACAAATATAAAAATAAAACACTATATAGATTAATTCCTATTAAACAAACCGTATAATTTATTTAATTTTTTTGATGTTAAATTTTTGATTTTTCTCTTTGTGTTTGGTGTTTTATTAAAAGTAAAGGAATAATTCACCCAATAATTAAAATAGTCTAGTGTTTTATTTTTATACCTTCATTTACTCACTCAAAAGTTGTTTTAAACCTGAGTTTCCATCTTCTGCTGAATATAAACATTATTTTGAAGAAGGTGGAAAACCAAACAGTTGCTGGTCCACAGTGTTTTCTATACTGTCAAAGTCAATGTGGACCAGCAACTGTTTGGTTACCCACATTCTTCAAAATATCTTCTAACTGATGTGAATGGTATGTGGCGCTGTACAGAATATTGATACGGTGGCACCAGAACTACAGCTGATATAATGTATGCTGTAGCACGATACTACGATTTTTCTTCAAAAGCAGATCGTGGAGACAACATTATAAGGGCCACTGCCGGCCATATGGGTGCCTAAGCAGGATTTTATTTTTGTGCCCCCTCCCTCAAATATTATGTAAGTAAAAAATAAAATAACTTATATAGGGGTCAAAATAGAACTTTGATAAAATATAAAAGTAAATAAATAAATTAATAAATTGTAATTAAATTGTATTATTTACAAAATTGTAGCTCAAGACAGACCTATGGCAGTAATTCAGTTGTCCGATTAATTTTATGGTTGAAATGAAAAATTAAGTGGATATTTGAATTCAATGTTTGGTCAATACCATATTAAACAAGGATATGATCATCCTGTAAGGGTAACAGCAGCAATTACCAGGCCTATGGCTCCCTTTACAGGCATTTATAACATGTAATGTTGAAAAATAAAACAATAGACACCATCACAAAATATGTAATGGTTTTACTGGTTATAATGGGACTTGGTTTTGGGTATTGGTTTGAATGGAAACTGTAATGGACCCTGTTGGTCTCTACTGGTAATTGGTCACCTTCTATTGGTGGCTTGTTTAAACCATTAAATCCTAATGGAATATGTCCCAAAACACACTACAGAAAACGTTCGGTTATGATTGTAACCTCGGTTCCCTGAACAGGGAACGGACATTGCGTCAGAACGCTTTGGGAACGCTTTGCGTGATAAGTCTTGAAGCACATGTGAAATAAATCCAAGGTGAAATTGGGACATCAGAGCGGGTGACGTCACAAACCAGGAAGTTATAAAGCCTGCCCAAACGAAACTGTCACTAGCTTAAAAAGTCTGAGCAAGTTGCTTACAGGCACGAAGGAGATATGGCCGGGGACGCAACGTTCGTTCCCTCTTCAGGGAACCGAGGTTACAGTTGTAACCGAATGTTCCCTTTCAAGAGAACTCTGTTGCGTCAGAACACTTTGGGAATGTCAATACAACATCACCATAGTGACGAGTGCCTGTCCTGTGTGAAATCAAGTGAGCAGCACTAGGACGAAAGCACCTGGGAACCTGGGGTAGAGTCCAGGTCCAAAGAATACAATCTGATGAATGTATGAGGTGAGGACCAGCCTGCCGCATCACAAACCTCTTGGAGAGCAACTCCTGATATCAGGGCCTTGGAGGCCACCATACTCCTGGTCGAGTGGGACCGGACAGCCATAGGGGAAGGTTGACCGACCGACTCATAAGCAAGTGAGATGGTCTCGACCACCCACTTGCCCATCCTTTGCAGGGTGCAGGGGACCCCTTGTTAGGAGGTCCAAAACATACGAACAACTGTTCATTATTACGCCACAGGACAGCTCTGTGGACGTAAGCATCTAATGCCTGCACTGGGCAAAGCTTTTCTGCCATGACCTTTAACCGCCCTTGTGCACCACTAAATGTCACTTGCAACCTGTTTTGATGTTCTTGAACCCATTCATGCACACCGCCAGCAACTGGTTCCTGCAATTTACCCAACAAGAAATCCACGGGCAACCATGGTTCCTTCCCAAACATTAAAAAATGTGGTGACTCATCAGTGGCTTGATGGAGATTGGTGTTATAACGAAAGAGGTCCTGGGGTAGACAAACAACCCAATCTCTCTTTCGAGAAGCCGGCAGTGCACGCAACAGGCTGTGCAGAGTCCGGTTGAAGTGCCCACACTGGCCGTTTCCGGCTGTATGGTATGGTGTCATGCGAGACTAAATACATACAGATCACAAATGCTGGATGGATCAGAAGGGATTCAAAAGTACATCCCTGATCAGAGTGGAGGCAACCAGGTACGCCAAACTTATAAAACCACTCAGTTACCAGGGTCTGAGCCACAGTCTCTGCTCGCTGGTTCCTAGTAGGCACAGCAAGAGTGTATTTGCTGAAAATATCTGTAATGACCAACACGTTATCAACCCCTGAACGGGACGGCTCCAACACAGTACAGTCAAGGGCCAAGATTGTGTTTGGTCTCGAAGCCAAAAGATGACCCATGAAACTTTGAACTGGTGGCTGGGTATCCTTACTAAACTGGCAATTCTCACATTACTGACATCATGAAACAATATTTGATGACATACCTGGCCAGTAGCACATTGCCGAACCAGTTCCCCAGTACTCTCTATCCCTTGATGCCCATGTTGATGCAGCTGTGTAAGAACATCAACCTTCAAGGCCACAGGCAAAAGCAACTCTAGGACTTCCTCTCCATCATTTGGAAAATATAAACCCTACAATAAAGTACACCATTTCTCTCCACAAAACAACCCCATTGGCGGAGTAACATCAAGGCCAAGGCAGACGCTGCTGATGCTCTTCCACACCAGGACAGGTCTTCCGCCTCCAAAAAGACAATATCTACGTTTGGCAGTGTCTTTCCTGGAACCAGATGGTGTTGGAGTCGAAGGAGTCACAGGCGTTTCTGAGATGTTTTCCAGGAAGAATTTAAAGAGTTCTTCGTGGTTGATTCCTAGAGGTGCCTGGATGTTATGACTGTACAGTGCCATGATAATTTTCTCAGCAGGCCAGTCTGCTATAAGCGGAGGTGGTGATTTATTGGCCAGTCGCGAACTTCTTCGCACGGTTTGAGCATTGTCCGGATCAATTTTCGCCTGTGTTTTCTGGGAAAAGGACCTGTTCGTCGTCTGAGTCCGGATTGGACAGGGTGAATAATGATATAAATAAGACTTGTGCTAAGAGTAGCAGTTTTCTCATTGCCTATGTTAAATTTGCTTGCAGCCATAAGTTCAGCTGTAAAAAGTTGAAATAGTGAGCAACGATGCAATGGAAGAGATGCTGAAGAATGGGAATTTAAATAGACCGCTTGTGATAGGTGTCAAGACTGGATTGGTACATGTCAGGAACAGCTGACAATCAGCTGATGCAAGCTTGACTGACGTGGCCTGCCTGAACTAACTCAATGCTGAATTTATTCTCTTTCCTGAACAAAATAAATTTAACAGTTTATTCTTATTTTTGTATAAGCACTTTAGCCCAGTTCCAAAACCTACTGAGCTGCCTACTAATGCTGCTGACGGACTTCTTTAAAGGCATTCTAACTGATAAGTGACTGAACTTTCTAAATAGGCAGCAACTGACATTGACACCAAGGGTGAAAACTATAAAGTTTCAATAGATATTCTAATTTCGTGAGGAAAAGTCCACACTAGTGTCCAAGTCTGCGGAATTGGAGTAATTTAACTGTTGCCGAGGGTTGTTTTTCACGTCTGCGGGTTGAAGCGACCCCAAAAACATGTTTAGCCCATGACATTATAATTTTCCCCAGTGCACCCCTCAAAAACACTTGTATTTTACTACCCGGAATGCAATTTTAACTGGTGGATTGCCCTCAAACTATGATTGAGATAGTTTTGGGCTGGTTTTACATAGCAATTGGACGGGTTTTGTTGTGAAAACCTGGCAATACTACAACACACTACAACAATGACAAAGAGGAACCATTTAGTTGGAATCAATTTCAGAATTACTTTTTTTTTCTAGCTGATAAACGATAAAAAATCATTCAGAGGCAATCAGAATCCACCTGAGTTTAAAGCTCTCGAATATTTAAAGTGGCAGATAACATAATTGTGTTCTTAAAGGGATAGTTCACGTAAAAATGAAAATTCTGTAATTAATTACTCACCTTCCTGTTGTTCCAAACCCGTAAAAACTTTGTTCATCTTTGGAACACAAATTAAGATATTTTTGATGAAATCCAAGAGCTTTCTGTCCCTCCATAGATAGCAAGGGTGAACTCTCCCTTTAAAATAAACTGCAAATTATTGTTGGATTAAATATGTTATATTTGCGATCAACATTTTTTTCCTTTAGGGCAGGGGTAGGCAAGATCGGTCCTAGAGAGCTGTTGTCATGCAGAGTTTAGCACCAACCCTGATCAAACACACCCGAACAAGCTCAAGCATCAAGGTCTTAAGGATCACTGTAAGACCCTTTTTACACTAGTGCGTTTTCGTTTTAAAAGGAAAACAAGGTCTACTCTGGCATTTTCACTTCGTTTCAGAAACGATCTCTGTCCCCACTACACAACCAAAATGCATGTCACATGACAATTCATAAAGAGCATGATGTTATTGTTTACTCGGTCATCAACGATATGCAGAGCGAATTTGGCCAGCCCCGTCGTCGTTTTCAAAAATCTCCATTTTGGTGAATTTACACTGAAATGCAACCCCAGAGTTTTTAAACTAAAACGGGGTCTGCAGCATTGGAGTAGTGTAAACGACATGAGTACCCATAGCAAAAGTTGATGATTATGTTTTAAAACAAACATGCACTAGTATAAACGTAGCCTAAGGCTTTACGGTGTTTTTTTTTTAGGGTTGGAACTGAACTCAGGACATAGGCTCTCTAGGACTGAACTTGCCTACCCCTGACTTAGGGCATATGCACACTTGGCAGGTTTTGACTGACTGGAATTAACTCTTGTGCGATTGCTCTGTTAGTGTGGTTCATTTTAATAAGTGTCAATGCTGCCATCCAAACCTTGCTACACACTAAACCATTGAAATGAGACCCCTAAAAAGGTGGGTCTCTGTTTGCTTCCAAATGAACTCAAGTGCAGTTTGACTGAAATATGAACGCAAAGCAACCAAAGACAACTGAACAAACTAAAACCAAGATATGATTCAGAAGATGCGACCCCTAAAAAGACAAAATGTTCAAGCATAGTTTTTTCTTTCTTGTCATAGTTGTCATGTTAAACATTACAGTAAGGTACAGGGATACAGCAGATGTCCACCGAAGGAATTCCTGCTGCTGTTTTGACTTTACACATTTTATAAGCTCTTTGTGAGTTATAAGCTAGTTAAAATGCCACCATATGTACAAACATACATTTAGCCCAGCATAATATAAATTATCCAAGCAGGTTTTGACTGTATCCTAATGCTTTTTGTTTTGTATCTTTAGGTTTGGTGTTAAAAATGACCTTGAAATTACTGTTAAAAAAAAAAGTTAGCCAACTAAAAATTATTATTATTTTTTTTGTTTTACTTCTACTAGTTAAATCTCATACAATGCACAATTTAGACACATTTCGGGTTGTTTTGTCTGTTTTGTCATGCCTCACCAATGAAATGTGTTTAATGTTTTATTCAGTTGAGAGCCCTAGTTAAATCTTGCAGGATGGAATTAGGCATCCCCATTTTTTGTCAACTTTTCTCCTTTCAGGAGCTGCTTCCTTGTCTGTTAACCCCAGTCTATCCCTGTTCCCAGTCAAAGTCTGAGCTATATCACTGGGTGTCAGACTGGTGCTGTGAGCTGAGCCAGCAGGATCACTGTGCTGCTGATTTATTCATGGAGACCACTTCTCTCAATAACTGTGTTTAAGCAGTAAGAGCAGCTCGTCTGCATGTCAGGTCCAATGGATGACTGGGGCTCTCCTGAGTGTATGAGAGATCAGAACCTTTTTCATGCAACATCAGCTGCTGTGTGCAGATATATATATATATATATATATATATATATATCTCTTGGAAAGCAAACCTCTGCACTCCAAGGGACATTCAGGCCCTGCTTCTGAGACATGGGATTGGCTCTGTGTTTTCTGAATAATTAATGAGCCACTCAGCATTTTAAGTGCTCTATATTGAATTGCACAGGCCCAAGATTTACCAACATCACTGGCTGGGACGATTGCATGTTGCATGTAAAGGAATAGTAAACGAAGACTCAGAAAATGTAACATGCTTATTTTTGTTTGTGCACTTGGTTCCAGCCATTTACATGACGTCCAGAGAAAATTGTACAAAAACAGCAAGGCTGAATCAAAAGCTGGTAAAGACCACAAGAAGCAAGCTTTATGAGATTAGATTATTTACTTTGGGAAGAAAAAACCCTGCTAATATTAACCTCATTTTAAGCCTAATACATTAGCAATTATGTAGCAAATCTCATCTGCTTGTATCATCTCAAAATGTAAGCTGCCTTCAGTTAGCCTGAATGTGCTAAATGTGACAAAGGCAGGAAGATATTATAAAAAATAAAATTAGTTTATATGAAACAAAATGTAGTATGAAAAATACTATACAAGTAAATTTGACTCATTTATTAAAGTTTTTTTTAGAATATATATATTTTTAATAATCAAGTTATGGAGAATTTGCCAATGATCAATCTGCCTTGTCATTCCAAATCTGTCTCTCATCGAGTTCCATTCCAGTGATTTTTTTTATTTTATTATTTTTTTTATTACAGAAAATGTTCTTTTCCTATTGTTTTTTGCTATGCAGTCTTTTTGAAAGTAAAACTGAAGGTTTAACATTTCATACAGAAAATCAAACCAATTGTGTGTTCATATACAGTGCTCAGTGTAAATGAGTACACCCCCTTTGAAAAGTAAAATTTTAAACAATATCTCAATGAACACAAAAACATTTTCCAGAATGTTGACAAGACTAAGTTTTATATAACATCTGTTTAACTTATAACATGAAAGTAAGGTTAATAATATAACTTAGACAACAAAATTTTCAGTTTTACTCAAATTAGGGTGATGCAAAAATGAGTACACCCCACTGAAAGTCTCTGGAGCAAAGCTACATTTTAGACTACAAATGTCTAATTTAACAAGAATTCAACCACAGGTGAGTCTAATTATTCATTACACAGGTGACAGTTGACTAGTAAAATGGTGTTACTTAAAGAAAACCCCTTCCCATTTCATGCTGTCAGCAATGGCACCACATGGAAGAGAAATGTCACAAGACCTGAGAAAGAAAATAATTTATTTACACAAGAAAGGTGAAGGCTACAAGAAGATCAGCAAAGCTTTACTTATCAGTCAGAATACTGTAGCAAAAGTGGTACAAACATTTTAAAAAGATGGAACTGCAACCATCTCACAGAGACGTCCAGGTCGTCCATGGAAGTTAACACCTCGTCAGGAGCGTATTCTGATGAGAAGGGTTGAAGAAAATCGACATGCAAGTTCATTGCAGTTATCTAAAGAAGTAGAAAGCCAAACTGGGGTGACTATTTCCCATGACACAATATAGCGTACACTGCAGAGGAATGGCATGCATGGGTGCCGTCCACGAAAGAAGCCTCTCCTAAAACCCAGGCACAAAAAAGCCCTCCTAGAGTTTGCCAGGGCCCATGCTGACAAAGATGAAGACTACTGGGACTCTATACTCTGGAGTGATGAGACCAAGATAAATGTTTTTGGAACTGATGGCTTCAAAACTGTATGGCATCGCAAAGGTGAGGAATACAAAGAAAAATGCATGGTGCCTACAGTGAAACATGGTGGTGGCAGTGTCCTTATGTGGGGCTGCATGAGTGCTGCTGGTGTCGGGGAGCTGCATTTCATTGATGGCATCATGAATTCATAAATGTACTGCTCTATACTGAAAGAGAAGATGCTACCATCACTCCGTGCCCTTGGTCGTTGTGCACTTTTCCAACATGACAATGATCCTAAACACACATCTAAGGCCACTGTTGGATTTCTGAAGAAGAACAGGGTGAAAGTGATTCAGTGGCAAAGTATGTCTCCTGATCTGAACCCAGTCGAACACCTATGGGGAATTCTGAAGAGACAAGTTGATCATCACTCTCCATCCAGCATCCAATATCTAAAAGAGGTAATTCTTGAAGAATGGAAAAAGATAGATCTGGCAAAATGTCGCCAACTTGTTCATTCCATGCCTAGAAGACTTGGTGCTTTCATTAAAAATCATGGAGGCCATACAAAGTACTAGATTTAGTAGTTTTTGTTGTGGGGTGTACTCATTTTTGCATCACCCTAATTTGAGTAAAACTGAAAAATGTGTAATCTAAGTTATATTATTAACCTTACTTTTAATGTTATAAGTTAAACAGATGTTATATTAAACATAGTCTTGTCAACATTTTGGAAATGTTTTTTGTGTTCATTGAGATATTGTTTCAAATTTAACTTTTCAAAGGGGGTGTACTCATTTATGCTGAGCACTGTATGCCCAGTTACAATGTTTTATAGGAATTTTCATCACCTCAAATTGCTGCTTGGCAACAAGAAAGTTCTTAAGAAGTACAAAAACACATTTCACCATGATGAATGATTTTCATACGTAAAGTGCTTCATAATTTTTGTCCATAATTTACACCCATCAACCAATTTCACCACTTGTTGTAATTGCACCCATTTTATCTTTGTCATTTTGTTGCACACATCGTGATATATTGAATGCCTACATGTATTCATAACATTCATGCATATAAATATTAAAGGATAATTTGAGTCAGTACAAAAAAAATACTGTCACTAGGTCATATGGAAATTAAAAATAGAACTTTTATGGCTTTTATTACCAGATTGATCAGGCTATTGATTTTTATTGGTCAGAATAGCTGAAGTCAGTGCTGCCATGGGCAAATTAATAAAAGTAAAACGCAGTGTAATAAAGACTTCTGTGCAGCCGATATACATTTTGTATCTAAGAAGAGGACAAATAATGTAATGGGATAATCAGGGACATATGGAGCCCTTGATATTCAGTTGAAATCAATTCAGTTCAGTTTAACTGCATACAAATATAAATGAAAAAAATCAATCATGATGTTTATGTGAAAAGCACTGAATAATCATCACTGTTTTATGAGTTAACACCAGCTTCAGCAATAAAAAAATAACAACAACAAAAAAACTGTAGGGGAAACAGATACCCACAATTTTTGACCGACATGCACAATTTATGGGGTTTCTTTTGGTCAGGACTGATAGCTAGCAGACATGTCGGTAACACTTTAGAATACTGCTCCTTTGTTAATGGATAACTATACAGGAACAAGTGACTAATGCATTATCAGCATTGTAGTAACTATACTATTACCTAACAAGGAACTCTGATTATTGATTTAGTAGTAATAGTGCTCAGTTGAAACTGGTAGTTCACTATTAGCTAATCAATAACTACTTTCTCTCTCTCTCTCTCTCTCTCTCTCTCTCTCTCTATATATATATATATATATATATATATCCTGAATAATTACTAAGAACTACTGTCTACAGGTTCATAATTAATGTGAATTATGCATAATTCATTCTAAAATGAAGATCATGGTAACCCACTATTAATGACTCAAGAACAAACAATTCCTTCTAAAAGAACCCCTAATTACTTTGATCAGTATTCTAAAGTGAAAAGCATCATAACTCCCTAATATTGCCGGATGCCATTGTAAGATTTTGAATGTAAGTAAGGTTTTGGATAGTAATGATTCATGTGTTACTACATCCTTCTGAATAAATCACTAATTATTTGGATCAGTATTTTAAAGTGAAAATCACGATAACCCACTAGTAATGATTTAAATGTTTCCAAATATAGCAAAATTAATGTATTACCAAAACCTTACAAAAACATAAAAAGTTTACAATGACTTCAGTAATTACCAGGGAGTTATAATGATCTTCACTTTAGAATACTGATCCCAAAAAATTGAATTCCTTTAGAAGGATGTAGTACCACCAGTAATTATTGAATAATTACTATCCAATACTTTACAAAACTTTAAAAAGCTTACAATGATTTCAGTCGTTACTAATTAATTATCATGTTATTCACTTTAGAATGCTGATCCAAATGATTAGTAAATACTTCAGAAGGATTTGGTGATACTTGAGTCATTACTAGTGGGATACCATGACCTTTACTGTAGAATAAATTATACATTATGTATTATTTATATGAATTATGAACCTGTATACAGTAGTTCTTAGTGAGGTATGAAAAATAATAGTTACTGATTAGCTAATAGTGAACTACCACATTCGACTAAGCACTGTCACTTTCCAATTTATTAATCAGAGTTTCTTGTTACTAGTCAAGTACTCTAGTAGTTACTAGAGTGCTAATATTGCATTACTCATGTGTTCTTGTGTAGTCATTCATTAATGATGGAACAGTATTCTAAAGTATTACCGATATGTCTGTATATTGCTTTGTTACTGTGACCTATTATTGATGAAATTGAACAATTTAGGGGAGTTAGCTTGGTATTTTGCTTATTGTCATTGGCATTTTATTTTAAATAGACCTTTCAAGCACAATTTCCATTTGAATAGGGACAGACAATTGATTGACAGTATTTCCAGGAAGTCAACGGTGTGACTGCTATTAGAGCAGCAAAGTAATTTACTGCCTGACGATTAACACTATTATTGAGTTGATGATGAGATTTCCCAAAGGCATGAGATTAGCTGAAGTGAAATTCTCTGTTGGGATTTCAGGAAATTCATGTGATTAACATGGATTGAATGACCTTAAAGCCACTGGCGTCTCTGATAAGATGCCAAGTTAAAAGCTAAAGAGGACAGTAAATCAATTGCGCATCCCTTTTTTGCACACATGACACTTGTGTCTGATGCTAAGAGGTTGGCTTGATTAGCCGCAGCATTGCTGTTTGCTTAACATACACTAATGAGATTTGGCGAAAAGAAAATAACTGGTATCATGGAAATTAAAGTAGTTGAGTTTTTCTCAACAGTAACACTCCATTGGACCTGCACGTTAAGATTTAATTTGAATCAGCAGTTGAAGTGTGCTTGATACCCAGAATGACCTCATTTTGCCTCCCTAATCTTGTCTCTTTGTCTCCCTACTCTTGTCCATTCTGATTAAATAGTTTTCAGAAGCTAATTGGGATATGCTTTGGCAGAGACGTGTAGCAGAATATTACAGTTACCTCTAGGAAATAAAAATGACCCCTGTCCTGGGCTGGAGGCTTTGACAGTGTTATTTTAGTATAATCCAGAGAATAGTAGTTAAATTAAGATTCTAGTTTTTAAACAATAGGCTATACAGTTTGAAGTTAAACCAAAATGTTATTTTGATGGGTTACTGTGAAGACCTTTATGAAATGGTAAAATGCTAATAAAGTGACTCCCAGAGCAATTCTAAAGATTGTTCATGTTTTCATTTCCTCATATAATGAGTCGGCAGGGGCTGAAAACACCGCCAGTCCCATGCATGCTTCGGTATACATTGCGTGGACATAAATCAACACTAATATATTTCTCAAAATATCATATATCACAAAGTCATATAGGTTAGGAAAGTGGTATCACTTTTCAGTTTTGTGTATCTCTTTAATTCATGGAGTAAGAGGGGACAAATTAATTAATATACTGTACAACATACTGCAGCTAAACCGTTATCACATCCCATTGTTTTAGTCCTTGTTTTCTAACTTTGGTCAAAACTCAAACTCTAAATGTTTTGTTTACAGCCAAAAGATGGCAAATTGGTGTCGCTGCATCATCCATCATGTTCAGAATCGAGTCTTGTATTCCTTACTTGAACAATAACTTGGTTGTCACTCACAAAACTTTGCATTGTGTATTGTGAGCTGTAGCCTATATTTCAATTAGCGGTGGCCAAAAAAGACATTCAAAGCCAATTCCTCAATTCAAGCTCAGAGATGGAACTTAATTAATATTTATGTTTGTCAGAAAACAGATGGTAAATCAGCTGGGCGTTTTGGGTGGTGAACACTGACATTTCTGATTTGGATGGCAAATTTTTTTTAAATCTCAGACTAGTACCTGTAAATACTGAAATTAAATTACCTCCCCATCTAAAACATCTGATGTTCAAACAAAACTTTACCGAGTATAGAATCTTTGTGACTGCACAGGAATATTGTGCAATGATGGAAAAGATAACATCTGAATTTGGCAACGACACTTTATACCATGTCATAGGTTACAGTTTACAATATAATGTTCTGTTTTGTTTGGATGGAAGCTGGTTTTATACTCCTTCAATCAAATAAATACCACCCACATGAAATTTGCTCATCCTTGCCTTGTTTGACTTTAAAAAAAATATGCTATGAAACTTGTCAGATAAATTTGCTTTTTTTTTACTTTGAAAGACCAGGAAACTATATAAAGACAAAGGCAAGGGGAGGTTCACAGACCGGCCTGTGATAAATTTGATACAAAAAGCATTTGTCTTTGAACCTTGAACCTTGACCTTCTCTTTGGAGTTTTCTGTGTAGATCTATTAAACGTCTGGCTTTTTTTGCACTTGTTCTTATACCTACAAATTCTTAACACTGCATCATATTCGCACACTGCCCCATTCAAACCATTGTGAATAAACAAAGGTGGGTTTTACTGGTAAATGAGATATCCAATTTAATTTGTAGGTTAGTCACTCAATTGTTAAAACAACAACATGTTACAAGGGAATTTAATCCAAGATGAACAAATATACACTCAGTGGCCACTTTATTAGGTACACCTTGCAAGTACCGGGTTGGACCCCCTTTTTGCCTACAGAACTGCCTTAATTCTTTGTGGCATAGATTCAACAAGGTGTTGGAAACATTCCTCACAGATTTTGGTCCCTATTGACATGATAGCATCACACAGTTGCTGCAGATTTGTTGGCTGCACATCCATGATGCCAATCTCCCGTTCCACCACGTCCCAAAGGTGGTCTATTGGATTGAGATCTGCTGACTGTGGAGGCCATTTGAGCAAAGTGAACTCATTGTCATGTTCAAGAAACCAGTCTGAGATGATTTGAGCTTTGTGACATGGTGCATTATCCTGCTGGAAATAGCCATCAGAAGATGGGTACTGTAATAATACAGGGATGGACATGGTCAGAAAAAAATACTCAGGAAGGCTGCGCTTAAACGATGCTCAATTGGTACTAAGGGGCCCAAAGTGTGCCAAGAAAATATCCCCCACACATTTACACCACAACATCAGCCTGAAAGGTTGAGACAAGGCAGGATGGATCCATGCTTTCGTGTTCTTTACGCCAAATTCTGACCCTACCATGTGAATTTCCAAAAACTTGAAATTGCATCATATTACCCCTTTAATTTCTAAGCTGATGTTTAATATATGCCATCTAACATTCACTCAAAAATATTTTTTAAATACACTGTTAAATGTGATTTGTAGCAAATTTCAAAATTAACTTTCCTTTTTCATACTGTATATAATGTTGTGATGTCAGTTCACTTTTGTTAATTAATTTTAGTTTACTTTCTGTTTTTTATTATTTATACAAATAATATTGTAACATTTTAATGTTATATATATTTTATTGCCTAAATTGGAAAGTTTATATCAGTGCAACTCTTTGTTGTTGTATCACGCACAATATTACCATGAACATGTGTTAAAAATTAAATAGGTTTGATTTTGATTTCATGTTGAGTTTAAAAAGAACACGAAAACAGGGCCCCAAGTCTAGATTTATCAAAGCCTTCCATGAACTCAATGTTGTTTACATTTGTATTTTTAGTGCTACGATTAATGCAGGATTTACAGGAGTTCAGAGGGCTAGAAGAAACCCTTAAGGTGAATCTCTTTTCATAGCAAACCACAAGCTGTTCCTGTCTAGTGATGGCAATACTGATAAATGAATGGATTTTCTTTGAAGCTGTTATGTTAATGGGAGTGGACACCTGGTTATCTTGATCAAAGCTCCTGGAGTCATGAGTGATGCCGATTCTGTGTGACATGACACATCTTTGACATTTAATTTCACCCATCAGAAAATAGCACAGAGGAGGGTGGTAGCTCATTTATGTCACTATGGAATACATATGTAGATAATGTGGGCTTTATGGGATAAAAACAGAGGTTTCAGCCACTGAAACAATGAAAAATTTAGCTAAATATGGTTTATCTAAATTATTTATCTGCTCTGCATATTCCTAAAAAGATCTCTAGGCCACTTAGAATGGTTTTCCATGTTTTATACTCTACTACACCAAAACATATGGCAAAGATGTTGGTCTGTAATTATGTTTTCAAAGTCTTTTTTATGTGAATTAGGAGTCAGTCAATACATCACACTTTAGTACTCTCAATACATACTCATGCTCATGCAGACAATTGTCACACTCAGAAATGCAAAGGATGGATTACATCATTTAAATATTGGTCTTATCAAGAGGAAAGGACACAACATGGATAGATATAGGTATGTTGGTGGATACTAAATGAGCTGGCATTTGTAGCAAATATTGGCTGTACTGTTTTAAAGAGTTGTGAGTCTTCCTTCTCTTGGAAAGCTAAAATAGTTTCAATCATTTGGCAGCTGTGCTTTGGATCATTTAACCAATTTATTACTAGCATGAACGGAGCGTTTAACAAATGTTAATTGATTAAGGAAGAAACTGTTTATCTGGGAATTGTTTGAAAATAATTTTAATCAGACAAAACTTAATAAAGTGATTACAAAATTATAACGCATGACACTTCTTTTACGCACACTTTGTCTTCAAACACCTGATACTACCCTTTATAAAAAATATGCACCTTATAAAAAATATGCACCTTTGAAAGTAAGAGGTGATGCAGAGGGAGGCAAACCACTGCGGCTTTTCATCATTGTTCACCATCTCTGTCCATGTAAAGCTATAAAATTACAGAGGGTGCATAAGGAGAGTTTCATGCAGACAGAGCCTGCAAAAACACAGACAAATCTGTACACTGACTGTGTCAAACCTGGCTTAATGTACTATCCTAGCGAAAGACTCACTTTTAAAGAGCTGAATAAAGAGGATTAGGGGCTTTTTGTTTGGAGATATTTTTCTCCTGTTTAATAATTTGCCTCAAAATGAGATGTTGGCAGACACTTGAAAGTGAAAAGGATTTCCTGAGAACAGAATTCACAGCTCAAAAGCTTGCTTATTAAGTCATTTGTGTGTCATCATCCTTTTGTAAATATATAATTAATAGAAGATTTTTTTTCTTCTCACGATGACACAAAGGTTATTTTTCCTTGTAAGTGTCTAATAAAGCAGAACAAATGTAATAATTTATTCATTTTAATAATTATGATATTTCTGAATTGACAGTGATTAAATTAACTACAACAGTGAAATCATATGCACCGAAATTGTTGTTGCTGTTGATAATAATAAATGCATAATTTGACATAACTTAGTTTGGATATTATTGTCTATATTAATATATATATATATATATATATATATATATTTATTTATTTATTTATTTATTTATTTAGTCATTTAGCAGATGGTTTTATCCATAGCGACTTACAAATGAGGACGTTATAGAAGCAATCAAAACCAACAAAAGAGCAACAACATGCAAGTGTTATAAGTCCTGGTTAGCCTAACGCAGTACACGTAAGAAGATTTTCTTTTATTTCTTTTTTTTTGAAAACGAGTATGTAAAATATAGATAAATGCAACTTAGTGTTAGTTTTACAAGAAAAGCTAGCAGTTAGAGATTAAAAATGCAATTGATAGAGGGTCAAATGTGTGTGTGTTTTTTTAAATAAAAAGAAGACAGCTTGGATAAAATACAATTTGAATAGAGAGTGCTAGAGTTAGAGGGTCAAATTAAGATGGAATAGATGTGTTTTTAGCCGTTTATTGAAGATGGGTAAGGATTCAGCTGGTCGGATTGAGTTAGACAGGTCATTCCGCCAGATGGGAACAGTTAACGAAAAAGTCTGTGAAAGTGATTTTGTGCCCCTTTTGGAAGGTACAGTAATGCGTCGTTCACTTGCAGAACGCAAGCTTCTAGAGGGCATATAAGTCTGAAGTAATGAATTTAGGTCAAGGGGTGCAGAGCCAGAGGTGGTTCTATAGGCAAACATTAATGCCTTGAATTCAATGCGAGCAGCTATTGGTAGCCAGTGCAAATCGATGAACAGAGGTGTGACGTGCGTTCTTCTCGGCTCATTAAAGATTAATCTTGCAGCAGCGTTTGGATTAATTGTGGAGGTTTGATGGAATTGGCTGGGAGACCTGCCAAGAGACCATTGCAATAGTCAAGTCTGGACAGAACAAGAGCCTGAACAAGGAGTTGTGTTGCATGTTCCGAGAGAAAGTGCCTGACAGTGGCGGCTGGTGAATTTTTTTTGAGGTGGGGCTGCACACAATTCAACAAACAATTATTCACAATAAATCAAGCCGTCAGGCTGATCTGGACCCAGCTCCTTTACCTTTAGTTTTTCTGCCAAAGTTCTCCTCTCAAATGGACATTGGAGTAGAGATTGTACAGAGTTAGGTTCGTGTCCGGAATTAATCACACCTGAGTCCGCCATTGTCACGTAATTGAAAATTGCGCCGCTACAGACCACGAGACCAGCCTTGATTTTAGCAGCTTGGGGCAACAGAAAAATCGCCCATTTCAGTTAAGATTTGAGGAAGCTGATTGGCTAAATTTTATGTCACATCTTGAATATATTTATATCTTGAATCAGGATTTGACAAAATTCTAAAATTCTAAATTCAAAATTCCTGTGGGCGATTTCTCGATCGCCCCACAGCTGAAATTGAGACGTGCTGACAGGCAGAGAGGTCATATTGTGATGGTGAAAACATATATTTTTCACAGAAGATTTTCTAATATATGACATCATTCAAATATACATTTAAATAATTTATATAATTATTATTTTGTGTGTGTGGTTCAGGGAGGGCGGCGCCCTAGCGCCCTCTATTGGCCAGCCGCCACTGGTACCTGATCTTCTTAATATTATATAATGCAAATCTACAGGACCAGGCAGTTTTAGTAATGTGGTCTGTGAAATTCAGCTTATCATCAATCACAACTCCATAATTATATATATATATATATATATATATATATATATATATTTATTTTTATGAATATACATTTATTTAGGAATAATAAATTGCTTAGTGACATACATGGAAATAAATAACGTTTTGTGTATCACTGACATGCCCTGGGTTGAGATCAGATACTTGTGGCCAAAATCATTGGTGTTAAAGTGTATGTTCCTCATCTTAAACTGATGTAAGTACCACCTCAGGCCACAGTCTCATGAGAATAATTGTAGTTTCATCAAGGTTTCTTACAGCTAGCTCAATGCCACTCATTCTGACAGCATTACAATGGGCTCACACAATCCCTGTATTTGGCTTTCTCTGACAGCCAGAGAGGACTTTCAGTGAATGTTTTATTTTAAGGAAAGAATTGTTACTGTCAAAGAGTTTGAACTCATACAATGGTCAACGGGTGTAATAGTAAGACCTGAATTGAATTTCATTTCATTTCTTTTTTCAAAATCTAGGAGCAGATAAGTAATTATGATAAATGACATTAGTGTAACATAAAATAAAGTATAATTTACTCAGCCAACCTAAAAGTGGACAGTCTGTGATTGAATGGATGAATTGAAACTAAGTAGTATCATTTTCAAAATGGTCTGAAGTACACTTTATCTTTGCAATACAACTATTGTGAATTCTGTTTGAAAAACGGTATATTGAAAGGAGCTCTTTTTTATATTAGAGCCAGTGTTTTGTGCCTTTCAACACATTCTGGCAAGGTAAAAATACTTCTTTTAAACACGTCTCCTTTACTTGCACTGCTCCAAGCAGCAGGTCTTTGAAAACCGAAAAAAAAAACAAAAAAAAACTTTAAAGTGAATACCCATGGCATGGTGGCTTTCTGAGAGAATCTAGGTAAGATAAACGTAGGCTGAGATATTTTCTTCGTGAAGTTTTTAGCCAGAAATTTTTACCTTGACTTAACAAAGAATAGTCAGAATGCACCTGTATTCCACCAAGAAAACAGACCATTCCTGTCTGAATTCCTGTTTTAAATGTAATTTTACTTTTTGCTCCAAACTTGCAATTATGTCTGGAGACTAATTTACGTCTTGTTTTTCATTGACTTGTATCAGATTGGAAAACAAGGCAATCTATTTATATTTTTTTTACACACAGATACTGAGGGAGCAACATAAATTAAAATTTGTGCTAATCCCCTTGATTTGACAAATATGCCTTTTGGTAACAAAAAAGTCTTAAAATGTTCAACTCCAAACAAAAAGCATTTACTATAAATTGTATTATAGTAAAAGTATAGTATATTTATATACTAGAACAATTCTGTCATATTGCAACATGCTTCCTTAAGCTGGAAAATGCAGAGAACGGCACACAAATCTTCAAATTATTTTCCCAAACTCAGCGAGACAGTCTTAAAGTCAAGTGTTAACTTTACATGACCAGTGCAGGAACCAAAAAATAGCATTTTAGAATTGTTAGGGTTTGATGTTCATTTTTTTCCCCTCACTGTGAGCACACCACATCCTTCCTTTGAAATGTTTTTGACCAAGTTTCCTTCACAAGAGGCGTTGAGGTCAAAGCTTGTCTTTCTATACAGAGTCAATCTTCTATTCCTTTTCAAAAGCACTGCGTAAATCCCTGACCTATATCTCATTCCTTTCATCCGCTACACACGTCTGTAGTAGTAAAATAAATAAATATGAATGCACATGAAAATGAATCAGTGAATGTCTGAATTGATAAATAGTAAATTCATGAAAGGATGGGGAATGAGTTGTTTTAATTGAAAGATGTTTGAGCTTGCAATTTAATTATTTAGGGTTTTGCATGATGTAACATGGCACAACAAAAGCCTTTACATAAGCAAATGAGAAGCGTTACAGTAATTATTTTATTACTGTAGTTATAGTGCCAGTAATAGTCTGTAATCAATGTTTTTGTGCTCCATCAAAAAAAAAAAAAAAAATCCTCTTCTCGTGTCTAAGTGTCGCCTGCTCTGTATGTATAAACAGGCCATCCCAGATGCTCAAAGTTTTCACCGAATATATAAGATTAGGCTCTAAAACATAATTATGTAGATGGCACTAACTCCTTCGCTAGAATTACTAAATTTTCAGGCTGTGATCAAGACGGATGACTTACAACAGCCTTTAATCAATATATTTCAAGAATATGTGATAATAGTTTTATGTTTGATTGTCTGTGCCTGAATAAATGACCAGTAAGGTTATATACCTTCAGACAACAAGTCAAGCCTCATTTGCTGGCTGTGCGGGATATTAAAATGAATTAAATTATGTGAATAATCCTTCAGGTTTTAGAAACTGGTGCAACACTATATAATGTACAAATAATGGGACTGTAGAGAAATCATAATGGTATGACTGAGCAAAATTATAAATTCAGAATAATGTCTCTGCTATCACACTTCTTGTACTGCTATTAGACATGTAGCATGGAAGTAGAAACTTCTGAAGTATATGTGTGTGTGTGTGTGTGTGTGTGTTTGTGTGTATAATATCTATCTCACACACATGCCTACTTTAGTAGATTCTACTTCCTTAAATTTGAATTACAGTTCTGCATCCTCAATTCATGTTATTTGATTAATGTTAATTCAGTAATGTTCCATGTCTCATAACAAGTTAAAAAGAACAGCATTTATTCAAAATAGAAATACCCTCTAACAATAGAAGTATTTACTATCACTTTTTATCAATTTAACGCATCCTTGCTGAATGAAGGTCATTGCACACTGAGCCCGAAAATTTTGTATGTGTTTTATTCGGGATTATTCTTATTTTTTTTATTATTTTTTTTCATCCTTTCCTATAAAAATGCTTGCTAACAGATACAAAAATGAAGAAAATCGAACCTTATCTGAATTTTTCATGATGGAAGAAATATGTAAACGTGATTGACACAATGTATTTTTTAATGTGATAATATTTCGGATGAAATTTAGGACTCGGTATGCATTGACCTTTAAAGTATAAAAGTATAAATTTCTTTTTTTTTTTAAAGCGACAGACCAAAAATGTTGCTTACTTACAAACTTTTTAATGGTGGTGTATATAGTAAGGACAGATTATTTATTTTGAATAAATGCTGTTTTGTTTATTTTTTTTCATCCGTTAATTCTGAAAAAAGTATCACAAGTTCCCAAAAAATATTAAGCACCACAAATGTTTCCAAAATGGGTAATAAATCAGCATTTTAGACTTATTTCTGAAGAATCACTTGACACTGAAGACTGGAGTAATCATGCTGCAAAAGCTTTGCATCACAGGAATAAATTAAATGTTCTGTATTTTGATCAAATAACTGTAGCATTGATGATTATACACGTCTTTGAAAAACATGAACACTTTTACTGATCAAAAACTTTTGAATAGCAGTATACATAAAACTGTAATTGACAATAATTTATAGAAAAAAGTTATAAAAATCCATTGTTGTTGCTATTAGTTATAGTATATTTTTTTCATTCTATTAATTAATTATATGAATTATTGCAATTTCAATTCAAATTTATATTCAGTCTCATGTGGAACATGGTCAAATAAATTCAAATTCCAACTCATGAACTGAAAGGAAGCCAACTGTTTTAATTTAGAATTTGCCCCAACCCTGGTAACCTTGATCCATGCTCTGTCCCATTGTATTGACCTCAAAAGTCAGAAAGGGCATGTACCCAGAGTATCCTCGATCCTCCGACCACATGAAAGAGATCTACAACACGTGTAAAAGCTGTTGTGTGAGGCAAAGGCGAAGCGGGCCAGGATGTGCTACATGCTGTGTGACCTGAATTGCACTTAACGCTTAGATTGATTAAATCCTGGAAGCTGCTGAAACTCCTCTGCGGAACGGAAGGTGCTCTTTCAATCACCCAGAGAATTTCGTCATGCTTTGTGTATCGAGCATCAGCCACAAGAGACACATGGATAAAATTACTAAGGCACCCAGGGAAAGTTCGCGACAGAAGTGGAGAACAGAATTCACTCCGATCACCCTGGCAGGATGATTCCTTCATTAAAAGCACTCAAGTGAATATGAGCAATTATAGTCATAGAGGCAAGTTAGAAAGCATATTTGGAGCCACGTGGCCTGTCATGTGTTTTGGCACTCCCTGTAAACAACGGCTGGTCTTTGTTAAACTCGCAGCCTTCTTTCTCCCCAAAACGGTGTCTAAATTAAGTTACGGAAATTATACTAAGCTGTATGTGTTTGATCTTCATTTCACCTTAATTAAAGGGTAGGTTTTGGCTCTTTGCTGCCCTAGTGATAAGAGGATGAGAATTCTGTGACTTTACTCATTTTCTCGCAGCTCTTTGTGGAGGCAGACCTGGACTGACGTATCACAAGTATATTTTTAATCTGTACATGTTAGAAAGTCATTCAAATATAACCATTTTGCTATCAGGAATGGGCTCACGTGAGTGGATGAGCACTTCTAAACATGGCTATGATAGTATGTGAGAAAATCAGTGGTAATATTGTGTTCCTATAGGTCAGTGTTAGAGGAGCTCAGTTTAGCCTGACAGTTTGTCTTCCCTGAACCAGTTTAGCTTTCCAGCATAAGTAGCCACTGTGACTGAGGTTGATCTTTGTTAAATTTCCTTTATGGAACCAAATCATTTGACTGTAAGTCAGACTAACTGCAATAAGCCTAGCCTATTTGGTAAACTTGTTTTATGAAACAGGCCTCGAGGCTTTAGAAGTCAGAAAACACAAGTTAATTTATGATTTGCTGTGTCTGAACCAACGAATTAAAAGCGATCATATTTTTTCCATTGCATCGTATTGCATCAAATCGAATTGTGTTGAATCGAATCTAATTGAATCCCACTGCATTGTAATAGGGGGGGGGAATTGTATCACATCACTGTCACGGTTCATGGGTTCCCGGTCCCATCCTCACCGTGTCTTGTCTGTGTGCGTGTGCGTATGTGTGAGCAGGTGTCTGTGGGTGTGTGTGATTGAGGCTGATTCGCTCCAGCTGAGAGTCATCACCGTTGGGCTATATCTGTTCCTGTCACGCCTCTCCTTTGTCAGATCCTTGCAGTGTTTGCGGTCGCCACGGTCCGTTCTGGTTCCGCGATTCCTGAGCCCTGCTGCTTCCTGGACTCCGATCGCCGGACCTTGGCTGCCCATTGCTTCCCTGCGCTACCCGCCTCAGCCCCACGGAAAGCTCCGCATCTGCCCACGGAAAGCTCCGCTTTCTGCCTCACGGAAGCTCCGCCTCTGCCCTACGGAGCTCCGCTTCTGCCTCACGGAAGCTCCGCCTCTGCCCCACGGAAAGCTCCGTTTAGTTTCTCGTTGTGTATTACTTCCTGTAATAAACTCTCTTTCCATAACTGAATCCTCCCGTCTTCATTGTGACAGAAGGATCTGACCCAAGAAGGATGGTTCTCTGCGACCTTGTATTGACTACGGGCTTGAACAACATCACGGTAAAGAATACCTATCCTTTGCCGTTGATGTCTTCAGCCTTCGAGAGGTTGCAGGAGCATCCATCTTCACCAAGTTAGATCTTAGAAACGCCTATCATTTGGTTCGCATAAGAGAGGGGATGAGTGGAAGACCGCGTTTAATACCCCAGAGGGCATTTTGAGTATTTGGTTATGCCTTCGGGCTCTCTAACTCTCCCAGGTCTTCCAGGCACTCGTCAATGACGTGTTGAGAGATATGGTCGATCAGTTCATATATGTCTACCTGGATGACATATTGATTTTTCTTCTTCTCTTCAGGAACATGTTCAACACGCCAGGCGAGTGCTCCAGAGGTTGTTGGAGAATGGGCTTTTTGTCAAGGCGGAGAAGTGCGTGTTCCATGCACAGTCGGTTCCTTTCTTGGGTTTCATAGTGTCGCCGGAGGGAGTTCGCATGGATCCTGACAGGGTTAAGGCTGTGGTTGATTGGCCAACCCCTGATTCCCGCAAGGCCCTGCTGAGGTTTCTGGGGTTCGCTAATCTTTACCGGCGTTTTATTCGCAATTTCAGCCAACTAGCCGCTCCTCTGACTGCCTTGACCTCCACCAAGATGACGTTCAGGTGGTCGAATGCAGCCGAGGCCGCATTTACCAAACTCAGAGGCCGCTTCGCTCGGCACCCATTCTCCGGGCCCCTGATCCCACACGCAGTTCGTGGTGGAGGTCGACGCCAGAGGTGGGGGTAGGTGCAGTGCTATCCCAACGGGCCACCTCGGACGACAAAGTGCATCCTGCGCGTTTTTCCCATCGACTGTCTCCTGCCGAACGCAATTACGACATCGGTAACAGAGAGTTGCTGGCCGTCAAGCTAGCGTTGGAAGAATGGCGCCACTGGTTAGAGGGTTCGGGGGTTCCTTTCATAGTTTGGACCGACCATAAGAATCTTGAATATATTCAGTCCGCCAAACGCCTTAACTCCAGGCAGGCTCGTTGGGCACTATTTTTCGGACGCTTTGATTTTTCCATCTCCTATCGGCCGGGTTCTAAGAACATCAAGCCCGATGCCTTGTCACGCATTTTTGACATTTCGGACCGCCCGGTGTCTCCCGAGTGCATTATACCTGAGAGATTGGTTGTCTCTGCAGTCACTTGGGAGATCGAATCAAGGTCCGCACGGCCTGAAGGGGTAACGCCCGCCTGGTTGCCCAACGGGCCGGTTGTTTGTGCCGGAGGGGTTACGGTCCAACGTCATCCAATGGGGTCACTGTTCCAACGTGGCTTGTCATCCAGGAATCGGTCGCACCATGTTTTTGATTAAACAACGATTCTGGTGGCGGGCCATGGCTCGCGATATCCGAGAGTTTGTTTTGGCCTGCTCAGTCTGTGCTCGGGTAAGACTTCCAATCGACCTCCAGAGGGGTTACTTCAGCCGCTGTCAGTCCCTTCGAGACCCTGGTCCCATATCGCGCTAGATTTCACTGCCCTCCCACCCTCCCTGGGTAATACGGTTGTTTTAACCGTAGTGGACCGGTTCTCGGCGGCCCATTTTATTCCCTTGCCCAAATTGCCCTCAGCCAAGGAGACAGCGGCTACAGTAGTTGATCACGTCTTTCGCATTCATGGCCTCCCGGCAGACGTGGTTTCCGACAGGGGTCCCCAATTCGTGTCCAAATTTTGGAGAGAGTTTTGTCGACTACTGGGGCGACTATGAGTTTGTCTTCTGGTTTCACCCTCAGACCAACGGTCAGACTGAGCGGCCAACCAGGATCTCGAGAGGGTGTTGCGATGTTTGGTCACTCAGAATCCCACTTCCTGGTGTCAGCAACTTTCATGGGTTGAGTACGCCACAACTCGTTACAGGTGTCGCCCACGGGCCTTTCGCCGCTTGAGTGTAGTTTAGGTTACCAGCCACCTCTTTTCCTAGTATGGAATCCAAGTCGCGGTCCCTCTGCTCACGCCTTCGTCCAGAGGTGTCACTGCACCTGGACGAGCCCGAGACTCTCCTCCGGGTGGGGCGTGCACCAAGGCTAAGGCTGATCGCCACCGGTCAAGCCTCCCGCTCACGCCGTTGGTCAAAAGTGTGGCTTTCTACCCAGAACATTCCGCCTCCGATCCGTGTGTAATAAGTTGGCTCCCAAATTTATTGGCCCGCTTCCTGTCACTAAAATTATTAGTCCGGTGACAGTCCACCTCAAACTCCCTCCTGCGTACAGGAGAATTCATCCCGCCCATGTATCCAAAATTAAACCTGCTGGTCTCCCCTTAATCCGCCTACTCCGGTTCCTCCCCGCCGCGACTGATCAGATGGGGAACCCACCTATTCGGGTCAATCGCATTCTGGACTCGAGGCGGAGGGGACGAGGATTTCAATACTTGGTGGACTGGGAAGGTTACGGTCCGGAGGAGAGAAGTTGGGTTCCGGCCAGGGACATATTGGATCACTCCTTATTGATGATTACAATCAACAGGTAGGTCGGCTGGGGCGCCGAGAGGCGCTCCTAGGGGGAGGGGTACTGTCACGGTTCATGGGTTCCCGGTCCCATCCTCACCGTGTCTTGTCTGTGTGCGTGTGCGTATGTGTGAGCAGGTGTCTGTGGGTGTGTGTGATTGAGGCTGATTCGCTCCAGCTGAGAGTCATCACCGTTGGGCTATATCTGTTCCTGTCACGCCTTCCTTTGTCAGATCCTTGCAGTGTTTGCGGTCGCTGCCACGGTCCGTTCTGGTTCCGCGATTCCTGAGCCCTGCTGCTTCCTGGACTCCGATCGCCGGACCTTGGCTGCCCATTGCTTCCCTGCGCTACCCGCCTCAGCCCTACGGAAAGCTCCGCATCTGCCTACGGAAAGCTCCGTTTCTGCCTACGGAAGCTCCGCCTCTGCCCTACGGAAAGCTCCGCTTCTGCCTACGGAAGCTCCGCCTCTGCCCTACGGAAAGCTCCGTTTAGTTTCTCGTTGTGTATTACTTCCTGTAATAAACTCTCTTTCCGCAACTGAATCCTCCCGTCTTCATTGTGACAATCACATCACTAGCTGCTTCATATGTAACTTCAATGTTTTGTATCGTTGGCTATGCATCAAGATGCGTATCACATCGGCTTCAGTTATGGAGATGCATCCCTGCTAGGTACTAACCCTGAACCTACCCCATAAACCTAACCCTATCCCATGTAGTTACTTTATATTATCAGTACTTTATTAGGCAAGTACACTGTAGGAACATTGTAAGTAAACATATTGTAAAATAAAGAGCAACCTAGAATTGTATGTTTTATTTATTTATTTTTCCTTCCCCAAATAGGTTTTACACCTATTTTGAATTATGCATTTTGTTGTGTTTTAGGGCTAAAAGAAAATGTCTGCAAACTTACTATAAAATGTACTGGTCATTTTCTGCCAGGACATTTTCTGTATTTATTCAGAATTTTTATACAGTGTGTGTATTTTCCACAAGGAGTACTATTGGTGCATTCAAGATTCAAGTCATGATGAAAAAAATATCAGTAACACTGTATTTTAATGTGTCTTTATTACATGTTACATTTACATACATTTAGTCATTTAGCAGACGCTTTTATCCAAAGCGACTTACAATTGGGAGTACATAAAGCAATTAATCTTGAAGAGGCAAACATACAGAGGAAGTGCCAATAACACCAAGTCTCAGGCATTGTTCAAATGGCTCAGGCATTGTTCACATGTAACATAACGTTGCTATGTTACATGTACTTACTATTCCAATAACAATTAATTATGCATAATTACATGCGAGTAAAACTAAGCTAAACCCTAGCCATATTAGTGTTGGGCGATATGGTCATTTTTCATATCGTCATATCATCAGCCTGTGAGATCGCCGATGCACGATATTATCGTGGTGGGTGTGGGCAAGAGAGAGACTCTCTGTACTTAGGCTATTTCATAACTATTTGGTCATTTTAAACCGTGCGTGCATGAGAGAGAGAGCCTAGAAGTACCAATAACCTAAATAAAAACGTTCAAACATACTTAAATATCTAGTTCATATTCAGATACAGCAGTCATACGTTGCTATTAGGACTGCACAAGTGCTATTAGGACCGCACACTGTGACACTGTGTCCCATCAGCGCTGAAGTTATCAGTCTAAAAATCAGTCAAATATTGGACATAAACGAACACGTTAAAGATCAAATTATGTTCAGGTAAATTCATATTTTTGGAGTAAAGTTAAATTAAACTGATAGACTACATTAGTCACACAGCGTTTCGGACCGCACGCCCTATGAGGAGCCTTGTTTTAGATCGATAACTTATTAACTGCATATTTTTATAATAACAATGAAGAATAATAATCAACAATGCATTTGTTAATAAAGACAACTAAATGCTGCCGTCATGTTCATTCATAGCTCGAAGCTGTTTAAGAAGATGTCTAAAAGATGTCTCCTTTTCCACTCTTGACATAGACTAATTTGTAAATAAAGATTATCACCCTGCTGTTCAATTTTGATGAGGGCTCAGTTTTAGAGTCCGTTTTTAAAACATTTCCAATGAGGAGGAGGAGCCTAAGGCCCGGGTATACTTAACTTTCCGCGTTCCTTTCCGTCTCACGCAGCTTTTAAAGTATACTCAGCCGCAGAAGAGTACGGGACGGACGAGCTCGACACAAGCGCAGGACCACCAACTTGACTTCCGCTGTCTCAACATTCACCTTTCGCATGCGTTGTTGTACGCACCCTCCGCATGGTCTCCAAAAATTGCCTGCACTTGGAAGGGGTGCGCGGCTTTCCACGAGCCGTCTTGATGACGAAAAAGAGGTAATGCGGACGGCTGAAGTATTCTTTGGCCTTAATCTTAATTCTCATTTGCGTGTGTGAAGTGGGCAATTTGATAGCCCAATAATAATAGGGCACCAACTAATAATAATAATAGTTTTATACATTAATAGGAGAATGAGCCTAATATCGTCTTAACTATCAACAAAGACATTTGCTATCGTCGATATCTCTGACTATCGTCGATACATGATACTATCGTCTATCGGCACAACCCTAAACTCTATAATAAGTACATGTAGTTAATTAACATCACTCAGTAATTACACTGTAAAAAGGACACCTTTAAAATTAAATGTAACAAAAAAACAAATACATTTACATGTTTTACATCATTTTATAATAAAACATGCTAATTTGCATATACAACATTCAATAGTATTGTACAATTACAATATTATATACAAAAAATTGATTTATGGAAACTTTATAAATTACATGAAAACATAAGAAAGTAAAAAGACACCTGATACACAATCTTAGTTTATCGTTTTGTAGAAGTAGAGTTTAAAAATATTGCTGTAGTTTCACCACCCAAAGTTATTTGAATGCACCTGACATCATATTTATGACTCCCAACTTGTAAAAACTGGAATTTTCTATATTTGTATAACATACAGAGTTGTCTTTTTATATAATGGTCCAGGTCAGAGTCAAATTTAAAAGTTTAAAAATTATTTTGCTCAAATCAAGTGTCAGTCCTCTGTTGTGTGTAGCATGTGGTCCCGCCTCTTGTGTCCATATTTGGTTTGTTTCCTGTCTTCGTTGAGTGTGATTATTAGTTCATTCTTGTCCAGCTGTGTTTGTCTCATTATCTATGATTATCCTGTTTATTTATAGTCCTGTCTGTTTAGTTTGATACCGTCTGGTCTACTCGTTACTCCCCATTACTTCCTGTCTGTCAGCCCTGCCTTGTCTTGCCCTGCCTTGTTTGGAGTCATTAAAGACTGTCATTTGAGTTATATCCTTGTCTCCGTGTTCCTCGTTCCTCCCTCGTGTGTGCACCATGACAGCAAGTCAGTGGATAGTGGCTTTTCTTGCAGATCAGTGCCTTTTGTTTATCTAGTTGATCTCTCATGTTAAAAAAAGGCACTATTTGTAGCTTATATGTTCCTTTTTCCTTCCTAAAGTCCAAAGGATAAAGTATTTTTCTGAAATGTAGGTGTAGTGTCACTAATATTATATTGTATGTAAATGATCCCCCAACATCATCTGTTCTGAAATCCAACATAATTTGTTAAACAAAATCTGAAATCCAACATAATTTGTTAAACAAATGGAGAAATCTTCAGGCTGTTTTGTTCTGCCTCAGCAGATATTGCCTCTGCATCTATCCCACATGTGCATTCAGGCACATAAACCCATGAACACACTTAACTCTTCCTGGCTGATAAAGTTTGATTGATAGCTGTCATCCACGCAGGTCTTCTCCGACCACAACAACAGGAGATCGTTGTGTTACAAGCACAGCTTGATTTCTCTTTTTTTCTCTGTGACCATCCTCACTGTTTCATTGTCTTTCCCAGTTTTCTGTGTCTTAAAGGCATAGTTCACCCAAAAATGATCACCCCATGTATCATATATTTTTTTTTGTGGCATTGTAGTGTATTATTCTTTGTAACAGTTGTTCTTATGAATTAAGCTATAGCAAAATTCTTATATTTAAGTATCAAATATGTATTTATTTTATTTTAATTCCCACTAATAATCACAAGTTGTGTGAAGTCTTGACAAATCCAGATGTTTGTGCAGTTTGCATTGTATTGAAATAATGAAAACACACATTACTTGTCACATGCCTGTCTCATTATACTTTTTTTACTGCAGCATTAAGTAGAAATCAAGACAGACCAAACAGATACAGGTACATCTCATAAAATTAGAATATGGTGAAAAAGTTCATTTTTTCTAGTAACTTATTTCAAAAAGTGAAACTGTCATATATTTTAGATTCATTGCATGTAAAGTAAAACACTTCAAAAGTGTTTTTGTTTTAATTTTGATGATTACAACAAGCCTGACCTGAACCCCACATGGAATTTATGGGATATTTTCAAGATAAAGATGAGAAACAGTCGTTCCAACAATCCAGACGAGCTTAATCCAGAAGGCTCAATAGTGCCTCAGCAGTGCCACAGGCTGATCGCTTCCATGCCACACTTCACTGATGCTGAAATTTATGCTATAGGATCCCCGACCAAGTATTGAGTGCATAAATGAACATACTTTAAAGAACTTGAACTTTTCTGTTTCACAAATCCCTTTTTTATTGATCTTAGGAAATGTTCTAATATTTTGAGATACTGATTTTTAATTTAATTTGCTGTAAGCTCTAATAATCAAAATTAAAACATAAAATGTTTTACTTTACATGTAATGAATCAAAATATATGAAAGTTGCACTTTTTGAAATAAGTTACAAATAAAAAATTACCTTTTCGCCATATTCAAATTTTCTGAGATGCACCTGTATACTGACTGATGTGCTGTGAACTGATGACAACCTCCTTGCATTATTTCCGAGAAGCTCTTCTACAACATTATTAAGGTGCAGCAATAGCAGTAAATGTGGAGACTTGTGAATTCACATTATTTATTTCTGTATAATTAACAGTCTGGTGTATAATAATGTGCAAATGTATTGCTGTGTTCCTGGAATAATAATATACACTTCAGCCACCATCACTTGTGATAACAGTGTCCTCTAATTGGGTCCATTTCTAAATAAGTAACAGCTCAGAAAGGTTTGTCAGTCCATATTACAACAGACCACTAAAGACTTACAATTATAAACTGATTTGCAGAAACCTAGTGAGAAGTACATGCCCCCTCAGATTTCTGAGCTAAACCATTTTTTTATTTATATTTTTTGCAGATCGTTTGCGTAAAAATTATATAACTAAATAAGATGGTATTTTAAAATAAATGTAAGTACAGATATATAGAGTTCAGGGAATGTGATGTTTTTGGTTGGCAAATATAAAATGCAGTGAACACATATCTGAATTTGTCTATGAAACCCACCACATGGTTACCTATGTAGGTCAACAAACATCCAGGTGGCTTTTTTGAAGTCTGTGTCTGCTTTGCAGCCCATGAAACATTACATGCTATTGACTCTTAGAGAGCGAGACAGTATGAAGCATGTCCTCTTATGTTAACAAATATGTGCATACAGTCAGCAGAAGGCAGATTGTTCAGATAGATTATCACCATGAATGTAGGAAGAAGAAACAGGGTTATCAGAGTACTGCACTGTTACATTATCATCACCACCATCACAGTTTGCTGTTGGCATGTGTCAGTGTCACCCCCTTAGTACCAGGATGTCTGGCATTGAGCGAGCCACAATCCAATGACCTGTTTCCAAAGTAGCTCAGGGGATTATAATGACCGTTAGTGACCACAGGTTATCTGCATGGGTCCTTTAACTGTGTTATGGGACATGAGGAGAATGGCTGTCAATATCTCATTCTCTTGCATATTAATGTATTGTTAATTTTTAGACAACCAATCATTTGGTTAAGATTAGTTTTCTAGGTTCAGTTGACACAGTATCGGTGGCATAATTGTGAGGTCTTTACAATAATGTTTTTTTGTTATTAATTTTTTAACTTATATGGAAGAAAATGGGACCCATTTATATTATTATATATAATTATTTTGAATACCGTTTTGTGGTAATAATTAACATTATGTTACATGTGCTGTTGATTGAGCTTCATTTCTATTGAACCCAGAATATTCTAGTTGACCACATATACAGTGGGTCCAATATCTGAAACCACATAGAAATTTATTTTTTTTAATTATTAAAAACCTGCAATATATATGATTTTTGAAATATTTTTTTAGGATAAAGTTGTAGGATTTAAAAAATCTGATTTATTCTCTAAACTTCTTCATGCATCTATACAGGAAACTTGTCTATTAAGTACTTATCTAATGCACATGTTAAGCTTATTAACGATTAAATCGGGATGAACGTGAATGTATATTTCACCGTCCATAATGTTTCCTGCGGTGTTATGAAGCATACAACAGATGCAAAGCAGTCAAATGATTCAGTGTTCGGTTAAATTACATAAGGGTCTTATCACAGATTGTGCTGGTATAGCATATTGTAGGTGTTAATGAGCCATTGTGATTTTTATAAACCTAGACAACAAAGGAAATTTAAAAATAAAAGTGCCAGGAACACACACCAATAATCTTAACAATTCCCCATACACTCTCTCCAGAGTTGAGATGGCCTCATTTTCCTTTCTTATCATGTTGAGATTTCAGAGTCATTATACCCAATCAAAGACATAAGACAGAAATTAAATGAGCAGTGGCTCTGGTGTAGAGTATTGGATCCAGAATGTTTCAATCTCGAGATAAATGCTCAACTGGTAAAGCATGGCGTTAGCAACGCCAAGATCATGGGTTGGATTCCCAGGGAAAGCAAGAGCTGATAAAATGTAGAAACTGTAACTTGAATGCAATGTAAGTCGCTTTGGATAAAAGCGTCTGCTAAATGCATAAATGTAAATGTAAATGGATATACATGGGCTAGATTGAACGATCCTGAACAGCTTCGTCTTGGGTCATTGACATCTTTCTTAAAAATTGAAATATAAAACACCTCCTCGACCCATTTACAATCACTATTCAAATACCTCTTTAGAAATCAATTCATTCTAATTTGTGATTGCTAATTAAGGAAACTTGAAGCAATTGCTTTGTCGAATTAGACCTCGTCAGCCTTCTTTGCTTGTAATTGTTGCTCTCGATGCTTAATGCTGGTGTAGTAGCCCTTGATTACCTCTTGCATATGCATTTCAATGTGAATTACTTTCACAGCACAACCAGCTTTTGATCAGGCCAGTGTAAGTAGCGTCTCATCCTGTGTGGCTATTTGCATACTAATTCTGTATTGACTTGATTTCCAAGGTAATTAGAGATACATAGCCAGGCGTACTGGCAGATAAATTATTTTACTTTTCTTTTCATTAACATTTATTTTACTGTGCGAGGTCGCAGTATATGGAATGCCAATCCTGCCATAATTAGAAATAAATAAATAAATTTACAAATAAATGTAAAAAAGCAAAAATAAATAAATAAATATACAAAGAAAAGTAAAAAAATCACAAAAAAAAAATCACATTTATGTATTTAATTAATGTATACATTTATTTTTATATATTTATGTGTTTCTACATTTCTTTGTCCGTAGTGTAATGAGGAGGGCGAAAAAACCCAGGATAAATTCATAGGCTACATATAAAGGAATAAATATGCATAATATATTTCACTTAGGGGCCTTTAACCAAACGAAAATAAAAGCTGTTCCACAGTTAAACAGTTCAAATCGCGCTGGCGTCTCATGCACACACAACATGGTTATCACTAGGCTATTCCTTAAAAATAACCAATTACTTTTTAAACCGTTAAACCAGTCCTGGAGAGCCCACAGTCCTGCAGAGTTTACCTCCAATGTTAAAAATTCCCCTGCCTGGCTTTAACCTATCTTGATTGGAATGTTCAAGTGTGTTTGATCAGGGATGGAGCTGAAGTTCTTGTGGCGCTCCAGGACCGACTTTGGAGACCCCTGGCCTGTCTAGGCCAACTAGACAGGAAGAGGAGGAAGACCAATTTTACCTTTTATATGCAGATTTATTTTCATGGTAGCCTCATCAACTTGCACCTATTATAAGACTATCAAGTGATCATTTTCAAATTCATTCAGAGTTCATTTCAGATTCTTCAGAGTTGCAGAACAAATAACACAGGTGGTACAGGTGTTTTTTTTTATGTCCATCGCAATGGACATCAGGTCTTGAGATAGCATTAACAAACCCTAAAACCTAAAGTACTGTTTAAATTGTATCTTTGTTCTATTTATTTTTTGTGTGTGTTATTGCTTATAATTTGTTAATTTACTCACTGTTAACTTTGATGTTTGAATTTTATATTTTTATACTTTATAAAAAACAGCGCACATAAGAGAGCGATTGCACGCTTTCACGAGATTCAGCAAATGCACACGATCACAGATTGCACACTTCCCGGCCGAAACAACCCCCCACATGAAACGGAAATAATAACCTTGATATAAGATTTTGGCCATATCGCCCATCTAATTCATTCATCCCACACTATCAACAGGCGTTTCAATGTAGGCTACCCTTCTTGTACTTCGTTTGGGTACCACAAGGTGTCACTGTAGCCTCAAAGCGTACTCCTCATCTACTCTGGATCGATTGCTATTCCTGCGCTAAAACACGGACTCCTTATTAACTCATTCACGGACAAAGAAATGTTTAAATAAATAAATAAATGTGAAAATAAAGAAATGTAGAAATAAATAAATATGGACATATATAAATGTGAAATAAATACATAAATATGTAAATAAATACATAAATGTGAAAATAAATGAAAGTGGAAATAAATGTATAAATAAATGTATAAATAAATTAATAAATAAATACATGTGGAAAAAAAAGAAAAAATACATAAATAAGGAAATAAATGTATAAATAATTATTAGTTTTTTCTTTTTTACTTTTCTTTTTTTATTTATTTATTTATATATATGTTTTTCTTTATTTTAGTTTTTTTACATTTCTTTGTACATTTTTTTCTATATTTATGTATTTCTAATTATGGCAGGATTGGCATTCCATAGCAGTAAGCGATGGGCTGTACAGGAAAATTGCGCAAAAGTGAACAGATTTCGATGCATTCGCCCCTCCTCCCACCAAATGATTACATTTGCCTTCCATCAAATTATCTTGTAAATTAAAAGAAAATTGCAAGCTTGTCTTAAATTACAGGAAATTACAGAGGGCTGCATAAAAAATAAACACCTTAAGCCATTATTGGTCTAAAAAAACGCTGCTCATTTGATGGTAGCGACTCCTCTTTAGGCCTAAACTACATGCAGACCACGCAAAACTGCATAGATATGGAAATGACACTGGTTTAAAGAAGCAGCCCTTTTAGGGCTGGTGCATTGTGAGACGCATTGTCTGTGCTGCCTTAAGACTCAATGATGCTGGATCTGACTTGATTGGGTAATCAACATTGATGTTAACTGGTGACAAACTATATCAATGTAATTGTGTTGAAATTAAGGGGTCAAGGTTTATCAAGTTAGCACATTCCGGTTGTCCCCTGTCATAGCATATTTTTCCATCGACGGCTATTTAAAATTGACCATATACCTCAATATGTTCTATTTGAAAATATTTTAATAATTTGTGACCCTGGACCACAAAACCATTTATAAGGGTATTTTGTTTTAAATTGAGATTTAGACACCTGAAAGCCATTTATCACATAATAATATTTCCATTGATATATGGATTGTTAGGATATGACTACATTTGACTGAGATACAATTATTTGAAAATCTGGAATCTGAAGGTGCAAAAAATCTAAATTTGTTGTCCAAAAAGTTGTCCAAATTAAGTTCTTAGCAATGCATATTACTAATAATAATAATTATTTGTTTAATGCATTTAGCAGACGCTTTTATCCAAAGCGACTTACTTCAGGTAATAAATTTATTTGTCAGTATGTGTGTTCCCTGGGCATTGAACTTACAACCTTTGCGCTGCTAATGCAATGCTCTACCACTGAGCCACAGAAACAGGCCTACAAAATAACTTTAAGGAACATGATATTTACTTCTTTAACCTAATTTTTACTTCCTTTTTTTAATGCATAAATACTTTATATTTTTAATAAAAGTTAAAATGTAAATTTTTGTAATAAAAGTACGTGTATGTGTGTGTGTGTGTGTGTGTGTGTGTGTGTGTGTGTGTGTATCTCTACATTTATACAACTTACACAAGGGGGAGCACATGGTACATTTGGGCAATTACATTTGACATGAAGAATACATTTTACTTCCTGTTATTACAATTTTCCATTGACCTTTTCTGATACTTAAGCCAGTAGTCATTTTTGACAGGTTATTATATTTGGTCAAAGGTCATTTTCCTCACAGCGGGATCCAGCGTTACCTACCACTAAGATTTGAACAGATGTGTGATGAAATAGAAAATCTTGCAATCCATTGTGAAATTAGTCTTCTCCAGTCTGTTTCTAAAAACAGAACCACAATCATTAAGCGACTTGTGGAACAGGAAACAGTCGTATTGGACTTGAACTCCAGATGTAAGTCGTTTGGTGCTGAAAGAATGTGGCAATTGAATGTTATTCTCTTTGTAAATTGTTAATGTACAGTAGTTTACATGTGCATTTAGTGGGAGTGAGTTGAATTTATACTCCGTTTATGAACTTGTGTTGGAAGCTGTTTATGAATCAATTGTGAAAACTAATTTGTGATGAGTTTTAGAAAATAGAATATTAGACAAAATGTAAAAGCATGTCTATTTAAATAAATGTTTTCTTTTGGAAAATTGTATATTTTTGTCGGAAGACCGTGTGAATGTGGAGCATGTTTGGTGTGTGATGTGTCCAAGTCTGCGATAGCCTGGAGGCTCAGATCTCTTAAACCTCATGATCCACCTAGCGGTTTTTAAGACGACTGGTCATTTTGTGTACAAGCATGCCTTGAAGAAACCTCTGTAGTAAGCAGGTGCTCTGCGCTCTGAACCATTAAAAGACAGCTTAATGGTTTCAGTGAAAGTCTAGAGTTTTTTTTCATGTTGTTGTCAATAAGGGAGTTTAGCACTGCGAGTCTGACTCCAATCAGAGCTCCCTCACTCCTTAGTCAGTGAGTTGTTGCCACTCTAAACTGGTTGGTATGCTAGTGTCTTAGAACTAATGGCCACATCTGTCAGGAGCAGGGAAGCAGGGCCAGGTTTTACCTGTCAGTTCAAAAATTGAGCACAAGCCAAATAAACAGCTTTTTTCTATGTGTCAAGTCACCTCTGACTGTTTGCTGTGGGCAAGGTTCAACTTGTGAACAACACCTTTTTTACACCCGGGACAAGAGGGGAGAGGTAGAGCCCTGCACGGGCTTAAAATATAGGCCCTAGCCTGGCCCTGGCCCGAGACGCTCAGGCCCTAGCCCGGCCCTGGCCCGACAGCTAATCAGAATTTCCAGCTCGAGCCCGACCCGAGCCCGTAACAGCTTATACTATACTGTTTCAGCAATTAGAATACTTCAGTTTTGAATGAAATTGCAAAGTGATTGTATTTTGTTTCGTTATTTTATTAAGGTAATTTAGAAAAACATTTGGAGCATTTTTTTTATTCATTAAATGTAAGTTTTTGTTTTTTAAAGTAGCTAACGACCAGCAGCCAGCTGATCATAGCGTGTTTGATCAATTTTGACATGATAAATATATATATATAGAAAGCTTTAAATTCATCCTTTTAAAACTTCATCCTTGCGACACCGACTTACAAAACACTAGTTTATTAATGTTAATATAGAATTAATATAAAATTTCCCCCGAACACATTCATGCCGACCCAAGACCAACAGCAATATCACTTTAGCTCTCTGACGTGCGCTCTCTGGCCGCTGTCTCTGCTGTACACAAACACACACACACACTACTAAGAGGTAAACTTTTATTATAGGCCTCAAATTCCACCACCAACAATCATGCCCACAAATATCAATACAGACAAAACTCTTGCAAAATGCAGCTTTTCCCGAAGCATTGGGAACTTTTAGTAACTCCTCACGCTCCAACATCCCCTGATGCTCTGCATGGTCAACTGTCACCTGTATGCTAATGCATGCGTATATGCGTTGCATACTTGCCTGTTGCATAGGTGATGTATAACATTTATAATTATTATAACAATATTTCATACAGTACATGTGTGGTCTGTGTTAAATAGAATAAAACACGACGTTTATTCAGTTAGCACACTTTATTGCATCCTCCATCACATCCACTCCAAACATTCTTCCCGTTCCTTCACAACCCCTCCCCTCTCACAGCGCGTGCTCACCTTTGAACCAGCGCATGCGCTAAACACACTTTTAGCCCAGAAGAACCGTATTCCAAGCGAACAGAGGAGGGAGAAAATAACATGTTAACAATCTGCACGTATTTGGGCACAATAAAAGAATCTGAGCCTGACCTGAGCCCGATTTGTAAAAACAAAAAACGTCCCGAATCCGGCCCGAATGGACTCAACGTTTCGGGTTCCGATGGGCTTGTAGGGCTCTAGGGAGATGTGGCGATGTAGGGATGCCAGATTGCTTTTCCCACAGGTGCCAGGGCAGCAGAATGCCAGATGAAAAGTGCTCCTGTAATATTTTACCTCCCACCTAGAAAGATAGAATATGACATTCACATCTATAAAGTGAAGATGGACGCTTGGAGTCAGCATTTTTGGGATTTTTTTATTTTACAGGGCTCAATGATGAGAGTGAGGCTGGTTCAGGCTTGTTGACAGAACCGCCACTTGCTCAGATGAGCCAATGCTGGATTTACTCTATGTTGCTGTCATGCCACCTCTTAGGCTGATGATACACTGGACAACTTTTTGAGTAACGTTGCAGGGTGATTTTGGGAAATGTTGCCATCAATGGGTGACCAGGTGAGACACAGGGCCCATGACCGATCTAAAATACCAAGATCAGCCTTAGCCATATACGGAGGTTTGCTGTTATTGGGTAATGATGTCACGTCAAGTCAAGTCACCTTTATTTATATAGCGCTTTTAACCCTTTACGATTCCTGTAAAATTAGCTTAAAACGCCTAAAAAAGGCATACCCAAAGTAAATAGCATGCTGTTCTTGGACCATTTGGATGATTATGCATGGTGTTGGTGTCCTTTGAAAGGTGACACTCTGAGGCTTGTTTCTCAACAGTCAGAATCACTGCAAGTCTTACTGATATTGAGTAATAGCACTTTGAAAACACTGAAAATAAAATAAAACATTTGCCTACATTATTTTTGTAAATAGAAGCCTGCAGGAAAATGCATTGGAATCACAGAATGAAGCCTTACTAAGCCAAATTTACCGTTTGATAAACAATATATTAGAAAATGAGTGTTTTACACACGTTTATCTAAGTTTATGTTTAGGATCTTCCCAAAAAGACATTTGGAGACTCCAAACGCTACACCGATGCAGCCACTGTGGAGGCACAAGTGCTGGAATATGCTGAATTAGCAATGCATGCTGCAGTTGAAAGAGGAGGATCTGAATCAGAGAAAGTTGAAATTGAACGTACCAGTGAATATGTCAATTCTCAAATCAACCTTCAGAATAATTCTCCCTCTCCACCCCTTGCCCGTCGCTCCTCCATTTCATGCTGTCTCACATAACAGCTTCATAACACGAAGTCCAGCTGTGTAAGACATTTCACACACACACACAGTCTATCAAAAACAAGCCGAAAACTGATAGTATGCACTTACCTACTTACAACTAATCTATCTGTCTGAAAGTGTGATTAAGTCTGAAGTTGGGAGGACCAGCCCGTGATGAATGCACCTTCTTATCCGTACATTGCTCAATACATTCCTCCAGCTAGCTTGCCACATCAGGCAGAGCCTTTGGCACAGTATTTAGCCCAGCGAGACCTCGTTAGTTCAGGATTGTACCAATTTGACAATAAGCCTGAAAATTGTCTATCATGGTATTCCTCATTCACCAGTGCAGCTCGTGAAGTTCACCTCACAGCAACCCAGGAATTGGACCTCATGATGAAATGGCTGGGAACGTAATCTAGTGAAATGGCTAAACGGATCTGCTTAGTGCATGTCAGTAACCCCAATATTGCTTTACAAAAAGCAGAGGAAAGACTACATGAGCGCTATGCTGCACCAGAAATCATCAAAAGGTCACTGTTTCAGCGATTGGACAGTTTTTCTAGGTTTTCAGCTAAAGACCACACCAAATTACATGAAATCAGGGATTTTCTTATGGAAATCCAAGGTGCTAAAGAAGATGGTTATCTCACAGGTCTGTCATACCCTGACACTTTACGTGAAATCGCACCAATTGTAGATAAGCTTCTATATGGTATAAGTTCTATAAGTTCTGATTGCACTTACTGGTAATTATAATCATTTGCGCCTCCATTGCTCCTTGGGCAAGGTGTTAGTTTCGTCTCGAGCCATTAGCACTCTGTTAGGCTTATTGGCTGGGCTAATCAGAAGCCGTTCACAGCTGTTTTCACTCTATTCTCTTAATTATCCTGTGTATTTATTTGATGTCCAAGGCTGACGCGGAAGCGTTCAGCCTGCTCGTGTGAAGACAGACGAGTGTAAAGACAAGCGACTTTTTCCTGCGTGACTTCACCCGAGCAACGACACCGGCAACGCATTTAGGTATAATTTTTCCCCCTTCCCTCACACACTCTCCTTTGCTATCCTCTATCCTTCCACCTCTATTATGTGTTTCAAAACCATTCCGGTTGTCTCTCGACCACGCTCTAACATCACACGCAGACGGCAACGTAATCTTGCTAACCTGCACCCCATCTCTACATCCTCTACTACACCTCTTTCTTTCTCTATGGCTCTCTGGAATTGTCAGTCAGCTGTCAACAAAGCAGACTTCATTTCCGCTTTTTCTTTACAATCCACTCTCAGCATCTTAGGCTTGACTGAGACCTGGATTCGTCCAGAAGATTCAGCAACTCCAGCTGCCCTCTCTAACAATTTCTCTTTCTCTCACACCCCACGTCAGGTTGGCGGGGTGGGGCACTGGTCTGCTCATTTCAAATAATTGGAAATACTCAACCCACTCGCCCTATGCAATTACAACTCATTTGAATCTCATGCGATTACTGTAATGGCTCCTATAAAACTCCAGATTGTGGTAATCTACCGTCCCCCTGGCCAAATTCTAGCCCACTTCCTAGAGGAGCTGGATGGGTTGCTGTCCTCTTTCATGGAGGATGGAACCCCACTCTTAGTTTTTGGCGATTTCAACATTCATCTAGAAAAGCCTTATGCTACAGACTTTCATTCGCTCCTAGCTTCATTTGATCTCAAACGCCTTACCACTACTAGCACTCACAAATCAGGCAACCAACTTGATTTAATTTACACGCGATTGTACTGCAGATAACATTCTGGTACAACCACTACATATCTCTGACCATTTCTTCATTCAATTCACATTACACTTTGCTACCAGGGTGCCACCAACCCCTTACCGGTTACTTTTAGATGAAACCTCGCTCCCTTTCTCCCTCACATCTTTCCTCTGTAGTATCCTCCTCTCTTCCCTCACCTACCCATTTCTCATCTCTGGATGTGAATGCTGCTACTGACACTTTATGCTCTACTTTAACCACTTGTCTAGATGACATTTGTCCTCTCTCCTCCAGGCCAGCACTGCCCTTCTAACCCCTGGTTATCTGATGTTCTTCGTGAACATCGGACCAGACTCCGGCGGCAGAGAGAAAATGGTGAAAATCAAAGCGAGCCGTCGGACCTGAGTATGTATCAATCGTTTCTTTCATCTTTCTCCGCTGAAGTCCACACTGCCAAATCGTCACATTTCCATAACAAGATCAACAATGCTCCAGATATGCGTAATCTCTTCAGAACATTTAATTCTCTCCTCTGTCCCCCTTTACCACCTCCCACCACGTCTATAACAGCTGATAACTTTGCAACTTTTTTTACAAACAAAACTAAAACAATCAGCAGTCAGTTTTCACCTCCACTCACACAGGACCCCAAACCAACTAGATCCACTGCTCAAACTCCCATCTTCTCCTTCTGTCCCCTCACTGAGGCGGAAGTATCCAAACTTCTCCTCTCCAGCCATCCTACAACATGTCCTCTAGACCCTATCCTCACACCTTCTCCAAGCAATCTCTTCCACACTCTTACCAGCACTCACACACATTATCAACACATCTCTCCTCACAGGCATCTTCCCCACTGCATTCAAGCAGGCTCGAGTAACCCCACTGCTCAAAAAAACCGACATTAAACACTTCTCTTTTAGAAAACTACAGACCTGTCTCTCTCCTTCCATTCATTGCCAAAACACTCGACGAGTTGTCTTTAACCAGGTCTCATTGTTTCTTTCACAGAACAACAAACTGGACGCTAAACAGTCAGGTTTCAGGAGTGGCCATTCAACTGAGACTGCGCTACTCTCAGTCACTGAAGCCCTGCAGTGCAAAAGCCAATTCCAAATCATCAGTCCTCATTCTGCTGGATCTCTCTGCCGCTTTTGACACTGTCAATCATCAGATCCTCCTGTCCACCCTCTCATCACTGGATATCACTGGGATTCCACTTCGCTGGTTTGAATCCTATCTCACTGGTCGGTCTTTCAGGGTGGCCTGGGGAGGGGAGGTATCCAAAGCACATAAATTGGTCACTGGGGTTCCCCAGGGATCGGTTCTTGGACCCCTCCTCTTCTCCACATACACTACATCACTGGCTCCCATCATACAGGCACATGGCTTCTCCTACCATTTCTATGCTGATGACACACAGCTCTATCTCTCATTTCGACCAGATGATCCAACGGTAGCTGCATGGATCTCAGGCTGCCTGGCGGACATCTCGGCTTGGATGAAAGAAAACCATCTACAGCTCAACCTGGCAAAGACTGAGCTTCTTGTCTTCCCTGCAACTCCAACTCTACAGCATGATTTCACGATTCAGTTAGGTTCATCAACAATTACCCCATCAGCTTCGGTCAGAAATCTTGGTGTAATCTTCGATGACCAGCTGACCTTCAAAGAGCACATTGCAAAGACTGCTCGATCTTGCAGGTTTGCACTACACAACATCAGAAAGATCAGGCCCTTTCTGACAGAGCATGCTGCACAACTTCTTGTCCAGGCCCTTGTCATTTCTAGACTGGACTACTGCAATGCTCTTCTAGCTGGACTTCCATCAAACACAATCAAACCTCTACAAATGATTCAGAATGCAGCGGCACGACTGGTCTTCAACGAGCCCAAAAGAGCCCATGTTACTCCTCTCTTTGTCTCCTTGCACTGGCTACCAGTTGCAGCTCGCATCCAGTTCAAGACACTGATGCTTGCATATAGAACAACCACAGGCTCAGCACCCACCTACTTCCACTCACTATTACGAATTTACATCCCTCCAGAAGTCTGAGATCTGCTAGTGAGCGGCGCCTCGTGGTACCATCACAGAGGCTCAAAATCACTCTCCAGAACATTCTCTTTCACCGTTCCTGGCGGTGGAATGCTCTTCCCATCCCCATCCGGAATGCTGGATCCCTGTCAATTTTCAAGCAACAACTGAAAACTCATCTCTTTCAACTCTACTTGACTACATAAAAAAAAAAAAAAAAAATTCACTTTTTCAAAATCTTCATCTTTCTCTTTATCTTTCTCTCCTTCCCTTGCTAGTTTGTACTTATTTGAACAATGCCTGAGACTTAGTGTTATTGGAACTTCCTCTGTATGTTTGCCTCTTCAAGATTAATCGCTTTATGTACTCCCAATTGTAAGTCGCTTTGGATAAAAGCGTCTGCTAAATGACTAAATGTAAATGTAAATGTAAATGTAATATGGGCTTCAGGACAAGTGGGTGACTCCTGGGTCATTGTACAAAGAAAAAAATTACGGTCGCTTTCCTTCTTTTGAGTATTTCTGTAACTTTGTGTGCTGTGAAGAAAAGAAGTGAAATTAACCTAGCCTCATGTATCTAAGCAGTGCTACAACAACTGCGAAACCAGACAGATGCATTGTGAAGAGTTTACAAACCAACAAACCCATCTCAGTACACAAAACAGATGTGTGTGCAGCCAGTGGTGACCCTAACACAATCTGTCAATTACACAATAAACCACACCCAATGGAAAACTGCAGAACATTCAGAAACAAATTCCTTGATAACAGAAAGGCCTTCCTCAAGGAGAAGGGAAATGCTGTTCTTCGGTTTCTCTCTTCTCCAAAGAATGCAAGTCTTCCGTTGAATGCTTTGAATGTGGTAGCACCTCACATGATGCGGCCATGCACCCTGGCCCATCACCACAAGTAGTCAAGGCTCATTCACCATCCCAAGAGGATGGCGGGGAGGGAGAAGATTATTCTAATATGGCTGTTGTCAAAACAAGCTGTACAGAAGTTTGTGGTCCAGGACAGCTCATTCTCATGCTCAAAAATCTGCCTCATAAAACTGTACCTAAAGGGTTCCAAGGACATGGTCATCAAAGCCTACGTAATTCTAGACGACTAGAGCAATTGCTCATTAGCCAGTCCTGAATTATTTGAGCTGTTCGATGTGGAGAGCGAGTGTGCCTGGGTAATGTACATAGGCCAACCGTCAACACATTCACATGGTATCTTCCTACATTTGGGGGTCTACATCCTCAAAAACCCAATCAGATCAGGGTGGTCTTTGATTCCAGTGCTTGTTACTCTGGCATCTCTCTCAATGATGTGCTCCTCAGAGGTCCTGACCTCAATAACTCCTTTGTCGGTGTCCTGTTATGCTTTTGAAAGAGACGGTTACAATCCTAGCGGACATTCAGCAGATGTTCCATTGTTTCTTGGTGCGTGATGATCATCGTAACTTCCTCCGATTCCTATGGCACAAGGACATTGATGTCAACAAGGAAATTATTGAGAATCGAATGAAGGTCCACGTCTTCGGCAATCTGCCATCTCCTGCTGTGGCCATTTATGGGTTACGAAGAGCCATCAGAGAAGATGCACAGGAGCATGGTGCTGATACCGTCAAGTTTGTGGAAAGACATTTCTACGTTGATAATGGTTTGATATCTGTACCATCCAAAGCTGAGGAAATCGATATTGAAATTGCTCCGATGAAGACAGGCCTCACTAGCTGAGTCAAACCTCCGTTTACACAAGTTTGTTTTTCGAACTCTCAGGTGGTCATGGAAGCTTTTCCGCTGGAAGTTTGTGCTCCAGTAATCAAGGACCTAGATCTGAGTGGAGAAACGTCACACACACAATGGAGTTTAGGTCTGCTATGGGAGATCACGACCGACACATTCACCTACTCCGCATCAACCATTGCCAAACCATTAACCTCTCGGAGTCCTCTCCTCTGTCAACAGTGTTTTTGATAATCTGGGTCTATTGGCACCTGTCATGATCCAGGGAAGAGCCCAACTCAGAGAACGTATCTCTGAACTGTCAGACTGGGACACATTCCTCCCTGAGGACAAACTAAGCAAATGGAAAGCCTGGAAAGATTCTCTCCAAGACCTAGAACAGCTTCATGTTCCACGTACATACAAAACAACCTCACTAATTGAGGCAGTGCACACAGAATTGTGTGCATTCTCAGATGCATCGACTAAGGCCATAGGTGCTGTGGCGTATCTGAAAGCACTTCAGAAAGATGGGCAAGTTGAAGTAGGATTTGTTACGGGCAAGGCAAAACTAGCACTCCTGTCCGAATCTACAATTCCAAGGCTTAAGCTATGTGCTGCTGTCTTAGCAGTAGAGATGGCAGATCTCATTGCGGATGAGCTAGATCTTGAGATAAATGACATTAACTTCTTTACCGACAGCAAAGTGGTGCTCGGCTACATTTATAATGTGTCAAAACTATTCTATGTGTATTTTCACAATAGAGTCCAATGCATCCATCAGTCCTCGAGACCTAAGCAGTGGCACTATGTACGTACGGAAGAAATCCTTGCAGATCATGCGTCGCAATATTTAACTGCATCTTGCCTGGCACAGACTTCTTGGTTCACAGGTCCCTCCTTCCTGCGTCAACCACCTGCTGAAAAAATACAAATGACGGAGACGTTTGAGCTAATTGAACCTGAAAAGGATTCAGAAATCTGACCACAAGTACAAATATGTGCTTCTAACTTGGAAGAACCAGAGCTTACCTCTAACCGACTGCAACGGTTCTCTACCTTCACCTCACTAGTAAGAGGAGTAGAATTTCTAGTTCACATGGCAAAATCTTTCAAGCACACTAACTAAAACAGCAAATGCAAAGGTTGGCACAGATGTGACTTACCTCGTACTGCAGATAAAATTGACCAAGCAAGAAATGTTATCCTTAAAGCAACACAAAAGGCTGCATTTGCAAAATAACCGTCCACCCTCCAAGGTAACCAAGCTGTATCCAAAAGTAGCTGCTTGCGGAAACTCAGTCCGGTCATGGAGGACAATTTAATTTGTGTTGGAGGACGACTTAGGTACTCTGGGGTTGCAACTGCAGAAAAAAAACAATAAGTCTTCCCAAAGATAGCCACATATCCCTAATGCTCATTCGACATCACTATGAGCAAGTGAAACATCAAGGGCGTCACCTGACGGAAGGAGCTGTCAGGGCAGCAGGACTGTGGATCTTGGGAGGCAAGTCACTAATCAAGTCAGTACTCCACAAATGCATAACCTGTCGCAAGCTGCATGGAAAACTTGAAGAAAAACACATGGCAGACCTACCATCTGAACGTCTCAAAGTCTGCCCTCCCTTTACATATGTGGGGCTCAATGTATTTGGACCCTGGTCTGTCACAAGCAAACGAACCTGAGGAGGACAGGCGGAGAGCAAGCGGTGGGCCATCATGTTCTGCTGTATGAGTTCGAGAAATGTGCATGTCGAGATCATGGAGTCTATGGACACGTCAAGTTGCATAAATGGTCTCAGGTGCTTCTTTGCACTCAGAGGCCCCGTGAAACATGCTCCGTTCCGATTGCGGTACCAATTTCATCGAAGCGTGCAAGGAGCTTGGAATGGACAAAACAGTGAGCAAGGATGCAGCTGGGAATTCAACCCACAGTTCTCACATGGGAGGCTTGTGGGAGTGCCTGAACGGCATTACCAGAAGAATCCTGGATTCAATGTTTCTGCAGCTGAAAACTCGCTTAACCCATGAAGTCCTTTGCACACTAATGGCAGAAGTTACTGCTATCAGTAATGCATGAACACTCCTACCTGTGTCTGCAGACCCTGAACAACCATTCATACTTTCACCATCAGTGCTCCTTACATGGAATACTGGAGTTCCGCCTCCTCCTGGAGACTTCTCGGATAAGGACCTGTACATAAAGCAATGGAGACAAGTTCAGGCTCTTTCAAACCAGTTCTGGACCTGCTGGAGCTGCGAATACTTACCTTGCTTGCAACACAGACAAAAGTGGACAGTACCATGCAGAAACCTTCAAGTGGGAGATATAGTTCTGCTCAGGGCCAAGCTGATAGCCTGCACCTGTTGGCCCATGGCCAGAGTCTCTGCCGCATTCCCTGGAAAGGATGGGCATGTGAGAAAAGTTGAGGTCAAAACAACTGACCAATGCCATAATAAAACCTTTCTAAGGCCAATTGCAGAAGTTGTTCTACTTCTACCCAAAGACTGATCTAGAGACTAAGGTTTAGCACGCTCACAAGTTCATAGTGACTTCACATAGGTCAGGCAGGGATTGTGTTGCCCTTTAAGGAATTTAAAAAAATATATATAATATATATAATTTTTTGGTACATATTCTCAAGTGATAATGTAAAGTTCATAATTACTTTTCCTTTATCTAGCTCGTTTGTAAAAAAAAAAATATATATATATATATATATATATAATTTGTTTCATGTGATGACATCACATCCTGTTTAGTCACTTCCTGTTAGTGCTCCCGGTTCTGAATGAAAACAATGACCGACATGGTGTGCTCTCTAATAATCCATTGCATCTGTGGTGGAAAACAGTATGATTTTGTTAATCATCTAATACTAGTTGATCATTTAATACTCATGTTTATGTTGAATATGTTAAAATGAATTATTTGTCTGTTTCTATGAATGTCTCACATTATATGTTTTACATTAAGAAGTGTTCTGCTTCAGAGGCAGGGTTTTGGGAGCCAGTCTGAGCAAATCCAGTCTGCTGTGGAATTTTACCAGAACCCCTAAATCAAAGTTAGGGTGCGGTACGGGGTGACACCAGCACGGGTGGGGCTAGTGAACTGTCTAGGCAGAGAGCTGAATAGAGAGCTGCATTTTTTTCACATGATCTGCTAGCAGAACAATTCAAATGTGTGAAACTCTCAGTATCGTCTGGGCTGAAGACGATTCTTCAATAAAAACCTTTTTATTCTTAAAACATCCTTTGACTCGACTATCTTCATCCAAGACTTCAACCACACATCCACTAAAATGCATCATAGAGTCAAGGCTGTAAGTTCATCGATATGACATTAGACATGTAAAAGATCATATATTAGTGATGATTTCGTTAAAAATATGATGTTTGATAAGTTGCTGAAAACGTTTTTTTTACCATTGTGTACAAGTTTTCAGTGATGCTAATAGCCATTTTAATAGCTACTACAAGGAGAACAGTAGTTTGTTTATGTTATAGTCATTAATGATGCAATGCTAGTCAAGACATGGACACTGAATATTGCTGTATTGTTTTATTAAAGTTTTCACCACGCAAATGTTAATGAGGAAAATTGAAAGTACACTACAATGTCACCTGTATGTCTTATGTTGGAATATATAGTGGTTTCTGTTTCCATTTTGGTGGTAAACAATGTGGTGAAGAATGTATCCTTATGTAAGCACATGTAGGTGAAGTATTGCTTGCTAATATTTAGATGCTATTTTTAGTGGATTCAAATGAAATAGGTTTACATCTATTTGAGCTCAGTCCCATAGCATATTTTGCAAGTGTAGTCGAAAGACAAACTGCTGCAACCTATTTCTTGGTATTTTCTTGGCGAAATTGCTAGCCATTTTTCATCATACATTTCACACAATTATACACCACATTCCTTGTTTCAGTTTAACCTGATTCCCACATTTCCTCCATCGAGTTTAATATCATTTTTAGATCGTTTGTTCGTTCATTCATTCATGCAGTAGGCTAGGCCAGCGTCGTAGGGGTGAACTAGCCAGCTAGCGAACTGCACACAATGGCAGACAGTGCTAATATTGTCGACCTGAAATTTGCAAAGCCATTTGAAAGTGTTCCTTACGAGGAGAAACTTGGAATTAAACAGCAGGCCAGATCAATACCTAAGATTGATTTAGTGCAAAAGATAGGGAAAAGTAACAGGTATTTTCAGCGCTCCTGGTATGACACAGTTAGCTGGCTAACTGGAAGTGCTGTGACAAAGAAAATGTGAACTTCATGTCCTGTATTCAAATCAGGTCTTGCAGGGTAACAGGGAAAGTTGTTTCGCATTTGTTTTGTAAAGTAACACAAAACGGCAAAAAAGCTGTGTGTATAGCATTTATAGTAAAATAATAATAATAAAAAAATCTAAATAAACTTGCATTCCTTTACTTCCTTTCAGGCCGGTTAAAATTGCACCAGGTCATGTAAAAATGTGAACTTGGTCTGCAATTTTATTTTATTGTTGAGCCCTAGTTTGTACTGTCTTTTAAATTGAACAATGGAATCTGGAGTGTGAGAGCAAAATTTAAAAGTGTGCATCACATATAACATCTCTTCAGAGGCTTGGTGCAATTTCCTGAAGGACCCTCAGAGGTCCCCATTCTTGTGGTTTGAATGCCTCTTGAAAGTTCAATAGATGGAGTGAACCCATTTCAGAGCCCCTTGGGTCATTCCACTTCAAGCTTTGCACAATGTGACATAGCAATTTTCACACATGCCGAGTATGATAAAGCAGTTCTCTGTGAATTTGTAATGAAGTCACATGTTGTTGAACAGCGCTACAATTAGAGCGCAGCTGTACGGAATGTGACGTGAGGATTGTGTCTACTCAGCCATGAACAGTCTCTAGAATATTTATGCTGCTCATACATCACCATATATTTCTGGCATGGATATCGACCATTTAATTTTTTTCCTGAACTTTGCAGTCCATGGATTTAATTTAATTTGGGATGAAAGCATCAAAGCAAATGACATGCATGGCAAGTGACATGCATGCTCATATATAACCTTGTGTAAAATGCATTTTATTTTCAAAATGTTTTTTTTTCTTAAAGTTCACCCAAAAATGAAATTTTGCTGAAAATCTACACCTCCTCAGGCCAAAAATGTGTTTATGTTCATCAGAACGGATTTAGAAAAAAATAAAATTACAATGCATCCAGAAAGAATTCACAGCGCTTCACTTTTTCAACATTTTGTTATGTTACAGTCATATTGTAAAATGTATTAAATGTATTATTTGCTTCAAAGTTCTACAAACAAAACCCATACTGACAACGTGAAAGAAGTTTGTTTGAAATATTTGCTAATTTATTAAAAACGAGAAAAATCTCATGTTCATAAATATTCACAGCCTTTGCTCGATACTTCGTTGAAGCACCAATTACAGCCTCAAACCTTTTTGGGTATGATGCGACAAGCTTTGATCATAATCATTTGGCATTATCTGCCATTATTCTCCATGCCTCTTCACCCTTCAAGGCCAAAGTATACTTCACTTTGTACGTGAGGGACAAGGTACAGTGCAGTGAAGTAAACTCCATCGAGTTTAATATCATTTTTTAGATCGTTTGTTCGTTCATTCATTCATGCAGTAGGCTAGGCCAGCGTCGTAGGGGTGAACTAGCCAGCTAGCTTAACTGCACACAATGGCAGACAGTGCTAATATTGTCGACCTGAAATTTGCAAAGCCATTTGAAAGTGTTCCTTACGAGGAGAAACTTGGAATTAAACAGCAGGCCAGATCAATACCTAAGATTGATTTAGTGCAAAATAGGGAAAAGTAACAGGTATTTTCAGACAGTTAGCTGGCTAACTGGAAGTGCTGTGACAAAGAAAATGTGAACTTCATGTCCTGTATTCAAATCAGGTCTTGCAGGGTAACAGGGAAAGTTGTTTCGCATTTGTTTTGTAAAGTAACACAAAAGCAACAAAAAGCTGTGTGTATAGCATTTATAGTAAAATAATAATAATAAAAATCTAAATAAACTTGCATTCCTTTACTTCCTTTCAGGCCGGTTAAAATTGCACCAGGTCATGTAAAATGTGAACTTGGTCTGCAATTTTATTTTATTGTTGAGCCCTAGTTTGTACTGTCTTTTAAATTGAACAATGGAATCTGGAGTGTGAGAGCAAAATTTAAAAGTGTGCATCACATATAACATCTCTTCAGAGGCTTGGTGCAATTTCCTGAAGGACCCTCAGAGGTCCCCATTCTTGTGGTTTGAATGCCTCTTGAAAGTTCAATAGATGGAGTGAACCCATTTCAGAGCCCCTTGGGTCATTCCACTTCAAGCTTTGCACAATGTGACATAGCAATTTTCACACATGCCGAGTATGATAAAGCAGTTCTCTGTGAATTTGTAATGAAGTCACATGTTGTTGAACAGCGCTACAATTAGAGCGCAGCTGTGCGGAATGTGACGTGAGGATTGTGTCTACTCAGCCATGAACAGTCTCTAGAATATTTATGCTGCTCATACATCACCATATATTTCTGGCATGGATATCGACCATTTAATTTTTTTCCTGAACTTTGCAGTCCATGGATTTAATTTAATTTGGGATGAAAGCATCAAAGCAAATGACATGCATGGCAAGTGACATGCATGCTCATATATAACCTTGTGTAAAATGCATTTTATTTTCAAAATGTTTTTTTTTCTTAAAGTTCACCCAAAAATGAAATTTTGCTGAAAATCTACACCTCCTCAGGCCAAAAATGTGTTTATGTTCATCAGAACGGATTTAGAAAAAAATAAAATTACAATGCATCCAGAAAGAATTCACAGCGCTTCACTTTTTCAACATTTTGTTATGTTACAGTCATATTGTAAAATGTATTAAATGTATTATTTGCTTCAAAGTTCTACAAACAAAACCCATACTGACAACGTGAAAGAAGTTTGTTTGAAATATTTGCTAATTTATTAAAAACGAGAAAAATCTCATGTTCATAAATATTCACAGCCTTTGCTCGATACTTTGTTGAAGCACCAATTACAGCCTCAAACCTTTTTGGGTATGATGCGACAAGCTTTGATCATAATCATTTGGCATTATCTGCCATTATTCTCCATGCCTCTTCACCCTTCAAGGCCAAAGTATACTTCACTTTGTACGTGAGGGACAAGGTACAGTGCCTGGACCATACATTTTCGTCATCAGAATAGTACGTGCGTACTGTACGCGCACCCTGGATTTTGTAACCGTGCATACTTTGTATGCACAGGTTGCACATACGCATTAAACTCTCTTGCAGTAATTAGTTTATCCGCAAGGTGGAAGCGCTGCCGTGGAGGTATCATTTCACAAGGTAGCCGAAGAAAGACTGCATAGACAAATGGCTTCACGTACTTCCGAAACAAGCTTAGACACTGTCCGGCTTCCCAAACGGTAGCTTGCAGTAATACTTGTTCACGGCTAGCCTTTACGCTGTGCTTACCGGATTTCTATGAGTTTTTATTCCATGTCCTTCGCCCTTCATCGACTATAGCTCAGCTTTCAATACAATAGTCCCCACAATAGTTGTGTCCTGAGTCCCCTGCTCTACTATCTCTACACACACGACTGCGTGTCCTCTCACAGCTCCGCTTCTATTGTTAAATTTGCTGATGATACTGTGGTTCTGGTCCTCATTTCCAACAATGATGAGACCGCATTCTTGGATGAGGTGAATAGACTTACATCATGGTGCCAGGACAACTGTCTCTCTCTCTGAATGCGAGCAAAACTAAAGAGCTGATTGTGGACTTCAGGAAGAGACAACAGCGGCCCTACACTCCTCTTATGATCAGTGGGACTCCTGTGGAGAAGGTGAGCAGCTTCAAGTACCTCGGTGTAAACATCTCCAAGGACCTGACTTGGACTGCACACATTCAAACACAGGTTAAGAAAGCCAGGCAAAGACTGTACCATCTGCGACAGCTGTGGAAATTCAGGGTTCATTTTAAATTCAAATTCATTTTACTGCCATCTGGCAAGCGCTTATGGAGCATGATGGCAAAAACTGAGAGACTTTGGAGGAGCTTCTTCCCTCAGGCTATCAGGCTCCTAAACTTAAACTCGGTCAAATAACATTTACAGGACTCAATTTAATAAACAATAAAACATTCACTATTCTCCATCATCCGCATTGCTGCTATGTGTATATACCCGGTACAACCTGCTTGCACAGTCCTCTTGCACATCCCTGCTTATATTATTATTTATTAAGTCCACGGTATAATGTATTGCACATGCTATGCACATTTTATATTATTGCACATTTTACTCTTTATTTTTTCTTCTTTTAATTTTGTACCTATATTTATATATATTATCTAACTTGTGTTACATATTTTGCACTGTCCATTGAGCGGACCTGACCCGATTTACATTTCACTACTGATTATATTCTGTATAATTGAGTATGTGACGAATAAAAAAAAAAAAACACTGTAATCTTCATAACTGCTCCCTACAGGCCCCGCTAGGCCAGGAGAAGTATTGAAATTTGGCGCACATGCGTCTGTGTATGCGTACGAGTCAAATGAAGTATACTTTGCAAGGCTGCAGATACGACTGTGCGCATATGCTAACGTACGCGTAAATAAACAAAGTACACTCAGGCCTTCAAGCTCTGTCATGTCGGGCAGATTCACATTCTCAAGTTTCTCCAGAAATATTTGATTGGGTTCAATCCCAGGTTGTGGCTGGGCCACTCAAGGGCATTCACAGAGTGGTCTATAAGCCACTCTTGCTGTCTGCTTAGGGTCATTGTCCTTTTGGAAGGTGAACCTTCTGCCCAGTCTGAGGTTCTGAATTCTCAGGACTAGGCTTTCATTCAGGCTCTCAATATTTTGGTGCATTGAGCATTTCTTCTATTTTGAAGAGTCCCTCAGTCCCTGCTGCTGAAAAACACACCCACAGCATGAGGCTGCTACCGGCACAATTTTTGGATGGTACTTAGCAGTTGATGAGCAGAGCTGGTTTTCTTCAAGGTTAAAGGTTAATTTATTCTTCACATACTCAATTATACAGGATAGAATCAGTAGTGAAATGTAAACGAGGACAGGTCCGCTCAATGGACAGTTCAAAAAAATAAACATAACAAGAGAATATATATAAATATGGGTCAAAATAAAATAAAAATAATAAGAAAAATAAGGAGTAAAATGTGCAATAAAATAAAATGTGCAATACAGTGTCAGACTTTATCTTCCTCTGCCTTTGTTTCCTCACCCTTATATGGTCCTTTCTGTTCCCCATCATTAGTTAATTAGTCTCCGTCTGTGTCTTGATTATGTCCCAGGTGTTTCCAGTTATGTCTCCCTATATATAGTCTGTTCTGCCCCATGTTTCCTGTGGATTATTGTTAATGTCAACTGTGTTTATGTCTCCATGCTGTTTGGATGTCCTTCCCCTTGTTCCTGTATCTCCTCCGTTCGTCATCCATTAAATACCCTGTTTGTTATATCCTCGTCTCTTCGTTCCTGGATCCCCGTGTGTACCGTGACATACAGTATACTGTGGACTTAATAAATAATAATATAAACAGGGATGTGCAAGAAGAATGTGCAAACAGGTTGTACCGGGTTTATACATAGCAGCAATGTGGATAATGGAGAGTAATGCAGGTTTTACAGTTTTTAAATTGAGTACATTTTTCAAACATGATGCTTAGAATTGAGGTTCATCATACCACAGCATATTGTTTCTCTGGGTCTGAGGGCCCTGTAGATGATTTTTTGCTAATTCCAAGTGTGTTTTCATGTGTTTTCACTGAGGAGATGATTGAGTCTGGACACACCGCCATAAAGCCCAGATCGGTGGAGTGTTGCTGTGATGTTTGTCCTTCTCTAGGTTTCTCCCATCTGCATATATGATCATGGAGCCCTTCTCCATAAATTGGTCAGTTTGGTTATGAGGCCAGCTTTTGGAAGAGTCCTGGTTGTTTCAGATTAAGGGTAACAGAGACTACATGCTTATGTGAACCTTCAATGCTGCATAAATGTTACCGTACCCATCCCCAGATCTGTGCATCGGCACAATCCTGTCTTCGAGGTATACAGACAATTCCTTGGACTTCATAGCTTGGTTTTTGCGTAACTATTCACAAGCTGTTTTAATTACGGTATAAATGCTTGGAAATTATATTTAACGTTTTCATGTCAATTCATTGCACGAAAGCTACCCAATAATCGCAAAAAGCTTTGTGTTTATTTTTGTTTTATTATAACACAAAGTCTCATCTTTCTGTACATTTTGAGATCAAATAAAAACAATAAATGTATTTTGCAATCTTTTATTTGTTGTGAGGTAACTACATTCGCCTCAGTTCAAGCTCCATTGGAATCAATGGTATTTTCCTCTTTAATATTTGCATCATGAAATAAACATGAATAAACATTTGAATGCATATTGGAAAAAAACAGAACAATTTATACAAACCAATGTCTCATGAAATCGATCAATTAGAGTTTCAAAATATCTATAAGCCTAAGTGTTATTGCTATGTGTTATTTTTGTGTTAAGAAAAACAGCTTGGATGCCAGAGACTTTGTTTTATTTTTTTTTATTTATTTTTTTGCGGAGTGTACATTTCACAGTAATTTCACGCATTATAATATGATTTTATTATCATAATTTTGATTTTATTAAATTAGTATGACAATAATCTTATTTAGGACTTTAGGGGTGTAATGCCAGTTTAATATAGAGCTATTGTTTCAGCTCCGGGAATTATTTATTAAATATTCAATATTGCTTGATCGAAGTAATATTAATATTTAACTTACGATTTATACTTTGAGTACTCGTCCAGCGATTACTACATCAGTATATCTCTTATTAAATCTCGCTTCTATTGCCCCGTGGCCCCGGTAACAATAAAACGAGATTAATAATTTCTCATGTTTTAGCTAGGTAACGTTATCTTTGGGCAAATAAGGATGAAAATACTTAAAATCACATTCCAGAGACACTTCTTTATAAAATGGAACAAGGTTTATTCGTGATATTGCTATTCTAACATAAATGGATTACCTAATAAAAGCACAAACATACACACACATACGGGAGTTTTGAGGTTAAGGTTGAAATAATAACATTATTTCCTGTTTCGTAACTTAACCAACCAGCAAAGATCACGAACAAATACGTATGCTTTGTTACTGCATTCAGATCATATTTACCAGTTCAATCAGAAATAGAGATGATACTTGCTTTCGTTGTTTTCCCGCGTGAGTTCAGTTCTTTGTTTCGGGTGTCACGTGGTCAGTTCGTTCTTCTTCGGGGAAACTCTGCTGCGTGACGTCACCGGGAAAGCTCTCCTCTCCTCTGCTCTGCAGTCGTTGAATTCGTTGCTCCGTGATGTTATGGCTTTGGCACGGTCCTAGACTTCATAGATGGTTGGTTTTCAAGGTGAGAGTCCAGCGGACGGTGGCGTTGGAGGGTGCAGTTTGCGGCGAGCGTAGCCGAGGAGTTCGAGTTCAGAGATTCAAGAGAGAGAGAGCGCGCGCACACAGCGCGTTGTTTTAAACTGTCCGGGTTTGGACATTGCCCACAGGCGGCTGGTCCAATCAGAGCGTCGGTACGGGACGGAGCCCCGCCCATGTCCAGGCTTTCTGGGGTGGAATTTACGTGATCCGGTATTCCATTCATTCTGTGGAAGATACAAACTTACAGATTTTATATGCATGTTTAGTCACACATGATGCTAAAGCTTAACGGTCATGCACACCAACTTATGGCTTATGACGCCAGCTTCATTTAGAGACTAAACATCGCATTTACCAGGCACACACATTACATTACTCGGATTATACAGTTTAAGGCACGCATAAACTCATCCCACCTTTCTAAACAATTCACATTCACACAAGCATATGAGAGAAAGAGTACAACAATTAATATCCATATGTTTCTTGTGTAGATGAATTATTATTATCATGAAATGAATGTGTCTCTTGGAAATCTTCTCGTGGCCACTTCTCTTTGTTCTGTGACCGAACGAAATCGCGCGCTTTTGCGCTGATGCGAAGGGGGAGGGGTTTTAGAGAGACGCTGATTCTTTCGGTGACTTGTAGAGACAGTTGAATTCCTGCCAATATACGTTACAGGGGACATGCCCACATTACCACGGGGTCTTACACATCAAAGGAACCTGATAAGGACTCCTTCTGCTAATCTCTGTAAAAGACACAGGAAGAGAGAGATTTATAGCACCACCTCCTTACGCCGAGCTAAGAGATGACCTTTCCTCCCAGATCCACTTAGAGACAGAATTTCAGCGTTGTTTCTGACTGGCTTACTATAAATAAACACAGAAGTAACTTCTTATCTTGAGAATAGGACAGTGTCTACAGACACTCCCAGGATCCCCTGATCGGTTAATGCCTACATTTATGATTTAATCCACAACAAGGGATATACGTTGACGGACGCTCACCAGATCTCCAAAACGTGACATTCTCATGACCCCGGACAGCTCCTCTTTCGCCCCCCCTGCAGGTCAAAGGAAATACATTTTACGTGTCTCTTCTCTGTGCAGGGAACACCCAAACTTGTGTGGACTTTATACAAAAAGACATTCATTTATTCCATCACTATTAGGACAAAGATACCCAGGAAGGACATGCTTGATGTTGTTCATATGCTTGGTGTGATTATTTGGAATGTAGGATGTTTTAATCTGTGCCTTAACCTGTGTAGTAGATACAATTAGTAGATGTACTTTGTGTGTCAAATGCAGAATGTTTGGTCTTGAGCGGAAGCTGTTGTCGTCAGCAAAAAGTTGGTGTGGATGACAGTTAACCTTTAGCATCATAATGTATGATCACAGCACTTATAGAGGTCTGTAAGGATATCTTCCTTAATTATTTTGTTGTAAAGTATAGTATTTTATAGCATTCTATAAATATATTTGTCATGTCAGTGAGGCAAGTACTTGCTGGGTTTCGGTTCAGTTTTTGTGAAGTGTTCCTGATCAAGACCACCCTGTTTGTTTTCTTTATTTTAAAAATCTAAAAATTTTGTTGATATTATGAGTGCACACAAATAAAACTATTTGCAGTTCCGAATGGTGTATACTCTTAACTTCATGAGGAAAATTAGGACGTATTTTAATTTTCCACTCTTAATAAGAAACAGAAATGCAAGTGATCTCGCTAGCGACTCCACGTCCTTCAAAGCACACTTCAGCGTTCACTTTAAGCACAAACAATTTGATATTATCACACTTTGAACTGCATGATGTTTTTTTGTCTCAACTCATGTTTTTTTGAGAAGGCTAAACTCATCAAACATATGCTCAACTCATTGTCTGGTGCTGTCCGCTTGGCATTTAAAAAATAAAATTTAACTTGAATTTAACAAACATAAAATGTTTCAATCATGTTTCTAAATTAACTTAATAAATAAACACAATTAAATATAACCACTTTGCCATTAAGAACCAAAAGTTTACTTTTTAACAGCTGCAAGTTGCAAGCTGCAAGCAACAGCAGCTGTATAATGGGAAGAGAGAAAGAGAGAAAGAGAGAAAAAAGACAAGATATCGGGTCGGACTCCGGCGGAGAATTCTGATAAGCTGTCAGACAAGGACCGGGCCCGTGCAAGGCTCTATATTTGTTCCCTTGTTTCAATTAGAAGTTCCCTCTCGGCTCGGCGGGCCCCCAATCTGCCCGGGCCTATATACACCTACATACCCTGCATACCCAGACGCTACACCACTGACTTGCTGAAAGCGACAATCTCACTCACCTCTAAAGCAACTGAGATGGTCTTGCCCTCAGGCAAACTTGTAGTCGACTGGAGTTGCTCATATGTTCATAAAAATATGTACATCTAAACCATCTAAATATGTAAATCTCATATCATTTACATTTACATTTACATTTATGCATTTAGCAGACGCTTTTATCCAAAGCGACTTACAGTGCATTCGGGTTATACATTTCTTTGTCAGTATATCAGTGCAGTGCATCTGCAGTGCAGTATATCAGTATGTCAGTACATATCATGTATACAAATCTTTTTTATGTATTTATTTTTTTATAAATGCATTTTGGTAATTTTCTCAGATATAGCCCCTTGCTTTGTTTTTTATTTTTATTTTAGTTAACGACAAGTTTTTTTCAGCATGCATTTATAGTTATGTATTTATTTATTTATTTTGAAGGTGTAACCTTTTAGTCCTTAGACTTGCAACACAATACTAGTCCAGAGGTTATGATGAAGTGTTTGGTAATTTAATCTGTATATCATCCCTACGATCTTCACTGTTATTGTTTTCAAATATGAGGGTGTGAAGGAATTTTCCTTTATGGACAGTAATCAAACAGTGAGACATAGATTCAGATGTATGTATTATATGTTTTCTTCTCGTAGTTAGATAAGCATTCTTTGTGTGATGATTTACTATGATTGAGAAGTGATAGAGGTAAGGAAACGCAGATGGTCAAGGGGCATTTGCCTCCCTTTTCTGTATAACCATTAATCGGTAAACAACTGGTATCTTTCCTCTAGAGGAGGGAAGGAGGAGGCCTTGAAGGAAAGGACTATAAAACAGACCAAAACTGCTTTCCCTTAGCTCGCTCTCTTGCTCTCTTGCTACTTCTTATCTCTGGCTCTCTTCTTATCTATCTCTCTCTCTCTATTTCTCTCTCTCGCTCCTGACTGACTTACAGCTATGTGTGTTAGAACTGAGGAGATCTTCTCTTGCAAGAGAATAAACACTTTATTATTATAATTTGGACTCAGAGTGTCTCTTACTCAGTGATGATGTTTGTTAGAAAATTGCCACAACAGTTTGGTGTCAGATAGTGGGATTCCTTGGACGTGACTTCTGGACCTGACAGCGGAGGCTGATCACCTTGGAGCTGAAAAGTTCCAACCCTACCTCGCAAAAAAGATTGAGAGACGAGGGACCGTTCCGCTGTTGGGACCGGAGGGATCGACCACTGGAATCAAAAAGAACCCAGGTGGCACAAAACGACATCTCTGGTAAGAAACAATTAAATTCAATTTAATTAGGGGGGAAAGAGTGAAATTGAACCATATTGGCTGAAAACAGTTTCTGTGGTAGAGTAATCTGGGCACGAACGTTCAGATTAGGTAACCTGAGATTAACTTGAGATCTGTACGGATCAAGATAGGTTTCAAACAGGTACCGAGGACTCTGGGCACGAACGTTCAGATAGGTAACCTGAGATTAATTTGAGATCTGTACGGATCAAGATAGGTTTCAAACAGGTACCGAGGTTAATTGGGGTTAGGAAAAATCGAAAGATTTTGATAAATCACAATTAAGAGGGCACTAATAGTGCAACCCGATCCGATTGCGGGATAAGAGAAAATCGGATCTGCTGGAGACGTCTAGCAGATTAAAAGAGACGCGCGTGAGTAAATCCACAGAACAGAACAAAAACAGCCAGTATGGGGATATCTCAGAGCAAGTTTGTGAAATATGATACACCGGTGTACTACCAAATTAAAAAAATTATTATGGTCAGAAATGTATGCAAGATATTGAAAAATTAATCAAGCATCATGATTTTCCCGAAGAGGGAACATTGAGTCTCACAAAACTGAAAGTGGTTTCAACAACCAGGTTGTTGTTGCAAATGTGTTAAACATGTATGTTAAAAATGTGAACAAACAGTAGATTGTTGGCTCAAGGAAGTAGATGGTTGGCTCAAGGAAGTAGCAGGAAGGAAAAAAAAAAAGCAAGTGCAGAAAGTTAGCAGGAAGGAAAAAGCAAGTGCAGAAAGTTAGCAGGAAGGAAAATGAAAAGTGTGAAAGTCTATTTGTATGTGTCTGCACGACCAGAACCGAATGACCCACAGTATGTTTGTGTTTCCCACATGAAAATACGGTGAGGCCGGCACCGCCAAAACACCCATCTACCCAATAGCCCAGCTGGATGCATTGAAATTCGCCCCGACCTCGACTGTTTCTCCGTCCAAGACAACCGCAGCGCGAGACACTGAATGAACAAGCACGAGCAGCGCGAGTGACAGAGGGGGAGACAGATGCAGCTGGCTGTTGTACAGATTAAAGCAGCACGAGCAGCGCACAAATGTGAACATGACTTTTCTGGCTGCACGGAGTGCAGGTTGTCCAAGAACCATGGACACTGGGCACAGGACTGTCCAGAGGCGCGTAAGGCGGATTGAAAGGAGAGGAACGGAGAACAGGAGAGGAGAGGGCGGGTGACAGGCATTCAGCAAGCTACGAAAAAGGGAAGTAAAAATTTATTGACACACACACACAACACGCTCACATACACTGATTCAAATAACGCTCTGTGCAATGAAGACATGCTTGCAAACCTTTATGTGTGAGTGTGTGGAAGATTTGAATAAGGCTATCTGCAATGAAGACATGCTTGCAAACCGTTAAATGTGTGACTGTTGAAGTTTTGAATAATGTTAGTTGACTGATGAATGTCTGAGAATGTACAAAAGTTTAGGGTTTTAAGGCTACAGAGATATCCCATGTTAGTTGACGGGACAATGATAGACTTTATGGTTGATTGTGAACCAAGAATGACGGATTTAGTGTTTGAAAGCACTTGAAGTCAGGGCATAGAATATCAGAAAATTATACTGTGCCGTTGAAATGTGAGACGGAGGGGGGGCAGGGCATTGAAACATGCGTTGTTGTGCTCTGAAACCTGTCCGGTTCCGTTAATGGCCAGGGATCTAATGTGTAAATTAAATCTGAAACTCACTGCTGGCCCGTTTGGGATTTACAGGAGAGGAACAGCAGATGAGAGATTCTGATTGGGCACAAAAGATTTTGAAATTGGCAAAGATCGAACAGTATCAGTATCAGTATCAATGAATTACATTCATTGATATATGCATATATCAATATGAGGAAGAGTGGATTAACGGGGCAGAAAATGTTTTTGACAAGGTTTGATAAGATTTTCTGGAGTGAAAATGTGTGTGTGCTTTCGGCATAGCCTGTCAGAAAAAACAAATTCAGCTGTATTTGATAAACAGAGGACTCTGCGCCTCACTTATCAGTAATCAAGGCCACCGAACAGAAATGGGAAGAAATAGGCCTGTTTGTGAGAAAATGTCTTTCTGCCACAGATTGGATTGAAAAACCAACACAGTAGAAATGCAGGTGTTTTATGGAGGAATGTGAGTTTGATGTTGCCGTTTAGAAAACTGTGACTGCTATTGTCAAGAATGCAATGGAGAAACATGAGCACGGATCTATTTCTGCCACAGACATTCATCCTGTCCTGGCAGAAATACCTCCAAAATTGTGGGCAAAACACAAATATGATGTTGGGTTGATTAAAGGTTGTGAACCAGTTGTAATCACTCCAAAGTCTGATTACAGGCTATGTCCATCGCAATGTCCCCTGAAGAAAGAGGCATTGAGAGGGATACAGCCGGTTTTTGAGTCTCTCCTGAAGGAGAGAGTAATAATTCCTGTCATGATTCTCCAGTGCGAACTCCTATTTTCCCGTAAAGAAAATAACATCTAACACAAGTGAACCAGTCACGTGGCGATTTGTGCAGGATCTGCAGGCTGTAAACTCAGCCGTTATTGCAAGAGCTGCCCGTACCTAATCCATACACAATTTTGTCACAAATTCGCAAAATGCAATGTATTTCACTGTGGTTGATTTGGCCAACGCTTTTTAGCGTCCCAGTGGAAGAAAAAGTCAGTTTTGGTTCGCGTTTGATTTTGACAACAAAGGGTACACGTTTACCAGGTTGTGTCAGGGCTATTGTGAGTCTCCGACGATTTACAATGAAGCGCTCAGGAGACCTTGAACCATTAACTCTAACGAGCGGAACGGCGCTATTGCAGTATGTTAATGATTTATTGATTTGTGCACGAGATGAGGTTACGTGCGTGGCTGACACTGTAACTCTCTTGAACCACCTGGCGAGAGAGGGTCACAAGGTCAGCCTGACAAAGCTTCAGTTGTGAGCAGGAGATAACATTTTTTGGGTCACACTAACACCAAACAGTAAAGGCTATCTCTGAGAAACGGATAAAAGCTATCAAAGATGTACCAAGACCTTTAACAAAGACAATTGTTATCATTCTTGGGAATGTGTGCATATTGTCGAGCGTTTATTCAAATTATGCATTTCTTGAAAAGCCCTTGAGAGCCCTGACAACAGGGAAAGGGCTGAGGTCATGTGACAAGATTGAAAGGCCTTTTACACAGATGGTAGACGCAGTCTCCATGATTTTGCAAGAGCAGAGAACATCACATTTATCAACAGCCCGATGGCTGAGGTATCACACGATTTTGCTTGACATGCCAAATGTAACGGTGAAAAGATACACCACTGTTGTCTATCAGCAGGAACAGGTGTGTACACCACGTCAGACCTGTTGGACACACCTTTAGAAAACTGTGACAATGTCCTCTTTGTGGATGGATCGCGTCCAAAGATCCACAAACAGGCTTGAATAAGGTTGGTTTCTGACCACTGAATTTGAAGTCGTAAAGTCTGGCAAATTGCCATCAAATTATTCGGCTCAGGCAGCTGAATTGGTTGCTCTGACAGAAGCGTGTAATCTTATGGCAGACAAGTGTGTGACAATTTACACAGACTCGCGTTATGCTTTTGGGGTCACTCATAGATTTTGGGGCGCTTTGGAAGCACCGAAATTTTTGAAGTCGGATGGACATCCGATATTAAACGCAGCTCTTGTGTCTAAGCTTTTGGAGGCCATTCTTTTACCAGACAAGGTCGCGATCTGTAAACGCAGCGCACACTAACGATAAAAGTTTTATCTCCACAGGAACGCGAGAGCAGACGCTGCAGCGAGGCAGCAGCACAGGAGACAAAAGAAACAACGTGTGCTTTGGTATCTGTGACTAACCCTGATATTTCCCCTTGTTTACAGAGTATGCAGTCTTTTTCCACAGGAGCGGAAAAACAACGATGGAGGTCGTCTGGCTGCAGTCTCCAGGGGGGTGTATGGATGAGTGTTGATGACATTCCTTGTTTGCCCAAACACTTCTTTCAGCATTATGCTAAGTTGACACATGGGTTGGATCATGTGTCAAAAGCGGGTATGATAATGCAGATGAGGAAATTATGGTTTACAAAGGGGTTACAGTGTTTGCTGAAAATTTTTGCAAAAGATGTGTCACTTGTAAACACACACAATGAGGCTAGGGGAATAAAAACACCCTTGGCATCTCAACCAGCACCGGCAGGCCACCATTCATGGGCATAGAAGGGGATAAACAAAGGCTGCCATCAAAGGATGTGTGTGAGAATGACATGTTGAATTACTGCAGGAGGTGTCTTGTCTGTTGTCAAATATTTCTGTGCAGGTAAAAGCTGCCCAGGGGAAGGTTGCTGAGACATTCCTGCACGAGGTCAGACCTGGTGATTTCGTGGTGATTCGTGATCACAGGAGAAAGAGCTGGAAATCGAAAAGGTGGCTAGAGCCTTTCCAGGTGCTTCTGGTGACGCACACGCAGTGAAGGTTGCAGAGAGGGCTACGTGGGTTCACGTAAACCATGAAGGAGGGTGCCGCCCATTGCGGAGGCGGAGCAATTGCTGGAGGAGGTTCAACGCGAATGTCAATAAATGCTAAGATCCAGTTTGAAAAACCCTTGCATTGCAGCTGTGTGTTTAGGCGGAACCAGATATCAGCAGCAAGGAGGAGACAACTTTGATTGCGCAACCGGCATACGGGTGGACACTGTAATCAACAGAACAGATAAGACTCTTAGTGTTTCAAAACAGTACATTCTTTGGTCATAACAGCATCTTTTGATAAAGAGTAACTGAGAGAATGGAGCGTCCAAGACCGTGGCACCCATTCAGAGTAACAGGAATGTGTGGCCTGTATAAAACCACATGTATAATGACTTTGTTGTCAGTGACAATTTGCTTGGTAATACTACACTTCACAACAGGTCTGAAGGTGTTACCAACAGGAGATCAGAACAACAATATGATGACACAAGTAGCGGAAGTTACAGTGAAATGTGTTAATTGAGTTATGATGTTTCTATTTTTTTTTTTTCTTAAGAATGATTGGTATCTAAAGAAGGTTAAAAGCAGCAGTTATCCGTGTACGAGAGGACGTACAAGGAGAGGGGTTGAAACTGAGGGATTTTCTACATACTTTTAATATTTACATTTTATATTACAGGAGTAACTCAACAGTGATAAATTGATATGTTTATTTCCTACTTTGAACTATACTTTTCCTTATTTATACTATTGTGACTGAGGGTTCGGTTTAGGCCGAGAGTGCGACAGCAATGCCTGTCCATTTAGCCCGGCGATAGAATGAAATCTTTACTGTGCTTGCTAAACATTTACAGCCTAAGCATTTTCAAATATTCAAAAACTTACTTCACAGGTTCAAGAAGAGTGATCATTTATGTGAAAATCAGAGATGAAGAGTATAAGTGTGATGTAATGGCTTGAACTTGTATTTATTATTATTTGTACTATTATTATTACAATGTTTGATTAATCAGTTATCAGAGAATGATAAACAGAGAGGAATTGTGAAGGAATTTTCCTTTATGGACAGTAATCAAACAGTGAGACATAGATTCAGATGTATGTATTATATGTTTTCTTCTAGTTAGATAAGCATTCTTTGTGTGATGATTTACTATGATTGAGAAGTGATAGAGGTAAGGAAACGCAGATGGTCAAGGGGCATTTGCCTCCCTTTTCTGTATAACCATTAATCGGTAAACAAACTGGTATCTTTCCCTCTAGAGGAGGGAAGGAGGAGGCCTTGGAAGGAAAGGACTATAAAACAGACCAAAACTGCTTTCCCTTAGCTCGCTCTCTTGCTCTCTTGCTACTTCTTATCTCTGGCTCTCTTCTTATCTATCTCTATTTCTCTCTCGCTCCTGACTGACTTACAGCTATGTGTGTTAGAACTGAGGAGATCTTCTCTTGCAAGAGAATAAACACTTTATTATTATAATTTGGACTCAGAGTGTCTCTTACTCAGTGATGATGTTTGTTAGAGAGAAAATTGCCACAACAAGGGCAACAGAAGTAAAGTAGAAATTAAGCACTACTGGGGTCCCTTTTTATGTTATAAATGTCCAGTATGCATGTACTGAAGAGATGACGAGTGGCTCACCTCAATTGAGCAAAACAAAACAGACAGGGTTAAGGACCTAAGGAGCCGGAGATTTTCATCTCGGCGCTATTTGAAGAAGCTGTTTAAATTTGAAATGAATCACTTTACCCAGACTCTTCAGGAGACTTAACATGGAAGGCAATGAGTGTAAAAACCCTGCTTTGCAAACTGATCTAAAACCAAGGTCTGGGACGGTGCCTTCACCTTCTCTTGGGCTTTCGCTGGGAAAAACTTAATTCAGTATGCAAGTCAGCACTTTGATCAAATCCCCCATGATTTGTCTCATTCGTTTGTGCTTTGTATCATCGGTTGTTTTTCGGATTTGTGTTTACACATTTTTTATTACTTTATTAACAGTAAAGTTAAATAAGGATTTCAGCAGATGTGCTGTGAGTTTTCTACAAGTACTGAGGTGTTTAGAGATGTACATAGTTCTCTGCTAAAAGAGCCATTTAAATTAACCATAAATATAGCACATAATGAAATTTTTCATTGCAGCTAGATACTTTTCAAAGGCCATTGTGTAATAAAAGCTGTGCTATTTTCATTCATTGAGCATCATAGGACGATACAGCATTACATTTGGTCTTCAGTGGACTTAAGGAACTGACCCAATCCAGTTAATTCACATATTTCAACCCATGCCATGTGTTTTTAAGGAATGTGTAATGAGGAATGCCTGGGGTTAGGAATTATGTTCTTGGATATTCCAGCTCTGCTTTAACACACCTGCTTATAAATTGTCTATTGCGCTCAGAGACCTAGAGCATTTTAATTTCACTTTATTCATTTTATGATAAGCGTTTAAATACAAAACAATTGCAAACTTTAGCTTCTTACCATTGAAGTTGAAGCTAACTTATTTAATGCATATTTTAATTTCTTCACAAAAATGTGTTTGAGATCAAACTGTATCAGGCAGACCTCTAGACCCCCTAGGATTTATGGACCCCTTTTTGAAGATTCTGTTCATCGTTTAATTCCCTGAAACTGCTGAAGCTCAAAACTAATTGTTTATTTGTTTGCGAGTTGTAACTTTTGACATCTGATTAATGGCTCACAGCTGCCTCCGTGTTTAGTCTGGGGATCTAATGTTACATGATCTGATATGGTTAACCTTCTTTCTTCTTCTCCTGAGATATGCATCCCTAACAAGTCAGCTTATAGCTTTCATGTTTCATATATCTGTGTATCCACTGCCTTTTAGGATACCAAAGTCAAATGGGCCTTGATCTCTGATCAAGGATTGAGATAAATTAAGCTTGGGCACATAACGGACTGTGGCCATGTTAAGAGGTTAATTAAATGAGCCTGTCTCCATATGCTATCGTGTTTGCTTTTCTGTTCCGTTGTCATAAAACCCACTGACACTGTGGAGAACTAGCGAATGTTCTCTGCTTGTTCCTTTGGTGCCACAGGATCATTAGAGCAAATACTTGTGTGCTTTTATCATGGGTGCAGGGTGTTCTGGGACAGAACTTTATGGTGTTTTTTAGGTGTCACTCTGACAGCACATGCCCTACTTGTACCGTCTCTGTACAGCACAATATGACTAGCTTGTTTGTTTGTCCTAAAGTGTGGTGCCATATTGTTTAAAGTGAACCAGTTTTTTTTATATCCTTTTCATTACAATAACATTTCATTTCAATGGTTTATGATAATACATGTTTATAAATGGTAAAACTGTCAGTTGTTTTTAGTGAAAATTAGGCATCATCACATTATAATGTACACTTATAAATATATATATATTTATTGTTAATTGAACAAAGATTATTAGAGTATATTTGATAAAATATTATTTCAGTCTTTCTACCTAAAAATAAATGTCAAATTTAATATCTTATGTTTCTTTGTAATTTTTTATAACATTTAACAACAATTTCTGGATGAAAATTGTTTCTACTCCAAACATTTTTCTCAGTGTACAGTTTGAAAAAAAAAGTATATTAATTTTCATATTTTCTAAATATTGCATTTAACAATGTTATTAAATTAACAGTTTTTACAAAGTTGGAAGATAAATGTAAAAATAAGGGGAAAACACTATTACAGTAAATAGGCCTACCTGATATTTGTTGGTGTTGGATATAGGCCCTACTGTATATCCAATATAAACTGATACCTCTAAATAAATAAATAAATGAATATCAGGCAATACAAAAATATGGTGCATACTTTTGTATAAATATATTTTGAAAGGCTTCAGTGATGTAGCGCTTGAGATTTGTATGTTTTTTTTCCCCCAAAGTTAATTTTTTTGCAGTTATAGGAGGACGTGCATGATTTGCAACAAAAACATGACAATAATAGAGTTGAGCCGGATACTCGGCTGAAACGAGTATCCGGTACGGATAAAGCACTTTTGCCGAGTACGAGTATCATACGAGTAATACGAGTCAATATCTGTGCTCGGATTGAATAAACATTCTCATTGGGTAGCTGACTGTGTCTGCGTTCTCTGATAGGCTAGTCACAGCGCCCCTCCCCTACACACATACAGATTTAGGGCCCGTTCAAATATCGCGCCTAAAAACGCGTGGAAAACGCTAGGCACGCTGCTTTCTCCTTTTTTCCAAAGCGTTCGGGCGGTTGCGCTCCGGAGGCATTTGACGTTGCTAACGCCGGTTTCACACTGCAAGCGTAAGCAGGGCGTAAGCAGCGCGTATTTTTTTTCGGCGCCCATGTTAACGGATGAGAGCGTTCACACAGCACGCAGGGGCGGCGCGGCAGCGCGTAGCAGGAGCAGAGCAGGAGCGGCAGTGCCGCGATCGTTTCGGCGCTGAGTCTATTTTTGCTGCGCCGCTAACGCTGAATTAAAGTGACAGGACATTATTTATGATCGACACTCAAAAAAAAAACATATTTAAAGTTTGTAAATGGGATGTAATGTATTTTAAACAGTTACCATGAAGTTCAACAATTTCATAGCAAGTTGTAATATATATTATGTAGTTTATAGGCCTATATGTTGGCACAGGCATCATCAACAAACGCACGTGACAGCGCCCGGTGTAGCCAGACGGGGGTCTTCAGAGTACGCTTGGAAGATTACATAATGGACGACACTCGTCTCATCGTAGAAGTGGAAAAACAAAAAGTTATTTATGAAACCAAAAATGTAATGTATAAGGACTTACAAGCCAAAGAAAAGGCATGGGATGCAGTGGATTGATCATTTGATAATACACGAAGTGACAAACGAATAAATACATATTCTAATACGTCACATAAATACTCCACATGTAGCTACACCATATAAGTCTATGATATGGGTGACTTGTTTGAAAGTGTGTTTTTCGTGTGTTTGCTAATATCCCTATTAAAACGTTTACACATAGTGTTAATAAAGACATTTACGATGCATGTTGAAGATGTTATCATGGAGATTGCTTGTAAATCTGCTGTTTATGAGTATGTTTATCAGATATTGCTTCATTATTAAATAAGCATTCGTCAGCAGGCATTATGAAGAGGTTTGCTAATAAATGTTAAATGTTGAATAAAGATGCTAAATATGTCAACATTGTAGATGTAATCTTTTGACCAAAACTTCAAAGGCATGTCATTCTCCTATAATTAATGTGTTTTTTTACAAAGGACTAGTCATTTTGCGTTGGCAGATGGTACGTCATTTTTAATGTTTTTTCTTTTAAAGACCAAAAGTACAATCTGTCCAATCAGTACAACTTTTTACAATCTGTAAATAACAATCAATACACACAAACATAAAGAACAGCAGCTAAAAGTATATATGTGCAAAAAGAAAGTTCTGGTTACAAGTACAAACCTTTAAAATATTGACCATATTCAATATAAACACAATGTATAAAATAACTATAACATTTCTGCTATGGTCAGTTATTGGTTTTTGCTGTTCCGTTGCCTGGAGGCACCCAAAATCTACGTCGTATCCTTCTTCGTAATCTCCGTAGTAACAAATACAGCGCAATTGCCTTTCTTCTATCTACAATACGTACTGCACATAAACACAGATGCACATGTACAGTGTAAATAAAACAAATACAGTAATATAAACTATTATAATAATAAATCAAGACCAATTGTATTTAAAATTAGATTCGAATTTGCCCATTCTGTACAAAAGACGCTGTTCAGCCGCGCGCTACAAACGCTACAGGTGTGAAAGGGCAATGGGCGCGCGCTGCTCCTGCTCTGCATACGCACCGCTTCTGCGCTGCTTACGCCCTGCTTACGCTTGCAGTGTGAAACCGGCGTAAGCAACCATCAGCTGCGCTCTCCGTTACAAGAAGGACATTTCGTCACATGACCCGTGGTGCGCTTGCGGCATTCTGAAAAGTTGAGATGTTTTTCTAGTTGCGCGCTGGACGCCTTGCAAAAAACGGCGTCGCGCACGCGACGCGCCGCTTCCATTATGAGCGCGCATACCGGCGTCTACATTTGAAATAACGAACTTGAGCACGCAAAAGACACGATATGTGAGCGGCCCTTATTGTGTTGCTGTGTCGCTCTGCTCACTCACACAGAACACTGAGAAGAGAACAGCGCTCTCTCTGTCTCTCCCTCAGTCACTCAGGTTTTGCGGGTTTTTCCGTTAACGTTTAGGGTTTCTTCAGCTTCAGGTTTGTTTTTACTTTGGTTTGTAGTACTTACTTATTAACCAGTAGGGGTTTGGTGCGTGGGGTTTGTTCAGGACGTGGTGCTTGGTAGAATGCGACTTGCGTCTCTGCCTGTCGGAGATTTTTTTTTCCTTTTTTAAACCGTCAGCTGGCTCTAACCAGTTTTTTTTTTACTTCACGCACTGAGTGTCTTGAGAAGACACTTTCTTGCTGTATTTCATAAAAAGGAAGTAGTGGTATAAAACTATATTACAAATTAATTAGCTACACACACACACACACACATAGGTGTGGAAATAAAAAATATCACTGATCATAAAAAATTTAAAGTTAAAAGAAAGTTATGTTGAGATGAAAACTCATGTTCATTACATTTTACTTCATAATTGCAACCGCATGTGTTGTATTCATTGTTGCAAAACTTGTTCTGTATATAGTTCGTTTGTTGTCGTGATCAAAACCATTGATCTGAAGCTCAATGCTGAAGCTGTCATGTAAATAGTTTTCTAATCAGCAATAAATATAACAATTTCTGATCAACCCATATCAATTGCATGCTTAAAATAACATACCGGTTAAAGCCCCGCCCATTTCAAGACAACCCGACCCACTTCCAGGTTAAATCCCGCCCACTTCCGGGTTAGGCCCCGCCCAGTCCGAGTACAGATACAGATACAGATAATTCATATGTTTAACAGATACAGATACAGATACAGATAATGCTGTACTCGCTCATCCCTAGCAAACACACAATGCACTTGACATTGACAGGTGGAAGCCTATGACGTAAGCAAATGAGTGTCTGCAGGAATAAAAGGGCGCCTGTGGAACACGTCATGCTCTTTGTTGTCTTCAGGGGACATTTGTTTCTGAAGTGTGAGTACTATGTCTGTTGTGAAACGCTTTAGGAGGTGTGCCGATCCGTGTCAGCGCTTTCTGACACCAGATGAAACACACGACTTATGCGTTATGTGTTTGGGCGAAGAGCGGAACGGAGAACAGAGCACGAACCCCCTGAGGCGGTAACTGAGTGTGTGCCGCACCACAGATTTGGCTCTAAAGGCCACCAAACAAATGGCTGCCGTGATTGTTAGGTCGATGGCTGGCAATGGTGGCCACTGAGAGACATCTGTTAGTGAACCTGGCGGACATCGGGGAGAAAAGCATTCTTCTCAATGCGCCGGTTTTGCCTTTTTGGAATTGTTCGGCACATCCGTTGAGACGGTGATCGGTAAAATTCAAGGAGGCGAAGGCGCGCTCAGCAGCATATAATCATGAATAACGCGCCGGTCTGAGTCTGAGTCTGAACACCGAGGGGGACCTGGCCCATCCTGGTCTGCGGGCCAGAGATAGGTCCAGCTGAATAGCCCCGTGCACTTAACAGTGAACTCTGTGATCTGGTACCGGGTTTAATGTAAGTGTATGTTTTAACCTGGATTGAGTGTTTCTAGGCTTCCTCTCGTGTAAGAGAGTCATTCTGCTGAAGCCTCCGCTCTCCAGAGCTCCGCTTAGACAGCACGACTAGTACGTATTATGCTATTGTACTATTGTGAGCCTTGCTAGCTGTCTCTAGCGCTGAGTGTAGTTAGGTCTCTTCTCACTTTAGAGAGTTGTTCTGCTGAGTCCGCCACTCTTAAGAGCCCCTCAACTAGGGTTGAGTGTTGTTAGGCTTCCCTCTCATTTAGAGAGTCGTTCTGCTGAAGCCTCCACTCTTCAGAGCTCCGTCACTGGCAGTGATAGGAGTATGTAGGTCTTTTTTGAGCCTCACTAACTGCCTCTGATGTTGAGTGTAGCCAGGTCTCCTCTCACTTTAGAGAGTCGTTATGCTGAGACCTCCACTCTTAAGAGCTCCCCTACCCGGATCGAGTGTTGCTAGGCATTCTACTGAAGCCTCGGCTCTCCAGAGCTTCGCTTAGACAGCACTATTAGTATATAGGCTCTATTGTGAGCCTTGCTGGCTGTCTCTAGCGTTCAGTGTAGTCAGGTCTCCTCTCGCTTTAGAGAGTCATGATGCTGAGACCTCCACTCTTAAGAGCCCCTCAACTAGGGTTGAGTGTTGCTAGGCTTCCTCTCGTTTAAGAGAGTCATTCTGCTGAAGCCTCCACTCTCCAGAGCTCCGCTTAGGCAGCACCATTAGTATGTAGTCTCTATTGTGAGCCTCGCTAGCTGTCTCTAGCGCTGAGTGTAGTCAGGTCTCCTCTTGCTTTAGAGAGTCGTTATGCTGAGACCTCCACTCTTAAGGGCCCCCCAACTAGGGTTGAATGTTGTTAAGCTTCCTCTCGTTTAGAGAGTCGTTCTACTGAAGCCTCCATTCTTCAGAACTCCATCCCTGGCAGTAAAAGGAGGTAGGCTCTTTTGAGCTTCACTAACTGCTTCTGGCGTTGAGTGTAGCCAGGTCTCCTCTCGTTTAGAGAGCCGCTATGCTGAGACTTCCACTTTTAAGAGTTCCCCTACCTGGATCGAATGTTGATAGGCTTCCTCTTGTTTAAGAGAGTCATTCTGCTGAAGCCTCCGCTCTCCAAAGCTCCGCTTAGACAGCACTATTAGTATGTAGGCTCTATTGTGAGCCTCGTTAGCTGTCTCTAGCGCTGAGTGTAGTCAGGTCTCCTCTCGCTTTAGAGAGTCGTTATACTGAGACCTCCACTCTTAAGAGCTCCCCTACCCAGGAGAGCTCCCCTACCTGGATCGAGTGTTGCTAGACTTCCTCTCGTTTAAGAGAGTCATTTTGCTGAAGCCTCCACTCTCCAGAGCTCCGCTTAGGCAGAACGATTAGTATGTAGTCTCTATTGTGAGCCTCGCTAGCTGTCTCTAGCGCGGAGTGTAGTCAGGTCTCCTCTCGCTTAGAGAGTCATTCTGCTGAAGCCTCCACTCTCCGGAGCTACGCTTAGGCAGCACTATGCACAGGCTCTTTCCTGAGCCTCTTTAGCTGTTTGTAGCATCGAGTGTAGAAGTCTCCTCTCAATCTAGAGAGTCGCTTTTCTGAGACCTCCACTCTGAGAGCCATACTCTGTTGAGCTAGTCTATGATGGCGAGCTTTGAGCTTGCCTGTAGAGAGGTTTTTTGACTCTAGATCTGCCTGGCAGGGATGGTGTTCCTCGAGTCTGTGACTTAGGAATCCAGCTATTCGGACACTCTTTCCCTCAGCATGGTGGCATTGATATAGCGTTCCCAGAGCGACCTCTAGAGGACGCAGCGTAGAGTTCGAAAGGGAGTTCGAAAGGGAACGTCTCTGGTTACACATGGAACCATGGTTCCCTGAGAATAGGAAACGAGACGCTGCGTCTCTTGGCCATGCTTAGGGCATTCCTGTCGGCGTCCCCTTTGAAAAAAAAGAGGATGACATGTTCCGCAGGCGCCCTTTTATTCCTGCAGACGCTCATTTGCTTACGCCTTAGGCTTTCACCTGCCAATGTCAAGTGCATTGTGTGTTTTGATTTCATGCTTCAGACACCGGTCACGCTGTAGGTGTTCCCATAGCGACCTCTAGAGGACGCAGTGTCTCGTTCCCTATTCTCAGGGACATTCTTGCTGACATGCAGTTGACATTATAGACTGTTGGCTTGTTATGCTTGTGATGGAGCAGAATCGGACTGATTTTGGTATAATAGAGAACACAGATGATCCTCGCTGTTCATATACCAAAACATTTATTGTTATTATTGTTAAAAAAATTTGTTAACCAATTCTTTCAACTATCCTTTGTGGTTTTATTTTTTTACAACAAAAACGAATTTCCCCACAACATTCTTGATGTGTCATTGCAGGTGCTGTGGTGTATTTACTGTATGTCTGCTCCACAAAGCCCATTTCCCACTGAAATTCCTGAACTTTTAACTCATGTTTAAGTATTTGAAGTGTCTAAGGCAGAAACTCCCTTGTTAAGACAAGCTTTTCTTTCATGGTCTTAATAGAGGATTAGAGGAATCCTCTGGCCAGAGCAGTCATCTGAATTTAATCCACCTTGCAAGATTGCCTTTAGTTGTCATAACCTGACAGTACGGAACAACAGAGACTGATGCAAAGCTCTAAATCAGCCATAGAGAATTCAAATATGTCAACCTGGTGTATTATCTACATCTAATGAAAATCTTTACATATAAACACTGGACAAAAAAAAAAAAACCTTGGACAATTGAGCAAAATTGACCTAGTTTGTCTGAGAAGGTTTTGCAGGCTCCTACATGTTATGAATACATTGGATATTGTCATTAAATAAGCAGATGAATGCTGAGGAAAACCTTTTGTTTTCATTCATTTTAATCCCTTTGTGTTATTGCCTGCTGACTAATTTTAATTGGAATATTTTAGCATGAGCATGGCTTCCTAAGGACTCTCCTTCATTTGAGCCCAGCATGTGCCAGATATTTAACCCTTTAAACTTTTTCTAATAGGAGAGGATTGTTGGCCTATCATAAAATACCTGCTTCACTCTAAACGTAGGTACTAGATGATATTTTAATGACAGTATATTTATTGAACAAAACATAATAATTTTATTTTTCAAAACAAACAGAAAATAGTTCTAACTTTGTTAAAGTGATTGTTTTGAACAAGTATTAACCTTTTCCCCGTGTGTGGGGTAAAAGGCTCCTCTTGCCACCTCATACATTTATACGTTTTTTAAGATTTTTAAACGAAATGTACAACTTGAATGATTTATTTTCACACAAAATCTGTTGCTCCATTAATGTTCAATACAACGTATATATTGTTCTGCAATTATACATTTTAGGCGCAGTGAATAGCACATTTTTTCTTAAGGTGGGCCTTTAGCCCCGTTTGTACCCTATAGTGTATAATGTATAACTCCAAGACTGGAGTAATGATGCTGAAAATTCATCTTTGATCACAGGAATAAATAGCATTTTAAAATATATTCAAATTGAAAGCAGTTATTTTAAATAGTACAAATATTTCACAATACTGCTTTTGCTGTATTTAGGATCAAATAAATGCAGGATTGGTGAGCAGAAGAGATTTATTTTAAAAACATTCAAAATATTAGGCTACTGTTCAAAATCTATTGACTGGTAGTATCATTGGATCTAGTTGTTTTGGATAAGAATACAATGTCAGGTCCGACAATGTAGTGTCTTTTTTCATTTAAATCTAGATTAATTTGCAATGGCCCATGGAAACCTCTATGAAAACACTAGACATGACTTGGTAAAAAAATTGCGGGGGATGAATTTAGGTTTTATTAAAAAGTGTTTATGTTTTCTCCACTTGTGGCACACACACACCTTAGGATAGGTTAGATGCCTGCCCCTGTTCCGAGTCCCTATCAAGCACTTTACCGATTCAACTGCTCTAGTCTCCTCCTCCTGCCTGGCTCTTTGACCCACATCACTCACCGCGGAGCAACTTTACCTGTTCTTGATAAAGCTGCTGTGAAAACGTGGGAAAAGCCAACGATGGAGAAGTTTGGGTATATTTGGGTATTGGGTAAGTGAAATAGTCATTAAAATAAAAATTAATACAAATATAATAATCACAGAAATAAAAGTATTTAAAATTGATTTAAAATGAATTTAAAACAGTTAAGAATAGAACATGATTATACATAAAATACAGCGCAGTCAGTTTGGACGTAGAACAGTGCTCATTCAACAAATGCACAGCTAAACAGATGAGTATTGAGTTTCGATTTAAATGTGGCTAATGTTTTAGCACTAAAAGCAGACTTTCTAACTGTTGAGTGGTCTGTTAGGTGAATATTCAGTGAGCATATCAGCAATGTATTTAGGTTCTAGGCCATTGAGTAATTTATAAACGAGTACAAGTACTTTAAAATAAATCCTAAATGTAACTAGAAGCCAGTGTAAGGATCTGAGGACTAGTGTGATGTGCTCGGATTTTCTGCTTTTAGTCAGTATCCTGGCAGCAGCATTCTGGATGAGCTTGCAGCTGTCTAATGGTCTTCTTTGGAAGGCCGGCGAGGAGACCATTACAATAATCCACCCTACTGGTTATAAAGGCATGAACAAGTTTCTCCAAGCCTTGACTGGAAACAAAACATCACATTTATGCTAAGTTTTTGAGATGATAGGATGCTGATTTAGTTATGGCTTTGACATGACTACTAAAACTAAGGTCTGTCTCCTGAATCCTCTGAAGATTTTTGACTTGACTTTTAGTTGTTTGACCCCTAGAGTTAATGTATGCATTCACCTTGAACTTCAAGGTGAAATTAACTTCATTTTGTTTCCAAATGCAATGACTTCAGTTTTCTCCTTGTTTAACTGAAGAAAGTTCTGGCACATCCGACTGTTAATTTAATCAATGCATTGGCAGAGGGAGTCAATGGGGCTATAGTCATTTGGACATAAGGCTAGGTAAATCTGGATATCATCAGCTTAGTTGTGATAGGCAATTTGGTTCTCTCTCATTATCTGACTTAGTGGGAGTTTATACAGGCTAAACAAGAGCTGTGCAATAATTGAGCCTTCTGGGACTGCATATGTCATTGACATCCACTTTGACTTATGCTCTCCTATACTCACATAATAACGTATCGCTTCTAAGTATGACCTGAATGTATGGAAGTACTGAAAGTATGACTGCTTTTTCAGAAGGGGCTTAATAACTGCAGTTTTCAGGGGGTTTGTAAAAGTCCAAGAGAGAAGTGAGGTATTCACCACTTCTAAAAGATCAGCTTCCAAACAATTAAGCACACTTTTGGAAAAAGATGTGGGAAGTGAATCAAGATAGCAGGTTGACGATTTAAGATGCTGTACTATTTCTTCCAAAATGTTGCTATCAATTTCTTCAGAAACAGACATAGTTGCTTCTTTTTGAAATTGCGATCGAATCTGTGTGACCTGATATTATTGATCTTCTCAGAAATGAAGGAAGCAAACTCATTGCATTTGCTCTCGGAGAGCATTTCACTGGGAATCTGACTTGGGGGGAGGGGATTGTCAGTCTCTCAACAGTATCAAAAAGAGTGTGAGTGTTGTTTTACGTTACTGTTTATAAGGATTGAGAAGAAGTTCTGTCTAGCTGTGTCACGAAACAGAAGCTCGAGATCCAATAGCGAGTGAAAATAGACTTCTCTGCTTTAATCTGGCATCCACCCGAATAGCCAGACTGACTAAACCATCCAGCGACGTAGGTAACTCCAGTGCGTAGATCTCGTCCTTGACATAATCGGCAAGTCCATGAAAAAACATATCCCACTGCGCTTCTGAATTCCAACGGCACTCTGCCGCCAAAGTGCGGAATTTATGGGAGAAATCAGTGGCGCTCCGATCTCCCTGCCGTAACTCCGCCAGAAAACGAGCCGAAAAGAAAAAGACCAATTCTTGGTCTTAAAGATATTGCTTTCATAAATAGGGCACTAGTGTTCTCTTTAATGCAACTCTTTCTGACAGAGACATATCTAGATTCAGTGGTAACATATAGATCCATATATCAAAGAAAATACAGAAGTGATCAGACAGTGCTACAACCTTAATAACGATGGATGAAATGTTTAGACCTCTACTGATGAGTAAATCTAGAGTGAGTCCATGATTGTGTGTGGGCCCATGCACATGGGGACTCAGGTCAAAAGTAATTTATTTAGTAGTTTTTATTTCTGCATTATCTATGTGAATTTTTAAATCCCTTGCGATAACAAAACAGTCAAACTCTGAGGAAATCATTGACAATAGTTCTGTGAACTCTTCAACAAAGGCTGGAGAGTATTTTGGAGGCCTGTAAATAAGTATAAACAGAATGCGTGTACCTTTCAGCAAAATACCGATGTATTCAAAAGACAAATACTGACCAAATAACAGTTGCTTGCATTGATAAACACCTTTAAACAGAGCAGCTACACTTCCACCTCTCCTAACAGTCCTGCAGACACTTATAAAATTAAAGTTAAGAGGGGCTGTTTCATTTAGGACTATTGCACTGTAGCTGTGTTCTAGCCATGTTTCATTTAGAAACATAAAATCCATAATTTGTGGTTATTAATTAATTGATCAGAAATGATTATTATTTTAGTGAGTAAATGTTTAAAAATGCTAACTTGAAGGAATTACATTTTGCCTCTAAAGCAAGCTTAGATTGATGCATTATAGGCCGCAGATTAGATGGGTCAGACGTACGCTTGAAAAGGCCTCAGACTTTCCATCACGTGATAAAACAGAAATAGAGGAGGCTAAAGGCACACTGGCCTCCCGCTTGTTCTGTAAACATTTGTGTAGTTGCACAAGTTGCTGCTATCAAAGCGGGGACCGACACATATCACTGAGAGCTGTTATCAGTTTGTAATGAAGTTCTTAGATCGGGCAGAAGGAGGCGGGAACATTTAAGACTTTAATAATAAAATAACCAAACACAAAATAAAAGCGGCAGCCCCTCACAGATGTCTGATGCACACAAAATATAAATAAAAGTTCAGGCCTGGTCCTCTCTCATCTTTCACTGTCGTCACTCCTCCTTTTATTCTTCCGAATCTCCTCCGTGGGACTCGAGACCGGTGATTGGCACAGGTGTTCATTATCATTTACTCACCGGCCTCGCTCCGTTCCAACGGCTCTCAGCCCCGCCCCACTTGTCACATACCATAGACCCATAGTTCCTCACAGGCCGAGGGGTACCCTCGAGACTGCGCTCTACTCCCCACATCCCCTCCTCCCGGGGGGGTCCCGTCAGGGCTGCTGCGGCGTACCTGGGGGTAAGGACAGACGAGGTGAGAGAAAAAGAGACGGAAGGATGAGGAGAGACAGAGACGACAGAAAAAAAAAGATCTCGGTCTGGTTTTCGGACACACTGCCGCTCGGTCCTCAACCAGCTGAGAGGCTCTCACTCGCGGTGCCATGCGATGGTACTGGACATCTTTGGTGAACGGCCCGATGCTCCTCCGCTTCCTTGCAGATGGCGATGTCTCCTCCAGTCAAGGGCAGCCGGCAGCGAGTTCCCCATTCCATGCTCCTCTTCAGACAAGGCACACGACAGCAGGCTTTGGCGCCGACTCCTCCGCTCCCTCTCGGACAGCAGCCACCCCTCCTCGACCCAGTACTGGTAAGAGTACAGTTTTCTATATATTATCATGGCGAGCACTAGCAAGACGTTTAAGAAGTGTATAGATCCGTGTCCTCGCTATTTGACACCCGATGACACACACAATCTTTGCGTTTTTTGTTTGGGCGAGGAGCACGCACGCAATGTTCTCGAGGGGGAAATCTGCATGCACTGTGAGCTGTTTTCTATGAAAAAGCTCCGCTCTCGTCTGTCCCTCTTTCCGAGGAAAGAGCAGCAGCCGTCTGCTTCCCGCGATTCGGGACCCCTGTCGAGGCACGGAGGATAATTAAATTGTGGGGTTCTCAGTTGGATCTGGCGGATGAGTTAAAGAGGGAGCTTTCCTTTCACGTGCGTCGGCCGAGAACGAGGGCGAGCCGCTGGTTTGTGATTGGATTGTGAGATGCGATCTTTCTGACATCATCCGATTCAGCGGCAAGTGCTCTGCTGGATTATGCCCAGGAAGAGCAGGATATGTTTGAGGGCGAGGAAGTTGAGACTGAACCCTCTCAATCCTCCTGCCCTGCGTATGACGAGTTATTGGAGGTTATGGAGCGTCAAAAAAACAAAAACCATAAATTCTGACCATAAACCTCCAGCTCGAGTTTGCCTTCCTTTTCTTCCTGATCTCCATGCGTAGTTTGAGAAGGAGTGTACAATTTTTTTTTTTGCCATTTGTTCTCACATTCATAGGTTTCAGCATTCTAGTTATGCTGACATTGAAGGGATGCGTGAAAATGGCTATGAGGGAATGCCCTCTGTGGAAGAGACGATAGCCAGCTATCTCACTGTGGGCGAGGCATCCTCTCTCAAGGCTCCCTCCTTGCCATCTAAGCCCCTCAATCTCACTTAAATGGCAGGGCATATGCAGCAGCAGGTCAGACCGTCGCTTCGTTGCACACTATGGCGGTGCTTCAGGCGTACCAGGCTGATCTGCTGAAAGACCTGGATATGGGTTTCCAATAAAGTCCAGGTCTGAGCCCGAACAATGCATCTCGATCTGGGGATCAGAGATGGGCTCAGAAGGCTAGTGCCGCGACTCGTACCCTTCCCCCACCTGCGGGTAGGGCTAGAGGTAGGCATGGGTCAGAGAGAGGCAAAACCTGAGGGAGGTGTTCCAGACGAGGCGTCCTAAACAACACTCTCGTCCGGACCAGAGTAAAAACATCTACTCCTTTCCCTTAGGGGGCATCTGCCCTCATCTTCCTCTCTAATTCCCCTGCAACCACCATTAACTCCACCTGACCGAGGTTAGGTGGAAACTTCCTGCGCTTAATATTGAAGTCTCTATACTGGACTTGTTTTGATGATGTTTTAGGTTAAGTTCTATGTTTCCTAGAAACTACGTTACTGATGGTCCGGACCTGACTCTTCGGACTTCGTTCTGGGACTAACCTCAAGCGCAGGAACCAATGGATGAGTACGATCCATTTCTAAAGGCTATCGGCTATCGCAGTGATTACCGCACTCGTTGATACTAGATCCAGGCTAGGATGAGAGCCCTGTTCCAACTACCTCTGTGATAGGTCGCACTCCTTGTTGGTCGAGCTAGCATTGCTCCCCTCACCTTGGAGGGTCACCTATGAGCATGCCGCTCCCTTCTGAGCAGTGTTGGTAGAGCTAGCACTGCTCCCCTCACCACAGAAGGTCACCTATGAGCATGCCACTCCCTTCTAAGCGTCTGAGTTCCCTCTCATTCTGAGGAATGAGTTCTTCGCTCTCCAGAGCTCCTTATTGGTCGAGCTAGCACTGCTCCCCTCACCATAGAGGGTCACCTATGAGCATGCCGCTCCCTTCTGGGCGTCTGAGTTCCCCCTAATTCTGAGGAATGTGTTCACCGCTCTCCATCGCTTCTTCTTGATCAAGCTAGCATTGCTCCCCTCACCATAGAGGGTCACCTATTAGCATGCCGCTCCCTTCTGAGCGTCTGAGTTCCCTCTCCTTCTGAGGAATGAGTAGTTCTCCACTCCCCAGAGCTCTGTGATAGGTCGCTCTCCTTGTTGGTCGAGCTAGCATTGCTCCCCTCACCTTAGAGGGTCACCTATGAGAATGCCGCTCCATTCTGAGTGTTGTTGGTAGAGCTAGCATTGCTCCCCTCACCATAGAGGGTCACCTATGAGCATGTCCCTCCCTTCTGAGTTCCCTCTCATTCTGAGGAATGAGTTCTCCACTCTCCAGAGCTCATTGTTGGTCGAGCTAGCACTGCTCCCCTCACCATAGAGGGTCACCTATGAGCATGCCACTCCCTTCTGAACGTCTGAGTTCCCTCTCATTCTAAGGAATGAGTTATTCGCTCTCCAGAGCTCCTTGTTGATCGAGCTAGCATTGCTCCCCTCACCTTAGAGGGTCACCTATGAGCATGCCGCTCCCTTCTGAGTGTCTGAGTTTCCTCTTATTCTGAGGAATGAGTAGTTCTCCGCTCTCCAGAGCTGTCATAGAACGTTGTCAAATCCATGTTATGGTAATTACACACGCTAAGGCTCTGTGCACTTTCTAAAATCCACCAAGTGGTAAGATCGCACATCAAGTGTTCTGCGTTTTTTCTAAAAACCTGTACAGTAGGGTTACACGCTGTAGCTTTGTGCCCTTTCTTTGAGTTGGTCAGGCCCCGGTTTGTGCCTTGGGCCCCACTTTTTGTCCTAATATTTTGGGTTTGAACAGTGTGTCGCTACCAAAGGGTCTGTTGAGACAGTTCCCTTAGCGAGCTCATGCAGAGCAAGCGGTAGCCCCTAGATGACTGGCCAGGACCTAGTTATTACCACTAGGCGCTTGGCCATATCCCCTTAAAGGAATCTTTTTCTGATTCCAAGCCTTTGAGCTCTGCCCTGGGTCCGGTTGTTCCGGCACCTAACAGGTAAAGTTTTAGGGTATGCAGCTCGGGTCTTTGGCCGAAGGGGATAAGCTCACTGACAACCATCAACCGTCCCAGGGACAACTCCCTTAGCCTGATGGAGTTGGCTTAATGCTCGCTTTTTGTATGAAATTGGCTTGCGCTCCCCTCAGCATTTTGGCGTGGGTAATCGTTCCCCATGGCGACCCCCTAGGGGATGCAGTTCGAAGTTCCCATGAAGGGGAACATCTCAAGTTACGTATGTAACTATGGTTCCCTGAGTGGGGAACAAGACACTGCGTCCCCTAGGCTGTGTGCCATGCATCGGACGCAAGCTTCAGACGAAGAAGTGGATGATGTATTCTCCCGGCGCCCTTTGTACTGTGGTCGCGCCGGTAGTGACGTCATAGACTGTCGCCGGCCAACAAGTTGTGTTTTTGTATGTATGGTTCAGACGCGAGTCACGCTGATGGTGTTCCCCATAGCGAACCCTAGGGCATGCAGTGTCTCGTTCCCCACTCGGGGAACCATGGTTACATACGAAACCTATTCCCAGAGGAACGAGACGCTGCATCGATGATGCTTTGGGAATGCCCCTGTGTTCCCACGCTCTAAAACATATGTGTAATTAGTCCAACGGAAAAATGAAACGTCACGGGTTGGGTGACGTGGAGACCAGAGAGCTTAAAAGCGCATCTGGAACGAGCAATGTAAGCATCTGAAAAATCGAAGCAAGTCGCTCACAGGGATGCAAGAAATATGGCATGCGATGCAGCGTCTCGTTCCTCGGGGAACCATGGATACATAGATACCTGTTTGTCCATGCTGCTGAGAGGTTTGTAGCTCCGTGTAGCTTCACTTCTCTGTTTAATATATATCTTATTTTCACTCTCTGTTGTTTAAGTAGTAAAATATAACTTAACTCCAACCAGATTTCTGATATCTATCAAAACTAATCTGACAGGAGCCAGAGCGCCTGACATCTTGGCAAATTTAAAAGTGCTGGCTAATGCTAAACGTAAATTCAGTAAGATTGTCATCCACGTCGGCGCCAATGATGTCCGATTTTGCCAGTCAGAGATCACTAAAAATAATGTTAAAGAGGTGTTTGAACTTGCAAATATGATGTCAGCCACTGTAATATGCTCTGGCCCGCTCCCTGCTTACCGGGGCGATGACATTCATAGCAGACTGTTGTCACTCAATGGCTGGATGTCTAAGTGGTGCCCGCAGAATAACATAGGTTTTATAGACAATTGGACAAGTTTTTGGGGTAGACCTGACCTGTTGAAAAGAGATGGTCTTCATCCCTCCTGGGGTGGTACCGCTCGTCTCTGACATATAGTCTTAGAGTTCGTACTTGACTAACTGGGGCCCAGGTTAGGAAGCAGACAGACTGGCTAAACCGACCGTCTGCTAGCCGCCTCACGTCACAAAAGTCAGTTAATTCTCAGTACATAGAGACCCTTTCACCTAGATATCACACTATACAGACTGTGTCTGTTGCCCGAACTAAAAAAAAATAATAATTCCAAACCAGTTTATGAGTAACAACTCAATTGATGTTCAACAAATTAAAAATGTATATAACACTGAGAAACAACTGATAAAGCTTGGCTTATTAATATCAGGTCTCTTTCTACGAAAGCGCTTATTGTAAATTATATGATCACTGGTCATAAACTAGATGTGCTCTCTTTGACAGAAACCTGGCTGAAACCAGATGAATACACTATTTTAAACGAGTCTACTCCCCAAGATTACTGTTATAAAAATGAGCCACATTCAAAAGGTAAAGGGGGAGGTGTTGCTACAATTTATAGCAATATTCTCAATATTTCTCAGAAGACAGGCTTTAAGCATAACTCATTTGGAGTAATGGTGCTTCATTTAACATTATCTAGAGAAAAAAAGTATTAATGAAAAATCCCCAGTGATGTTTGTACTGGCTACTGTAAACAGGCCACCAGGGCACCATACAGACTAATTCAAGAATTTGGTGATTTTCTATCAGAATTAGTGCTGGCTGCAGATAAAGTCTTAATTGTGAGTGATTTTAATATCCACGTTGATAATGAAAAATATGCATTAAGATCAGAATTCATAGACATTCTGAACTCTATCTGGGTTAGACAACACGTGTCAGGACCTATTCATTGTCGAAATGATTTAATACTGTCATATGGAATTGATGTTCATGGTGTTGAAATTCTGCAGAAAATCGATGATATATCAGATCATTATCTAGTCTTGTGTACACTCCATATAGCTAAATCTGTAAATTCCCTGTTACAAGTATCGTAGAACCATAACTTCTACCACAAAAGACAGCTTTGTAAGTAATCTTCCTGATTTATCTCAATTCCTCAGCATATCCAACAGCTCAGAAAAACTTGATGATGTAACAGAAAATATGTACTCTCTCTTTTCTAGCACTTTAGATATGGTTTCTCCTTTACGTTTAAGGAAGATTAAGGACAAGAGTCCAACAAATGGACTCGGAAAACCCGGAAAATGGAGCGCAGCTCGAGGAAAATTTTGTATTTCTTGGTGGGAAAGTACCCTATCCTACAGAAAAGCAATAAAAACTGCTAGATCTGATTATTTTTCGTCTCTTTTAGATGAAAAAACACAACCCCAGGGATTAATTCAATACAGTGGTAAAATTAACAAACAATAAAGCATCAACAGGTGTTGACGTTTTCCAACAACACAGCAGTAATGACTTTATGAACTAATTTACTTCCAAAACTGATACTAATAGAGATCAAATTGTAACCATGCAGCCATCAGCTACAGTATCACATCAAATATTGCACTGTAGATCCCATGAGGAACAATTCCACACATTCTCTACTATAGGAGAGGAATAATTGTATAAACTTGTTAAATCAGCTAAACCAACAACATGTATGTTAGACCCCATTCCATCTAAACTACTAAAATATGTGCTTCCAGAAGTCATAGATCCTCTTTTGGCTATTATTAATTCAACATTGTTATTAGGATATGTCCCCAAAACCTTTAAATTCGCTGTTATTAAGCCTCTCATAAAAAAACAACTTGACCCCAAAGATATAGTTAATTACAGACCGATCTCGAATCTGCCTTTTCTGTCAAAGATACTAGAACATATAGTATCCTCACAATTAAATTCCTTCTTAGAGAAAAATTATATCTGTGAGGACTTCCAGTCAGGATTTAGACCATCTCATAGTACTGAAACTGCTCTCATTAGAGTGACAAATGACTTGCTCTTGTCATACGATCGTGGTTGTATCTCTCTATTAGTGCTACTGGATCTTAGCACTGCGTTCGACACTATCGATCACAACATTCTTTTGAATAGAGTAGAAAACTTTGTTGGCATTAGTGGAAGTGCACAAGCATGGTTCAAATCGTACTTATCCGACCGCCATCAGTGAATGAATAGGTATCATATTGACCACAAGTGCAGTATGGAGTACTTCAAGGCTCAGTACTAGGGCCATTACTTTTGACATGTTAGATGTTACCCTTGGGAAATATCATCAGGAAACATGGGGTTAGCTTTCACTGTTATGCTGATGATACTCAGCTCTAAACTTTTTCGCGGCCTGGTGAAACACACCAAATTAAGAAACTTATGGAATGCATAGTTGATATAAAAAATGGAGGATGAGTTATTTCTAATAACCTAGAATGCTGTCTAACACGTGATGGCTGCTCTGTCGATTCTTCGTCATCAGTCAGGAACCTAGGTGTGCTATTTGATAGCTATCTCTCCTTTGACAGCCACGTTTCTAGCATTTGTAAAACAAAATGTTTTAATCTTAAAAATATATCTAAACTGAGACTTGTGCTCTCAATGTCAAATGCAGAAATGTTAAGTAATGTGTTTATGACCTCAAGGCTAGATTATTGTAATGCTTTAATGGGGGGATGTTCTGCATGCTTAGTAAACAAATTACAGATGGTTCAAAATGCAGCAGCTGGAGTCCTTACTAGAACCAGGAAGTAAGACCACATTAGCCCGGTTCTGTCAACATTGCACTGGCTCCCTATTAAACATTGTATAGACTTTAAAATCTTGTTAATTACTTATAACGCCCAGAATGGTTTAGCTCCTCAGTACTTGAGCGAGCTCTTATCCCTTTATACTCCTCCACGTCCACTGCGTTCTCAAAACTCTGGCCATTTGATAATACCTAGAATATCAAAATTAACTGCTGGCGGCAGATCCTTTTTCTATTTAGCACCAAACTCTGGAACAATCTACCTAAAATTGTCCGGGAGGTAGGGAAGGCAGGGAAGGTAGGGATCGTGAACACTTCTCTTAAAATACGATGTACTTTTTACATCATAAAAGATTGAAATATACGCTAATATTAGTCTGTTTCCTTCTTTTTCCGAGGTCACCGTAGCACCTGATCCCGGCCCTTATCCAGCCCAGATGGTCACTGCAGTCATCAGATTCAGTCCGTATCCAGATCAGATGGTGGATCAGCACCTAGAGACAACCTCTACAGCCCCTACAGCTCTGAATGTCAGTGGAGTCCAGAACACGTAGATGAGCCCCAGAGACATCCCATAAACAGCCATCTGGAAAAGATCACTGGAACCAGTTGAGCCCTTACAATCTGACTTTGCTGCAGTTGGAACAAACTACTGATTCGTCTGGCCAGATGGGAACAGCTGCGTCGATGACGCTTTGGGAATGACACTGCCCATGCCACCATACTGACAAATGCCTGTCTAGTGGGAAATCACGGCGAAAGAAAGATGCTAAGAAAAATGCACCTGAAAGTCTGAAGCAGTACCATATTTCTCATGGCCTCAAGTACAACGAAAGAAACTTATACCAATGGGTAACACCCCTAATGACTGACCACCCAAAGGGACGTGGTAAGCATGGCTACCACGAACACTCTAAAGGTGGAGGGGGTCCAACCTGCGGAAAATAGTTACTGCAGGAACTCCAGAACTAACCAACAGTGCACTTAACTGGGGGCAGCTGACGATTTACGTACCATGAAGTGAACAATCCACTTCAAGGACAGTTTCTGTTGAAACCTCAGTTGAGAGACCGGAAGCTATGAGTTGTGCCCCCTCACACCCAGCAAGAGCAGGGAAAACGAGCGATCTAAAATGCAGTATGCTTTTCTTATGCAAAAGATTGAGATGGCGAGTACTCAATTCATCCACAATAATGCTACTGACACCAACCTCCTCGGAGGAAGATAACTGCAGCATAGAGCTTTCACTCAAAAGGAAAAAGAGAGAGTAGATTTGGCCAAATTCATAGAAGATAAACTAGCATTTCCAGATTCTTGCTCCTTAGACAGATGTGTTAAATACAAATTAACAAGGAAAGAAAGGCAGACTATGAGGTGTGTACAGATAACATATACTTTTAGAATGTGAAGAGACAGCGCAAATTTTAAAGGTTGATAAATAATACAATGAACTTAATATAAACTTTATGATATAAACACTCTAACTACTTACAATGGGCACAATCTGCATGAGAGGTGAGGCAAAAGCCAATGACAGCAGTAGGAGCAAAAGTTGTACACTTTTGTATGAGTATGCTTGTACAATATCATATAAATTTGCTGATTTGGTAAATATTATGAATTATTACTACTTCAACATGACACTTTGTTGAGGGTTCTATTCTGACTGGGCCGTGGGGTATGTACACCAAAGTTAAAGAAACATCAAATGCTGTGCAAATAGTCAATGTGCTCAGACCAACACAGACGTACCATTGGAAGCATTTTCCTTTGCAGCTTTTGGTCTTTTCCGTAAATGCACAATATTTGGCCAAATTCAAATCCTATGACAGGCCTTCCTTTGGTCTTCCCTTTCAACTGAAACGAAGAGAAATATATACGTTGAGACAGTGTATAAAAAATGATCTGTGAGATAAAATATCTGAGAAGGACTATAAGGAAAGATATGATCAACACATAATATAAGTATGTGTTAATTAAAGAAAATAAGTTAATACTAAAAGTGTTTAACAAAGCTTGTGAAGGGTTGAACCTTTGAAGGACTTGTTCAGCCTCCTTGGCAGCTTCTTCAAGATCGAGTTTAAGTTCCCTGTTAATTCCAGCATCTTTCTGAAAGAACTGGTCAAAATATGATTCTGAGTTTAAAAATTATGCCATGGTGAACCACAGAATGAGAGAGAGCAAAATATGTGTAAATCAATTACGGATTACAGTTTTGAAAAATAAGAAAGGAAAAGCTGAGAGAGAGAGATACAACCTTTACAAGAAATTGGTTCTTAAAAGAGCTGCTGGAGTATGTGATCTGACGTAACTGCGAGAGAGAAAAAAAATACATTGAATTACAATTACTTCTAAAAACATATTAAGGGCGTGGAAAGCATTGTAGTTACTGTGCTTTAAAAAATAGTTTACAGTAAAAACAGTTACTGTGGTAAAAACATTGTAAGTATTGTTGTGATTGTGCTTTAACTACAAATATCACTGTAAAACTACGGTTACTGAGGTAAACAAATAGTAAATATTGTGGTTATTATGCTTTAACTACAAATACCACAGTAGAGCTACGGTTACTGAGGTAAACTCATAGTAAATATTGAAGTAATTGTGTTTTTTTCTAGAAATACCAGAGTAAAACTACGGTTACGGTGGGAGAAGCATGGTCAGAGGAGTAAAATACTTGAGTAATTTTACTTGATTGCTTTACTTAAGTTATAAATGATAAATACTTAAATTATATTATTCATTCAGTATTCTTTCTGTCATTATCAGTGTAATATATTGGCTGAATGCACAAGATTGAGTGCAAATAAATCAGTGATGAGATTTAAATACAATTGTTTTTGTGGGAATTATTTTTTTTATAGTTTTTTATTTTGTATTAAATGTTACAAATCACACAACAAAAGTGTTTAAATGAACATGATATTTTTAATAAATTGTAATTTATGTTGAGTGATGTTCTTACCAGGTAGTGGATCAGTTATCAGTATTTATAATATGTCATTATATCACACATTGAGTTAAGACTGTCAATTAATATGTTTTAAATATTAATAATTACATGGTTTGCTCATTAATTACTCTAATTAGTCACAACTAATTGTTTATCAATATTGTATGACTCTCCTCAAGAATTCAACACATTGTATTCTGACTGGAATATATTTTTAGTTTTTGCATCACATTTTGCTCTTCAAAAGAATAGTTCAGACAAAAATGAAAGTTCTCTCATCATTTATTCACCCTCTTGTCGTCCCAGATGTTGATGACTTTCTTTCTTCAGATGAACACAAGAAAAGTCTGTTTAGTCTGTATAATGCAAGGGGACAGGACCACTTCAGAAACCACACAAAGTGAACAGGACGGTTAAGTTTAAAATATCGGTATTTGTATTTTTTATATTTATCGTTTTACTTAAGACACAGATTCATTAACAGGGGTTGTATAAGTTACTGTTATATTCATTTTTGGACGTCCCATACACTTGCATTATACAATGAGATATTACTTTTTTTTTCTAAAACTCTTAGTTTGTGTTCATCTGATAAATTAACGTCATATATATATGTGTGTGTGTGTGTGTGTGTGTGTGTATGTATAAATATATATAGGATGACATGAGGGTGGAAAGGACAGTTTACTTTTAATCCATTTCCCTGTATTTGTGTGTGTGTGTGTGTGTGTGTGTGTGTGTGTGTGTGCGTGCGTGTGTGTGTTCCCCTGTGCTGCATTTTAATTGTTGTTGTTGCGCTAGATGTATGTGTTTGACCTGAGCATTTTGTTTCATTTTCTCCCTTTAACAAAACTTCTCTATATCCTTTATAAAAATGTACTTATACTTTTTTAATACTTAGTAGTAAAAAGTACAATTAGTAAATAGTACAATTTAAAGTTGTAATGTTTTACTTTTACTCAAGTATGTTTTGGCCAGATACTTGTACTTTTAATTTAGTAAAATTTTCTGCTGTGTGTTCCACCTGTTTTGTAAGTCAAGTAAGTAACTTTGTTTCAAGAAATCCTTTGTAGAAGTCTGTGGCAGTTCATGCAGCAAGTAGATTCTACAAGAGACATTTTCTCTCATCTGTTTGAATGTAGACAGCTGTGTTTTCCTGTCTCCGGAATGTAAACTGCTGGCAGTGGGTGGCAAAGAGTCTGCTTTTTCCAAGAAATGTGTTGTATGATCACTGTGTTGATCTGCTGAAGTTAAAATCTTAGAAAGATCTGAGAAAAGTACAAAAATAGGGAGCAAAGCGCAGAGCATTAAGCAAGAGCGTCCAAACAGTAGCAAAGCCGGAAGTCATACATAACCCTTGTTCTGTTTGTACACTTCTTGTAAATTAATGATAAATTATTTATCTTTTTTTAAAACAAGAAAAATGCATCCTTAATTCTTCAATGGCCATATGATGTTGCCTATATTGTATATGCCCGTAGACCACCGGTACGAGGGCTTTGTTGTTTGATTCTAGTTTAATGTGCTTCAAGCCAGCAGCTTCACTTTGAACTGGTGTAATGATGTCATGCTTCATCTAATGAGTCATTTTATGCTGGCATATGTCACTTCTAATGAGTTTCATAAATATTTGCTTTGAAATTTTATTGAATATATATATATATATATATATATATTATAATGACAAACTCATTTTGACCCTTGAAGCACCATAAGCATATGCAAACCTCTCTGTCTGCATATGTCTACATATATTTAATTTGAACCTTAGCTCAATTATCTTTGTCTCTACCAGAGAGCTGTAAAATCAAGTGTTTATCCCTCCTCCCATTACCAGATAAAAAGGGAGAGTGACAGTGCTGAGGTCCCCTCTGGATATAAATGTGCGCCATTTGTGATGAGACTGACATGGACAGTCAGTTTAACTTTGGCAGAATTGGACATGTTTCAAGTTTTTATCAAAAAGTATGCCTTGCAGTATTTAGCTTACACTGAGGAGCACAGTGTTTCCTAAATTATGCCTTGCAGTGTTTAGCATACACTGATGACCACAGTGTTTCATACAAAAAATGTTGCATGTAAAAAAATAAAAATATTCCAGTAATTAAAGGTTATCGTTAGCCAAGATGGTACATTTACTAAATTAATTTTGAAGTCCTGATTATCCATGCCCCCCATACGAACTTGTCACACAGTTTTGTGAAATATGCCACCAGGCTTTTTCCTAGTGCCACTTTCTTTTTATCGATTTTGATTTTATTTTATCTGAAGAGATCAAATGTGCTAAAACATTAGCCACATTTAAATCCAGTCTCAAAACTCATCTATTTAGCTGTGCATTTGTTGAATGAGCACTGTGCTACGTCCGAACTGACTGCATTATTTTATGTATAATCCTTTTCTATTTAACTGTTTTAAATTTCATTTTAAATAAATTTCTATATCATTTTAAAATTCCTTATTTTATTATTTTTAACTCCTTGTTTTTATTGCTGTGAATGATTATTTCACTTTCTTTTATGTAAAGCACTTTGAATTACCACTGTGTATGAAATGTGCTATATAAATAAACTTGCCTTGCCTTGCCTTGAAGACAAACTAAGGTAAAATGTCAAATCATTTCTTGACAGGGAATGGAGGGACATAAAATGGGATGGCCATTTTTCAACGATCTGTCCAGGCTCATTGCAATCAATCAATTCATTGGGAACCGAGTTAAACCAGAACTCAATTTGGTTTGTATCCTGTGAGATAAATCTGATTTTTCTTGAAGGAATTACTCTGAGACCATGAATAGATTATTGAGATAAAGGTCAAAGACATTAACTGTGGAGTGTTTAAAAAAATCCTTGTCGAAGGTAAAGAAGGTACTGATTTCAAGGGTGTCCAATGATCCATGCAAGACTTTGTACCCAATCATTTACTCCTCTCAACAGGTATAGATGGCAGAAACAGTCTCCCATTTGCTCGTTTTAGACTTTGCTGGCAGTGCACTCAGTGAAATGACTATCATTAGCTTAAATATCCTCAACTTGTCCTTCCTCTTGTGTTGCTTGAGGTATAATCACATACAGTGGGAGCCAAAAGTCTGAACCCACACTGGAAATATGTTTTATATGTCCTTTTTTAAATTTGAATATGTAAAAATTGGAAACAAAAGATATGCTGGGAATGAATACGATTTAAGATAATATTTAAGATTCTGTGCATTTTCTGAGTCACTTTTCATACATTTTTGACATTGATCATTTGAAATCTTTTGTATAGACGTTCAAATGTTCTTTCTTCCTTTGAAGCACAAGATGCTCTCAAATTCTGAATCTCATGATCATGGTTTTACACAAAGTTCATGTGAATCAAGTGCTATCATTTATATTTACATTTACATTTAGTCATTTAGCAGACACTTTTATCCAAAGCGACTTAAAATTGGGGAATACATGAAGCGATTAATCTTAAAGAGGCAAACAGACAGAGGAAGTGCTCGTAATACCAAGTCTCAGGAATTGTTCAAATAAGTACAAGCTAGCAAGAGAATGAATAACTAAAGAGAAAGACAGTGCTTTTTTATTTGTTTTATTTAGGATGAAGTCAAGTATTGTCGAAAGAGATGAGTTTTCAGTTGTTGCTTGAAGGTTGACAGGAATCCAGCATTCCGGATAGGGGAAGGAGTGGTGGCTGGTGGAATATCACCAGCCAGGATATTTAAAGCAAAAGAGACAAACCGAATTACAATACATTTAAAAACGTTGAGCCCTTGAGCACAAAACCAGTCTTAAGTTGCTGGTTTATATTTGTAGCAATAGCCAAAAATACATTGTATGGGTCAAAATTATCTATTTTACTTTTATCAAAAATCATTAGTATAATAAGTAAAGATCATGTTCCATGAAGATATTTTGTAAATTTCCTACCATAAATATATCAAAACTTAATTTGTTATTAGTAATATGCATTGCTAAGAACTTAATATGGACAACTTTAAAGGTGATTTTCTCAATATTAAGATTTTTTTGCACCCTCAGATTCCTGATTTTCAAATAGTTGTATCTCAGCCAAACATTGTACTATCCTAACTAAGCTTATCTATTCAGCTTTCAGATGATGCAGAAATATCAATAAATAAATAAAAATGACACTTATGACTGGTTTTGTGGTCCAGGGTCACACATTTATATTATATTATATTATATTATATTATATTATATTATATTATAATAAATATATGAATAAAACCTTAAAATATAGTTAGTGAAACCGAAAAGGCAATTTGCTTTGATAATTTTTTTATTGAGAAGAAACATATGGCTCATACTGAGACTGAGCAAAATTTAAGGTTGTCTTTTTTTCTATTATGTTTCTAATATTGTTTCTCGGGTCCTATTGATGTTAGCTGGTGCTATCTTATTACTGCTGATCTAAAAATATCAAAAGCTCAAAAAGAAAAAGTAGAAGCAAGTGCAGCCAAATGGTTTTTGCTGATATGGTTAAAAATATTTTTTAAAGCTCAAAATAGGCCAGTGTGTGTTTATTCTATAATTTTGGAGGGTGTGCAGGAGGAGCGAGAGGGTGAGAGAGGACTGGTAAAGAGTGAAACAGTGCACTTCTCTTGGCAGAATCACATAATTTGAATATGTGGCTATTTCCCCTTTCCTCACACAGTGCTCTCCAGATAAGAATATTTGTGACATGTGGGCCATCTCTCCGCAGAGGCTGGCTCTCATTAAATAGGGATCTTGGGTACGTAACCATGGAGAAGATGGAACTGGGGCTGACTGGTCTCAGCTCTTGGGACCGGCCATGAAGCATGCTGGAGACAGCTGGTTGCCCAGGCAACGCAAAGACACATTCCACTCAGTGTAAAGAATGGAAGAGAAAAACAGATATTAAAGTGTCAGCGTGTTTGTTGGCCCATCTGCATCTGCACTGATTTAGGATTGGTATCATATTGGTTACTGGCTGATATTACCTTTTTTTCTTATACATTTATCTGTAGTGGTTAATATTGAATAATTTTTTTGGGGATATGTTAAAAATACATTTTTAATATTTAGGTTACCTTTGACATTATTAAATGCTCATGTAAAGTGAGTTTTACAAAATATTTGAAGGGGACCTATCAAGCTTCTTTTACAATATGTAAAATACGTCTTTGAGTGAGTATGTGAATTTGTATCTCAAAATACCCTACAGATATTTTTTATAGTGTTAAAAGGATTTTGAGTATGTTGCTTTAATGCAAATGAGCTGTTGCTCCCAAAGAAGAGGACGGAGCTTCAAGAGCTTAAAGGGATAGTTCACCCAAAAATGAAAACTCTGTTATCATTTGCTCACCCTCAAATAGTTACAAACCTGTATGAATGTCTTTGTTATGCTGAACACAGGTGCTGAACACACCGCTCCCTTCTGAGCATCTGAGTTCCTCTCATTCTTGAGTAGAACATTGTCAAAATCCACCCAGTGGTTGCCCTTTCTTTGAGTTGGTCAGGCCCCAATATTTTGGGTTTGAACAGTGTGTCGCTACCAAAGGGTCTGTTGAGACAGTTCCCTTAGTGAGCTCGTGCAGAGCAAGCGGTAGCCCCTGGGTGACCGGCCAGGACCTAGTTACTACCACTAGGTGCTTGGCCATATCCCCTTAAAAAAATCTTTTTCTGATTCCAAGCCTTTGAGCTCTACCCTGGGTCCGGTTGTCCCGGCACCTAACAGGTAAAGTTTTAGGGTATGCAGCTCAGGTCTTTGGCCGAAGAGGATAAGGTCACTGACAGCCATCAATCTCAGGGATAACTCCCTTAGCCTGGAAGAGTTGGCTTAGTGCTCACCTTTTGTATGAAATTGGCTGGCGCTCCCCTCAGCATGGTGGCGTGGGTATATCGTTCCCCATAGCGACCCCTAGTGGATGCACTTTGAAGTTCCCATGAAGGGGAACGTCTCAGGTTACGAATGTAACCATGGTTCCCCGAGTGAGGAATGAGACATTGCGTCCCCTAGGCTGTGTGCCATGCTTCAGACGCAAGCTTCAGACGAAGAAGTGGATGATGTATTCTCCTGGCGCCCTTTGTACTGTGGTCGCGCCGGTAGTAACGTAATAGGCTGTCGCCGGCCAACAAGTTGTGTTTTTGTATGTATGCTTCAGACACGAGTCACGCTGACGGCGTTCCCCATAGCGACCCCTAGGGGACGCATTGTCTCGTTCCCCACTCGGGGAACCATGGTTACATATGTAACCTGAGATGTTTTCTGTACTGCTCTGCAACTGCAAGTCATATTTCCTAACCAAAGTCACTAATTTCATGTAGAGTGGCCCGTGAATAAGTAGAACTTACATAGGTTAAGAAATAAACCTAATTGCATGTGTGTACAGAAATGGTGTTCTGGTAGTTTACTTATGAAGGTACATTGCTTCAAAACAAAAAGCCTTGTTCAATCTAGAGGCTGACATTTTTTAGGGAATCACGTGGGATGGGAAACAAAAAGTATATAGTATATATATAAATAAACTGCATATTTTATTTCTGAACTCAATTCTTGTTGCCCTGTCTCTTTATGCTCTCCTCCTGTTTGCTTTGGTGTGGCTGGTTAAGTGAATGACGCAGTCTGTGATGGACAGATTGTTAACAGCTGGTCTATGTGGTATCTGCAAGGACATCCAAACTCTCACCTATCATTTTTTAAGCTGGCCTTCAGTTCAATATTATAACAAAAAGCAAAAAAAAAATTATTCAACTAGGGTTGGTACGCTATGATCTGTACAGTATTTTTAATGTAACTGACATATTCCGGCCAAAAAAAAACAAAAACAAAAAACACTCAAAATGGGAGTGGGAGGGAATGGGAGTCATTATTCTGGGATTGGAACGGGACGGAATTTTCCCGGGCGATTTTTTTTTTTGTTGGAGTGTGACGGGAGAGATTTGAAAATCCACTCCCGTATCACCCTCTAGTTCAATACAATACATTAAAAAAACAAACCAGTGCTGCAGGAAGGCTGAGCACCAACATTTTTTCATCACATGTTTATTTCAGTGATGTGTACAGATGTAAATGTGCTCAATGAGGGATGTAAATGAATACATGTATTTATACAAGTTCCTTATAGTTTCCATTAAACTTATTTTAGGCTTTTCTAATTAATGTTAAACAAAGGAACCAACAGACCCCTGGTTGTTTGTTTAAACTTTAGTTTTACATTTTTTGTTTTTGTTTGTTTTTTTAGATGCAGTAGGCTAATTATATTTTAAATAGGGCCTAATATTATGACTACAAAATGTGAAAAAATACCATATTGTTTGCATAGGATATTAGTCTATATTGTATTTAATTGTACATGATAATTTCCTTTATTTTTATACTTACATTGCTGGTAACACTTTACTTAAATCCATCATACATGATGCATTATATAGTAGTATTAATGAATTAATTTAGCCTTGTAATGCAACTTATAATGCATTTTACAGTCTCATGAATAATTGTAACCACAGCTAATACATTATAACACTTATCAATTCACTGTTACACTATGCATTTCAAATTTAGTTATAATTATTTACGACAAGATATAATTTATTACAATGCACATTGTGAATAATTATTATGCATTATACCCTTTAATAACCCTTTATAATGGATTATACATAAAGGCTTTAAGTGTTATCAGATTACCTTTGCTGACATAAAATGCTTACATGAAATGAATTGTAATAATTCATTAATTTCATAAGATTGTAAATATTTAGCAAATCTAAAAAAAAACCTAAAAAAACATTAACACTGTCCATTAGCTGTAAAAATACATCTACTGATGCTACTGGACACATCTTAAGTGATGTTCCTGGAATCATTGGGTGTTTCGGATCTTTCAACTTCATACACTCTCATCCAGGCGACCCAGCTATGGCTGATCAGACCCAAGCTTGTGTCCAGTTGGCGAATCTAGTTACTTTTCCACCATAGATATCCTCTCTTGAGCCATAGCCATCTTGAGGCTTTGTCCGCTGCTTCAGTGGTATTACAGATAAGCTCTTCTCCTCCTCACTCCATCGATGCCTAACAGACTGAAGGCTCTGCACAGGGATCAGGCCGCAAAGCCCCTACTTCCGACCTCGATTGGAAGACACCTTGCTCTCCATCCGGCTTGTCGACACTCACTGACTAGTCCCTTGTACTTCACAAGCTTCCTTTCAAAAGCCTCTTCCAGATGGTCTTCCCAAGGAACTGTTAGCTCCAACAGAACTACTTGTTTGGTGGATTCAGACAAGAGAACGTCTGGTCTTAAGGTGGTGGTCACAATGTGGTTGGGGAACTTGAGTTGCTGCTCCAGGTCCACCAACAGCTGCCAGTCCCTCGCAGTGGCCAGGATGCCTGCTGATGTTTTTGCAGCTGGTCTCGGCTGCTTTCCAGCTCTGATGAAGGTGATGGCTTGCTTGGAGGAGAGGGAGCGCTTGGCCCACTCGACTCCTGCAGCAATGGCTTCAGCGATGGCCTTCAGCAACTGGTCATGTCTCCATCTGTACCTCCCCTCTCCCAGTGTCTTTGGGCAGCAACTCAGAATGCGCTCTAGTGTTCCATGCCTGGAGCACAGTGGACATGCTGGTGACTCCACTTTGCCACATATGTGAAGGTTTGATGGGCTAGGAAGCACATCATATACTGCCTGGATGAGAAACTTGATCCGCTGTGGCTCTGCCTTCCACAGCTCCGCCCATGTCACCTTCCTCTTGATCACATTTTCATTATAATGTTATGATGTTTAAATTCAATTGTAACACTGATTTTTATTTTATTGTATTTTTAATTATTTTCTTTTAATAGTAATCTTTTATTAGAGGCAGTAAATATATTTAAAATAATATTTGTATATATTTATTTATTTTTTGCTTGGCTGCAGTGTGTAGGAACAAAAAAAGACCAATAAGCAGGGGTGAAAAAGGTGACACATTAAACTACCCCCCCCCCCCCCCTTCCAAAAACAAAAAAAAATTCATCACACAAGATCTTTTATCTGGTAAACGGAACATCAAACAACTTTTACAATGTGCCAAAAGGGCATGGGATCCCTTGGTAGAATAATTTATCTCATTCCAGTAGAGGCCTGCGTCTGGCATGACCTGATTTCTCTATTTATTTATTTTTTAAACTGTCACAATTGAAACACATATTCCTTGCCCTTCACATCACACTTTGATTATAACTTCAACCAGGACCAGCTCCATTTGCACCTGACACCAGCCTCTAGTTGAGCCACAGTAAGGGCATCTTCCTCCTAACTCTCTCATTCCCTCACTCTGATAAAAACATTGAAGTGTGTGAGTGGTCAAATTTGGCTACCTGAACTAGTTAAATGCCAATGTACACAAAGGAAAGTTAGTTCACATAGCACATTTCACACACAATGGCAAGTCAAACTGCATTATAGGGAGAAAATGTTAGACACTGCAAAATAAATTAATATATATTTATATAAATTTTGTTTTCGGTTTGAAATACGATTATTTTTCTTACCGCATTGGCAGATTCTTTTGCTTGTTTTAAGGAAACATTCAAATAATTTGGACTTTTTCTGAAAACAAGACAATCATTTTACTTGTCTAGATAATTCTTCTTGATTTAAGAATTTTTAGATATTTTGACTAGAAACAAGACATTTGGACTAGAAACAAGATGTTACATTAACTTAGTCAGGGCAAATAAACCACTGTAAACCTTCATTTCAGAACTCAAAATGTTGAAGCAGCTGACGGGCTAAACGTGAGGTGTTTCTCTGTCTTGAAACAGGCTGCTACAGGCTGACACTTAGCGCTTACAGTGCTCAGCGTAAATGAGTACACCCCCTTTGAAAAGTAACATTTTAAACAATATCTCAATGAACACAAAAATATTTTCCAAAAGGTTGACAAGACTAAGTTTTATATAACATCTGTTTAACTTATAACATGAAAGTAAGGTTAATAATATAACTTAGAGAACACAATTTTTTGTTTTACTCAAATTAGGGTGATGCAAAAATGAGTACACCCCACTGAAAGTCTCTGGAGCAAAGCTAAATTTTAGACTACAAATGTCTAATTTAACAAGAATTCAACCACAGGTGAGTCTAATTATTCATTACACAGATGACAGTTGACTATAAAAGGGTGTTACTTAAAGAAAACTCCTTCCCATTTCATGCTGTCAGCAATGGCACCACATGGAAGAGAAATGTCACAAGACCTGAGAAATAAAATAATTTCTTTACACAAGAAAGGTGAAGGCTACAAGAAGATCAGCAAAGATTTACTTATCAGTCAGAATACTGTAGCAAAAGTGGTACAAACATTTAAAAAAGATGGAACTGCAACCATCTCACAGAGATGTCCAGGTCGTCTATGGAAGTTAACACCTCGTCAGGAGTGTCTTCTGATGAGAAGGGTTGAAGAAAATCGACATGCAAGTTCACTGCAGTTATCTAAAGAAGTAGAAAGCCAAACTGGGGTGACTATTTCCCGTGACACAATACAGCATACACTGCAGAGGAATGGCATGCATGGGTGCCATCCACGAAAGAAGCCTCTCCTAAAGCCCAGGCACAAAAAAGCCCGCCTAGAGTTTGCCAGGGCCCATGCTGACAAAGATGAAGACTACTTGGACTCTATACTCTGGAGTGATGAGACCAAGATAAATGTTTTTGGAACCGATGGCTTCAAAACTGTATGGCGTCGCAAAGGTGAGGAATACAAAGAAAAAAGCATGGTGCCTACAGTGAAACATGGTGGTGGCAGTGTCCTTATGTGGGGCTGCATGAGTGCTGCTGGTGCCGGGGAGCTGCATTTCATTGATGGTATCATGAATTCACAAATGTACATACTCAAAGAGAAGATGCTACCATCACTCCATGCCCTTGGTCGTCGTGCACTTTTCCAACATGACAATGATCCTAAACACACATCTAAGGCCACTGTTGGATTTCTGAAGAAGAACAGGGTGAAAGTGATCAGTCTCCTGATCTGAATCCTATCAAACACCTATGGGGAATTCTGAAGAGACAAGTTGAGCATCACTCTCCATCCAGCATCCAATCTCTAAAATAGGTCATTCTTGAAGAATGGAAAAAGATAGATCTGGCAAAATGTTGCCAACTTGTTCATTCCATGCCTAGAAGACTTGGTGCTGTCATTAAAAATCATGGAGGCCATACAAAGTACTAGATTTAGTAGTTTTTGTTGTGGGGTGTACTTTTTGCATCACCCTAATTTGAGTAAAACTGAAAAATGTGTAATCTAAGTTATATTGTTAACCTTACTTTCATGTTATAAGTTAAACAGATGTTATATAAAACTTAGTCTTGTCAACATTTTGGAAATGGTTTTTGTGTTCATTGAGATATTGTTTAAAATTTTACTTTTCAAAGGGGGTGTACTCATTTATGCTGAGCACTGTAGCTATGGCTAAGCGGCTAGTACTGCCTCCACTTGAGCTGAGTGATACTAATATTACTGTACATTAAACGGTGTGCTTTACTTGTAGATCGAACAGTTCTCAAATCGACTTCATGTCAGAGTAATAGCTTATGATATGTGACAAATGTTAAGGTCGAGACTGAGGACCATTTTTGCAAAGGGTAGCGAACTAATGTAGCCATAATGTTACTTACAATCTTCATAGCTATCAGAACAGCAGCCTCACGCACAAAAAAAATTGAATGAAAAAAAACGGCAGCCTCACACGGTAATCACCATTTCAACTGGAACACCATCATTTACAGCAGATACAAACAAATGCATTACATCCTGCTCTACGGCGAACTTAATTTAGAAAGCTACAATCAGACTAATCTATATGGACAGTTGCCTGCAGTGTATAAAAGTTAAGCATCAGGAGCAGTGCTGGAGCCAGGAAGTTTTCATAGGGGTGGCCAGGGAGGGGCCAGCAACCATCCTGGGGTAGCACAGAAATCTTCATTATTTCAATATAAAAATGTGGTTGACTATAAAGTACTAGACCATTTTAGTGCCTAAAACACAGCTGAATACAATTAATTTCTACTTAATTGTAATTAAGACATTTGTGAATTATTTTATCAAGTAATATGACCATTTTTTTTATTATTCCTCACCTCCAGGTATTTTATTAAAGGGGCTCACTATAGCTTTATTGCTCGGTCAGTTTGGTTCTGGTTCTCAAAATCCCCAAAACTTGTTCTCTAACATTACATACTCATGTATGATACATGCAGTTAGTGATAAGAATGTGAAAAAGGGCGGAAGACAACAGCACATACATGGCAGAATGTAAAATTAGTTGCACTTAAATAGTTTTTATTTCCATTTGTACTTTTAAAATTAATGAAAAAATAGGGCATATTTTCTAGTATAAGTGCACTGTGCTCACATTTACTTGTGCATTAAATAAAAAATTAAATACATATCAGCTTGCGCCTTATTGTGATCTGGAATTGAATGATAGCCTATATTGTAGTATGCATTTGAGAGACGTTCTGAAATCTAATGCATACATACATGCATGCACAATTTGCTGCTTTAATCACCTTTTTGGAAAGACAGAACTACGTCGTATGCTCATAGTTTCTTGTGCGCTTATTTATGATGACGTGATTAGAGTGTGTGCCGTGAGGCAGAACCTGATTTTACCAAGTGCGACATGTTCCTGGATCAACATATTTGTTGACCCTGGAACAACATTGTTATTAACCAATCGGATTTGAAGAACAAGTTTATAATTTTTTTGAAGTTTAGGCTTGCAATCAGTGTTTGTTGCTTGTACATCACTGTCATTCATCTATAATGGTCTCTTCCAACCGGTTGCATCATCATTATCATCGATTGAGCAATCAATCTGTAAACTGTAATTCTAATATTTCTAGCACCCACTTACCTGCTTTTCAGAGAATCAGTTGCAACCACTAGAGGAATGTTACATCACCTAATTAGCATTCATGAACCAGTCTTAAAGCTTTTCAGATCATTCTTAGAACTTTGGAGGTCTGTACCTGAGCTCTGTCTGTTAACATTCCCATTCATCTTTGCATCCTCTTCACTCACTTCTGGACACTTTTTTTGGAGAGCCAGTCACCTGACATGTAAATGCCATGTGGCTAATAATTGGCAAGAAAATAATATTCTGATAACACTGATTGGTCTATAGCACCACTAAAACGCCCCCAAGCCATTCACTACTAACACTCTTGATGTCAATGGCAGTAGACAGTAAGCAGGTTAAATGGGAGTTCACTTTTAAGAAATATTGGACACATTCACTAAGATATGATAAAAAATTGCAACATATTTCTTACAGATAATTATTTAATCATAATGAATACCTAGAGTGCCTTAGAGAAAGAGAAACATATTGTTAGTATAATGGTGTAGTTACAGAATCTACCAGCAGGAGCTTACTGGCCCATGCCAACCAGCTAAACTTGGATAAAACACTAAAGAAGGGCTCAAACATAAATCTGAATCAATTTTGACAAATCACTTTGCTTTAAAATCAGAATTATTGAGCTGAGTTCAAATAAAGTTCTGCCTTCTCGAGTATCCAGGTGCAAATATTGGTCACATCTCCAAATGTTGCCACGTATCAATGTTCTTCTTCCGTCTCTGCTATAAGGGTTGAGGGGTGGTGTGCTGGAGGTTTGGCTCGTGGCCATTTCTCTCAGTGCCATCCTCATTAGCACTCTCTTATTTCTCTTCATTTCAATCTGCTGCTGTTTCCAGGGCTGAAGGTCAAGGAAATGTCAACCTCACTGGATGTGCACCATTTTTCTGTGCACTTCATTAGAATGCATGCATTATTCACTTCTGCTCATATCTCTAACTATCTTCCCCCCTTTTCTTACTGTTATCACTCCTTCTCTCCTCCCTTCAATCTAGCTGAAATGAATATGCACCTGATATCAGTAATTCCAAAGCAGAGCGGCAGAAAGGACACAAATGGCGCTGGGGCTTTTTAAACACTGCACGGCTAATGTAAGGAGAGATGGCACTAAATGAGCTGAATTGAGTTTTTATGCAAACATCTATCATAGGAATTGTTGCAGCCTGAGATTATGTGGTTTATTGCAATGTTTGTTTGGTGCTTGTGAGAATATAAAGAGAGATAAAGATAAAGGGCAGTATACTTGTTTGTGTTGCAGTATTGGATAGATGTAAGTAAACATCTTTAAAAGGGGATTTAAGAATTTGTATTTTTTTTGGTTCCTGAATTTGAATTCAACAGGCGACATTCAGGATGTTATATTTATATATATATATATATATATATATGTACTCATTTTCTATAGGGTTCAGGTCAGAGAACTAGCCCACAACATTAAACATACAGCAGTATATTTCATTGTACACATGGGGTGCATTGTATCCCTGTGTTCACCAAACCCATCTTAAGTGTTTGCTGCTGAAAAGGAAAAGCTAAAATTTGAATTACATCTGACCATAGAAGCCAGTCCCATTTGAAGTTCCAGTTGTGTCTGACAACTGAATATGCTGGAGATTGTTTTTTGGGTAAAGCATTTTCTTGAAGCCCTCTCAAACAACATGTAGGTGTAGGTGCTGTTTGATAATTATTTAAAAGATTTTCTGACCCCGAAACTCAACCTTTTTCTGCAATTCTCCAACTGTGATCCTTGAAGAGTCTTTGGCCACTCAAACTCTCCTTCTCACCATTCATTAGGATGATATAGAGACACGCGTCCTCTTCCAGGCAGTTTTGTGACATTTTATCTTGATTCGAAATTCTTATTTATTGACCAGATGGTGGAAATAGGAATTTTCACTGCTCTAGCTCATTTCTTAAAGCCACTTCACTAATTTGTGAAGCTCAATTACCTTTTGCTGCACATCAGAAATATATTCTTTGATTTTTTCTAATTGTGATGAATGATTAAGGGAATTTCGGCTTTGTTTTCCCTCCTATTTATATTTCTGTGAAACAGGAAGCCATGACTGGATCCTTTCATGTCCTTAATCACCCTGGAGTGCTCGAATGTGTGAATATGAATGGGAATATACTTCAGATATATAATTGGCTCATAATAATTTCTAAGGGTTCCAATAATTGTGTCCAATGTGTATTTGAGAAAAGCATTTATTTCATAAAAATATTTTCCCCCATTTTAAATTCTTATTATCCAATGAAAGGTTAGATTTTTGTGATTTTTTTTATGCAGATTAATTTTCACAGCCTTCTTTGATAATATTTACCAAGGGTGCTAAAATTTTTGGCCTCAACTGTGTTGGGGAGTAACTAGTTGCATGTAACGGAATTACGTAATCTAATTACAAAATAAAAGTAATTATAATCAGTTACAGATACTAAGAGAAAAAAGTGTAATTAAATTACAGTTACTTATGAAAATTTTAATGATTACAAAGGGGGTTACATCTGATTTTCACTCCCACATACAGATTTAATTGAGTTATTTCATAAATTGCAGTGACTGCTCTAAAATATGATACACCTACGTTTCAGAAGAACATGCTCATTCGATAACTTTTGTATTTCCTATAGGGTTTATGTATATGCTCTTTACATGCTAATGAGCTCTGCCCAACCCACCGCTCTCTTCTGTGGAAGAGCAAACGTGATTCGCAAATAATCATAAAAAAATTAAAAGCGAGACTTTCTTCTTCTGGAGGTGCAGCTGGATCATGAACAATGGGTACTGATCCATCTTTGGGTTTTAACTTTTTAACAAAACCTGTCTTGAATTGTCCCTCATTCAGAAAGCATGATTTGCACAGCCAGACATAAACACATTTAGTGAAAGTGAAGTGAAGTGTGGCCAAGTATGATGACCCATACTCGGAATTTGTGCTCTGCATTTAGCCCATCCAAGTGCACGCATGCGCACCCCCAGAGCAGTGGGCAGCTATATAAGCAGAACTTTGATATGTGGGAGACTGAGCATTAGGGGAGGCTAGTCGAAGAGACATTAGGATCAATATGCCTCTTTGTGTTGCTTGTCGCTCTTGTATTATTGACATGACCTGTGGATCTCAGTATGTGATGGTTTCATTCTCCAGATGTCATTCAGTGTTATGAACAGAGAATTGTCTCATATCCAACTTATTGTGACTCTGTGTTCATTAACAATTCTTAACTTTATATTTTTCTTGATCAGCGTAGAAAAAGGCTTTTTTTTATTGACATTGATGGATCCATGTAGGAAACCCTTCCATTACACAAAACACTTTTATAAGAACTATTCACTGAAAGGTTCTTCGGGGAACATAGTTTAATTAGTTATGAAAAATTAAAACCCATTTTTGGAATCTTTATTTTTGAGAGTATAGTGGAAAAGTATCTTTTGACTATTAAAATGTTCTTCACTTTGCAGTGATTCCATTGAATTACAGTTTTTGTTCTCCAAAGAACTTCTCAGTGAAGAGTTTATTAAAATAACCTTTTTATTATTTTGACGAGCATTTTTAATAATCTAAGGAAGCTTTTTCCACTTTAAAAAATCATCTGTGCTATGGAAAGATTATATGGATAATAAAGGTTATTTATGGAACTAAACAACATCTATGCTACTAAAGAACCTTTATTGTAAAGAATGTATCTCGGCTTTACTTTAGAAGCACATTTGAGTTGTGTCCAAAAAAAAATGCATATTGGGTTCATACTTTGAAGATCCACTGAAAATTACCTTACAGTCCGGACACATTTGACAAATTATTTTACACTGCACTCTTAAAATAATAATATATATATATATATATATATTATATATATATATATATATATATATATATATATAAATATATATATATTAGAGGTGGGCATAGATTAATTTTTAATCTAGATTAATTTTGGAATTAATCTAGATTAATCTAGATTAAAATGGCTCATTTGAATTCTGCGAAGGCATTCAGAATATGTGTGCTACCCAAATAATGACTAAAAGTAAGTCTTTGAGAACGGGTTTCTCAAGCCAGGTGGAGCATTAGACCAGGGCTCATCTCCTGTTTCCAAAATGCATCACAAACTTTAATCTCTTCCGTCCCAATCCCACGAAAAACTGGGGAAAATCCGTCGTTCCACTCCCGGAAGAATGACTCCCATTCCCTCCCACTCCCGTGTTGTTTTTTTTTTTTTGCCGATAACTGTCAATTACAGTAAAAATATAGTACAGATTACAGCGTGCCCACCTTATTAGTTGAATAAAAACCCAAAATGTTTTTTGTTATTATATTGAACTGAAAGCCATCTTATGCACAGTGTTGCACAGATCAAATTTCATGTAAATCATCCATGCTAACACACACGTCTTCTATTTTTATTTTAGACATTTCACTCTCTATAGATATATTTTTCTATGTACTGTATTTTTAGATATATTCGAGTTTGAAAGTTTCTCTCAAGTTCACATAGACCTAAACATCCTGTTTGCTTAAGAAGCTATTCGTTGTTATTCTGAGTGCACACAAATAACGTAGAGTCTTTACAGATTCGAAAGATGTATTAGGCTACTTTTATCTGTATGACCAAAATTACGGAGATTTTAAGAGCAAGAATGTTCTTCACTTTGCAGTGATTGTCTTGCAGCAATTACGCTTCTCACAAACACTTCAATGGCACATTTCTCTAGGTTAACATCATATTGAGCGGCCATGTAAAGTTGCTACTACATACATCTTTCAGATGAAAAGCCATATTTTAGGTTGATGAATGATAGGTGAGCGTTTGGATGTCCTGTCCGATTGTATTACCACACAGACCAGCCGTTAACAATCTCTATGCATCACGGACTGCGAGCCTCTAGTTCAAGAATGCTCGCCCTAGAAGTGCAATTCGGCTGTATACATCCGCTAAAATATCAGGGTGAAAGTCATCATAGCTTGAAGTATAGACCCAGTCCAACCCACATTTGAGAATAGATTAACGGCGATATTTTTTTATATATATATATATATATATATATATATATATATATCCCCAGAAAAACAACATACAAAACAAAACAGTTCTTAAGAGATTTTTTGGAGTTCTATACAGTGTATACAGAATAAATATGATATTATATATTTGGTGTGCATGGAGCAGGCAGACAAGAGGAGAACAATACTGAATATAAGAATATTAGAGGACCAGACAAATGCAAGTCAAAAAGCCTCAGTCCCAGCAGCCCTCATGCCACATTCCTCCATAAACTGAATGTCCAAGTGGCTTTTAAAAGCTTGTCTCCACACCAGTGCAGCTGCCAGAAATTGGAAGCATTTTTGGAAGTTGGAAGCAGAAATTGGAAGCAAATGTGCCTCAGCGTTGTGTGAGATGGCGTTTGCACAGGGCAGCTACAGAGTGATCAGTTCCTTCATTACACAATAGAAACACCCACATGCCTTTCTAGCAGAGGAAGCAGCACAAAACAAGTATTCCTTCTTCACAAATAATACCAAGACCACCGCAGGAATAAAAGACTCTGTCTTCTAAATATAAGCTGCCCGTTTTCATTCACAGCAAATTGCAGTAAACCAACTACAGGGACAGTTCCTTTCAAGCAAATTGAGATGTGTGGCTATCTCAAGGGCACAGTGCAGATTGGAAGGCTGTGATCTCAGTAATTCGCCCATTCCAGGGTCACATTTATTGAAAATTAATAATGTGGAAACATATTAATCTTGCCATGATAAATATCAAAGTATGCTAACTGCATTTTTAAAGCTGACTGAGACACAAGTGGAATAAATAAGTGGGAAAGATTAAGAAGCTTAAAGGTAAAGTGTGGGTAATTCTTTCAATGGCAAAATGCTTTCTCCTATTGCAGTTTAAGCCCTATTCGCACAGGATTAGTATTAACTGGGGACCATGTGTGATTTTTAAATAAAAAAATTCCACTCATCTAAATTTTGTGTGGTGCATTCGCACGGGATAAGCGAAGCCTGTGATTTTACTCTAATTTACTGACTTATCTCCCACATACCTCGATGTCAAGGATTTGAGAGTCCCGTTCTATGGTACAATTAGATGGATAAAAAAATAACGAATTTAGTTTCTTGCCCTGTGTCATTTACATTTCACCCGGTTAAAATAATATCTCAATCTTTATGTTTGATGTCTTTGTAACGAATTAACCTCAAAACCTTTTCAGCTTTCTCTTTCTGCAAATTGCATAGTTGTATGGTGTAGTAGCCTATAGCGTTATGTCAGCACCCAAAATATTATCAAAACAGTCAATCAACGCAGCTCCATTCTTCGCGAAAGATGGATAAAAAGGTGCACGGGAAACAAAAACGTGAAAAATTATATACGATCTGTAAAATGCAGGCCAAATCACAGAGATGCCGATTCGCACAGGACAAATATTATCACAGGACCTCAGTGTTCAGCAAAATATGGTAGGTAATTTGCGGGGGAATTTGTACTTTACAAATTATAGACATGGCCGATTTGCATGATGTTAAGATAATAGACAACCTAAGTAATATTTACAAATGACTAGAGATCACCAGGTAATACTAATCCCATGTGAATAGGGCTTTAAAGGCTGGCTCAGTGGCACTGTCAAAACACAAGTCAATGTATGGCTCAACAGCGTAGGGCAGAAGGAATAGAAGGAATGCTGTTTTTAATTATTGTTTTGTCATTGCAAATGTTACTGAATTGAATTAATTCTATGAATAAGCAATCAAATAAAAACTGTTTTATATATTATTTTGTTTTGCCCTGTCAGTCGTGCAGTGTTTACATACTTGATCATTGGGAACAATTACAAATAAGAGAATGTTTATTTTGTATTATGGAGGTTACGCATATATATTCCACACTTTCAACAGACATGATGCAAAAATCTGTATGACAGACACTTTACAATTGATCAGCAGAGTCTAGGCATCAGTGAGCTTTAGATAGTAAGGGTCAGCTGCATACTTCTCCGCACGCTACTTTGTGGTATCACGCAATGGCCGAAGGGCAGATTTCATCATGCTACAATTAAGTGTTTTTTTTTATCTCAGTATTTTTTCTTGAGTAGCCCCAAAACACATTTATTCAAGTTGTCTACATTTTATAAAAATTACTGTCAAATTCCATACATTTCTGTTACTGCATAATAACCCCCGATACGTATATTATTAAATCAGAAAAAAAAAAACTGTTTAACGTTTAATAAATAAAAAATAAATAAGCAACCCCAAGCTTGGCCCTGGGGATGATAACACTTGAAGCCCCAAATGACAGACAGGTCAGAAGAACCAGTGACCAGGGAGGACTCGTGGATTACAGCAGGAACCAACACAACAGACACACACATAGACAAGACAACAGGATGGACAAGAGATAGTCACCGATCAATAGTAAAAACTTGCAAACTGTGACTATGGGAAAAAAAACATGAAATAAAATAGAAAATAAAAATAATACAATTAATACTAGAAATTATAAACTGTAAATTATGAAACCTGAGGAATAACGTAAGGAATATGCTAGAAATAAATGGCTAGAACTACAAACAAAAACGAAGAACTAAACCAAGCCTGTAACTGGACTATAGACTAAACACAAGGAAAAATACAAACTAAAATATAACAAAACTAGATGGAATGCAAAAGGCTGAATAGAAAGCTCTAACAAGACTAATGATACTAGCTAGGTGCAAGCACATTCAATGTACACAAATGAACCAGCAAAGACAAGAGGGAAAAGGAGCAACACATAAAGGAGCAGAGCACATGAGGATCAGGTGGACACAATCAAGTAAATGAGGACTAGACTAGGACCAAACAAGGGGGCAGGACAAAGGGAGCACATGGCCAACACAAACAAAGCTACAACCATGTGCTCAGGCACAAGACAAGCAAAGGAACATTAAACAAAGACAACACAGACAAGGCTGTTTAAATTAATCACTTGATTAACTATAAACTGGATGTATTAGGGTGGGTTGCACCAACAAGGATTATGCTTAAATCTAGATTAAATCAAGGGTTATATAATAATTCTGTTGCACCAAATGTTAAACCTTGTTTAAAAATAAGAAGGTTTACATTTAAACCATCAGTTTGATAGTGGATTTATTTTATATTTAATATAGATTAACTTTAATCCTGTTGCTCCATAACTTTAAACTCAGATTTAAATCTCTATCAAGGATTGAATTTAAATTTACATGTGAGTTGGTTTAAATAGAGTTACAGTGTGTGGCTGATTGAACAAAGACAGTAAGGTGTGTCATCAGGTCTCAGAGAGGTGTTTATTATAAAAATTCAAATTAAAGCTCACTGAGCCCGCAGATTGTGAGAGTCGTGGCAGCCTGTAGTAAACTTGCGTCTGCTATCGAGTCCTGTATGTGAATCTGTCACTTATCTCGGTGCATCTCGGCATTCGACAAAGAAAAGAAGAAAGGATAATGGCCACGCCTCTCGTTTCTCACGGGTGCATGCTGGATGGCGATCAAACGGACGGGACACCGCTGTCACAAGCGGAGGTAGTCACTCCATCAATCATGACAGTTATTTCCTCTTATCTCAGTTATTTTGTCATAAACTATACTCAACAGTCTCTCTACGGAGCGTTTAATAAAGACGGCAGATCTTTTACAAGTTTATTTCCTTTAGCGACAAAAGCAACTTATGTCAGAGACAGAGGATAAGGAATATGAATTTTGTTGCTGATTAATTATATGACGAATCCACCATGGTGGAGAAAATTAATCGTAGATGGAAGTTTTAATCGCAGGTTAAATTCTAATCCTAGATGTGTTGCACCACTTAATTTTAAACTGAGATTAACAAAACATCAACAAGTCCTTGATTAGCTCTAAACTTTTCTTAATTCAATCCTTGTTGGTGCAACCCACCCTTGGAGAGGCAGATTCTCTCAACGTCAAATTACAAAGGCTTTTACAGAGTTCCTCATCGTCAAATTGCAAATCTCATCATCTAGATTCAGATAAACTGGAGAAATATCTGTGTGTAAGTGACAAGTCTGAAGACTTTTGTTGAATGGCTGTGGTCTTCGTTCCCTCAGACAACACTGCGTCACTCATCGGCAATATTCTGTCATTGACATTAATAAATGGGCCCAGGAATAGTTACAGAAACCACTGTCAGTAAACACAATCTGCCATGCCATCTGCAGATGCCAACTAAAGCTCTATCATGCAAAAAGGAAGCCATCTGTGAAGATGGTCCAGAAGCGCTGTCATGTCCTGTGGGCCAAGGCACATTTAAAATGGTCAGATGAGTCCAAATTTGACATTCTTGTTGGAAATCACGGACGCTGTGTCCTCTGGGCTAAAGAGGAGGGAGACCTACCAGCATGTTATCAGCATTCAGTTCAAAGCCAGCATCTCAGATGGTATAGGGTTGCATAAGTGCATAAGGTAAGGGCAGCTTGCATGTTTTGGAAGGCACTAGGAATGCTGAAAGGTATATACAAGTTTTAGAGCAACATATGCTCCCCACCAGATGAGGTGTATTTCAGCAGGACAATGCAAAATCACATACTGCAGCTTTACTGGCTTCGTAGTAGAAGAGTCCAAGTGCTGAATTGGCATGCCTGCAGTCCAGATCTTTCACCTATAAGATGACCACAAACTCTTCAGCAGCTGGAAACCTATATCAGGTAAGAATGGGACTAAATTTCAACACCAAAACTACTAAAACTCATAACCTCGATTCCAGATGTCTTAAAACTATTTTGAAAAGAAGAGAAGATACTACACCATGGTAAACATGCCCCTGTCCCAACTATTTTAAGACCTGTAGCACGTATCAAATTGGAAATAAGCTCATTTTGTGCATAACATTTTTAAATTTCCCAGTTTAAACATATGTTATGTTTTCTATGTTCTACTGTGAATAAAATATTGGCTCATGTGATTTGAAGTTCTTTTAGTTTTCATTTCATTCAAATGTTAAAAAACGGCCCAAAATTTTCGGAATTCGTGTTGTGGAATCCATTGCTATTTGCACTTAGTGTAAATGGCATACCGCTATATATATATGTATGAAAAGCAAGAAGCGGAAGATAAACAGACACCATCATAATCATCATAATAAGCAAACTTCATGCATTCATGCTGCTAGGTGATAAGTGAAAGACCAATGAGATGAAGAGGAGCTAGTCAAGTATTGAGTGCACATTTAGGAGGTCATATCATCAGTTATTCTTCGCACAGACTTACATCAAAAAGCAATGAACAAATCAAAGCCCAGTCCCAAATGAAGCTTTCACAACCTGTCTAGAGGGCCTGGTGCTTATGGCTTCCATTATGAAACTCTTATGATGAAACTCCCTGACTAAGAAATGAGCCCTGAGCCATATGTGTTAGGAGTATGACAGGCCAAATAAACGGGTTCATTGATTCCAAAATAAGTGCATTTGCTTCTCTCAGCAGAATCCTTGGCATTGTGTTGTATCTATTGCATAAAGGTCTGACGCACAATTGGGCGCCCTTGATACAAATATCTGTACAGAATAATGATATAAATATAACTGGAAGAAAACAAGTATAACAGATTTATGGTTTAACACAGAGATTTGTATTTTTATAAAAGGCAGAAAAAACTAATATTCATATCAAGGTCAAGGTTTCTTTATTTGTCACATGATAAATTATCCAGGGTATAATCAAAAGTGAAATGTAGAGATATCATTTCCAGAACACAAGCGTTGTAATATACTTTGGTGTATACGGAGTATACCATTACTCAGTAAAAGGATATTACATCCATTGGTGTTTTTATTGTGCATTAGAAGAGAAGGGAGGCCAGTATATGCCAGGGATGGGCTGCAATCTGGGCTCCAGATCTGCCACGGGCAGCAAAGGAGCATCAGGAGCTTCCAGTGGAATGTAATTACTCTTAACAATCTGGCCAGTGTCACAATGAAAATTCATGACATTCATACCATGAGCCTAACTTTCAGAACTCTCTGTACCAGCAAGTGTTGGGAAGATCCACAAGGAGAGGCAGGAACGGATATAAATATGTCACAGTTACTGGAAATAATCTGTTTAAATTAATCAGGATAGGTGGTGAGCTCTAGCATTGGTTACCAAGGACCAACCCGATAAAATTTTAGATTTGTGGCCAAAAGACTGACAAAGTGTATGTGACATTAATGCTTTAAACTCTGTTCCTTTATGATACAGAACAGGAGTACAGAAGTAAACATTTATCTGCATACAGTATGTAGATTTTCTCTCTGGATGTAAACACCAATTTGTAGATAAAAAAATTGTTTGCAATCAATACGTTGCATGATTCTAAACATGTCATTTTCTGACTCTCTGAACAAGCAGCTTGATTTCATTGGGATTCGTAATGTTTTGTAAAATTTGTAAAAACAAAGTTGAAGAACAATTCAACACCAACAACGCAAGAAGCATGTGGCAGGGCATCAACAACATAACTGGCTTTAAAGGGAATAAACGAGCTACTGTGAACATTGCCGCCTCTCTACCGGACGAGCTTAATCATGTTTTATGCTCGTTTCAAGGCTGACAACACCACCCATACAGAGAGCGCTCCCGTGACTGCTGCAGAATAGGTCAGTCCACTCTCCATTTCTGTTGTGGATGTAACCCGATCCTTCAAACGGGTGAACATCCGCAAAGCTGTGGGTCCAGATGGCATTCCAGGCCGTGTGCTCAGAGCATGCGCATTCCAACTAGCCAGGGTTTTTACAGACATTTTCAATCTGTCCCTCTCTCTGTCTGTGGTTCCCTCATGCTTCAAAAAATCCACCATTGTGCCCATACCAAAGAAAAATAAAATAAAATCACATGCTTGAATGACTGGAGACCCGTTGCTCTGAAACCCACCTTCAGCAAGTGTTTTGAGAAGTTGGTCAGAGACTACATCTGCTCTGTGCTGCCTGCTTCACTGGACCCACTACAATTTGCATATCGCAGCAACCGTTCCACAGACAATGCTATTGCCTTCACACTGCACACTGCTCTCTCCCACCTGGAAAATAAGAACACCTATGTGAGGATGCTGTTCGTGGATTATAGTTCAGCATTTAACACCATAGTGCCTGCCACACTGGTTGCAAAGCTCCAGACTTTGGGACTGAACAGATCTCTGTGCAGCTGGATCCTGGACTTCCCGACAGGCAGAAGTCAGGTGGTCAGAATGGGCAACAACACCTCATCTCCCCTGGTCCTCTCCTGGTCCCCTGGTCCTCCTCAGGGCTGCGGGCTTTGCAAGTCTGCAGATTTGCAGATGACACAACGGTGATAGGCCTGATCACCGACAATAATTAGACGGCCTACAGAGAGGAGGTGAGTACCCTGACTAAATGGTGTCAGAATAACCACCTCTCACTCAATATCGACAAGACCAAGGAGCTGGTGGTGGATTTCAGGAGACAGAGCAGAGAACACACACCCATCATCTACACCAGGGGAGTAGGACATCTACACCAGGTGGTGTATAAGGAAAGCCAGGATGATCATCAAAGACTCCAGCCACCTGCTCTCTCTTCCCCCCTTTAGGAAGACGTCCGCAGCATCCGATCCCGCACTAGCTAACTGAGGGATAGCTTTTTCCCTCAGGCTATCAGGCTAATGAACAGAAAATAACTCACCCTATAGCACACTCCCACTCACACAACATATGCCATGCACTGCACTTTAACACAGTTCAACTGGACCACACGCACACAACAACCTATCTGCTACCACTGGATACCATGCAACGCACATCCATGACATTGCGTAACCGGCCTATGTAAAATCTGCTGCGCCTTCGCATATTGTGTGTGTATATATGTGTACATAATGTAGAATGTGTACATACTGTGCATAATGTGTATTGATAACTGGAAGTATGTCTTAAAAAGTACACTGTGTCTACTTAGTATATGTATGTGTATTTTGCACATCGTCTTCTGTATAAGTCTGTAAGTATGTACTGTCTATATGTAAATTGTTTCTGCACTTTCTGGAGCACGCTCTCAAGAATTTCACTCATCAAGGCACATGTGCTTTGGTGGTGTGACAATAAAAGTGATTTTATTTTATTTGACTAATGTAAATTTTTGCTTGTTTGGATGATAAATTAAATGGACATATTGACAGCATCTAAAACAAGGTATTAACTGATGAGCAGCTAAATTATACGTCTAAAAATCTTCAGGAATACTGTACTTTATAATAATATATGTATATCGGTTTCTATTATATATGCCACCAGTCAAAAAGTTGGATTTTTTTTTTTTTTTTTGACAGAAGTCACCAAGACAAAAGTACATTAAATGCTCACCAAGACAAAAGTATATTAAAGCTGCAATATTGTGAAATATTACAGATATAAACTTCTGTTTCTATTTTAATATATTTTATTATAATATATTATAATATACAATTTAATTTACTCCAGTGGAAGCTGAATTTTCAGTAATCATTATTTCAGACTTCAGTGTCACATATTCCTTCAGAAATTATTCTAATAAGCTGATGTTTTTTTTCTCAATAAACATTTCTTATTACTATCGATGTTAAAAACAGTTATGCTACTTATTTTTTTTTGTGGAAACTGTAACTTTTTTCATGATTCTTTGAAAAATAAAAAGTTCAAAAGAACATGATTTATTTGAAATATAAATATATTATAACATTATTAATGTCATTACCATCACTTTTAATAATTTAACGCATTCTTGCTGAATTAAAGCACTTTTTTTAATTACTTACTACACATTTTGAATGGCAGTGTAGTATATTTATTTAACATATTGGATTGATTTAATTGAATAAATGCAATATAATCAACCTATTAAATCCATTAATTAAATATTATGTGAACCTAAAAGGATTCTCAAACATTTGGCTATTTCCCAAGTGGTGCTCGAATTTTAGATGCTTGCTGTTCTTGTACATTCTATGCAAACACTTTACTTTAATATTTCTAGTTAGACAACACCTCTGTGCTGTTTCCCATGATTCCCCACAGGGAGTAGAATGGATCCACATCAGTACACTGTACAAAGTTGTTTTGTCAGTTGTTTTGAATTGTGTAACCCTCCAATGGCGCTTCCAGCTTCACATTCTTTATATTGACCTTATGAATGTCACACACCACATATAATGTAATTGGCTACTTGTTGTAAGAGCTTTAGAGGCTGAGAAAGGTCAGCAGCAGTATCATATGTGATGATTACATGGTAGCACACTGGCCAAGACGTTGGCATCACGCTGCTAAAAGCTCTGAGTTCACTTGTCATGTTGCGGTCCACCTGTAGAGACACTAATTTTACGCAAGAAACTTATCTCACAAAACCACCCAATTCCAAACAACCAGTGCTGTTCGGACAGCTTCAAATAAATAATGCTAGTGTCCAGGTCAGCCTCAGGTTGAGCAAATTATTTAGCCCCCAAGGATTATTTTGAGTGGTGCCACTTAAACCACCATCGCGTTTGAGATAATTACACAAGTCTGAGGTGAGACCCTGGAGGGGCACGTCATTCTCTCCACCATTAAGCTCATTTATTATTAACTGCTTTGTGCATTTTTTATTTCATGCTCTGTAATGTATGCAGCCTTGCAGTGGCGGTTCTACATTGAATTACTCTCCAGGCGAGACCCCCTCTCAACTTTGCACAAACATCCATGTTTTACTATAACAATATAAGTGTAAGACAAGCTTATATTTCTCAATTGCACAAATCCTTCAACAGAACACTTGAAAAACAAAATTCTGCACAAAACAGTATATGTTATCAGAACTTAAATAAATATACTCTATATACATAAAAGTGGCAAAAATATGTACAATCAGAATGTAACAAGAGCAAAGAACAATAATAATATAAAAAATTAACAATAATACTCAAATAAAATATAGAATAAATATTCTAAACAGCACAAATCCTTCATCACACAAATCACACTAAAGAAAATCGAATTATTACACTATTGCACTAAGAACAGGATACACAAACTAAAACCTGACCTTTCTGGCCTTCCTTGATGCAAAATCATCAATAATGTCAACATACAATATATGCTCTCCTATTGAATGATTGATACTGATGATAGCAAGGCCAGTGAGCAGTTCCTGAGCAATGGTTGACCTCAGATACGACTTGATCAACTTTAGTTTTGAAAAGCTACTCTCTGCTTGAGCCACAGTGACTGGCAGAGTAAGTGCAATCCTGAGAGCAGTCCAAAAGTCGGGGTAGATCTCCGATAGATCCTTGTCATGCATAAAAGTAATAAGCTCAAGGAGGCTCATGGTTTTTGATGGCAGGTGAGGGAAGTTCTTGATATCCTGCACAAGCTCTCTACTGTCCAAATCAGAGTGTCCTTCAAAGTGCAGTGTGGTGCCTAGTGCATTGCATTGCTCTGCCAGCTCCTCATCTGCAAGACTTGGGACATTTGTCAAAACCCCAAATTTATTTCCCAAATTTTCCAATGTGGAAAAACCTCTCCGTGATGGCTGACATGGCTGCATCAACAACATTATTAAATAATGTAACCTCCAACTTCCTAAGTGCATCACTGGAAGGCTCATCATGTGATTCATATGAGAGGTGGCGCTTTGTGGACCTCAGCCTTTTTTGTTTCAAAACAGCCTCCACATTAATTTCTTCACAAATGTCTTTGGCCGCCATCTGTGTAGTCACAAAGCCATTTGCCCTGTAGCTCTGGAGACCTTGCTCAGTCTTCTTCAAAAGTCTCACAGATAGGTCCACATGAATATTTGGAAACTACATGAGTTTGCTGATATGCTGTATTGCAGATAGCATTTCATACCAAACAACCGTGCAGAGGCTGAAGCAGTACGCCTCCTCAAACAAAGACTGGGCTTCAGACGTTATTGCAGGGTCTTTGGTGTTATCTCTCACCTCAATTAAAGCCTTTCTCACGGCAGCTCCCTGGTACCTCATGGGCTTGACGCTCTTGATCTTGCAGAGGAAGGCCAAGGTGTCTCCCACCTTGTTTCTGACCACATCTTTAAGGTGAAGCTCACATGGTTCTTCAGTATGGCCCATTTTTGGGAGGAGGCTGAAAATAACGTGTAAAGCTTTTGCAGGACACCAAAGTAGCTCATAGCATTAACATATCCCTTAGCAGTATCACACACAACTAAATTCCATGTATGCGCCCCACATGCCACAAACAGAGCTCAGGGATTATTTTCTAAGAGCCTGGCTTGAACTCCCTTATTTCTGCCTTTTTTGTTTGCCACGTTGTCATATGATTGTCCTCTGCAGTCTTCAAAAGGAATTCCCAACTCCTCAAGTCTCGTCAGGATCATGGATGCCAAGTGCTGGCTCGTGGACTCCTCTGCCTCCAAAAATCCCATAAAATGTTCCCTGATGTGGGGCGTCTCCATCAGTGACACCACTCTAATGACCACTGAGAACTGTTCTGTGTGGCTTATATCTGGGGTGCAGTCCAGAATTATTGAAAAAACTTTACCTGCTTGATGTCATCCACTATAGCAGATATGATTTTGCTGCTCAACTAATCAATCAGCTCATTCTACACATGATGGCCTAGGTAGATGTTGTGACTTGCTTCCCATTTGATGATGTGAACAGTGTTTCTGTGTCCCCTTAGAGCCAAATTTCAAACTGCCAGTGACTGCACAATAGCAGTGAGACGTGTCAGCACTGCTCTCCATCTCACTCTCTCAGCCTCCAGAAGTGCCACCTGCTGCTTATCAATAGTTTCCCCACTTCTTAACCTCTGCTAAATGTAAAATATGAAGTTTAGAAACGAAGTTTAGAAACTAAGTTCGGGAGGAGCACGTCAGATACTCAGGCTGATTAGCACAGGTGGTACACAATCTAGATAATCAACCCTGGGACATAAATACAGCTGTCTTACCTCCATCTAGTCGACGGTTAAGCAGCATCCCTCCACCACCCCTTCTCCACCAATATCACTAGAATTCTAATCACACGGGGGGGGTTCATTGGGTTCGGGCCATTCCCTGCTAGGAGCCCTCTCCCAGGACAGCACGCCTACAATGTATTACCATACACGCCAAATACGCATTACGTTTATCGTGCTAGTAGATGTAAGTGTGAAATCGTGAAGTAAATGTTAACCTCACTGCAAGTTCCTTCCATGCTTTTATGCAATTGAGGTGTTCTGGACTGTTTTCATGTGATATGAGGTGAGTGCTCGCATGTTTCCAATTTGCCATTTCTGAACTTGTTAAATGAATGTTCCTCTTGGAAAACCATTTGCAGCAGAAGCAAAAGAGGCTGTTGTTCTTCATGGAATACATCAGCCAACTTCTTGCCATCTTTTCACCACTAACTAATGTCTTCTTAAAATATCGGTGGTGGCAACTTCTTCCATCACTCTCATTCCTACGGAAAACAAAGTCAGGTGGCAACCTATGTGGTCCTCTGTGAACCAACTCAGTCCGAATCCTGTCAGGCAGAGGTGAGGGCCAGTTAGCAGGGTCAGTTGACAGAAGCTCAAATCAAATCAAATCAAATCAAATCAAATCAAATCACTTTTATTGTCACATCACCACAGCACAAGTGCCTAGGTGAGTGAAATTCTTGAGAGCGTGCTCCAGACAGTGCAAAAAAAACAACAACAACAATTTACATACAGACAGTACCTATACTTACTTAATGTGCAAAAAACACATACATATACTCAGTACACACAGTGTACTCTAAGACATACTTAGTTACCAATACACATTGTACACATTCTACATTATGTACACATCTATACATAGTAATATGTGAAAGTGCAACAGATTATACATTATACAGTATATTTGTGCAACAATACAGATTATTTGTGCAACAGATAGTTGTGCAAAGGTGCAACAGATTATACATATGCAATGTCAGGGATGTGCATTTTATGGTATCCAGTGATAGCAGATAGGTTGTGTTATTGCAGTGTGTGCGTGTAGTCCAGTGGAACTATGTTAAAGTGCAGTGCATGGCATATTGTAAAGTGGGAGTGTGCTGTAGGGTGTATTCGTTTTTTCTGTTCATTAGCCTGATAGCCTGAGGGAAAAAGCTATCCCTCAGTCGGCTAGTGTGGGATCGGATGCTGCGGAGATGTCTCCCTAAGGCTATTTCCAAACCAGGCGGTGATGCAGCCAAACCACTTAACCAAACTTCCTCAGCCGTCTCAGGAAGAAGAGGCGCTGATGTGCCTTCTTCAGCACTGCATCTGTGTGAGCGGACCATGTGAGATCCTCTGTGATGTGACCGCAGAGGAACTTAAAGCTGCTCACCCGCTCCACAGCTGTCTTGTCGATGGAGATGCGTGTGTGTTCTCTGCTCTGTCTCCTGAAATCCACCACCAGCTCATTGGTCTTGTCGATGTTGAGTGAGAGGTGGTTCTCCTGACACCCCTTGTCAGGGTACTCACCTCTTATCTGTAGGCCGTCTCATCGTTGTCAGTGATCAGGCCTATCACCATTGTGTCATCAGCAAATTTGATGATGACATTGGAGCTGTGTGTAGCTGTACAGTCATGTGTGTACAGGGAGTACAGGAGTGGGCTGAGGATGCAGCATTTTACAGGTGGGAGAGAGCAGTGTGCAGGGTGAAGGCAATAGCATCGTCTGTGGAACGGTTACTGCGATATGCAAATTGTAGTGGGTCCAGTGAAGCAGGTAGGGCTGTAGTCAAGTCCACCTTTGTCGAGTCCAAGACAAGTCCAAGTCCAAAGAGGTTTGAGTCCGAGTCAAGTCCAAGTCCAAAGAGGTTCGAGTCCGAGTCAAGTCCAAGTCCAAACAGGTTCGAGTCCAAGTCCAAGTCCAAATGAGACGGTCAAAACAGAGAAAGAAAAAAATCTTCTTCAAAACCACATACTTAATTATTGATAATTGATGTGATACGAGAGACGGCATATCTTCTATTCTAATATAATAATTTTGCATTATTGTTTGTAATGATCTAAAGCATGTGCAGCAACACTGTAGGATCAAATTAGGCTATTTTATTTCTCCTCCTGAGACCCAGCTATGGAGTTTTTGCCTCTGTAGTGGACATTCTATATTAGTGTATTTCTCTGAGACCTCACATGTCACAGTTATAAGGCTGGATGTCCTGCACAGAGCACATTCAGGACTTTATAGAGATACTAAATGTTTTTAAACACTCTCATACGTCTTTAAAGATGGCTATATTTAATTTAGTGAAAACTTGTACATACTTATGGAAATATGATTATATTCTGTAATGTCTTTTAAATCTGAATCATTTTCAGATTGTTTGTCATAAAGCAACATCTCAGGAAAATGTTATGGGTTTTCAAATTCAAATATAACTTCCTGTTATGAAACAGGACATCATTTCATACATGTTCAATGTAGAGGACACCAGGACTAAAAGCATGTTTATTATGCATTTTGGGAGACAACAATTGAATAGGGAAATAAATTATATATCAGTTTGCTTATGAAATATCATATATTATTATGAAAATCTGGCCATGTATTACTCCCATTATGATTTTTTTTCCAACATTCTGTCCCAACAGCAACACATTAATAAGCAAATTAGATACAGTGTATAGGTACACTGTGTTTAATGGGAAACCAGTTTATGGAATTTTTTACACACATATTGCATAAAACAAAATGGTATATCAAATCATTTAGTTATACATTTTAAAACATAGTTGAGAATCATCCTTAAACAAAGTTTAGTATAAAAAAATCCTGAAACCTAAAAATGTATTTGGTGATTTAAAAAAACTCCCATTGATTTTGCCGTTTTTATGTCTATTCATGCCATTTAATTTTAGTCCTTGTGTCCTCTACAGAGGACATATAATCAAATATGAATAAAAAAAAAATTTCTTATGGTCTAAACAATGTAATGACATGAAAACTTTTTTTTTAGGGGGGCATCTCAGGAGGATATTTTAGGTTTAGCAATTTCACTTATATTTGACCAATTCTCGATTTTGTAAGATTTTATCTAGTCAACTTGAAAATGTAACTACAACATGATTCAAGAAACTTTCTCTTTATTAACCCTCTAGTTAAAGAAAAGTATATTCTAAGTGCACCACACATGACGTTGTCTTCATGATGTAAATGTTAAACAAATCACTAAATATCTTTGCAGAAAAGATGAACTACAACTACATCTTGTACAAACTTATATTATGCATATTAGGCTATATGTTCTGAAATAATACAAGACAAATGCTCAAAAAAACTAAAGTAATTCCAATTCAAAATGACTGAAGTTATAACACCTAGAGTGCTATTATTAACTATAAAGGCTCTGTAAAACAATGAACAGCAGTTTTCAGCCTGTCACCCTGATGCAAACCTGAAATATCAGATATACAGTACATGTACAGTAAGTTTCTTCACGGGTTTTGTATTTGATTACGCTGCTGTTCCGTTGTTTTTTCTATGTAAGCATGGACGCGTTTGACGGTTGCGCTCGCGTCTCGTGCATGAAACGGCTTTCTAAAAACGCGGCACTCTAGTTATTAAAAGATGTTTAACTCACATCTTCTTGTATTTTTCCTATTCCACTGCCCGTATCAACACAAAAACACACTCTGTGTGAAGGGCACCTTGAGAGCATCACACGTGAGCGGTTAATCATGTGCATCGACATGCGGTTGGATTGTTCTTTATCAAAGTGTCTAAATCTAGCGTTTGGTAATATTTCTATTCAAAATCACGATTCCTCGATTTATAAAAAATCTAATTGTGGCAAAACATTAAATTCGAATTAATCGATAAAATCTGATAAATCTCCCAGCCAGTGCCACACCGCGGTCAAGCCAGCCGCAGTTCAGAAAAACACGGTCAAGCCAGCCGCGATTGAAATTAACGTGCGCGTGTATTACAATGACTACGGTAATCACAGGAACAACACAGAGGAGACGCGCTTTTACAGCGCTTTTCTTCTGGACGCCCAGAACTGAAATATAATGAAATTTTTCGCGATTTTTTTTTGTATATCTGCTTTAATATTTGTGTTATTTATTGGTGTCTTTGACGGTTCTGTATTACTATATTTTTCTACATTTCAAATCTGCAGGATTCATAGAAAAAGAGATATGGGACATTAATCAATTTAGAGGGGTATAAAGACACAATTTCTAATAAGTACTAGAAATGAATGGTCAGTTCTTATATAGGACGTCCCATACTATATGCACACCTCATATGAAACCATATTACTGCAGCGTTTTCCATAAATGGGACATTTTTAAATTTAGAGGGGTATAAAGACACCATTTCTAATAAGTACACGAAATGAATGGTCAGTTCTTATAGAGGACATCCCATACTATATGCACACCTCATATGAAACCATTTTACTGCAGCGTTTCTGAGATATGGGACATTAATACACTTTAGAGAGCTATAAAGACCTAATTTCTAATAAGTACACGAAATGAATGTTCAGTTCTTATATGGGACACCCAATACTATAAGCACACCTCATATGAAACCATATTACTGCAGCGTTTTCAAGAAATGGGACATTATTCGATTTAGAGGGGTATAAACACCAGGTTTCTAATAAGTACAATAAATGAATGGTCAGTTCTTATATAGGACGTCCCATACTATATTCACACCGCATATGAAACCATATTACTGCAGCGTTTTCAAGAAATGAGACATTATTCAATTTTGAGGGGTATAAAGACCTAATTTCTAATAAGTACACGAAATGAATGGTCAGTTCTTATATGGGACATCCCATACTATATGCACACCTCATATGAAACCATTTTACTGCAGCTTTTTTGAGATATGGGACAGTAATACACTTTAGAGAGCTATCAAGACCTAATTTCTAATAAGTACATGAAATGAATGGTCAGTTCTTATATAGGACATCCCATACTATATGCACACCTCATATGAAACCATTTTACTGCAGCATTTTTGAGATATGGGACATTAATACATTTAGAGGGGTATAAAGACACCATTTCTAATAAGTACTAGAAATTAATGGTCAGTTCTTATAGAGGACATCCCATACTATATTCACACCTCATATGAAACCATATTACTGCAGCGTTTTTGAGATATGGGACATTAATACATTTAGAGGGGTATAAAGACACCATTTCTAATAAGTACTAAAAATTAATGGTCAGTTCTTATATAGGACATCCCATACTACATGCACAACTCATATGAAACCATTTTACTGCAGCTTTTTTGAGATATGGGACATTAATACATTTTGAGGACTATAAAGACACCATTTCTAATAAGTACAAGAAATGAATGGTCAGTTCTTATATAGGACATCCCATACTGCATGCACACCTCATATGAAACCATTTTACTGCAGCGTTTTCCATAAATGGGACATTATTCGATTTTTGAGGGGTATAAAGACACCATTTCTAATAAGTACAAGAAATTAATGGTCAGTTCTTATATAGGACATCCCATACTACATGCACACCTCATATGAAACCATTTTACTGCAGCGTTTTCCATAAATGGGACATTATTCGATTTAGAGGGGTATAAAGACACCATTTCTAATAAGTACAAGAAATGAATGGTCAGTTCTTATATAGGACATCCCATACTACATGCACACCTCATATGAAACCATTTTACTGCAGCATTTTTGAGATATGGGACATTAATACATTTTGAGGACTATAAAGACACCATTTCTAATAAGTACAAGAAATTAATGGTCAGTTCTAATATAGGACATCCCATACTACATGCACACCTCATATGAAACCATTTTACTGCAGCGTTTTCCATAAATGGGACATTATTCGATTTACAGGGGTATAAAGACACCATTTCTAATAAGTACAAGAAATTAATGGTCAGTTCTAATATAGGACATCCCATACTACATGCACACCTCATATGAAACCATTTTACTGCAGCGTTTTCCATAAATGGGACATTATTCGATTTACAGGGGTATAAAGACACCATTTCTAATAAGTACAAGAAATTAATGGTCAGTTCTTATATAGGACATCCCATACTACATGCACACCTCATATGAAACCATTTTACTGCAGCTTTTTTGAGATATGGGACAGTAATAAACTTTAGAGAGCTATCAAGACCTAATTTCTAATAAGTACACAAAATGAATGGTCAGTTCTTATACAGGACATCCCATACTATATGAACTCCTCATATGAAACCATTTTACTGCAGCATTTTTGAGATATGGGACATTAATACATTTTGAGGACTATAAAGACACCATTTCTAATAAGTACAAGAAATGAATGGTCAGTTCTTATATAGGACATCCCATACTACATGCACACCTCATATGAAACCATTTTACTGCAGCGTTTTCCATAAATGGGACATTATTCGATTTACAGGGGTATAAAGACACCATTTCTAATAAGTACAAGAAATTAATGGTCAGTTCTTATATAGGACATCCCATACTACATGCACACCTCATATGAAACCATTTTACTGCAGCGTTTTCCATAAATGGGACATTATTCGATTTACAGGGGTATAAAGACACCATTTCTAATAAGTACAAGAAATGAATGGTCAGTTCTTATAGGACATCCCATACTACATGCACACCTCATATGAAACCATTTTACTGCAGCTTTTTGAGATATGGGACATTAATACACTTTAGAGGACTATAAAGACACCATTTCTAATAAGTACACAAAATGAATGGTCAGTTCTTATATACAGGACATCCCATACTATATGCACTCCTCATATGAAACCATTTTACTGCAGCATTTTTGAGATATGGGACATTATTACATTTGAGGACTATAAAGACACCATTTCTAATAAGTACAAGAAATGAATGGTCAGTTCTTATATAGGACATCCCATACTGCATGCACACCTCATATGAAACCATTTTACTGCAGCGTTTCCATAAATGGGACATTATTCGATTTACAGGGTATAAAGACACCATTTCTAATAAGTACAAGAAATTAATGGTCAGTTCTAATATGGGACATCCCATACTACATGCACACCTCATATGAAACCATTTTACTGCAGCGTTTTCCATAAATGGGACATTATTCGATTTACAGGGTATAAAGACACCATTTCTAATAAGTACAAGAAATTAATGGTCAGTTCTTATAGGACATCCCATACTACCTCATATGTGAAACCATTTTACTGCAGCGTTTCTGAGATATGGGACATTACTACACTTTAGAGCTATAAAGACCCCTGTGGTTAAGGGCCGAGCCGTGGGAAGGCGTTCGGTGGGGAAATACAGAGCGACACCTCCTCCCGGTCTGCAGCATGAGCTTGGAAGGAATAAAAGGAGGTTTGAGACATTGGAAGAGGACCAGGCCTGGGTTTTGGTTTGTGTTTTGTGTGGCAGTCGTCCGTGAGGGCTGCCGCTTTCATTGTGTTTGTTTTATTAAATTAATATATGTTCCTTGGTTCCGCCTCCTTCTTCCCGTGCCTAACTTCATTACTTATTGGTGCGAGCCATAGGAAGGACCTGTCGAGAGCCCTCTGCTGAGTGGGATCAAAGCTGAAGCAGAAAGAGTGGCGGAGACCGCTGCCAAGCGGTGGTGCTGGAGCAAAAGAAGAACAGGTGGACGGAAGACTACTGCCGTGCTCCTGGGACGAGGATGGCTGCCATCCGAGAGAGGAGCAGAGGAGTCGCCGCTTCACCAGTGGGCTGGAGACCTGCTGCCATTCACCAGGTTGGTGGAGGAGCAGGAAGGGGACATCCCATACCTCGACTGGAGGAGCCATCGCTGGCGCCAGGAGGCGGAAGGGGCATCGGGCTGTCCACCAAAGAGGTCCAGTACCATCGCATGGCAAGTGAGCCGCTCAGTTGGTTGAGGACGGCAGTGTGTCCGAAATGGACCGAGATTTTATTTTTCCTCTCCCTCTCTCTTCTCTGTCACTCCTCATCCTTCCGTCTCCTTTTCTGCGCCTGTCTGTTGAGATATGGGGGCTCCCCGGGAGAGGGGAGGGAGTAAGCGCAGGCTGAGTACCGGCCTGCGGGCGATAAGTATGTGGCGAGTGGGGCGGGCCTGGGAACGGGCGAGGCCGGTGGATGAATGATAATGAACGACACCTCGCCACTCACCGGTCTCAGTCCCAGGAGCCGGAAGGAATAAAGGAGGAGTGACATTGGAAGACGAGAGAGGACTATAAAGACTGGGTTTTAGTTTGTGTTTGTGTGTGGTCGTCCGTGAGGGGCTGCGCTTTTCATTGTGTTTGTTTATTTGATTAAATATGTCTTAAATGTTCATTCCGCCTCCTTCTTCCCGTATCTAACAACTTCATTACAACCCCATTTCTAATAAGTACAATAAATGAATGGTCAGTTCTTATACAGGACATCCCATACTACATGCACACCTCATATGAAACCATTTTACTGCAGCGTTTCTGAGATATGGGACATTACTACACTTTAGAGAGCTATAAAGACCCCATTTCTAATAAGTACAAGAAATGAATGGTCAGTTCTTATACAGGACATCCCATACTATATGCACACCTCATATGAAACCATTTTACTGCAGCATTTTTGAGATATGGGACATTAATACATTTTGAGGACTATAAAGACACCATTTCTAATAAGTACTAGAAATGAATGGTCAGTTCTTATATGGGACGTCCCATACTATATGCACTCCTCATATGAAACCATTTTACTGCAGCGTTTTCAAGATATGTTACATTATTTGATTTTGAGGTATAAACACACCATTTCTAATAAGTACAAGAAAAGAATGGACAGTTCTTATATGGGACATCCCATACTATATGCACCTCACTATGAAACCATTTTACTGCAGCGTTTCTGAGATATGGGACATTAATACAATTTAAAGAGCTATAAAGACCCATTTCTAATAAGTACACAAATGAATGGTCAGTTCTAATATAGGACATCCCATACTACGCACACCTCATATGAAACCATTTTACTGCAGCGTTTTCCATAAATGGGACATTATTCGCATTTAGAGGGGTATAAAGACACCATTTCTAATAAGCAAGAAATGAATGGTCAGTTCTTATATAGGACATCCCATAGTAAAGTAAACTAAGTGTCTTTATACCCCTCTAAATGTGTATTTTCTGCAGCGCTGCAGTAAAATGGGACATTGAGTGCATATAGTATGGGGCTATAAACTGACCATTTCTAATAAGTACAATTAAAGAATGGTCAGTTCTCTAAATGGGTAATGTCCCATTTCTTGAAACACTGCATATGAAACCATTTTAGCGTGTCTGATATGGGACATTAATTTGATGTCTTATTAAAAGCTGTTATAGTCCTCAAAATGTGTCCCCTCAAAATGCTGCGGTAAATATGTCCCATATCTCAAAAACGCTGCAGTAATATGGTTTCATATGAGGTGTGAATATAGTATGGGATGTCCTCTATAAGAACTGACCATTAATTTCTAGTACTTATTAGAAATGGTGTCTTTATACCCCTCTAAATGTATTAATGTCCCTTATCTCAAAAACGCTGCAGTAATATGGTTTCATATGAGGTGTGCTTATAGTATGGGGTGTCCCATATAAGAACTGACCATTCATTTCGTGTACTTATTAGAAATTAGGTCTTTATAGCTCTCTAAATATATTAATGTCCCATATCTCAAAAATGCTGCAGTAAAATGGTTTCATATGAGGAGTGCATATAGTATGGGATGTCCCATATAAGAACTGCCCATTCATTTCTTGTACTTATTAGAAATGGGGTCTTTATAGTCCTCTAAATCGAATAATGTCTCATTTCTTGAAAACGCTGCAGTAATATGGTTTCATATGAGGTGTGCATATAGTATGGGGTGTCCCATAAAAGAACTGACCATTTTCGTGTACTTATTAGAAATGGTGTCTTTATAGTCCTCAAAATGTATTAATGTCCCATATCTCAAAAATGCTGCAGTAAAATGGTTTCATATGAGGTGTGCATGTAGTATGGGATGTCCTATATAAGAACTGACCATTAATTTCTTGTACTTATTAGAAATGGTGTCTTTATACCCCTCAAAATTTAATAATGTCTCATTTCTTGAAAACGCTGCAGTAATATGGTTTCATATGAGGAGTGCATATAGTATGGGACTTATAAGAACTGACCATTCGTTTGCGTACTTATTAGAAATGGTGTCTTTATAGTCCTCAAAATATATTAATGTCCCATATCTCAAAAATGCTGCAGTAATATGGTTCCATATGAGGTGTGCATATAGTATGGGATGTCCCATATAAGAACTGACCATTAATTTCGTGTACTTATTAGAAATGGTGTCTTTATAGTCCTCAAAATGTATTAATGTCCCATATCTCAAAAATGCTGCAGTAAAATGGTTTCATATGAGGTGTGCATATAGTATGGGATGTCCTGTATAAGAACTGACCATTCATTTCTTGTACTTATTAGAAATGGGGTCTTTATAGCTCTCTAAAGTGTAGTAATGTCCCATATCTCAGAAACGCTGCAGTAAAATGGTTTCATATGAGGTGTGCATGTAGTATGGGATGTCCTATATAAGAACTGACCATTAATTTCGTGTACTTATTAGAAATGGTGTCTTTATACCCCTCTAAATGTATTAATGTCCCATATCTCAGAAACGCTGCAGTAAAATGGTTTCATATCAGGAGTGCATATAGTATGGGATGTCCTCTATAAGAACTGACCATTCATTTCTTGTACTTATTAGAAACCTGGTGTTTATACCCCTCTAAATCGAATAATGTCCCATTTCTTGAAAACGCTGCAGTAATATGGTTTCATATGAGGTGTGCTTATAGTATGGGGTGTCCTATATAAGAACTGACCATTAATTTCTTGTACTTATTAGAAATGATGTCTTTATACCCCTCTAAATCGAATAATGTCCCATTTATGGAAAACGCTGCAGTAAAATGGTTTCATATGAGGTGTGCATATAGTATGGGATGTCCTATATAAGAACTGACCATTAATTTCTTGTACTTATTAGAAATGGTGTCTTTATACCCCTCTAAATGTATTAATGTCCCATATCTCAAAAATGCTGCAGTAAAATGGTTTCATATGAGGTGTGCATGTAGTATGGGATGTCCTTTATAAGAACTGACCATTCATTTCGTGTACTTATTAGAAATTAGGTCTTTATACCCCTCAAAATTGAATAATGTCTCATTTCTTGAAAACGCTGCAGTAATATGGTTTCATATGAGGTGTGAATATAGTATGGGACGTCCTATATAAGAACTGACCATTAATTTCGTGTACTTATTAGAAATGGTGTCTTTATACCCCTCTAAATGTATTAATGTCCCATATCTCAGAAACGCTGCAGTAAAATGGTTTCATATCAGGAGTGCATATAGTATGGGATGTCCTCTATAAGAACTGACCATTCATTTCTTGTACTTATTAGAAACCTGGTGTTTATACCCCTCTAAATCGAATAATGTCCCATTTCTTGAAAACGCTGCAGTAATATGGTTTCATATGAGGTGTGCTTATAGTATGGGGTGTCCCATATAAGAACTGACCATTAATTTCGTGTACTTATTAGAAATGGTGTCTTTATAGTCCTCAAAATGTATTAATGTCCCATATCTCAAAAATGCTGCAGTAAAATGGTTTCATATGAGGTGTGCATGTAGTATGGGATGTCCTATATAAGAACTGACCATTAATTTCGTGTACTTATTAGAAATGATGTCTTTATACCCCTCTAAATCGAATAATGTCCCATTTATGGAAAACGCTGCAGTAAAATGGTTTCATATGAGGTGTGCATGTAGTATGGGATGTCCTATATAAGAACTGACCATTAATTTCGTGTACTTATTAGAAATGATGTCTTTATACCCTCTAAATCGAATAATGTCCCATTTATGGAAAACGCTGCAGTAAAATGGTTTCATATGAGGTGTGCATGTAGTATGGGATGTCCTATATAAGAACTGACCATTAATTTCTTGTACTTATTAGAAATGGTGTCTTTATACCCCTCAAAATTTAATAATGTCTCATTTCTTGAAAACGCTGCAGTAATATGGTTTCATATGAGGAGTGCATATAGTATGGGACGTCCTATATAAGAACTGACCATTCATTTCTTGTACTTATTAGAAATGGTGTCTTTATAGTCCTCAAAATATATTAATGTCCCATATCTCAAAATGCTGCAGTAATATGGTTTCATATGAGGTGTGCATATAGTATGGGATGTCCCATATAAGAACTGACCATTAATTTCGTGTACTTATTAGAAATGGTGTCTTTATAGTCCTCAAAATTTATTAATGTCCCATATCTCAAAAATGCTGCAGTAAAATGGTTTCATATGAGGTGTGCATATAGTATAGGATGTCCTCTATAAGAACTGACCATTAATTTCTAGTACTTATTAGAAATGGTGTCTTTACAGTCCTCAAAATGTTTTAATGTCCCATATCTCAAAAATGCTGCAGTAAAATGGTTTCATATGAGGTGTGCATATAGTATGGGATGTCCCATATAAGAACTGACCATTCATTTCGTGTACTTATTAGAAATTAGGTCTTTATACCCCTCAAAATTGAATAATGTCTCATTTCTTGAAAACGCTGCAGTAATATGGTTTCATATGAGGTGTGAATATAGTATGGGACGTCCTATATAAGAACTGACCATTCATTTATTGTACTTATTAGAAATGGTGTCTTTATACCTCTAAATCGAATAATGTCCCATTTCTTGAAAACGCTGCAGTGATATGGTTTCATATGAGGTGTGCTTATAGTATGGGGTGTCCCATATAAGAACTGACCATTAATTTCTAGTACTTATTAGAAATGGTGTCTTTATAGTCCTCAAAATTTATTAATGTCCCATATCTCAAAAATGCTGCAGTAAAATGGTTTCATATGAGGTGTGCATGTAGTATGGGATGTCCTATATAAGAACTGACCATTAATTTCGTGTACTTATTAGAAATGGTGTCTTTATAGTCCTCAAAATGTATTAATGTCCCATATATAAAAAATGCTGCAGTAAAATGGTTTCATATGAGGTGTGCATGTAGTATGGGATGTCCTATATAAGAACTGACCATTAATTTCTTGTACTTATTAGAAATGGTGTCTTTACACCCCTCTAAATCGAATAATGTCCCATTTATGGAAAACGCTGCAGTAAAATGGTTTCATATGAGGTGTGCATGTAGTATGGGATGTCCTATATAAGAACTGACCATTAATTTATTGTACTTATTAGAAATGGTGTCTTTATACCCCTCAAAATTTAATAATGTCTAATTTCTTGAAAACGCTGCAGTAATATGGTTTCATATGAGGAGTGCATATAGTATGGGATGTCCTATATAAGAACTGACCATTCGTTTCGTGTACTTATTAGAAATGGTGTCTTTATAGTCCTCAAAATTTATTAATGTCCCATATCTCAAAAATGCTGCAGTAAAATGGTTTCATATGAGGTGTGCATATAGTATGGGATGTCCCATATAAGAACTGACCATTAATTTCGTGTACTTATTAGAAATGGTGTCTTTATAGTCCTCAAAATGTATTAATGTCCCATATCTCAAAAATGCTGCAGTAAAATGGTTTCATATGAGGTGTGCATATAGTATGGGATGTCCTGTATAAGAACTGACCATTCATTTCTTGTACTTATTAGAAATTGGGTCTTTAGAGCTCTCTAAAGTGTATTAATGTCCCATATCTCAGAAACGCTGCAGTAAAATGGTTTCATATGAGGTGTGCATATAGTATGGGATGTCCTATATAAGAACTGACCATTCATTTCGTGTACTTATTAGAAATTAGGTCTTTATAGCTCTTTAAAATGTATTAATGTCCCATATCTCAAAAATGCTGCAGTAAAATGGTTTCATATGAGGTGTGCATATAGTATAGGATGTCCTCTATAAGAACTGACCATTAATTTCTAGTACTTATTAGAAATGGTGTCTTTACAGTCCTCAAAATGTTTTAATGTCCCATATCTCAAAAATGCTGCAGTAAAATGGTTTCATATGAGGTGTGCATATAGTATGGGATGTTCCATATAAGAACTGACCATTCATTTCGTGTACTTATTAGAAATTAGGTCTTTATAGCTCTTTAAAATGTATTAATGTCCCATATCTCAGAAACGCTGCAGTAAAATGGTTTCATATGAGGAGTGCATATAGTATGGGACGTCCCATATAAGAACTGACCATTCATTTCTTGTACTTATTAAAAATGGGGTCTTTATACTCCTCAAAATGTATTAATGTCCCATATCTCAAAAATGCTGCAGTAAAATGGTTATATATGAGGTGTGCATATAGTATGGGACGTTCCATATAAGAACTGACCATTCATTTCTTGTACTTATTAGAAACCTGGTGTTTATACCCCTCTAAATCGAATAATGTCCCATATCTCTTTTTCTATGAATCTTGCAATGATTTAAAAGGTAGAAAAATATAGTAATACAGAACCGTCAAAGACAAGAATAAATAACACATCTGCTATTTTGTACATCTGCTATTAACGCAGATGTACAAAAAAAAAAGATCACGAAAAATGTCATTATATCTCAGTTCTGGGCGTCTAGAAGAAAAGCGCTCTAAAAGCGCGTCTCCTCTGTGTTGTTCCTGTGATTACCGTAGTCATTGTAATACACGCGCACGTCAATTTAAATCGCGGCTGGCTTGACCGTGTTTTTCTGAACTGCGGCTGGCTTGACCGCGGTATTGCCACAGTGTTTGCTTATTTTTTACTTTATTTACGTTTTTGTGTAATTTATTTTATTTCACATCCAGTTGTATTCCGTGCCTCCAGGCTTTATTCGTTTTGCTCTTATTCGTTCTTTTTCTTATTCATTTGGTGCCACGGGGTTTGATGATTGTCAGGTTTTTTTTTTACATTTAAACATTTTGCAAGTTTGTAATTTTATATTAGGCTTATAGCATGGTAATGGTGTATTTTTATTCGTTTTGTTAATTAAAGTCCCATGTTTATTGCAGAAAATGTGTCGTTGTAAGTTATAAGTGTAAGTGTCGTTAATAAGCAATTGACCTGAAATGAAAGTGAAAGCAAAAATGCATTAATAAGGTATTTAAAAGCGAAGGAAAGTGAGAGGAAAACTCCAACGAACTTTGTACAACCAAACTGTATTATGCAACTTGCGACAGCGTTTCTGTGGCCAAAATGAAGATAATTTATGCCTCCACGCAGCGTGCACACTCAGAGCCAAGCGCAGGCTCATATGACGCAGCTGTGCATTTAACAGGGGACCAATGACAATGCCCGTTCTAGATGGACCAATGACAATGCCCGTTCTAGATGGAGTTAAACCAATGGCAATTACATTACCCATTTGCGGAACAAGCAGTCTTTGTTTTGAAAGAGAAAAAAAAAGCATAAATTGCTGGACTCCGTGGAGACCAAGACAAGTCCGAGACGATAGAAAAACGTCTCGAGTCCGGTCTACAGCCCTAGAAGCAGGCAGCACAGAACAGATGTAGACTCTGACGAGCTTCTCAAAACACTTGTTGAAGATGGGGGTCAGAGGCCTCCAGTCATTCAAGCATGTGATTTTATTTTTCTTAGGTATGGGCACAATGGTGGATTTTTTGAAGCATGCGGGAACCATAGACAGAGAGAGAAGGACAGATTGAAAATGTCTGTAAAAACCCTGGCTAGTTGGAAAGCGCATGCTTTGAGCACACGGCCTGGTATACCATCCAAACCCACGGCTTTTCGGATGTTCACCCATTTGAAGGATCGGGTGACATCCGCGACAGAAAGGGAGAGTGGACTCACCTCCTCTGCAGCAGCCGCGGGAGCGCTCTCTGTGTGGGCGGTATTGTCAGCCTCGAAACGAGCATAAAAAGTGTTGAGCTCCTCCGGTAGAGAGGCGGCAATGTAAACCAGTAGCTGGTTTATTCCCTTTAAAACCTCTGTGATGTTGTTGATGCCCTGCCACATGCTTCTTGCGTTGTTGGTGTTGAATTGTTCTTCAACTTTGTTTTTGTATTGTCGTTTGGCGGCTTTGATGGATCTCCTGAGATCGTAACTGGCTTGTTTTCGATCGTCAGTGTTTCCGGATTTAAAGGCAGATGTCTGCGCTGACAAGGCTGATCGACATCATTATTAATCCACGGTTTTTGGTTGGGGTAGATGCGGATTGTTTTTGTCGGAACTACATCTTCTATACACTTCCTGATAAAACACGTTAAAGAATCTGAATACGCCTCTATGTCGTCATCAGACGCTGCCCGGAACATGTCCTAGTCCACGTGATCAAAACACTCCTGTAGTATAGCGTCCGATTGGTCCGACCAGCATTGGATTGTTGAGGGCGGGTGCTTCACGTTTCAGTTTCTGCCTATAAGCAGGCAGGAGGAAGAGTGATCCGATTTGCCGAAAGGTGGGCGGGAGAGGGATTTGTATGTGTCCCGGAAGGGAGTGTATCAGTGGACCAGCACACGATCACCACGCGTGTTTATGGTGATGTGTTGGAAGTATTTTGGAGCTATTGTTCTAAAGTTGGCTTTATTAAAGTCCCCCGTAACAACAAAAGCTGCATCTGGGTGCACGGTTTCCTGCTCACTTATATTCCCGTACAGTTCCTTGAGTGCCTGGTCTGTGTTGGCTTGAGGAGGAATGTAAAAGCCGTGATTATGATCGCTGTAAATTCCCTCGGTAGCCAGAATGGTCAACACAGAAGCATATGAAATTCCAGATCGGGGGAGCAGAATGATTTAATATAGTGTATGTTCATTTCATCACACCACGAGTTGTTGATATAGAAACAAACGCCCCCACCTCTGCTTTTCCCTGTGAGCTCTTTCGTTCTGTCTGAGTGATGCACGGAGAAGCCCGTGAGCTCGATGGCTGAGTCTGGAACCATTGCAGACATCCAGGTTTCTGTGAGGCAAATAACGCAGCAGTCCCTTGTTTCTCGTTGGTATGAGTTGCGCGCCCGCAGTTCACAGAGATTGTTGTCCAATGACTGAACGTTAGCCAGCAAAATGGTTGGAGGAGGTCGCAAAGCACGGTGTCTCAGTCTGACGAGGACGCCAGCTCTCTTTCCTCTTCTTCGGCTACGTTTCTTCATCCTCAGCAGTGGAGCTCAGTGGGGGTTCAGCTCCAGGCATTTCTATCAGACAACATATTGGCACATTGCTCAAAGCACATAGCAGTGGAGCTTAACACATAAGGCCTACTCTGAAATTATCAGAAATATAAAAATGACATTAAATTGCAGTTGTCCAGTTGTCTTGTAGCCTAGGCATACCCTCTCTACACAAATACACACACACACACACACACAGAGAGAGAGAGAGAGAGAGAGAGAGAGAGAGAGAGAGAGAGAGAGAGAGAGAGAGAGAAAGAGATGCAAAAACCCACCTGAAGGCTCATGCTGGTTTAAGTGGAGGAAAATAGGTCTTCATCCTCAATATCAGATATTTGTGGAGACATATGAGTAGCTGAAGACATAGATGGTAGCTCATCCTGAAGGGTAGAGACCATTCCAGCAGAGTTCTGTGTAGTGGTGGAGGTGGGTGGCTCATCCTGACCAGTTGCAGAGGATACTCCAAAATATTTTAGAAGTGCCCCTGAAATTTCAATTGAATTGCAATTTAAATTGACATCAAAAGATCGTAGGCTACAACATAACTCTTATGAATTGCACATTTAAATAAACATGCCCTTACATGCTAAATGTCTGTCATGACTCATTAGACGCTATATTAATCTTATCTAAGGGAGGAACAATTAGCTCCTTGGTTTCTGCCTCGAATTATATGCTTTGTCACGTAACAGAGATATCGCAAATTCAATTTTCTTCTTGGAAACTACCTACACATGTGTAAATTCCGTTGGCTAACTAAAGGGCCCAACATTAACCCAAATGATGTAAATAAATAATAACTGCACTTGTAACAGTTGTGTTACAAAGCACAATCTTATGGTGAAATTATATCTCTGTTGTTTGATGTTTGTTGAGTTAAGACCGAATTATTGTTGTATAAGCATAGCAAGCATCATAGCAAGAAGGCTAACAAACGTAAGAGTTAACGTTTTACAACCAATTAACATTAGCCCTTCATTGATGACATGGATACCGTAATCATACAGAGAGAACGTAGTTGCATACCTTAATCTTTTGCTCTTTTCTCCTCTTCTTCTTTTCTTTTTTTCTTAAATTGGGCACCTGACAGCTTTGACCTTTTTCTCTCCATCGCTGTGTTTATTTGGCGCTCGACAATCAACAGATTTCCCATCCCCCAACACTGCCACTGCCGACCAGAAGTCAAGACTAAACAAATTCACCTCCAAAGTCATTTGGTATTATCTATTTTTATTAGCCATTTCACACAATTCAGAAAAAAACTAAAACGTGCAAATTATAGGCCTGTGTTTTAATATTATGAAAGAAATGTGCATTATTTGGAAGAAAGTGAATGTGTGACTGACTTTAGCCCACTAAGTGGCTTGAATGTAAAAGCATTCCCCTAGAGGAGTTCAGGATTTCAAGTATGTGACTTCTCAAAAATCTAGTGTACTTTTTGCTGAGTTCAGAGCTCTAAATAAGAATATAAATAAATTAGAAGTTTTTTTTATCACACATTTTCAGTTTTTTTTTATCTTGTTTTGTTTGTTTTTCTCAGCACTAATCTACAGTAGTGAAGCCATGTAAGCAAAAATTTACATCAACTTCCATGTTGCTAAAAAAATAGCTATTCTGCTTGACGTGAGCCTTTATTTATTTAGTTAATTTGTTTTCTTTCATTCACTCCTGTTTAACTTCCTGACAAACTGTTTCCCCCTTTTCCATCATCTTCCATGCCAAAGGAACATTTTTCAATGCTATGTTCAAAGTCAGACAGAATCAAGGAGCATACTGGTTCTTTAACATGTGGCAGCAGAGCCCATACATTCACTGACTGAGCTGTCACTAGGAATTTATTTCTACGCTAAACACTTTTTTCCCCTGACTTGTCAGGCACCTCGGAGTCTCACCAGCTGGGCGTCTCAGAGGAGTGCTCACTCTATTCATCATTTGGTAATTAGCCGGTTAACTCCATTAATTAACTATCTACCCACAGTGATTGAATTTGGAAGGCTGGGGATGGGATTTCGGTCCCTTTCTTTCTTGCTATTTTTATATGTCTCTCTTTGCTTTTCTCTAAATCTCTCTCATTAAGTTCCATTTTCACTAATCAAGAAGTCAGAGTCTATTGATGCAAACTTGTGTGCATGATAACTACTTAAGAGAACAGAAATTAGTCATTCACAGGTCACGACTGCCTGCTTTGAATTGATACAAAAATGTTTTATTTATATTGCATTTATTTTTATTTTTTATGAAAATTGATATTAATTTTGAGATTGGGTAAAGGTTACATTTAACAGATTTTTTTTTTTTATTAAAGATGAAGTTTAAGTTAACATTGGTTGACAATAAATGTAATGTGCATGTTAAAATGGTTGAAATGAGCGTCATCTGTACAGAGAAGACAAAAAAATCATAATGTACCTTACATTGACCAATAACTAATATATTACTGATATATCTTCCCTTTTAGTGAATAGCTCACCCCCCAAAAAAATATAACAAATAAAAAGACAGATACCATTTTAATAGAAAATAATTAATAAATGATTATGATTCATAATATTCACAATTGTATTTATTTTTATTTTCTTAAATAATACCTTTACATTTTTGGATTTTCAACAAAAAAATGCAGAAAAAATACAGATATTTTATTACAAATATCTTACTTTGTGTTTAGAAGATTAACCAAAGTTGTGTAGGTTTGGAATGTCATTAGGTTCAGCAATTGATGCCTTGAGATGAGAATTTTGATGTTAAAGCTGCAAAAGTTTTACATGAATTTGAGTCTAGTTTATATTGATTTATGTGGACTTATGCTAAATCAAGTAAAGATCATACTGCCACAGATAAATGAAAGTGCTGCCCAGCTACATTACTATTAGTAAAAGAGTCAGTCTGTATTTTCCCACACACTCACTTTCATCCGATTGGCGCAATTCATTTGTATTGTCCCTCACAGATCTTACAAAAAGCTAATGCATATGAACAGGCCCAGATGTGTCCAAAACCAATATGTCATGCTAAGATATTCAATTATGTCTGTTTTGTGGAGACAGTATTCTTTACATTAGCAGTCTGGCATTCATAGGTCATGTGGGACGTCTAGAATGAAAAAAAGAAGATGAATTTGTAATGGCCTGTCAGTGCAGGGGAAAAAAATATAATCACCATAAGCTGTCACTGCTAGAGCTAGAGCTCTGCCATATTTATATTAATGTCTTATTTGATTGGCATCACCTCCTCTGGTATGATGAATCTGGTTTATTGGGCCACATCAGATGGCCCTTCGAAGGACACACATACCTCCAACTTTCAACTTCTAATCGTCCAACATTTTTTGGGCTACATTTGATGGCCCTTCAAAGGCCACGCATACCTCCAACTTTCAACTGCTAATCGGCAAAATTGCACTGAGCTTTTACCCTAACACTGTTAAAAGAATAAATGACAGGAAATACCTTGCCACTATAGACTGTGTTTAGTCCATGTTTGAATAGGTTGACATTTCCAAAGGTTGGCTAATTCTTGCACGGCTCAAAAATACCTTTTAATGTTACATGTAGATATATGTCAAACACTGCGGATTGAAAGAGTGCTACTTACTGAGCATTGTCAATCCACAATCTTTAGTATAAAATGTAGAAAATAATACAATATATTTTTTAAGTGATTCATAAACATCCAATGTGACGATTTGTTCCAGAACCCATTTAGCTTGTGACATTTGAGATATGACATGTTGCATTACAAACTCTTGCATGTCAACGTAAACGGAAAATAATGTAAAAAATAATGATTATGTAGATTGACTGACATATAACATGCCCTTATAGGGGCCATCTTTAGCTCATGAAATGTGACAAACCTTCAAGTTAATCACAGGTCTGTCAATCTCTGCTGAAGTCTATAGGTCAGGCATTGTGACACTGGGTCAAGCTAATGGGCCTCTAGGTTTGATTCTTTGCCCAGGTTGTTGGCAGAGCATGGCACAGTAGGTGCCAGAGTCACAACAGAGATGTCAAGTGTCAGAACAAAACTGCAGATTTTCTGGGGGTTTTTTGGGGGGGGGAGGGTTTCCAGCTTGTAATATTTCTGTAAAGTATATATATATATTAGCCTATATGTAAAATTTTCTGGTAAGGCAAAAACACTTTAAACATTAATTATTTACTTGATTACTTGTACAGTGACAAGACAATCAAAAGGATTCCTAACAGGATAGAAATAAGAGTTGGCCATTGCTCTGTTTGTGCAGTCAATGCTATTATTTATATTTACATTTAGTCATTTAGCAGACACTTTTTCCGAAGCGACTTACAATTGGGGAATACATGAAGTGATTCATCTTAAAGAGGCAAACAGACAGACGAAGTGCTCGTAATACCAAGTCTCAGGCATTGTTCAAATATGTACAAGCTAGCAAGAGAAGTAATAAATAAAGAGAAATACTTTTTGTGCAATTTAGGATGAAGTCAAGTAGTGTCAAAAGAGATGAGTTTTCAGTTGTTGCTTGAAGGTTGACATGGATCCAGCATTCCGGATAGGGGTAGGAAGGTCATTCCACCAGCCAAGAGTAGTAAATGAGAATGTTCTGGAAAGTGATTTTGAGCCTCTCTGTGATGGTACCACAAGGCATCGCTCACTAGCGGATCTCAGACTTCTGGAAAGGATGTAGATTGTCATCAGTGAGTGGAAGTAAGCGGGTGCTGAGCCTGTGGTTGTTCTATATGCAAGCATCAATGTTTTGAACTTGATGCGAGCTGCAACCGGTAGCTAGTGCAAGGAGATAAAGAGAGGTGTAACATGGGCTCTTTTTGGCTCGTTGAAGACCAGTCGTGCCACTGCGTTCTGAATCATTTGTAGAGGTTTGATTGTGCTTGATAGAAGTCCAGCCAGAAGAGAATTGCAGTAGTCCAGCCTAGAAATGACAAGGGCCTGGACAAGAAGTTGTGCAGCATGCTCTGTTAGAAAGGGCCTGATTTTTCTGATGTTGTGTAATGCAAACCTGCAAGATCGAGCAGTCTTTGCAATGTGGTCTTTGAAGGTCAGCTGGTCATCAAAGATTACACCAAGATTTATGACTGAGCTCGATGGGGTAATTGTAGAATAATCTACTTGGATGGTGAATTCATGCTGTGGAATCGGAGTGGCAGGGAAGACAAGAAGCTCAGTCTTTGCCAGGTTGAGCTGTAGGTGATGTTCTTTCATCCATGCCGAGATGTCCGCCAGGCAGCCTGAGATCCATGCAGCTACCGTTAGATCATCAGGTCGAAATGAGAGATACAGCTGTGTGTCATCAGCATTGCAATGGTAGGAGAAACCATGTGCTTGTATGATGGGACCCAGTGATGTAATGTATGTGGAGAAGAGGAAGGGTCCATAAACTGACCCCTGAGGAACCCCAGTGACTAGTTGATGTGCTTTGAATACCTCCCCTCCCCAGGCCACCTCGAAAGACCTACCAGTGAAATAGGATTCAAACCAGTGAAGTGTAATTCCTGTGATGTCCAGGTATGAGAGTTAGAGGTCTGCAGGGCTCAAAACTGAAGCCCGAACCCGGCCCGTATCCGAGATTGTCTGACCCAACCCGACCCGACCCGGCGCAGTTAAATTTAGAGCCCGAACCCGACCCGAGATCCCCCCCACGAATAGCCAACAAAAAAAGGAAAAAGGCTGCATTTCACGATTGCATGCAAAGAAATAGATTAATCAAGGCTCTGCCATTTCACAAACATTTACCAGTTATGAAAGTTTGTGAACATCAGGTGCAGCGATCGCATACATTCTGCCGAGTTTATGAATTTTGTTTGGACAAGAAGATAATTCTTCCACCGTACAAATTATGGTCATTTTTTGTCAGTTAAGGCTCGTTAGCATTCTGTCTACTTTAAATCAGACATAAGATCTTAAATAAGATTGTATTTATTTGAATGCATTAATCATTTATTTGAATTAGCGAGAGAGAGAGAGAGAGAGAGAGAGAGAGAGAGAGTTGCGAGCGTGGAATGTTGTGAACCTGCGTCTGCGCGTCTCTCTCTACAAGCAATGAGGCTTAGTTACTTCAAAAACAGCGATTTTGCCGCCTCATTGCAGATAAATATAATGTTGTGACTTGCGAGTCAGTAGCCTGTCGAAGCTATTTTACTAATAAAAGTGTCCGTGATGTTTGTGCTCTGCGCGATCTCTGATATCTGTGGGCAATGTGTGCGTGCGTCTATGAAAGCAGCAAAGCCTCTGCATATAGTTTTGGCTACAAACCCGAACCCGACCGAGGCTATCCATTAAACATTAACCCGAAACCGACCCGAAACCCGACAGTATTTGGGACCCGCGGGTTCGGGTCGGAATGCAGACCTCTAATGAGAGTGTGGACAGGAGGATCTGATGATTGACAGTGTCAAAAGCAGCAGATAGATCGAGCAGAATGTGGACTGATGATTTGTAATCAGTTTTTGCAATTCATAGGGCTTCAGTGACTGAGAGAAACGCAGTGTCAGTTGAATGGCCACTCCTGAAACCTGACTGGCTAGCGTCCGGTTTGTTGTTTTGTGAAATAAACAATGATACCTGATTGAAAATAACTTGTTTGAGTGTTTTTGCTATGAATGGAAGGAGAGAGATAGGTCTGTAGTTTTCTATAAGAGAAGTGTTTAATGTAGGGTTTTTTTAGCAGAGGGGTTACCCGAGCCTGCTTGACTGCCGTGGGGAAAGTGCCTGTGAGCAGGGATGTCTTGATGATATGTGTGAGTGCTGGTAAGATGTGGGAGAGATTGCTTGGAGAAGGTGTGTGGGGATTGGGTCTAGAGGAAACGTTGTAGGATGGCTGGAGAGGAGAAGTTTGGATACTTCTGCCTCAGTGAGGAGACAGAAGGAGAAGATGGGAGTTTGAGCAGAGGATGTGGTTGGTTAGAGGTCCTGTGTGTTTGGAGGTGAGAACTGACTACTAATTGTTCTATTTTTTTTCTGTGAAGAAAGTGGCAAAGTCATCAGCTATTATAGAAGTTGTGGGAGGTGGTGGAGGGGACATATGAGATAATTAAATGTTCTGAAGAGATTAAATGTGTCTGGAGCGCTTTTGGCCTTATTGTGGAAATATGATGATTTAACAGTGTGGACTTCAGCAGAGAAAGATGAAAGCAAAGACTTATACTTACTCGGGTAAGACCTATCTTTTTGATTTGGAGCATAGGTTTCGTCTAAAAGTAACTGGTAGAGGGGTTGGTGGCGCAAAATGTAATTTAATTGTAATGAAGAAATGGTCGGAGATATGTAGTGGTTCTACCAAAATGTTGTCTGCAGTACAATTGTACACCATTATGTACCAAAAATGAAACAGTAATGATATTATCTCATTTCAATATTTCACTCTGATTCCAAAGCCTGTACTCTAATTTACATGGTATGAACAACATACTTATTTTATTCAAATATAATTTAGTCCAATTTGCATTCTCATTTGAGCAGAAAGTCAAAAATAACCTCTTTCCAGAGGAGGAAAATGTAAGTGTGGTGTAATATGGTAAGGATGGCCACAATGATGAGAGGAAACAATCATCAAAGCATCACCCAGCAATCACTCATTTAAGCTAATTGTATCCCTTCTCTGGCAGCTCTTGTAATAAGCATTGATTTGCTCATGCACCTTGTCAGGGAAGTGAAGTCATCAAACAGTAAATGGGTATTTTTTATACAAATTACTGTTTGAATAGGTCTGAAGATTTTGCACAGTGTGGAGCGGACCGGTTTGGACCTGATCTGAACCGTATACTTTGAGTCTCAACCTGCTGCTCAGGGTTTAGTAAATCCTGAATCGAATGAGAAAGACCCATACAAAGGGAATGTGGCTTCTCATTTTGTGGACTGCCATTGAATACGTATTGGATAGGAAATGGCATCAGAGAGCGATAGAAGGCCAGCTGTCCAGGCCGAGTGTTTCAGCCCGTGCTGGCAGATGAACAGGTAACAGAATATCACCTCTCGACACTCGCTGCTCCATCCGCTCTCGCTGGGAAGGAAAAGCATTTTTTCTCTGTGGCCTTGCTCTGTGGAACATTTGGCTCACTACAGATGAGACCATTTGTGTAAGTAAAAAGAGAAGTCAACATAGCCCACTTCGGATGTAGGCAGGGGTATAGTCATTTCACATCAACATCCCAGCAGTTCCCAAGGCTGCAATGTGATAGTCCAGATGTTACTCCAAGCCAAATGTTTCAGCCTTTTTTACATGAATTTGCAATTCAGTCCTCACAGGTTTTTGATTAAAGAGGAATAGAAGGGATTTACCAATGCTGTGATCTAATACAAATCAAGATGCTCCAAGTGCCATTTGACCTCAGATAAATATATGCATTGACAGGCTTTTAACTGTACAAATGGCGTTATTAATCTGTTATTAAAACACACTCATCTTTGTACAAATAATGGAGGTAATCTACATTTTGTGAACATTTTCATTAGTTGATGTTGGCAAAAATGCAATTGCTTTTGAAAACTCCTAAAGGGGTTGTATCATACATTCATTCGTTCATTCATTCATTCATTCATTCCTTTCTATTTAAAATATATATTTTGTTATTTTGCCGTTGTAGTAATTATTATTTAAACGTGCATTTGACAAAAAAACAATAACAAAACAAACAAAAAAACTTTTTTCACAATCTCCTCTTAAATATGCTGGACATAATATTTAAATTAGACTATTCTGCTGAAAGATCAGGGAATACGGTTTACAATCATAACAGTTCTGTTCATTATTTGGTTCTATAAAGAACCTTTAGCATCCATAAATCATCCAACTCCACAAAAGGTTTGGTAGTGTATATATATATATATATATATATATATATATTCAAAGTGAATAATCTTTTAAGTAAGTAAATTAAACTTATAAGTAAATTAACCCTTTTCGATTCCTGTAAAATTAGCCTAAAACGCCTAAAAAAGGCATACCCAAAGTAAGCTGCATGCTGTTCTTGGACCATTTGGATTATATGCATTGTTTTGGTCTCTTTTGAAAGGTGACACTCTGAGGTTTGTTTCTCAACAAGTCAGAATCTCTGTAAGTCTTACTGATATTGAGTAATAGCGCTTTGAACACACTGAAAAATACAATGGGATCACAGAATGAAGCCTTACAAATTTCCCATTTGATAAACAATATGGTTTCAGTATTTTTGAACTAAAAGAAACTTTAGTGTTTCTATTGGCCAACATAGTTAGTCCTTACACCCACTTGCTTGTGGGGTGCCACAGGGTTCAGTTCTTGCTCCAGTTTTTTTTTCTATATTAATGCTGCCAATGGGTGCTATCTTTGAAAAATATAGAGTGTCATTCCACCTTTAGGCGGATGATACTCAGCTGTATTTTCCCCTGCAGTATAAAAGTAAAGAATTATTAGGACCTCTGTTGAATTGCCTAAACAAATTACAAATTAGATAGATAGAAACGTTATTGTCATTATAATATAATATAATGAAATGTGTTTGGTAACTCTCGGAACCAACAGCATAACAACATTATAGTACATAACAATGCAGTGCAAAAGGACAAACATTAAATAGTAAAGTGTTCAGTGCACTTGAAGTAGGTACACAGCTTAAGTTCTGTTGCAGTCTTCAGTTTCCCACAACTGTGTCCGTGCATGTAAATGAAGGAGGTGTAATACAGGCTACGGCTCTGGAAAAAAAACTGTTCCTCAGTCTGTTTGTGCGTGTTCTAATTGCCCTGTATCTCTTTCCCGATGGAAGGGGCTCAAACAGTCTGTGGCCGGGATGAGTTGAATGAGCCTTCCTATAAAGGCTGCTCGGATAGATGCTATCCAGGTCAGGGAGCTTGGTTCCCACAATTCTCTGTGCACTCTTAACTATCCGTGCAAGATCTCTTCGGTTCTGTGTAGTGCAGCTGGTATACCACACAGTAATACAATGGCAGAGAATGCTTTCTATTATAATCCTGTAAAAGTGCACTAAAATATGAGATGGTACTTTGGCTTTCTTGAGCTTTCTCAGGAAGAAAAGTCTCTGCTGAGCCTTCTTCACTAAGTAGTGAGTGTTAACAGTCCATATTAGGTCATTTGTGATATACAGACCAAGGAATTTGATGTTGTTAACATTTTCAACTTCCTCTCCATGTATGTGGAGGGGGGAGGAGTCATTTTCCTGGTTATCCTGTAATCTACAATGATCTCCTTAGTTTTAGTGGTATTCAGGACCAAGTCGTTATCCGAACACCACATGACCAGATGTTGAACCTCTTCATTATAGTGTGTCTCGTCGTTTCCCGATATCAAACCCACTACAGTGGTGTCGTCGGCAAACTTAATCATCGAATTAGAGGAGTAGATGGGTGTACAGTCATGTGTAAATAGGGTGAAAAGGGCTGGACTGAGGACGCAACCCTGCAGTACTACTGTATTCAGGGTAAGAGTAGAAGAAATATAATCACCCACTCTAAGATTCTGTGGTCTGTTTGTGAGAAAGTCCAGAATCCATGAACAGAGTTTGGTGGTTCATCCCAGGTTCCTGAGCTTATTCACCAGTTTATGAGGCACTGCTGTATTAAATGCAGAACTAAAGTCCACAAATAACATACTAACATATGTGTCAGGATGCTCCAGATGAGACAGACTTGTATGAAGTGCAATTGAGATTGCGTCCTCCATTGATCTGTTCCTACAGTAGGCAAACTGATGGCTGTCTAGATCAGTGGGGATATTGGCTATGATGTGAAATAAGACGAACCTTTCAAAGCACTTCATAATAATTGGTGTCAGGGCAATGGGACAATAATCATTGAGATATCTGACTTTTTACTTTTTGGGTACAGGGACAATAGTGGTAGCTTTAAGACACGTGGGGACTACAGCCTGCTGCAATGACAGGTTAAAAATGTTCGTAAAAACTCCTGCTAATTGGTCAGCACATGACTTCAATATACGACCTGACACCATATCTGGTCCTGATGCTTTGGTGATGTCAATTCTTTTCAGGGTGGATCTCACCTGATGACACACCAAGATCAGTACCGGCTCCTCCCTGTGTGGTGGTACTATCTGAGTGTCTACTCTGCCGGTATGATTATCAAAGCGGGCAAAGAACTGATTCAAGGTGTCAGGAAGTGTAGCATCATAGCATATCAGTGCAGCACTGCTCTTGTAGTCCGTTATGGCTTTTATACCTCTCCACATGCTGCGGAGGTTGTTGTTTTTAAAATCTATACGCTGAAGGTATCTGTTCTTGGCTTCCTTAATGCCCTTCCTCAGTTCTCTTCGGGCATTACTGTAGCCAGCTTGTCCCCTGTCCTGTAGGCGGCATTCCTCGCCCTGAGTAAAGCCTGCACGATCCTGTTAAACCATGGCTTTTGGTTTGGGAACAACATAATGGTCTTAGTGGTTAGCACAGTGTCGGTGCAGAAGGCTATATAGGCCACCTTTACTCTTACCGGAGTCAGCAGTTCTATCCACCCAGTAAACGGTGTGGTCCTGTAGATCGATGACGATGTCCGAGATAGCACTATCCAGCCAAGTCTCTATGATTACCATTTCACAGCTATCCATGCAGTGAGAGGTAATCCTTAGTCATATTTCGTCCATCTTATTGACGAGTGATCGAGAGTTCGTGAGAAAGAGACTCGGCAGTGTTGGCCTGTGTGGATTAGCCTGTAGCCTAGCTCGAATGCCAGCTCTCTTACCCCGCTTCTGCTTTCTCTCCCTACGCCGTCCCGAAGCCTCACTGGTGGGGTGATGATCGCACCGCAACCGCTGAGCCTTTTAGGTTGCAGGATCTCCAAAGGAATAGAGTTTGGGTTTCCTATGGTATAATCCTGACATCGATTCCCGATCTTAAGCAGTTCGACTTGCCCGTAACGTAGACGGTGACTGAGTACATGAGAAAGTAAACTTAACCCAGTTAACAAAACAAAAACACAGCTGTATGTCCGAGAGCTCCGAGCCGCTGCGTCTGCACGCGCCACCATCTTACAATTACAATCATCTTAAATATGGTTAAAGCAGAATGTTTTAGTGTTAAACGAGAACAAAACCGAAATCATTTTGTTTGGTTCAAAGTCATATGAAGACTGTGCCCTTCATTTTGGTCATCTCTCTTTCTACCTTACACCCTGTGGTAAAAATCTTGGTGTTATTTTTTATAGCAACCTGGGTTTTGAGAAACAAATTAGTGCAGTGGTCAAATCAAGTTTCTTCCAACAACGGCGTTTATAAAAAAATCAAATCTCTACTCTCTGTAAAATAGTTTGAACAGATTATTCACTTGTTTGTTCTATCTCGTTTAGATTACTGTAACTCTCTATACTATGGTTTAAGTCAGTCTTCTATAATGTGTTTACAGATGGTCCAAAATGCTGCTGCAAGATTGATCACAGGCAGACGAAGGATCGACCACATCTCACCCATTCTTATTTCCCTAAACTGGTTACCAGCCAAATCTAGAATTATTTTTTTTAATTTTAACTTTTGTTTTTAAATCTCTGCAAAATCAAGCCCCATCAAATCTCTCCGTGGCAACATCTACGTATAAACCAAATAGGTCCCTAAGATCCAGTAATCTGGGTCTCCTCTCTGTTCCTAGATCTAGGTTCTATTGCAGAGGTTATCGAGCCTTTGCTGTTGCTGGTCCAAGTCTATGGAACAAATTACCAGCTTCTATTAGAGCTGCGCCCTCTTTGCCTGTATTTAAATGCTGGCTTAAAAAACATCTTCTGTCAATAGCTTTTATCTAGCCATGTCAATTGTATTGTTATGCTGTGTTTTGATGTTTTGTTGTCTCTTATTTGTTTTATTTTAGCTGTATTGTACAGCACTTTGGATCAACCGATATTTTTGTGAAAGTGCTTTATAAATAAAGAAAAATAAATAAAAGAAAATATTAGAAAATTAGTGTTTTACACACATTTATCTAAGCTTATGTCTAGGCGCTTCCCAAAAAACTACACTTGAAGACTCCAAATGACCCTTTGTAACCAACGACGCATAACTCATAAGTTGCACGCTAATGAAAGGTTACGCTTAGAGCTATTCAATTTCTCATCCAGATTCACTGTCAATAACTGCTGACACATAGTAACTGAAGCCTATACACATTATAGTGACATTTATATATAAAATCCAACATTTGTACACTTTTAAATAACATCTCTATTTATAATTTATAATCTAATTACCTTTTTTTCCTATATTTCTATTTATGTACATAGTATGTTATTTAATATTCCATTGTATATTGTGTTATATTCCATTCCTTCTGTGTTATTCCTATGTATGTCTGCACTATGTCTGTACTTTCTTATGCACTGGAAGCTTCTGTTATCAGTACAAATTCCGTGTGTGTAAACATATTTGTAATAAAGCTCTTCTGATTCGGATTACAGTGTTTTTGAGCCATGAGCCATGAGCAGAATTCTACACTAAGCAATACCTCTTAGCCTTGTCCAAACGTCCTAACTTCGGCCACCGCGGGCCCCGCTAGTCCCATCCAAACCCATCTCGCCTTTTCCCTGGGTAGCGCTATTCCCATATATACAGACCCGGAAGCAGGCGACTTAGTGTTTCTTCTTAGTTTGCCCATTATCGACGCTAATAATATTTACTGGCTTAAAGATGTTGTGAATGTGGGATTTTGGCACGGTAACACCTATATCAAAATCCACACTCCTGAAGTCGTTGCGTATCACAATAACAATGAGCAGTTGTATCTGGCCCCAAACCTAAAGATGTGTATGCTCACTAAGGACATTCACTTCCTCTGCCCGAGTAAACCCTTCGTACGCGATAATACCGAGGGCATCTGTGGTCTAGAATCCATTAGACCCGACACTAGCTACCACCGAAGCAACACCACGTTCTCAAGTTGAGGTAAACACAAGCCGAAATCATTGGAAAGTGATGGCTGGTCAACACCCCGGCACGGACAGCTACCTTCACATACAATCAACACGACACCGCCACGAGCATTATTCTGCCCAACCAAACTTTATGGATCAGTGTCCCTAAGGGCTCGATCCTCCATATTGACAAGTTAGCATTGTATCACCTTACCGACGACGTGTATCAGGCTGAAATCGAAATCTCACCCTTCTTCAAACTGCATTCCTTTGTCCTCGATCCAGAATTGGAAGAAAGGATCAAGGAAGGAAGGAATGCAACTTATTGATTTGACACCCATTGACAAATCAATAAGAAATAGTTTAGAAACTGTTGCTCGCCTTCCACCTGCTGGCGTGCCAATTATTCGGTCTTGGTCTGCCGCTGACACAGCGCTTTGCATCTCTACTATCGTAGGATATGTTGTGACTTTGACACTGGCCTTCCTCCTACACAAGCGAGTGAATGCAGTTCAAGAGTCTTTCAACCAATGCACGTCAGGCGTACCGCGTTTAATCAACCAACAATGGACTCCCGTTGGCTGATGTTTTCCAGATCCCAAGGGACTGACTTTTGCACAAACTCAGAGCCCCTCATTCTCCTCCTTAAGCAGCTCCAGCGTGCGCTTTTTCATTGAGAGACAAAGACTCAAACCTGCATAGATCATATCTAAAAAGGGGAAAATCATGGCTATTAGAACAGTGTACTCAAGAAACAATATATGCATTAATGTTGTACTCTGTTTTTCATATGCTTAGTGTGATTATTTAGAATGTAGGTTTTAATCTGTGCCTTAACCTGTGTAGTAGACACAATTAGTAGATGTACTTTGTGTGTCCAATGCGGAATGTTTGGTCTCGATCGAAAGCTGTCATCGTCAGCAATAAGTTGGTGTGGATGACAGTTAACCTTTAGCATCATAATGAATGATTACAGCACGTATAAAGGTCTGTAAGTATATCTTCCTTCATGTGATGAATTAAATATCAGATGATGTATGCACGGCAAAAAGGAAGCCGTGCGGGGCGGGGCTCCGCCCCACAAGAACAATCTGATCACAATCAGCCACCGTGGGCGGATCCAAACTAGTGCCGCTTAAAATGAACAACAAAGCTTTGAGCACCAGTCTGCTTTTACTCGCTCGCTCGCTGACGAACCGGAAGTTTCGCTTCATCTTCACTGGTCGTGCTGGACCACTGCCTTACCATCAGGCTACAGCTGACCATCTAAAAGAATTCAAAACTTCGTCAAAGCCCTAACAACTTGAAGCAAGCAACCACGTTTCGCAAAGAAACCAAGCAGCCGCCAATCGTGAGAGGGTTTTCCCCAGTGACGTCGCGCAACAACGAAATCAGTGGCTGGGATTCCCTCAGCCAACACGAGGAAACGTGTAAACTGGAAGATCTGTGACAAACGAAAACTCAGCTGAACGCAAGTAATCAAACAATAATCTCTGATCTTACTGAACTAATTAATTGATCTGTACGTAGGAACATAGCAGAGTCTCTGTTCGTGATCTTCCTCTCGTAAAGTTACAAGATAGAAAAGAGTGCTCGCTTTAAACTTTAAAATATAAACTTTATAATAAAGTATAAATCATAAGTTAAAGATTAATATCACTTTAATCAAAGCAATATTGTATCTGTAATTAATGATTCCCCAAAGCTGAAATAATAGCTTCATAGATTCATTACACAGTATATGTTTTTTATAATTGACATTAGATGTTGTATAGCTGATTGCAGTTTATAGAATATCGTTCATGTATTTGTTTGATGCATAATAAGGTTATTCATCTTATTTCTTTCAGAGAAGCAACAGTTTATCTTTCCAGATAACATAGCTCTGACATGGCAACACCTCACATAATCACTTGTATTTTGTGGATCTTATGCACTTTATTCCCTTTCCAATCATGATATAAATTTAGTAGTTGTCGATTACTCTTGTCTATCTTTTGTTAATAAAATGTATTTTCAGTTGTGTCTTCCTTGTGTTGATAAAACAGTAAATGTTCTACAACTTGGATATACCTCCAATCTTTCTTATGTGATTTACTCCTAACCACACCTTTAGTGGCACGTGATCCAAAATCATAAGGTCATCTGTGACGTGTGTACCCAACACTACACTCTTTCTCCTCCCTAGGTTGGCGAAAGCAAAATTCACTACACTAATGAAACAACTGATTGCATAAAGTTTGGTCACAATTACGGTTACAGTTACAGTGGTGGTCAGTAACGAAGTAAAACTACTTCGTTACTGTACTTAAGTAAATTTTTCAAGTATCTGTACTTTACTGGAGTAGTTTTATTTTGAGTAACTTTTACTTTTACTTCACTTCATTCTAAAGCATAAGATCGTACTTTTTACTTCACTACATTTCATAAAACATATCGTTACTCCTTTTAATACATCACGTGCTCCGAGACGCAGAAGCGGTGTCTGATTCATGAACAAACTGATTCTTTTCAATGAACCTGTTAAATCGGTTCGCAAATCGCAAAAAACGATTCATTCATGCATTGCAATGATCCGATTGCAGCTGTTCTCGAGTCGAAAACTCACTGGTTCAAATGATCCGTTTACAGCGAGTCTTCTTCAGTGAACTGAACTCACAAGTAAAGAACCGGGAGATCTTGTGAGAGCCTACTGATGCTGTGAAAAGTAAGTTACTAATGTCGAATTTTAGGATTAATTATTGTAACTGAAAGTAATATTTAGGTCAAAACTGTCAGTTGTTTGTGAACTAAATCTGCTGTAAAGGGTGATCTATTTAAGCCCACTGAAATGCTTGAATGCAGACAGATCAACATCAGTGTCTCTAACGTTATGTTTTAGGTCAAAAACAAAACATTCAAATAACACAGATTAAATAAAATAACTCATGCACGTTCATATTCCCGCTGCTGTAACGTTAGCAGTTTTATTAAAATGCTATGCATTTAGACCTATGTGACGTCTGTTTTATATATTGTTTATCAACAGTATACATTTTATATTGTTCAGATCAACTAGCCGAGTAGACCGATATGAATGTTTATTCATAACCATACTGAAACTAAGTAAATATTGTTAGCTGATGCTAGCTGTCTAGCTAACAAGCTTGCTGGTGCTAAGTTGAGGAAATGTTTAGATATAAAGTCCAAATATTTTTATTCAGCCACCTAGATAGATTCCATCTGAGGGAAAAAGAAAGGATGTGATATTCAGAACATAGTAACTACAGTAATTATCAGAGTGGGAAGTGATGCCCTCTGGGGCATTTGGCCAGGGGTGTTTTTACACCACAAACAAGGTTTGAGAAGAAAAAAAAATCATTATGAAAATATTATTATATTTTCCTTAAAATGTTCTTCCTAATTTCAGGCCTAATTCTCATGTCATTTATAACTGACTTTCTGCAAAACAACAAGTTCTAAAACACTTTTTTCTTACTGGTGAAAATTAGATGGTGAAATCTGTTTTCTCTCAGGTACATGGCAGTGTAAGCTTCACAGTGAACTACTACATCACTCTCATCAATGTAGTCCATATCAACAAAATATATATCTTGACTCTATAGTGGTTATTTTGGGAAAAAGCCAGGTATTTTGGGCAGTAGGATTATAAAAATATGTGCTAATATAAAATTAAATAAAGTAGTCTATATAAAATTGCAAAATAAATCTGTCAGTACTTTTTTACTTAAGTACATAAAAAATTGAGTACTTTTGTAATTTCACTCGAGTTAAATTGAAAAAGCAGTACTTTTACTTTTACTGGAGTAATATTTTATTATACGTATCTGTACTTTTACTCAAGTACTTGATCCGTGTACTTTGTCCACCACTGTACAGTTACAACATTTCGCTGAAATATGTAGCCAATGTGACCACAACTTTAGTGCACACTGTTAGACTTGAGCAATTGAAGTCCAGATTGCAGGCTAGATTTGTAATGCACTGTTATTTTATATAATAATTTGATTGAATTATTGTAGCTTAATGAGACAGATTTGTAATGAAGATACTGCTGAATGAAGCCAAAACAAGCATTACATATTGATTCTTTGTTCAACCAGATCATTTGACTTCGTTTTATTGGATATAAACTGCTTCACTTCTTACCTTCCACTAAAATTTGGTGTGTTCTTGGGTGTTGTAGATGAAGTCAGTATGATTGACTGTATCTGTGGAGGTATTAACTAAAGGCAACATTTTCTAGCTGCAGAATCAGAGGCATGAGTTTACTGACAAGCATCCACTCAGAGAATTCGTTGATTGTGTGAGCTGGGAGTGAATCTTTGACACCCGCATAATGGGTTATATAATTCCTTACTGTCACGAAATCAAAGACTCCGATCCAATTGCGAGTGAAGAAATTGTTTATTGGCTTTACAGAATGAAGAAACCACAGCAGTGTCAAATAATCCCTGTCATCAGAGGAAGAGCGCTGGGACAAGACTGCACCAACTCCCTCCTCTGAAGCGTCATTCTCCACCACAAACCGACGTGACGGATCAGGGGCAACAAGAATGGAGGTTGAAACAAGGCAACAAGAATGGAGGTTGAAACAAAGCAAGGTTCAAGGTTTTTTATTCGTCACATACTCAATTATACAGAATATAATCAGTAGTGAAATGTAAATCAGGTAATTTCCGCTCAATGGACAGTGCAAAATATGTAACACAACACAAGAGAATATATATTAATATAGGTAAAAAATATAAATAAGAAAATTAAAGAGTAAAATGTGCAATAAAATAAAATGTGCTATACAGTATACTGTGGACTTAATAAATTAAGTTTTATAAACTAAGTTCGGGTGGAGCACGTCAGATACTCAGCCTAATTAACACAGGTGGTACGCAATCTAGGTAATCAACCCTTGGACATAAATACAGCTGACTTACCTCCATCTAGTCGACGGCTAAGCAGCATCCCTCCACCACCCCTTCTCCACCAATATCACTAGAATTCTCATCACACCATGAGGGATACTCTGGGTTCGGGCCATTCCCGGCTAGGAGCCCTCCCCCAGGACAGCACGCCTACAACATATTACCATACACGCCAAACGCCTTGACATAAAGTCCATTCTCTAACAGCCTCTGAAGCACTCGCCTGACGTGCTGAAAATGTTCCCGGAGAGAATGAGAAAAAATCAGCATGTCATCCAGGTAGACATAAATTAACTGATCTCTCAACACGTCATTGACGAGTACCTGGAAGACCGCGGGAGTGTTTGAAAGACAGAACGGAAGAACAAGATATTCAAAGTGCCCCCTGGGGGTATTAAAAGCGGTCTTCCATTCATCCCTCTCTCTCATGCGGACCAAATGGTAAGCGTTACGGAGATCCAATTTTGTAAAAAACAACGCACCCTGCAGGCGTTCGAAAGCAGAAGACATCAACGGTAAAGGATAAGTATTCTTCACCGTGATGCTGTTCAGCCCCCGATAGGTGATGCATGGATGCAAGGAACTGTCTTTCTTTTCCACGAAAAAGAACCCCGCCCCCGCCGGTGATGAAGAGGGGGGCGGATGATCTTGGCCACTAGTGAATCAGAAATATATTTCTCCATGGCCTCCCTCTCCGGAGCGGAAAGAGAGTATAATCTGCCCTTAGGCGGAGACGTACCTGGCAATAAGTCTATAGCACAGCCATATGGACAATGCGGAGGAAGAGAAGCAGCTCGAGACTTACTAAACTTTCTCTTCCGGTCGAGGTACTCACTGGACACGTTTGACAGGTCCCCATGCTCACCCTGAAAAACAGAACAAGACACAGAAGGACAGGCAGACAACAGACAAGAAGTGTGACACTTATCACTCCAAGCCAGGACATAATTGAGACCCAAGTTAATGTGAGGTTTGTGTAAAGTCAACAGGAATGACCGGGGACAGAAGGAGAATAAGTTAGAACAAAATGAATGTCTTTCGTGTGATTGCCCGAGGTGACCAGTCTTATCGAGCCTGTGGTATGAGTAACAGGAGACAATGATTGTGTGAGCTGGGAAATGTGAATCTTGACACCATAATGGGTTATATAAAATTCCTTACCTCAGCTCCCGAAATCATGAGAGAGCCTGACAGCTCGATGAATCTTGAGTGAAGAAATTGTTCTTTCCATTGGCTTCCTTCAGGGAATGGGTTAAGAAACCACAGCAGTGTCAAATTGGGATCCCTGTGCCATCAGAGCTGCCCTTCCAGCGCCCTGTGTAGGCCTCTATCCTTCCTATAAGGCAGATTCTCCACCACAAACCGACGGGCTACAGAGAAGGTCAACTACTACTGTTCCTAGAGCAACCCAAACAGTAGGACTTGAATAACAAAAGTGTGCCATTCTACTTGGAAGTCCGCTTTTTAAGTGACATTTACTCATATTAAGTAACCCCATAGGGCCCTATTGCACATGGAAGTCTCTGAGATGGCTCAGGCTGCATCATTAGAGATGGCAGAATGTGGTCTGCCAGGGGAAACACGAATCTAGTGGGAATACCATGGAAAACACATATGGGATCACAACAGGGTCACTCATACGGGCATTAGCCTTACACCAGATTTCAAGAATTAATTGGCTAAAAGGCCTGGCGCCGGACACTCTGCCACGTCTGGACACCGGAGTGCTGGAGCACTCGACAGGGTTTGCCTGGTTAAGGAACTCTCTAGAGAATTAGGCATTAGGACGCCACAAGCTGTTTCTGAACAGGGCCTCTCAGTGCCACAACCTGTTTGAGGTGAGAATACAGGAGGAAACCGGTTCAACACGCAGGCTATAGAACCTAATGAAAGTATTGGGAGATGCCCAACCCTCAGCTCCACAGATGTCTGCTAGCGAGGCACCACGAGCCAACGCCCAGGATGATGCGACACCCCTAGTGGAGTGAGCATTTGCATCAAAAAATATAAAAAATCTGACCATGTTTTACACATGAAACCTTCTCTTACTTTGTCATAAGGTGTGGTGAATTGGGACGCATTTTCAGAGGAGCATAGAAGGACCTACATAACTCCATATCGAATCTCCCGTTGCCTTCAGTGCAGTTCTCTATACAAAGACTGTGAAGGTTACAGGGGATGTGGATAGAGGGAGAAATTACAAGGATTCTACTCCGACGATGAATTTGCTGGATACTGCTGTGCTGACTGTTTTTATGAGGCTGGAGGCACTTTGTACTAACTTGTTCTACTTGATGTGATTTTCTATTGTTATTCTATCATTATATGCGTGTTGGAAAGGATCAGACTACATGGATTTCTACTTTTATTTATAATTTTTAATCTCAGTTCTGTAAATCTGAAGGCACTTTATATGCCAGTTAATATTGTTATATGCATGTTGGAAAGGATCAGACTACATGCATTTCTACTTTTTTTTTTTTATCTCAGCTCTGTAAATCTGAAGGCACTTTATATGCCAGTTAATATTGTTATATGCATGTTGGAAAGGATCAGACTACATGCATTTCTGCTTTTTTTATTATCATTTTTTATCTCAGCTCTGTATATCTGAAGGCAATTTATATGCCAAATAATAAATTCAGTATACAAAGAATCTATGCATTTATTCATAAATATTGTGTGTTCTAGGTGTCTTTCAATAAATCTAAATGCAAAATGGGCTGTAAGGTGACACCATTGTTCTCATAGGCAATGTATGTTGACAGGCTTGTGCTATGATTCACCATGGCAACAGGTAAATTGAAGGCAGAACCTTAATGGACGTAAATATATTAATCCATGTTTATGTAGACAGTGGACATTTATCTTTAAAAACAACTCCGACTCATGTCGGAAACGAGCATGGAAACGTTGTCAATAAATTAGTTTCATTAACCAGACTTACATTTCCTTGGGGTGCATTTAGAACATCATATATTATTAATGAAAGTAAAAACACATGAAAGTCAGAATGCCGAGGAAGGTTATGTTTTTAGGTTATCAGTTCCAGAAACAATACTGCAAAACATAAAAGTGATTCATAAACTTAAACTATTATCTCGGGAAATTTTGTTGTCTCTAAGCGAGCGGCCATCTTGCCAACAATATCTCATTTCAACATCTCGCGTGGTTCTGTGTGATTTGGACAACTTCAAGTTACGCCCCTGTTTCACGTTACACCCATTGCTTCACGTTACGCCCCCTTCAAGTTACGCCCCTCTCTTGCAGTCTGCAGACAGATACTATTGTGCAGGTCCCCCACCCTCTTGATCGAGGCCAATGCAGTCAGGAGTAGAGTTTTCAAAGAGAGAAACTGAGGGATGGGCAGGGGGTATAGGAGACCTTGAGGGGGAAGGTGTGACGTCTTGCTCTGATTGCACACGGGGCAGTCTTTGATAAAGGCTGTAACTTCAGTCTTAACTGCAGGCCACCAAAAGCGCCTTTGCAGAAACTCAAGTGTGCGTGAGATCCCAGGATGACAGGCAAACAAGGAGGTGTGAGCCCACTGTAGAACCTGAGCTCGAACAGACTTAGGGATGTACAAACGGTTCTCTGGGCCTCCTCCAGGATCTGATTCCCGTGTTTGGGCTTGACGTACTGTGGTCTCCAAAAGCCCAACGTATTGGGGCAACGATTCTGGCTGCAGGAATAATTGGGCATGGGGCATCTTCTCGGGACACCTTGGCGTAGACTCGAGAAAGTGTATCAGGCTTAAGGTTCTTAGAACCTGGTCGAAAAGAGAGGATAAAGTCAAACCGGTTGAAAAAAAGGGACCACTGAGCCTGGCAGGGGTTAAGACGCTTGGCCTGCTGGATGTACTCCAGGTTCTTGTGATCAGTCAGCACTTGTAATGGGTGTTTGGCCCCCTCAAGCCAGTGCCTCCACTCCTCCAGGGCTAACTTAACAGCCAACAATTCCTGGTCCCCCACTTGGTAATTCCTTTCAGTAGGGCTGAGACGATAGGACAAAAACGCACATGGCTGCAGCCTGTCATTCTTTCCTCTGTGGGAGAGAACAGCTCCAATGCCAACGTCCGAAGCATCCACCTCAACAATAAAGGGCAATTCGGGGTCAGGGATGGACAGGACAGGAGCAGACCTGAAGCAGCGCTTGAGCTCTAGAAAGGCTATCTCGGCCTCAGAATTCCAAGCAAACTTGGTGGAGCTACTTTTAATAAGAGCAGTGAGAGGGGCCGCCACAGAGCTAAAGTTCTGCACAAATTTCCTATAGAAATTGGCAAACCCAATAAAATGTTGTACCTCCTTAACAGAGGTGGGGACTGGCCAGTCCAATACAGCCTGTACCTTCTTGGGATCCATCTGAATTTGCCCCGGTATGATGATAAATCCTAGAAACTGTGTGTTGGTTGTGTGAAACTCACACTTCTCTGGTTTGACATAGAGGTGGTTCTCTAGAAGACGTCCCAAGACCTTTCGGACATGACTCACATGCTCTTGCAGGGATCTTGAAAAAATCTAAATGTCATCAAGGTAGACAAAAACGAACTTGCTGAACATGTCCCGGAGCACGTCATTAATAAGGGCATGGAAAACAGCAGGGGCGTTAGGGAGGCCAAAGGGCATAACAAGGTATTCATAATGCCCAGTGGGGGTGTTGAAGGCAGTTTTCCACTCATCCCCTGGCTTGATACGTACAAGGTGGTAAGCATTGCGCAAGTCTAGGTTCTAGGTTCTTTTATTTTTCACATACTCAATTATACAGGATGTAATCAGTAGTGAAATGTAAATCAGGACAGGTCCGCTCAGTCGACAGTGCAAAAATAAAAAAATAAAAATGAAACATAACACAAGAGAATATATATAAATATAGGTAAGAATAAAATTAAAATAAGAAAAAAAAATAAGGGGTAAAATGTGCAATGACATAACATGTGCACTACAGTATACTGTGGACTTAATAAATAATAATATAAACAGAGATGTGCAAGAGGAATGTGCAAACAAAAGCTTGGAGAAGATCTTGGCATCTTGGAGCAACTCAAAAGCAGAAGTCATGAGTGGGAGTGGGTAATGATTGCACACAGTGATCCGATTGAGAGCTCTATAATCAATGCAGGGTCAGCCCACCATCCTTCTCAACAAAGAAAAAGCCAGGTCCAGCGAGTGATGTGGATGGTCTAATGATCCCAGCAGCAAGAGACTCATTGATATAAGCTTCCATAGCTTTCTGCTCAGGCGAGGATAGGGAAAAGATGCGTCCTCGAGGAGGGCATGCACCAGGTAGCAGCTCTACTGCACAATAATAAGATCTGTGGGGGGGCAAGACCGTGGCTCTTTCTTTGCAGAACACAGACTGTAAGTGATGATACTCAGAGGGAACTCGGGAGAGGTCAATGGACTTGAGGTCTTCGGGAATAATCCTATGACTCTTTGGGCATGAGTCTTAGCACAGTGACCCCCAACTCAAAACCTCCCCACTCAACCAGTTGATGTGGGGGTTGTGACGCGTAAGCCAGGGGTGCCCTAGGATTAAGGGTAATTCAGGGGAGCTGAATAAATAAAAAGCCATACTCTCAAAATGATGAGACACAGAGACAGTGAGAGGGTCAGTGATCTTGGTAACAGACCCAGGGGCAATGGACCTGCCATCCAAAGCAATTATTTCCAGAGGGGAGGAAAGAGGGTTAAAAGGCACTTGGAGACGGGAAGCCATTGCAATGTCCATAAAATTTCCTGCGCCCAGAATCCACTAAGGCCTGCAACTGGTGTAGCTTGCCCCCACTTTCGAGAGTGACCAGCAGGAACAAGCCAGTGTTCCTTGGAGAGACTAACTGAGTTACTCCCGAGACAGCTCTCCCCTCCTGCTCGGGACTGGGCGTTTTCCTTCAACTCAGGACATAGTGAGCGATAATGGCCCTGAAGTCCACAGTAGAGGCAAAGATGGGAATTCATCTGGCGAATTCGTTCTTGGGCAGACAACCGGGTTCTGCCAAGTTGCAAGTTGCACTCAAGAGGTACCAGACTCGAGGCAAAAGGCTGGCGGAAGGGCTGAGGAGAAGGAGTGTTAGGTTTAGGTATCCGTCTTTGTCTCAGGCGATTATCCAACAGAATGACCTGATCAATAAGCCTTTCCAGAGAGTATACAGGATCTCGGGCAGCCAATTAATCCTTTAGCTCATCCGAAAGCCCATTCTCAAAGCAAACGATGAGAGCCAGCGGCAAGCGTATGAAATTGGATGGCATATTCCGCTGCACTCTGGGTTCTCTGGCGAAGAGTTAGAAGCTGCTTAGAAGCCTGTAGACCGAAGAGAGGGTGATGGAATACCCGTTTTAACTCGCCCTCAAAAGAAGAGTAGCTAGTGCAACAGGGGGCTTGGACATTTCAGACAGCTGTGGCCCAGGCCAAGGCCTTGCCTGCCAGGAGGGTAAGGACGTAAGCAATCCTGGCCTGGTCAGAGGGGAAGGTGGATGGCTGCAACTGGAATGTAAGGGAGCATTGAGTCAAAAATCCCTCACATGCTTCAGGATCTCCAGAAAACCATTGTGGAGGGGGTAGGTGAGGTTCGACTAGTGGGTGAACTGCACCAGCAGAAGAGGTGGCAGGTATGGGAGCGAGAGCAGGGTCTGGGGCTTGGGGCAGTCTCTCAAACACGTGGCGCATTGACGTCATGAGATCGGAAAGTAGGTGGGAGTGTTTCTCAAGGTTCAAGGTTCAAGGTTTCTTTATTTGTCACATAATAGTTATACAGGGTATAATTAGAAGTGAAATGTAATCGAACCAGGTTCTGCATGAGTGACTCCTGCTGTGACAGAGCTGCTTCATGGCGCTTAACCGTGGCCTCATGCTGAGCCACCACTCCCAAAAGGTCCTTAGCGGAAGTCCTCGGCTGGGTCCATGTGATGGCTGGATTATTCTGTCAGGCCCGGGAATTGAACCCGGGTCTCCGGTGCCGTAGTGTGATGCTCTACCACTGTTCCACAGAGAAGTGTTGGACACAAAAAATAGTCATTTATTTCCAAGAGCAAAAACAAAAGGGCTTAGCATACAGATCTCAACAAAAATCAGGTCTTGGAAAAAATAACAGTTCCAAAAAAATTAAGTATTTCGAAGAGCAAACAATACTCTCAGTAGGAGACTAATAATACATCCAATGGCAAAAATTACAACAGAACACCGAGAAACAAAAGACTCAAAAAACGTACAGAGGAGCCAGAGGCACCAGCATAGTTCAATAATCCAGCAAGAGTGACAAAGAGAGGACCACATATATAGGGAATCAAAAACGAGTCAGGGCTGGAACTAATAATCCTAATTAGCAGAGACAATGAGACTCAGGGAAAATAGCGCCATCAAGTGGCGAATATAAGGCATAACAGAGCACAGATCCTGACAGTGTTGTTGTGAAACCTGGAGCCAAGTTTATTAATACATCTATTTTGAAATCTAAAGCTTGCTTTTTTTGGTTTAGACATGGGATTGTACAGATGGTAATTAATAGCTGACAGTAAAAATATTTGTTTTATGAAATAAAAATATTTATTTATGAAAATCTACCTAAGAAACAGCAAATTTCCTTCACCCTCCACCTGGCTCTTACCCACCTAGAAAATAAAGACTCCTATGTTAGAATGCTGTTCACTGACTTCAGCTCAGCATTCAACACAATAATACCACAACAGCTCATCAATAAATTAAACCTGCTGGGCCTCAACAGTTCCCTCTGTAATTGGATCCTGGACTTTCTAACCGGAAGACCTCAGTCAGTCCATGTCGGCCACAACACCTCAAGCACTACCACATTGAGCTCAGGTGCCCCACAGGGCTGTGTGCTAAGCCCGCTGCTCTTCACGCTGCAGACCCATGACTGCACTGCCAAGTTGAGCTCGAAACACATCATCAAGTTTGCCGATGACACATCAGTGGTAGGTCTCATCAGCAACAACGATGAAACGCGCTACAGAGAGGAAGTGGCACAGCTGGCTGAATGGTGTGGTGCTAACAACCTGTCCTCAATGTGGGGAAGACAAAGGAGGTTGTGATGGACTTCAGGAAAAACTCTGTTGACCACCCCCCACTGACAATCGACAGCTCGACTGTGGAGAGAGTCAGCAGCACTAAATTCTTGGGGGTGCACATCACAGAGAATACACTTTCTTCGCCGTCTTAAAAGAGCAAGTCTCCCTCCCCCCATCCTCACCACTTTCTACAGGGGAGAACTTTCTTGATGGCTTTTTCCTCCAGAATGTGAGAGTCCTGAACTCTACTCACCCCGCTCTCTCTGAAACCCCATACAAATTAGGGGTGTAAATTGGATGGTTCGTCATGATTTGATTCACTATCGATTCTCATACCCAACAATACGATATTTGCTGATACGTCAAAAAATTATATGATATGATTCGATTCGATTCGATACAGGAGTATATCAATCGATATATCGATATTATCATATTATATACCTATTTTAAACAACCATCTACATTTTAATTAACTCACAAATGCAACCAAAAATATATAACTTGAACATAAATCTAAAAATGCTGCAATGGGCTCAGTGCTAAAGATCTTTTCTACAGATAACCAAATTACAAGCAATAGCAGAAAATAAATAAAATAGAACAAAGACACAAGTTCAATAAACAGTGCTTTTCAGGTTTTTCAGCTCAGTCTAAAATACATTTTCAGGTACGCTACAGAAATGTAATAATCAAACGTAAAATAACTGCATAGTCTGTATAAAGTAAATAGCCTATAAATTAATACTTTTTGATGTTACAAAGGTTATTTAGTCAGGAGCAGTAAGCACTTGTATTATTCTTTGACAGCATTAGATTTATTATTAGTTTGCTTTCACTTTAAGAACGAAAGCACAGATTTAATATGCTGATACACATGACTCTTTTCTCCACTGTTTACATTAAGAATTATCCTATGCTTAATGACTGTTTACAAGGATATTAGCCAAAACATGCATTTCGATGTAGTTTTGTCAGTATTTATTCATCCATGCTTCAAAAAGCATAGGAGAGCTCAATTCAGTATTCACACAGAGTTGACACATCTATCTGTGTGCGTGCGCTTTAGATGTGTACACAGGAAACTTTTCACACAGCACGCGACTGTTACTCCAGCAATCCCGAGCATCTTTTATGCTCACCTCGTGCGTACGGGCACTAGAAACTTTTCACACACTAATGTGTGTACATAACCCCACAAAAGACTCCGTAATATATGTATCGGAATGACAATAAAGCTCAACTTGACTTGACTTGACTGATTTGTTTATTTAAATGACAGTTGAGAAAAACAACTTCAAATGTAACTCTGCACGATGAAAAAAAACTGTCTGTTGAATATTCAATGGCTTCTGTGGTGCATTTCAGATCAGGAGTCTGCTCATTATCACCTTGAACATGTTCACCATAGATCTAAAGATTTTGAAGTGGGGATTTGGGTCAAGAAGTCAAATGGGGGTGGTCATTATGAGATTCGAGCAAATATAAATTTCTGCTTAATGTTTCATTGACAAAGGCAGTGATATCAAAGGCGATAACATATTTCTGAAGGGCATGACTTTAACCAAATGCAGATGGCCTTTCATTTGGATGGTCTAGTAATTTGAGATTTGTGAGTTGCCAGGAAAATATTCTACACCATCTGCATTTTGTAGTGCTTTTAACATATTGATGTATGGTACACAGAGGCTAATAATTAAGTACTAGCAAATGGGTACCCAGCCATACATACTTTTCATACATTCTGGAAATTTGATGTTTGGTTGTAATGTAACTGACCTCTGAATATCGAATCGGTTATCTTTACCTGATTGTCAATTAACTAAAAGTAATGGCACTATTACCATAGCTGCAGCAGTTGTCAGACTTTGTCTTCCTCTGCCTTTGTTTCCTCACCCTTATATGGTCCTTCCTGTTCCCCATCATTAGTTGATTTGTCTCCGTCTGTGTCCTGATTACGTCCCAGGTGTTTCTAGTTGTCTCCCTATATATAGTCTGTTCTGCCTCATGTTTCCTGCCGGTTATTGTTAATGTCATATGTGTCAAGCTTGTATAGATGTCCTTACCTGTGTTCCTGTGTCTCCTCCGTCTGTTCAGAATGAAATACCCTGTTTGTTATAATCCTCGTCTCCTCATTCATGGATCCCCGTGCAGCAGCATGACAAGCGTAGTGGTAATCTCATGTGAAGAATTAGTAAAAAAAAGGACTGGACTCTTGCTCCATGGTCCAATGTCCTCTTTTCAGATAAAGGTTAATTTTGCGGGGGACAAACTTATGGCTTTCGAACAGCTACAACAGAAATACTTTCTCCCTTCTACATTTTTCTTGAAGTACCTACAGGTTAGACATTATATTCAGACACAGCAAAGTGGCTGTTTAACTATTAAATTGAATGTTTTACATATTTGTTATGCCCCAGCCAGACTAAATACCTTTAAAAGTACTTAGTCCGAGCTTTGCCCTTAATGTGAAGTGGACAGAGGGATTCTCTAACATATGTAAGAATAGATCTTCTTGCAGCCATAAAATGTACAATGTTAAAATGGAAGGATTTAGAACCTCCTTGAACGTCTATTTGGACTAAGGAAGTATCATCTTATGTCCTTCTTGAAAAAATAACATGTCACTTGAAGAAACGTCAATATCTGTTTGTAAAACACTGGGGCAGCTTTCTCTCTTATTTGTGTAACAACAGGGCAGTTGTCTATATAGACCTTTTCTAACTATCTATCTTCTACTTTTTTAATCAATATTTGTTTCATTTGTTTACTTGTAGCACTATGGGATGGGAATTTAGGGTTGTAGGGTTATGTGGGGAAGATCTGTTCAGGCTAATTTGTATTTTGTACCGTATATTTTACTATAAAAATGTAATAAACAGTGTTAAAAAAATAAGTACATTTTGCATTTAATTTGGAAATCAAGGTCTGAAGTCTGGAAGAAGACTGGAGAGGCACAGAATCCAAGCTGCTTGTAGTCCAGTGTGAAGTTTCTGAAGTAAGTAATGATTTGGGTGCCGTGACATCTGCTGGTGTTGGTCCATTGTGTTTTATCAAGTCCAAAGTCAATGCAGCCGACTATCAGGAGATTTTGGAGGACTTTATGCTTCCATCTGCTGACAAGCTTTATGGACATGCTGATTTCCTTTTCCAGCTGGGCAGCTGCCCACAGTACCAAAACCACTTCCAAATGGTTTGCTGACCATGGTATTACTGTGTTTGATTGGCCAGCCAACATGCCTGACCTAAAGCCCATATGGGATATTTTCAAGAGAAAGATGAAGAAGATTTTTTTATTTATCACTGTTACGAGTTAGATATTTTTAAGGGATGTTTCGTAACATTTAAGTGAGACACAACTGACGCTGAAGCAAACAATGGAAGAAAACGTCCAGGAGGCAAGCAAGCATTGTTATCACAAGTTGATTTTATTTTGAGAGGTATTAATTACAATCGTTGAAAACTCGTACGTTCTCTAAATAGTTTGTGAGGAAAAGGAGAAGAATGAGTGACACCAAAACAAAGAAATTATCAAAAGCAAAACAACCCTATTATTAAACCCCAACCCAGCTAACCTAACTAACAAACAAAAATGTAGAAATAAAGCCGCAAGCTTCAGCGTATCCGACGCCCAACCTAAACTACTCTCATTAATAATAAAAATGCACGGGTGGCTGCCACTCCTTACCTGTAACTAACAAGGAAAGAAAATTAAACAAAAGGCTTACCTATCTCCTCTTCCCAACATTATGTTAACAGGTCTCAAGCGACAAAGGCCATACTGGTCTGATTTGGACAATCTGGGTTACACAGCATATTATGGTAATTAAAGTATCCTACATTGACAGGTGTTCTTAATCTCTTGTTCAATGCAGCTAAACGAACCTCAGGAGTCACAAATTATCTAGTCACAAAAAGAGTAGCAAATCAACTAAATCGAACAGCAAAATGAATGTGGTTGACAAAAATGGACAGCCGCCCGCTGGCTGAAATGCAGGACGACTGACAACAGCCAAGGAGATCCGGCCCCTTTTATAACGGGTAGGTCCAGCCTGATTGGTCGACTGTTGGAATGAGTCAGCCAATAGATGAAACCTAAGAATCAAGAAACAAAACTACAAAGAGAAAGTCAAGAACAGAAAATACAAGTGGCAAACAAATACAGACAAGGAACGTAACAGTCACATACACAATTATACAGAGCATAACCAGCAGTAAAATTTGTGGTCTGCATTTAACCCATCCAAGTGCACACACATCTGGAGCAGTGGGCAGCTAACCCTGCGGTGCCCGGAAAGCATTTGGGGGTTTCAGTGCCTTGCTCAAGGGTCTGACCTCAGTTGTGGACAATTACTGCCGGAGCCGAGATTCAATCCCACAACCTCGGGTTACGACGCTCCATCCATTAGGCCACAACTGCCCTTAAATAGAGGGCATGGCTTGTTTTTTTCTACTGCGTATTGATTGGATGTGATAAAGTAGGCGTTTCATTCAAAAATGAACACTGACTGTTGGAGGGGCGTGGTTCAGGATTTCACACTCATACCCAAGCCTTCAATCTGTTGTAATGAGAAAAGGCCCATCATTTAAGAGGGGAGGAGCATTTTCAGATTTGGATTAAAGATTATGAAGGCAAACACATTGTTTTGGTGGATTGACTTGCATGGATAAATTGTTCACGACAAAAATAAATAAGTACAGTACATTTTGATTTCAAGTGGACTTTAAGCTCTAATAATCAAAATTAAAAAATAAAAACGTTTGAAATGTTTTACTTTACATGTAATGCATCTAGAACAGTGATTTTCAAACCCTGTGTCGTGACCCTCGGGTGGGTTGCTAGACTTATAAAATGGGTTGCCAGGATGATTTAAAGAAAACCTATGTATGTAACATATGAAGTTCAAGACTCATGAAAGAAGCAACTAAATAAACACAAACAACAAAACGAAAGTAACCGGCAACCGCCTCAGGCCAGAATCAAATGTGTATTTGTGTTTGCACTCTGATTTTGCAGCGTTGTACATTGCAGCAAATCAAAGAAAATCAGTTGATTTCTATATTGCAATAGGAAATGGACAGTTTTAGTCAGATAAAATCCACTCATCACTTAGAACGTGAGTGTTCTTGTTCAGTCCAGACTCTGAGTTCTGGAAGCTTGCAACGTGAATCGTCTGATTATAATGAACAAAGTGTAGAGGTGTAAATAAGTGTAAATAAGATATTAATTGTGCCGTGTTGACAGTTCATTGATTATAGCAGAATTAGAGATCGTGATACACTGAAATGAGTGACAGCTTTTTAAGGAAGCGCACTTTGCGTGCTTTCTTTGCTGTATATATCCTATTCTCCATTCAGAATTTGAATAAAAGTTACATTTTTCATGCTGCTAAGAGGACCAGTGTGGCGTACTTGCAACAAACTTTCAGAAGTAGCCTCCATATATTCTCTCGAAATCGCAATGACATTGTGTTAATCAGAACAATGGACTGAACAAAATATGATATGTCAGAATAGATGTGCATTTCAGAAGCACCCTCACTCATTTTGCACCAAAACACTTTTTATTTTGGAACAGAGCATCCTTCCGGAGCTCTAAGGTGGTCTCGAGATCGTTCTGTAGCGCAGTTGTTTTTCTTTCCTTCCTTCTTATATAAATATATATATGGGTCATGTCAATTTAAAAAGAAAAAAATAGGGTCGCTCTTAAAAAAGTTAGAAAACCACTGTTCCCTTTCGATATTTTACACCTACTGCATCAAAGACGCTTGTATGGGAAAAAAATTTTCCTCTTCAACTGAAGCCTTTTTATAATCATGCAGTGAACCTGCATGTCCATTGGTTCATACAGTACTAATAAACGTGCCAATGGCTCGGCAGCGCCCGCCATAGCCCACCAAAATAGGAAGGGCGTCTGGCTATATAAGGGGCCACTTCGCTACCACATCTCAGATTTCTTCTCTTCAGTGACAAAGACCCTTCTTCGCTGACTCTTAGCTGATGCCGAGATCTGCCGTTGAAGCGCCTCAGCAGCCGGATTAGGACCTCTTGCAGCGACCAGCTTGCAGACTCGGTCATCCCCTGCGGCTAACCGGTAAGATCTAAGAAAGCCTTACTATAAGAGCAAATTTCATTGTAAGACATGCGGGAATCCCCTGCACGCTGATGACACTCACATTGAGTGGGTGTCACGCTTGGGGAAGTGCCACGCTGACGCTGCTCTCCTGAATGCTTGCACAGCCTCTCTGCACTCGTGGTTAGCTTTCTTTTCAGAGACTGACTCCTCCCTTCGTGCCATCCTGCTTTCTCCCTCCCAGGAGCCAACGCTCGTCCCCTTCTTCCCCGAAGTTCATATGAGCTCACGATATTGTGGCATGCCCCCCACTCATCTCACATCCTTCCTTCTGCTTCAGCTGCTCTCACATCTGTTGATGGCACTGAAGAAAACGGATATGAGCACCTGCCTCCTCTGGATGAGTCTGTGGCCGCACATCTCTTCCTGTCCTCGACGCTCCGGTTTCGTCAGGCAGCCTGTTTGGACCAGCTGTTGAGGGCTTTGTTGAACGCTTCACGGAGGCTCAGAAGTCATCTCAAGCGATGCAACACTTCCTCCCTAAGCGCACCAGCTCTTCTGAAGTCCTCCTTATCAGCCAGGCAGAGGAGGGGCCCGAGTCTTTCTACTGCCGGACCACCCTGCAAGCAGCCTCTAATATGCCTATCGCCACCAACTTAACACTGGGTGCAGAGGAAAGTGTGTTTTTGGTTACCCATTGCGGACAAAATAAAACACATACATTTTCAAAAAGAGAGCAAAAGTCTTTTTCTGCCTACCATAAGCATCCTGCCCTTATGCAGCCAGTCTATACATCCGTTGCAACCCCTTGCCACGCGGGCAGAGGCCTGGCAGGCCATCCCCGGTGTGTCAGTGTGGGTAATGACTATGGTAAGACAAGGTTATATTCTCCAATTCACCGAATTAGGGCTGTAGTACTCGAGTCCGGTCTTGAGACGTATTTCTATTGTCTCTGACTTGTCTTGGACTCGTTGGTATTTGGACTCGGACATGCCTCGGACTTGGTCATTGGACTCTCCAAATGTTCTAGTTGGTCTCGACCGAGTCCAACTATATATGTTTTTTTTTTCTTTCGAAAAAAACATTAATCTAGCTCGCTTGTTTGGAAATGGGTAATGTAATTGGTTTAACATGTAGAATGGGCATTCCTATTGGTCGCCTGGTAAATGCACAGCTGCGTCATATGCCTGGTTCCGAGTGTGCGCGCTGCGCGGATGCATGAATCGTTTTTATTTTGGCCACAGATGCAATGTCGGCGAGTTGCATAATACAGTTTGGTTTTACAAAGTTCGTTTGAGTTTTCCCTCTCACTTTCCCTTGCTTTTAAATACCTTATTAATGCTCGTGAGCATTTTGCTTTCACTTTCATTTCTGGTCAATTGCTTATCTATAACTTACAATGACAAATTGTCTGCAATAAACATGGGACTTTTATTAACTAAACAAATTAAAATACACCATTACCATGCTATAAGCCTAATATAAAATAACAAACTTACAAAATGTAAAAAAAAAAAAAAACTGAAAATCAGCAAATGCTGTGGAACCAAATGAATAATAAACCGAACTAATAAGAGCAAAACGAATAAAGCCTGGAGGCACGGAATACACCTTGAAGTAAAATAAAATAAATAAATTACACAAACATTGAAATAAAGTAAAAATAAGCAAACACTGTGGCTATGGCAGGGCGATTTATCAGATTTTATCGATTAATTTGAATTTAATATTTTTCCACATATTAAGCAGTGGAATAGGAAAAAATGCAAGAAGATGGGAGTTAAACATCTTTTAATAACTAGTGTGCCGCGTTTTTAGAATGCCGTTTCATGCACACGACGCTGCAAGAGACGCGAGTGCAACAGTCAAACGCGTCCATGTTTACATAGAAAAAACAATGGAAAAGCAGCATAATCTAATAAAAAAACCTGTGAAGAACTACTACTGTATGTCTGATATTTCATGTTTGCATCAGGGAGACAGGCTGAAAACTGATGTGCATTGTTTTACAGAGCCTTCATAGTTAATAATAGCATTATAACCCACAACCTTTGCGCTGCTAATGCAATGCTCTAGCCACTGAGCCACAGGAACCTTAGGAACACAGGAACATATTAGGCTATATATTCAGAAATAATAAAAAAAAAATGCTTAAAAAATTCTCAATTCAAATTCAAAATGACTGAAGGTATAACACATACCTTCAGTCATTTTGAATTTGAATTGAGAATTTTTCTTGGGGTTGTGGGTTCGATTCCCAGGGAACACACATACTGACAAAAAAATGTATAGCCTGAATCGCTTTGGATAAAAGTGTCTGATAAATTAAAATGTAATATGCATAAGAAATGTTTGTACAAGATGTAGTTGTATTTCATACCTCTTTTCTGCAAAGCTATTTAGTGCTTTGTTTAACATTTATTTAACTTCATGTGTGGTGCACTTAGAATATAATTTTCTTTAACTAGAGGGTTAATAAAGAAAAAGTTGCTTGAATCATGTAGTTACATTTCCAAGTTAACTAGTTAAAATCACACAAAATCGAGAATTGGTCAAATGTTCTGAGAAAATCAAGATTTAATTTTTTGCCATATTGCCCAACAATAAAAAAAACAAAAAAAAACCTTCCAATTTTTAATTTCTTAAATTTTTCAATATTTAATTGTCAGTTAGTTAGTTAGTCAGTTAGCTCTAACTGAACTAAATGAACACCTGTAACACTGTCTATATCCCCTATCCCCGGAGGACGTATATATTATATAGCACCTATATTATATGGCTAAAGGCAAACAGCAAACAAATGCATGTGCGGCCACACACAGACGTACAGACCTGAAGGTTTTTATATGCTACACATCCTTGCTTGGGAGGGTTATATTGTACTATGGTTTCTTAGGGACAGAGGTCTCAAAACTTGGTCCTGGAGGGCTGGTGTCCTGCAGAGTTCAGCTCCAACCCTAATCAAACACACCTGAAACAGCTAATCTAAGCATACTAGAAACTTTCAGGCAGGTGTTTTGAGGCAAGTGGGAGCAATACTCTTCAGGACACCGGCCTTCTAGGACTGAGTTTGGACACCCTGCTTTAGAACAAGTAACAAGTTCAAGAATGGAAACATGTAGATTTTTTTACACTTATGTTGCTTGTTGTGTGTAATATGTTCTATTGGCAGCCCAGAATGTGATTGTTACACCATAATAAAAATGCTGAAACTGTGAAGATGCACTTCAGCTTATGTGACTTTAGTGAAATTGCTAAACCTAAAGTAAATAAAATAGCCTAATTTGATCCTACAGTGTTGATGCACATGCTTTTAGATCATTACAAATAATAATGCAAAATGATTATCTTAGAATAGTAGATATGCTGTCTCTCGTATCACATAAATTATTAAGAATTAGATTTGTTGCTCTCAACCTTTCCTGAGGATGGTACACCCTTATACTTGGAGACTTTAACATCCACCTAGATAAACCTCAGGCTGCAGACTTCCACACTCTACTTGCCTCTTTTGATCTCAAGAGAGTGTTAACTACGGCTACTCACAAATCAGGCAACCAACTGGACCTTATTTACACACGACACTGCTCCACTGATCATGTGCTGGTTACTCCACTGCACACCTCGGACCACTTCTTCCTCACGCTTAACCTCAACATGATTCCTGACACATCAAATACCCCTCCACATGTCACTTTTCGACGTAACTTACGCTCGCTCTCACCCTCCCGACTATCTGCTATGGTTTCATCTTCGCTTCCTCCCCTTAAACAGTTATCATATCTTGATGCTAATAGTGCTACTGACATTTCTGTTACACTCTGATGTCTTGTTTTGATACTTTCTGCCCCTTAACTTCCAGGCCAGCACGTACCACTTCTTCTGCCCCTTGCCTATCTGTCGTTCTCCGCGAACATCGTTCTAAACTCAGGGCTGCAGAAAGGGTATGGCGCAAATCACAAAATCCTACTGACCTTCATTTTTATCGATCAATCCTCTCTGACTTCTCTGCTAATGTCTCCACTGCTAAAAGGACATACTATCATGACAAAATTAACAATTCACCTAATTCTCGCATGCTCTTTAAAACATTCCCCCTTTGTCCTCCTCGTTCCCCTCCTTCATCAACTCTAACAGCTGACGACTTTGGCACATTCTTCATTAATAAAATTACAAACCTCACTGCACAATTTTCCACACCACAATCTGTCAAACAGATCTTACCAGCAAACATAAACTCATTCACATACTTCTCTCCACTCTCTGATGCAGAAGTCTCTAAACTCATCCTTTCCAGTCATCCCAATACTTGTCCGCTTGATCCTATTCCATCTCATCTCCTTCAAGCTATTTATCATGCAGTTGTTCCTGCACTCACTCACATCGTTAACGGATCCCTTCACACTGGAATTTTCCCCTCAGCATTTAAACAGGCTCGTATAACCCCACTTCTTAAGAAACCCACTCTTAACCCAACTCTTTTAGGGAACTATAGACCGGTTTCCCTTCTACCTTTCATTGCAAAAACACTTGAATGAGTTGTGTTCAACCAAGTCACTGCCTTTCTCACACAGAACAACCTCCTGGACAGTAACCAATCTGGCTTCAGAAGTGGACATTCCACCGAAACTGCCTTGCTCTCAGTTGTTGAAGATCTAAGACTTGCAAGAACAGCTTCCAAGTCTTCATTACTTATATTGCTGGATCTGTCTGCTGCTTTTGATACGGTCAACCACCAGATCCTCCTGTCAACCCTATTGACAAAGGGCATCTCAGGAACCGCACTCCAGTGGTTTGACTCTTACCTCTCAGATAGGTCCTTCAAATTATCTTGGAGAGGTGAGGTATCCAAGTCGCAACATCTAGCTACAGGGGTGCCACAGGGCTCAGTTCTTGGACCACTTCTCTTTTCTGTCTACATGGCTTCACTAGGTTGTGTCATTCATAAACATGGCTTTTCATATCACTGCTATGCTGATGACACTCAACTCGACCTCTCATTCCATCCTGAAGGACCATCACCTTCAACTAAACCTAGCTAAGACAGAACTGCTTGTGGGTTCAGCAAACCCATCGTTTCATCACAATTTCACCTTCCAATTAGGCTCATCAACCATAACTCCTTGTCACGGGTCAGGGTGCAGTCCTGGCTCCCCCTGCCGTCTGTGTTGTCATGTCTGTTTCAGCGGTTCGTGACAGGTGCAATCAGCACTGATCTGGCAGTGGGGCTGCGCCTGTCGTCAACCGCCTCTGTTCCACCTGTTGCTCATTAACTTCTCCTATATATTTTCTCCTCTGACTAGTCCGTGTTGTCAGTAGATTGTTTTGTGTTCTCTAAATCGTGTTGTGCTCTAGATTTACTCACGCTTGTCTCGTCTTACCCCAGGACGCGTAGAGAGAAGGACTGCCGCTCTCTTTCTAGCTCCACTCTCAGGTGGTTCACCTGGGTTCGTGTTATATTTCAGCTTGTGGGTCCGCATCTCGCTGCCGACCGGAGCTGCATCACCCCAGAGACTGCTCACCGTTCTCTGTCATTTTCTGTTTTGCTCACTTAGCGAATAAACGCTTCAAATTCATCTGTCCTCCGCATTTGTGTCCTCTGTTCTCCTTGCGCCGTCACAGAATCTACTGACCACAGTTATGGACACAGCAGAGGAGGATGAGATGCGCCGAGCTCTGATGCAACAAGGCGTTCTTCTGGGTCGTCATCAGGAGGAGATTACGGCTTCCCGCCGTGCGTTCTCCGAAATCTCTCTCCAGCTCAACCAGCTGGTTGAGCGGTTTGATCGGCTGCACACCAGCCCTTCAGTGGCAACCCCTCCTCCCGACCAGGATGGAACGATTAACCGCCATGCGGAACCACGGCTCAATCCGCCTGCCCCTTACTCAGGTGAGCCCAACACCTGTCGCTCTTTCTTGTCGCAATGCTCTCTAACCTTCTCGCTGCAGCCGTCCTGTTTTCCACCGAGCGCTCTAAGGTGGCTTTCATCATCACGCTCCTGGTGGGGCAAGCGAGAGAGTGGGGGACGGCCATGTGGGATAATGAACAAGACTGCTGTTCCTCCTTTGACAGCTTCTCGGAGGAGCTGCAAGGTGTTTGATCGCTCAGCTCGGGGAACTGAGGCGGCACGAGCCTTGGCACTGCTACGACAGAGGGAGAGCTCAGTTTCCAGCTATTCTATCGAGTTTCGCACGCTCGCGGCATCATGTGGCTGGAATGACAAGGCTCTGTGGGATCACTTTCTTCACAGTCTGGCCGAACACATCAAGGATGAGATCTATTCCTTGGAACTCCCCTCGAGTCTGGATGGACTCGTCGATCTCGCCATCCGAGTGGACAACCGGATTTCTCTCCGTTCTCGTCATCGGAGGAGCGGGTTTCCCCCTGAGCTCGTCACTAGAGCCGCGTCAGGAGCGGCGAGCAACACGCCCACCCAACATCTCGGGTTTTCCGAGGAGGAGCCGATGCAGGTTGGGAGAGCACGGTTGACTGTCAAGGAGCGGCGCTATCGCCTAGATAACCAACTGTGCCTCTACTGTGGGGAGGCAGGTCACGTGGCAGCATCGTGGCCGGCAGTGAGGCGGCACTCACCGCTCAAGGGAGAATGTACAGTGAGCGTGACTGGCACTCAACTGCCCTCTGGTGGTCGTTGTGAGTTCCAAGCCTCTTTATCGGTTAAAGAGACTGTCTATCAGGTTGGGGCTTTGATTGACTCAGGGGCGGAGGGTGACTTCATGGATTCTGGGCTGGCCAGACGCTTGGGACTTCCATCTGTGTCCCTGGCTGACCCCATATTAGCTATAACTCTTTGCGGCACCCTTCTCACCAGGATTACTCACGCCACTAAGTTTGTCACACTCACACTTTCTGGCAATCATGCTGAGGAGATTTGTTTCCTCCTCATCCATTCACCCACCGCTCCTGTGGTTTTGGGACACACCTGGCTGGCTAAACACAACCCCCACATTGACTGGGCTCTTAATTCGGTGTTGGGGTGGAGTTCTTTCTGTTTAGCTCAATGTCTGGGTGCCGCATTTTCCCCTGTAATGTCTTGTTCTGTGTTACAGGAGGAGCCGGTGAGTCTGGCAGGTGTACCGGAGGCTTACCATGACTTGGGAGCGGTTTTCAGTAAGTCCCGAGCCTCATCTCTGCCTCCGCACCGCCCGTACGACTGTGCGATTGACCTGTTACCTGGCACTTCTCCGCCCAAGGGGCACCTTTACTCTGTCTAGACCTGAGAGGGAGGCCATGGAGAGTAGCCACGATTCTCAGGTAGCTGGCATCATTCGACCCTCTTCCTCTCCGGCTGGGGGGGTTCTTCTTCGTGGGAAGAAGGATGGTTCGCTGCGCCTGCATAGACTATCGAGGGTTGAATGACATCACGGTGAAGAATCGTTATCCTTTGCTGATGTCATCCGCCGAGCTCTTGCAGGGGCAGCCATCTTTACGGTTGGACCTCCGCAACGCTTATCACTTAGTCCGGATTAGGGAGGGGGACGAGTGGAAGACCGCTTTTAACACCTCTACGGGGCACTTTGAGTATTTGGTCATGCCGTTTGGGCTTTCCAACTCCCCGGCGGTCTTCCAGGCACTCGTCAATGACGTGCTCCGGGACATGGTTGACCGATTTGTTTTCGTTTATCTCGACGATGTCCTGATCTTCTCCCAGAACGAGCGTGATCATGTCCAGCACGTCAGGCGAGTGCTCCAACGGCTACTTGAGAATCGTTTATTTGCCAGGGTGGAGAAGTGCGAGTTTCACACACGGTCGATTCCGTTCCTGGGATTTATCCTCTCTCCTGAGGGTATCCGAATGGACCCTGCCAAGGTAGAAGCAGTTGCTGATTGGCCCATCCCAGAGAATCGTAGAGCGGTCCAGCGATATCTGGGGTTTGCCAATTTCTACAGGCGATTCATTAGGAACTTTAGTCAGGTCGCCCTTCCGCTGACTGAGCTCACCTCCACTAGGACGCGTTTCAGTTGGTCATCGCAGGCCCAGACTGCGTTCGAGAGTCTCAAGAGTCGCTTCAGTTCGGCTTCCATTTTAACAACACCAGACCCGTCTCGTCAGTTCATTGTGGAGGTTGATGCATCAGAGGTGGGGGTTGGGGGTGTTTTATCCCAAAGATCTCCCTCGGACGAGAGAATACATCCCTGCGCCTTCTTTTCCCATCGTTTAACCCCCCCGGAACGGAATTACGACATCGGGAATAGGGAGTTACTTGCTGTCAAGCTGGCACTGGAGGAGTGGCGTCACTGGTTAGAGGGCACGAATGTTCCTTTTATCGTTTGGACTGACCACAAGAACCTCGAATACATCCGCACCGCTCGTAGACTAAATTCTCGACAGGCTCGCTGGGCATTGTTTTTCGGGCGGTTTAGGTTTACCATCTCTTACCGCCCTGGTTCCAAGAATGGTAAACCCGATGCGTTATCACGTATTTTTGAGGCTGAGGCTAGCCCCACCCTCCCTGTGCCCATTCTGCCTCACGAACGGGTGGTAGCGGCGGTCACTTGGGGGGTGGAGTCCAAGGTCCGCACGGCACTACGCTGCACCACTATTCCCGCGGGATGCCCAGAGGGCCTGTTATTTGTGCCCGAGTCAGTCCAAACTAGCGCCCCACAGTGGGGCCACCATCTGACCAGCTTGCCACACCCAGGAGCTACTCGTACCTGAATGTTGATCAAGCAGCGGTTTTGGTGGCCATCCGTGGCGCGGGATGCCCGTTTGTTCGTGTCGGCCTGTCCGGTTTGCGCTGCGGGGAAGGGCTCCAATCGACCCCCAGCAGGGCTACTCCAGCCACTGTCGGTCCCTTCGAGGCCCTGGTCGCACATAGCGATGGACTTTGTCACGGGCCTACCCCCGTCGGGTGGCATGACAGTAGTCCTCACCGTGGTGGACAGGTTCTCGAAGGCAGCTCATTTCATTCCCCTCCCCAAACTACCTTCAGCGAGGGAGACAGCGACTGTTGTCTTGGATCACGTTTTCCGTATTCATGGCCTCCCGGTGAACGTGGTTTCTGACTGGGGTCCCCAGTTTGTGTCTGTCGACAGCTGGGAGCGACTGCGAGCTTGTCCTCTGGTTATCACCCGCAGACCAACGGGCAGGCCGAACGTGCTAACCAGGATCTTGAGAGAGTCCTGCGCTGCGTGGCGTCCGCCGAACCGTCATCTTGGAGTTCCAGATTAACCATGGTCGAGTACGCGCATAACTCTCTCCCGGTCTCGTCTACGGGTCTATCGCCCTTCCAGTGCTGTTTAGGCTACCAGCCACCATTATTCCCCTCCCAAGAATCCGGCGCCATTGTTCCATCCGCGCACACATTCATTCAGAGATGCCTCCGTACTTGGAGGACCGCCAGAGAAGCCCTCACCCGGACTGGCGAGAGGAACAAGGCGTCGGCGGACCGTCACCGTACTGAGCCCCCACTTTACGTGTGTGGTCAGAAGGTCTGGTTGTCCTCTCAGGACCTTCCCTTCAGACTCCTCTCATGTAAACTGGGACCCAAATTCGTTGGACCGTTCATCATCTCCAAAGTGCTCAGTCCGGTGTCGGTGCGACTCAAATTAACCCCCCCGTTTAAAAACATTCACCCGGTTTTTCATGTATCTAAGATCAAACCCGTCATTCGCTCTCCCCTTCAGCCCCAGACCTCTGCCCCCCCGCCTCCCAGACTCATCGAGGGGTCGCCCGGCCCTCGGCACGGCACTTATTGATGTGAGGCGTAGGGGTAGAGGTCACCAATACCTGGTAGACTGGGAACGTTATGGTCCGGAGGAGAGATGCTGGGTTCCGGCTCGCGACATTCTGGATCGCGCTCTCATCGACTAGTTTCATTGGCGTCATGGTGAGTCCTCCGGGGACTCCAGGAGGTGTCCCTGAGGGGAGGGGTACTGTCACGGGTCAGGGTGCAGTCCTGGCTCCCCCTGCCGTCTGTGTTGTCATGTCTGTTTCAGCGGTTCGTGACAGGTGCAATCAGCACTGATCTGGCAGTGGGGCTGCGCCTGTCGTCAACCGCCTCTGTTCCACCTGTTGCTCATTAACTTCTCCTATACATTTTCTCCTCTGACTAGTCCGTGTTGTCAGTAGATTGTTTTGTGTTCTCTAAATCTTGTTGAGCTCTCGATTTACTCACGCCTGTCTCGTCTTACCCCAGGACGCGTAGAGAGAAGGACTGCCGCTCTCTTTCTAGCTCAACTCTCAGGTGGTTCACCTGGGTTCGTGCTGGGTCCTTTATATTTCAGCTTGTGGGTCCGCATCTCGCTGCCGACCCACCCCAGAGACTGCTCACCGTTCTCTGTCATTTTCTGTTTTGCTCACTTAGCGAATAAACGCTTCAAATTCATCTGTCCTCCGCATTTGTGTCCTCTGTTCTCCTTGCGCCCGTCACATTCCTTCAAAAACAGCCAGAAACCTTGGAGTTGTGATTGATGATAAGCTGAATTTCACAGACCACATTACTAAAACTGCCCGATCCTGTAGATTTGCATTATATAATATTAAGAAGATCAGGCCCTTTCTCTTGGAATATGCAACACAACTCCTTGTTCAGGCTCTTGTTCTGTCCGGACTTGACTATTGCAATGCTCTTTTGGCAGGTATTCCAGCCAGTTCCATCAAACCTCTACAATTAATCCAAAATGCTACTGCAAGATTAATCTTTAATGAGCCGAAAAGAATGCACGTCACACCTCTGTTCATCAATTTGCACTGGCTACCAATAGCTGCTCGCATTAAATTCAAGGCATTAATGTTTGCCTACAGAACCACCTCTGGCTCTGCACCCCTTTACCTAAATCCATTACTTCAGACTTATGTGCCCTCTAGAAGCTTGCGTTCTGCAAGTGAACGACACATTACTGTACCATCCCAAAGAGGCACAAAATCCCTTTCACAGACTTTTTAATTTACTGTTCCCATCTGGTGGAATGACCTGCCTAACTCAATCCGAGCAGCTGAATCCTTACCCATCTTCAAGAAACGGCTAAAAACACATCTCTTCCATCTTTATTTGACCCTCTAACTCTAGCACTCTCTATTCTAAATTTATTTTATCTAATCTGTCTTCTTTTTATTTAAAAAAAAAACACAAACATTTGACCCTCTATCAATTGCATATTTATTCTCTAACTGCTAGCTTTTCTTGTAAAACTAACACTAAATTTAATTTTACATACTAGTTTTCAAAAAAAAAAAAAAAAAAACGTTAGGCTAACCAGGACTTGTAATGGCACTTGCATGTTATTGCTCTTTTGTTGGTTTTGATTGCTTCTATAATGTCCTCATTTGTAAGTCACTTTGGATAAAAGTGTCTGCTAAATGACTAAATAAATAAATAAATTATCAATAATTATTTACGTGGTTTTAAAGAAGACTGTCTCATTTGGTCTTGGACTTGGACTCGAACCTCTTTGAACTCGGTCTTGACTCGTACTCGAACCTCTTTGGACTTGGTCTTGACTCGGACTCGATAGTCCTGGTCTTGGACTTGTCTTGGACTCGACAAGGGTGGACTTGACTACAGCCCTAGCTCGAAGACCACTGCGGTGTGCTTGACAACACAGTGCACAGCGAGGACGCCCAAGTCCTCCGCGTAGAGGTGATTCATTTTCTGGAAAAAGGAGCCATAGAAATCGTTCCTCCAACCTAGAGCGAGTCAGGCTTTTACAGCCATCATCACTCAGCAGCAGTGACTTGCGAAGCAGTATGTATGAGCATTGCCCACCTCATGTCTATCTGGTGCGTTGTAGAGCGCTGCAAAGAAATCAATCAGCTGTTTCAGTTGTCAGGGGAAATCTGATTCTGTCTGATTAATACCTGACTATTTCCGATTCTATGCTGGCAAAGCGAGCGACAATGTGACATGAGATTCCAGCATATTTTTTGCCAGCATTGTGATATTCCCCATTGGGATCTAAATACAGCTTTTACTGAATACGGCCTTTTACTGTACAGTATGTACAGTATTTTTCTGCATTTATTTTTTGGTTCTTGCACTGTTTTGTGTAACTTATGCAAAGTCCCTCATTTTTTTATTTTCTGTATTAAAGCCAACATTTGTAATTTCCCACTTCCTTCGTTAATGTTTGGTTAGCTGGTCCCTCCAACAAAATAATGCCATTGGTTGAGTTAATGATGCTGGTTTGGAAAAAAAACAAATATTACACACTTCAGCAAACTTCTTCCCGGTTCCCATGTTTGTTTGTTTTTTTACTTTAGGTAAAGCACTTTATCTTAATGCTTCAGTGGTGATATTGTGGGTTTGGAGTTTTATATTTATCCACATCTAAGCAAGAGACAACCAATTTTAATTTACCAGAAACTGTTGCCCTTGTATTTCCAATAAGAGTGTAACCTAAAAATGTAAGGAAGCAGAGTGAGTTGTTATGTTGAGTCATCCAAAGGCATATTATATCCAACAGTTGACAATCTCATCTGCACAGCACCTTTCAAAATGCAAACCTTGAATGAATGAAGGAATGATGCATTTATATAGCGTTTTATTGTGTATTGTTGTACACCCAAAGCACTTTAGAATCATGTGGGGGGTCTCTCCTCAACCACCACCAGTGTGCAGCATCCACTTGGATGATGCGACGGCTGCCACAGGACAACAGCGCCAGTGCGCTCATCACGTACCAGCTACAGGTGGAGAGGAGAGAGAGTCATAGAGCCAATCAAGTGGATTCTTCAAACCTTCTCCACATGTCGCTGGTGAGAAGAATAGAGATTTAAAGTCAGTGTTCCTGTCTAAGCTTCTGTTTTTCTATGCAAATTGGCAAAATATATCATGAATTTGTGGTGTGCATATTAAGATAACATTTCACAATTCCCTCAGAAAGAAAATGATGGAGAAAACATGGAGTTTTATAACAGAGATTTTAACCATCAGTGAGTTGAACTCAAGAGCTTAGTAAGCCAGATTTGTGAAAAAAAAATCATCCAGTCATGGTTTGTTTAGTTTTTTTACTGAATAAACCATTTAACTAAAAAGATTCAAATAAACAATTAATTCACAAATTGGACAGTGCTGTTTCTTTCTGCAGTCAGATCATTGCAACATCAGAACCAAATCAGTTCAATTTATGAACAAATCATTCAGAGTGGATTTTTGAATCTGATTAACTAATTCACTAAAACGATTTTAATCAAAAATATGATCAGTATGAACTATCGATTCTGCTTGTTTTTCTCTCAAAGCTATTGAATAGCTTCAGAAAGCAAGGCACTATAGTGCACATTTTTATGGAACACTTTTATAGTATTTTTTGTAATTTTAAAGCTTGACAGTCCTAGTGCTTATTTACTTTCGTTATATTGAAACGAACAGCCAGGATATTTTTTTAAATATTCACCTTTAGTGCTCCACAAAATAATGAAAATTTGAGGTTGAGTAAATAATGACAGAACTTTCTCTTTTGGATGAACAGTTTCTTTCAGCCTAATTTTATTTAATTTTTTACTGTATTTTTGGCCCTGAAGCAGACAAATAAGAAGGATAAGACGCTTAACAGTCTCAATGTTCATTTCAATGTGAATGCAATGGATTGCATCTGTCTGAGAATCTCTGAATCAGACTCCCTGAACTAGTGCAGCTCTTTTTCATATGATATTGTTAAATTTCTCCTCCTATTATGAGGAATGCTTGTTTACTACGTTACACACAGCTTGATGCTATCCTAGTTTACTATCATGATTGTAGTGATACTGTGTTCAATTGCTCTTTTGGCTCAGTTTCCACTCAAACCCCTTCGGGAGTAACTGTCCCATTAGTTGAATCCTCTGCCTGTTTCCGAAGCAGTGAAATAGCTCTCCAATAAGCACACATGTGTTGGTAATTATCCAGTCACTCGTCTAAATAAGTGAGCACCTGCTGCCGACCACTTAAGGGCCTCTCCTCCACCTGGAATACAATTCCCACAATCCCCCTGGGCATGATCATTCATGACAACAAAAAGCGTAGAAGAGCCTGCTGTTTGGAACAGAGATGAAAATAGACTCAAAGAGCTCAAACCTTTAACTATACATGTAAAAAACATCTATATCGAGGTTTGGATCTGAGCAGTGTAAAGCATTGCAAAGGATTTGTAATTGAGGATATGTGCTACGGTATACTTCTACATGAATGTTAAATCCCTAGGGATTTTAAATATATATAGTCTATATAAAATATAAGAGTAGAGTTCTACAATGAAGCAGCCAGTTCTGATGTGCATTATACATTAATTTAAACCACAAATTTATTTGAAAATCAGTCAATGAGTCAGAGTGTAGTGAATTGTGTTATTGAAATATAAACTATTGATTCAAAATTGTTGATTATAATTATAGAAATAAGATATTTTAAGTTAATTGCTATTATACAGATATAAATAGTTTAAGAGTATAGGATAGCTAGATTTTGTAATTTGCAGTGCTCCATGAGAGTAGGTTGTTGCTTCAGACAACTTTGTTTTGCTTTGAATCCAAATATTCTCTGCAGAGAATCAAGGGTCGAGTAGTTCTTCAATAGGAAGTATGTTGATAAAGACAATTTTCTAATAATTATTTTAAATAACTCTGACTGAGGGTATTAACAAACTCATATGTCTTTGTTTAACAACCCCTGGAGCTCACAGTGGGCTTGTCTTTAGGGGTTTATTGTGAAGTAATAATTACAAATCTATTCCCTATGGAGATAATAAGTCATTTTTGTTTTTAATTCAGAACATGATTATTGCTTTATAAGGCCAGTTATTTAGTCTGTTCATGATAGTAAGTCAAAACAAAGTCAAAAGCATATTTTGAACACAAAATGAATCAAATAGAGGAACTTTTGAATCATTTTCTTTCTGATATTTTGAGTATTTTTAACTTGTTTTATTGTTTGAATCAATCAATACAAGGTAGATTTTTAATTCTCAAAATTGTTAATAACTTCAACAGCATTACAGCTTTAGGCCTAGCATAAGATTATATTCTCTTTTAAATACCACATTCAGATCTATCTCCTATATTATCATTATATTGCTGATGAAGGTCACAAAGACCCATCTTTCAACACTACCCAAAGCTATGACCCATAGCTTTGATACTGTACTAGTATGTGACAAATAAAAAAATTGATTCTTGTCAATTGTTCCTAGAATACTTGCCACGTCGAATGAGACTCAAGGATGTGCGGGGGATTTTGAAAAACACACCCTTGGCGTTGCCCATGCAACCTCTATGACACCTGCTCACATGTAGCCATGTCGAGTACAATCATATCATCAAAAGTATGCTAGGAATTACATGGCCCCTTTTTCTTTATCTATTACACAGAAACTCTGATTGCTCTGTACTCATGCTTTTGCTCTGCTTCAAAAAACAGTGAGCTACTTAGAGGGAATCATAGGAGTGATTCTGGCCTGGAGTCTGTTACAAACTTAATGCTGCTTCTAAAAGACACATTTAATTAAATTAATTTGAAAATAGTTTGGACCCCACTATTCTTTTTTGTGTAGGGGTGAGTAAATAATGACAGAATTGTCATTTTTTTGGCTATCTGTCCTTTTAAGATAACTTGTTTTAGTCAAATTGTTGGCAGGTACTTCATGTATCCTTAACTGAGAAAATATCCACACAAGCTCATTGAAATAAGTAAATAAATTAATTAATTAACATATTAAATATTATTATTTATTTAACATAGTGGTTCCCATCCACATTCCTGGAGGCCCTCCAACACCGCACATTTTGCATCTCTCCTTTGTCTGACACACCTAATTCAGGTCTTGGAGTCACTACTAATGAGCTGGGGATCTGAATCAAGTGTGTTTGATTAAGGTGACATGGAAAACATGCAGTGTTGGGGGGCCTCCATTGTAACGAATCCGGCCTCTGTGGTTCCCCCTGATCGTCACCATCACCCGAGTATTGACTTATCTCTCCGAACTCCATTTCCAATCATCCTGTACCAGGACTCTGATTGTTAATTTACCTGAAGCTCATCTATGGGACTACTTAAGCCACACTCACACACACACTCATCGCGAAGTCTTGTATTGCTCCAGCTGACATTTCTGAGCGTTCTCATCTTTCTCTGTTTGAACATTGTTTTGACTCTGGACTGTTTCTCTCGTTTTGGATTGATATCTGCCTGCCTTTTGACCCTCTTGCCTGCCTTGATACTCTGCTCTTGTCTCTCCTCTGATATCCCTGTTACCGTTACCGGCCACTGCCTGTACGCCTGTGTTAACGCTTATCAAAGCTGCAAATGGATCCCCACTCTGTTGACTCATCATTACAGAAGACTTCGCCAGAACTCGATCCAGCAGCAGTCTACAGACTCTCTACTGAAGTTTCTGCTCAGGCCAACGTGCTGGTCGCTCATCAACAACAGCTAGCATGCCTCTCGTCTCTCACGGAGGAGTTGGTAACGACTTTACAAGCATTACAGCTATCTCCATATTAGTCTGCCCAGCCACAGCCGCCAGTGGACCCAGCCCCTCAAGCACAGCCTCCGAGTTACTCCACGGCCAGTCTCCACTTAGCTTACCCGGAGAAATTCGACGGCACCCCAGCTAAATGTAAGGGTTTTTGCTACAATGCTCCTTGTTTGTCTCACAACAACCTGTGTTATATCCCACTGAAGAAAGTAGTATTGCTTTTTTATGCTCTCTCTTGACTGGAAAAGCATTAGACTGGGTTACCGTGGTGTGGAATTTCAATCGTCCAGCCTCTACCTTGTTTGAAAGTTTTTTGCAGCGCTTTCGAGTGGTTTTTGATCTCCCTGAGTGAGGAGAAGGAGCGGGTGAACAGATTCTCACATTGAAACAAGGGAGAAATACAGCAGCAGAGTTTGCTCTGGCTTTTCGCACACTGGCTGCACAAACTGGATGGCCTGATGATCTCTTAAAGCTAAAGCATTTTCGCAGGGGATTGAGCCCGGAGTTGCAGACTGAACTCGCTTGTCGAGACAAGGGAATAACCTTGGATCAACTGATTGATCGTGCCATTCGCATCAACAATATGATTCACTTCAGGAGACCCAGCAGGGGTTCTACTTTCCATTCACTAAGCCCTCCAGTTGTCCCCGAGCAAGAGGCCATGCAAGTGGGATATGCACGCATCTCTCCTGAGGAAAGAGATCGCTGGTTTCGTCAAAATCTTTGTCGCTATTGTGGCCAGGCCGGTCATGTGAAAACCTCCTGTCCAACCTGACCCAAGCAGCATGCTTCATCTGCGGTGAGTCAGTCATTTAATTCTGCAAAATGTGTCAAAGTGCCTGTTAAACTAGCCTTTAATGATGGCGTGATTGAGACAATGGCCTTAATCAATTCTGGAGCTGCAGGAAATTTTAATAAGGATATTGTCCAATCAGTAACTGTGGGTGGACAGAACAATCCGTGATGCGGTTAACCATCTCACTGCCGCATACAATGACGGTCTTCTGTTGGGAAACATGAGCGAGTACAAAGCAACGTTTTATGCTCTCCGACGTGCAGCTAGAGCTGCTAAACGCCGATACAGGGAGAGAATTGAGTCTCATTTTCAGCTCAATGACTCTCGACGCATCTGGCAGGGACTGAAGACCATCTGTTCCTCTGGAAATAAATCCTCTGCAGAGGTGAGAGCAGATACCTTGCTGGCTGAAGAGTTAAACACCTTCTACGGCCACTTTGAATGCAATGGTGGCATCACGACTCTGCTGATCAGAACGTCAGGAAGCAGCAGACAGAGCAGAGATTATCATGTTATCACCGTGTCCGAGGATGAGGTTCGGAGGGAACTAAAGAGAGTGAACGTCAGGAAAGCAGCCGGACCTGATGGGATTACTGGCCATGTTCTGAGGTCCTGCGCTGAACAGCTTGCTGGTTTGTTTACATCCATCTTTAATGAGTCCCTTGCTACCTCTGTGGTTCCCACCTCCTAAAACATCTGTCATCATCCCTGTGCCTAAGAACAGTAAACCCTCTTGTCTGAATGACTATCGTCCAGTTGCCCTCACATCAACAGCCATGAAGGTTTTTGAGAAACTTTTAAATAACCACATTTGCTCCTCCATCCCTTCTACTTTAGAGGCTCTTCAGTTTGCCTACTGCCCAAATATGTCTACTGATGATGCCATCGCTCAGGTCCTGCACTCTTTCCTCACACACATTGACAGCAAAAATGGCAACTATGTTAGGCTGCTTTTCATTGACTATAGCTCAGCTTTCAATACAATATTCCCCATCAAGCTAGCTGTTAAACTCTTCACTCTGTGACTGGATTCAAGATTTCCTCACCAGCAGACCTCAAGTGGTGAAAATGGGCCAGTTCACCTCCAACTCCATCACCCTGAACGTAGGAGCCCCACAGGGTTTGGTCCTGAGTCCCCTGCTCTACTTTCTCTACACACCCGACTGAGTGTCCTCTCACAGCTCCACTTCTATTAAATTTGCTGATGATACTGTGGTTCTGGGCCTCATTTCCAACAATGATGAGACCGCATTCTTGGATGATGTAGAGAGACATACATCATGGTGCCAGGACAACTGTCTCTCTCTTAATGCAAGCAAAACTAAAGAGCTGATCGTGGATTTCCTGAAGAGACTTCAGCTGCCCTACACTCCTCTTATGATCAGTGGGACCCCTGTGGAGAGGGTGAGCAGCTTCAAGTACCTCTGTGTAAACATCTCAGAGGACCTGACTGGGACTGCACACATTCAGACTCAGGTCAAGAAAGCCAGACAAAGACTGTATCATCTGAGACAGCTGAGGAATTTCAGGGTCTCACCAGCAATCCTGAAAACTTTCTATTCAGGGGCCATGTGAAAGTGTACTGTGCATCTCAGTGTGGTATGGTAACGCCTCAAATCAGGACTGCAAAGCTCTGCAGCGAGTTGTGCGCTTAGCTGAGCGCATCTCAGGGTCTGCTCTCCCCTCTCTGCATGACATCTACCTCAAACGCTGCAAAAGCAGAGCTGCTAAAATCATCAAAGACTCAAACCACCCTGGTAACCGGCTCTTCATTTTACTGCCATCTGGCAAGCGCTTACAGAGCATGATGGAAAAAACTGAGAGACTTAGGAGGAGCTTCTTCCCTTAGGCCATCAGGCTCCTAAACTCGAACTCTGTCTAATAACATTAACAAGACTCAATTTAATAAAATGTAAGATATTAACTATTCTCCATTATCTGTATTGCTGCTATGTTTATATACCCTGTACAATCTGTTTGCACATTCCTCTTGCACATCCCTGCTTATATCATTATTTATTAAGTCCACAGTAAACTGTATTGCACATTTTATTTTATGGCACATTTGATTCTTTAGTTCCAGGAGGGCGGTGGAGCAGAGGTGGAACCGGGGGAGGGAATGGAGGGCCAGGTCCATGTGGGGCCAATGAGACAGGAGCCCACCAGGGCAGGGCGGACGAGACAGCAGGGACGTGAGGCGACTCTGGCAGGTCGGCGGAGGCGTGAGGCGACTCTGGCAGGTCGGCGGAGGCGACTCTGGCAGGTCGGCGGAGGCGTGAGGCGACTCTGGCAGGTCGGCGGAGGCGTGCAGGTCGGCGGAGGCGTGAGGCGACTCTGGCAGGTCGGCGGAGGCGTGAGGCGACTCTGGCAGGTCGGCGTAGGCGTGAGGCGACTCTGGCAGGTCAGATGCCCACCAGGGCGGAGCAGACGTGACAGGCGCCCTCCAGGGCGGAACAGACGAGACAGGCGCCCACGAGGGCGGAGCAGACGGGACAGACGCCCACCAGGGCGGAGCAGACGAGACAGACGCCCACCAGGGCGGAGCAGACGAGACAGACGCCCACCAGGGCGGAGCAGACGAGACAGACGCCCACCAGGGCGGAGCAGACGAGACAGGCGCCCTCCAGGGCGGTGCAGAGATCCCTGGCCGAGACTGGGACCTAGAGGAAACGGAGACACAAGAAGCAGAGAGAGCACATTTGGTTTCAGGAACCGAGGCAGGGAGTTTAAGCGGCCATGGTAGATCCCGGGACTCGGGCAGCCATGATGGATCAGGGGACCTCATGGGCCATGGCGGGTCCGGGGTCTCCATGAGCAATGGAGGGGAGCTCCCTCCATGAAAGATCTTGGAGACGAAGGAGAGCTGGGCGGGACCAGCGGCGAAGGCGAGCTGGGCGGGACCAGCGGAGACGAAGGAGAGCTGGGCGGGACCAGCGGGGACGAAGGAGAGCTGGGCGGGACCAGCGGAGACGAAGGAGAGCTGGGCGGGACCAGCGGAGACGAAGGAGAGCTGGGCGGGACCAGCGGAGACGAAGGAGAGCCTGACTCTGCGAGCTTCTGGATCGGAGCGGCCTCTGGAGCGAACTCTGCCAGCTCCTGGATCGGAGCGGCCTCTGGAGCGAACTCTGCCAGCTCCTGGGACGGAGCGGGCTCTGGAGCGGACTCTGCGAGCTCCTGGGACGGAGCGGCTCTGAGCGGACTCTGCGAGCTCCTGGGGACGGAGCGGGCTCTGGAGCGGACTCTGCGAGCTCCTGGGACGGAGCGGGCTCTGGGCGGACTCTGCGAGCTCCTGGGAGCGGCTCTGGGCGGACTCTGCGAGCTCCTGGGACGGAGCGGGCTCTGAGCGGACTCTAGCTCCTGGGACGGAGCGGGCTCTGAGCGGACTCTGCGAGCTCCTGGGACGGAGCGGGCTCTGGAGCGGACTCTGCGAAAAGGAGAGCCACTCAGCTGTAGTGCGGTATCCATATACCTCTCCAACGTCCAGTTAGGATCATGCAGCGGCATGATTGAATGAAGAGGTTCAGATAAGCCCCCATGAAAAAATATCATTAAGCAGATTTTGTCATTATGAGTCAGGTGTGCCAGTTCGAGGAAGTCCACGACATAGTCCTCAATGGACCTTGTACCCTGGCGGAGTAACATCAACCTTACTGCTGGATTCATCCTTGGCGAAGTCTTCTGTAACAAATGACAGGTCAGAGGCGAGAGTAGATCCACTAGCAGCTTTATTTGTACAAGGTCAAACAGGCAAATATCAAGCAGAGGTATCGAGGGCAACGTAGAAAAGGCAGAGTCGAAATCAGAGGCAGAGCAATGGGTCAGGGCAGGCGGCAGACAGAGAGGATTACCATAAAACAGGCGAGGTCAGAGAGGCAGGCAGCAAACGATCAGGAGAGGAGGTCAACAGTCCAGGTAGTGCACGGAAAGACAAACTGGGAAACCGCTCGGAAACATAGCCGGTGGAAACAAGACTTCGCAGTGAGTGCAAGTGAGAGTGCTGCTTAAATGTGGGTGTGAGAATGAGGTGCAGGTGTGGGGAGGCAATCAAGACTAATGAGTGAATGGTGACAGCTGTGTGATTGGTGTAATGGTGGACGGGAATGTGTGTGTGCAGTGCATGATGGGAGATGTAGTCCATGGGTGATGTGCAGTTGTAGTGAGTGGTAACCAGATTCATGACAACTAGTCAGTTGGAGCTTAGCATCCTGGAGATGTTTTTTTTGTTGTTGTTTTTTTGCTGTAAAGCTTGTTCGGCTAACACAGATTTTTAATTTCTGCTTGATGGATTTTATGAGCACAATTTAATGTTCGGTGTATTTAATGTATTTTTTATCTAACTTAAGACTACAATGTACTACAATGCATTTTTTTATTTGGGAAGCAATTTATTGATTCAATATTTATTTTTCAGTTCCACATTTTTTCAAAATGTAAATTTTTTACAGTGATTTAATTGTGTTTTTTGCTAGTAATTAGAACTGTACAGGCAGGAAGTCAATTTGCCAACCCAGACGCCTAATTGACCAGTGGTTTCCATCAAGAATTTCCAATAATGCTTTTAGATTTATAAAAAAAGAAAGGTACATTTGTTCCATAACATAAATTACACAAATAGTAAAAAAAAGAAACTTAAACTTTGTCATTAGTGGGTGTAGCTATCATTTCAAAAGTGGGGGGGACAGAATGTCTAGTGTTATACCTGTTTGTTTGTTTTTCAGTTAACCCTTGTCTAATTGACAGGTTTTATTTTTAATCATACCTTTTTTCTTAATATGCTTTATGTTTCTATTATTATATATGATTATAAAACAGAAGGAAAGAAAGAAGAAAATACAACAGCTTGTCACTGGAATAGTACCCTTAAAAGGACATCTTTGTACCTTATTTACCCCAAGAAGTTTTTATAGTTGTACATATTGGTACTAATGTGCACCTTTTTGAGTATAAGTTACAAAGATGACCTTATAAGGTTACTATTGTTTACATATTTCAAATTTTATTTTTTGTATGTTGTATGTACATACATGGCACACAGTAAAGGATACTTGCACATTCACATACGACTGTATTCTGCTCTATTGTACAGTTATTACTTAAACAACTTCTCCAACTTTTCTTAATAATATAAAATATTCATAATATAATTTATAAAACTTAGGTTTTTGAGTAGGTTTAACTCAAATCCATTCATAACTGATTTTTTTTGTGAATCTGATTACATGCTTAATAACAATAACAAATATTCACAATTTTGTGTATTATATTGATTTGCGTGTTTTCACTCAAATCTGTTCAAAAGTCTGATTACAAGACTTTCATTGTTAATATATAAAAAAGTAATTCAAAATAAACCATTGCAAAGAAACTATGTATTGAGCTCAACTGATAAGCATGTCAAGGTATGTAGACCCTAAATCAATTAAACAACGAGATGAAATAAACATTTAGTGACATTTCCTTTAAGCTTTCTGGCTGGTTTGTTTAAAATTAGTGGCTTTTTGACACAGTATTAAAGCTAGCATATCTAAATATATAAAGCTACTTAAAACTGAAGTATAAAAGTACAATTTAGTCTGATTAATCTATGTTAAAAGCAGTGGTGTAGTCTACGTGATACGCAGGTATACGCCGTATGCCCACTAGGGAAGGTCAAGGATTTGCGTATACCCACTTAAAAAAGCATGCGGATACGTAACAACATTGTTTTGTGACAGACCTTTCACAAGTTCATTCATAAATTCACCCAGTCTTTATTGCGAATCACCATCTTTCTGATAATCACGCCATATTTCTGTTGACGACTATTGCTAAGCTTGAAATTAACTAATAAAGGAGATATGAAACGAACTACACCCTTTCAGTGTTTCCATAAGCCTGTCCCTGAAGCTGCTGCTGCTAATTCAGGTGACACACTGCAAACAGATGACAGGAACGTTAACATTATAGAAACGACAGAAAATGAGACAGATAAGGCTGATACTACGCAGTACAGAAAATGAGGCCGATGTTATCGTAACGTTACCTGGTACGTGGTAGAGTATATGTTGTCATTAACTTAACTGTAACAGCAGGGGGTTGTTGGCATATAAGAACAATGAGTGATTTCAATAAACAAAAAGTTAATATTTAGTGATTTACATTGACTATAGCAGTATTGCACGATTTTGCTCTATTTCATCAACTAAAATAGTTTCAAATAAACTCACAACTGAGCCGCTGCACATCTCCATTCAAACACAGCGTTGTTTCGTTTATGAATTAATCTGTTAAACGAATCTAGTGAGTCAAGTTAATTACTCATTCTTAAAGACAGTCACTGCCTGAGTTCCAATGTGCATACTATCCATCCTAAATGTGATATGATATTGGGATGATATATGCATATTGGGACACAGGGACTTATTTTTTTCTTGAATGAATCAGCCGTTCGAACAAATTAATTGAATGAATGATTCAGTGATAAAATCAGTAACTTGCCGCCACCTAATCTTAGTTTCATTTTAAAGTATCATTTCAGTTATTTAAACATTGAATATTTCTATATTCAAAATTTTATATTTAAAACATTAATCTCAACATGAATTTATGAAGTTAATTGCACTCATGGCACCTCTGAGCCTCATTAAATTTCTGTAAATACCTACAAGCCACTTTTGTGTTCTTCTGTGCCTCTTCTGTAGTGCAAATTAATTTAGTTAAAGATGGTTTTATTTGATTGGTAACCTATCCTTCTTATTGCATTGTTTTAATTATACATTTTGAAAAAAAAGCTCATAAAAATACACTTTTGTATTTTTGACATGAAAGGTAACACTTAGAATAAAGTTAGAAAAAATGCCCTTGTAGATCACTTTAGGAGTCTAATATTACTGTAATGGGAAGGCAAATTTTAGTTTTGAGGAGAAGGCTCTCCTGATTTTTTAACTGTGCCCCTAATTATTAGATTTTTTTTTTAAACTAACAGCACAAGAGCTCCTAAAAATAAAAGTAAGTGTAGAGCACTGTTTAGTGAGTGTGGTGGTGCTTATGAGAAGCTGCTCTGGTATGGGTGAGTATGAGACTGGGAAGGAAAAAAAAAATCACAGCATACTCACTACAAAAAACTAGACTACACCACTGGTTAAAAGGTATAAGAAATATCTTATAATAGACAATGCTGTAAATAATCTGTCCTTACCTCTGAAGCCTCATTGAAACCTTCTGCCTCATTCACGCTCAACTCTGAATTAACTTCTGCCTCTGTCTAAATAAAGTAGTGTATGAAACATGTACATACAGGGAATAGTGACATACAGATGAAAATAACACATTAAGTACACTGCTGGACAAATAAAAATATGTAGGATTGTATTCACTATGACTTTTGCCTCAAAATCTTCATTTACAGCTTGTAAGGTTGTAGTTAGGTACTTGGTAGGATTATGGTATGCAAAATATGGTCATGAAGAATACCATACCAAGTTGTTTATCATACTAATGTTAATATGTTTCCTATATTTTACTAATAATGTGTTTTTTATGATTGGTCCTTATAAAATCCTACAAACACTTGTGTATTAATATATTTTATACAATGTAAAAACAGCCAGGTGTTAAAATCCACTTATCTGTTCTCACCTGTGAAGTTTATCATCCTGATTCTGCCCTGACAATCCTGGCTGTCTGTTTCTTGTTCATTCTTGACAACACATACAAACGTCAAATTAGCGCAATAATGAAAGAGCACCGCAAAATTTATATCGTTCCTATATCGTCAATGCATGCTACTTGACTGAAATACATATGTAGAATTGGCAGAGTTAAACATGTCACAAGTTGAAAAATACACTGAAAATAAGTGCACATTTGTCCAGGCAGCTTTTTTTCATCATATAATTAACATAAAAACCTGCTAATTATTCAACAAGAGCAATAGACAGAGTCATTCAACATTGTGCAACACTATTCGGATAGCACATGCCAACTTACGCTGCTTGACTTTGTCGTAAAAAGGAGTGAAGAGTTTTTTGCCGCTTTGAACTCATCGCGACCTCTATGAATGTTGAATACAGCGCGGGACCGCGGGTGCGAGCATAGGGCGTGTCGTGACGTGACAAACTGAGTGACTGATTGCCATGGAAACGTAAACGTCATGTATAGACTATCTTATCTTTTTTTAAATTTAAATCATTCTGCATTTATATACATTGCTCCATTAAAACCTCAACATGTCGAGAACACAACTGTCCAATGAAAAAGTGCGGGGGACGAATTTACTTTTGATAAAAAGTGAGGGGGACACGTCCCCCGCGTAATCTAACGTTACGCCCCTGTGTGGTTTGATTCAGACTCGCTGAGTCCGTAAACTGAGAGCCATTAAGGAATTCACAAATGACTACCTCACTGACTCATCTATATCTAGGTGTATATATATATATATATATATATATATATATATATATATTATTATTATTATTATTATATATATTTTGTGTATGTTCAAATGGGAAAGAATTGAGACTGTGTTACTATGATATACAAAAGTATTACTGTAAGATTGATTCGCCTATAATGGGAACATTTATTGGGTAACATGTTGGAACCATAATCTAGACATTTTTATCTCACGTTTGCTTTTGTTTACATTATCAGTTGGGTTTAGGGTAGGATTTAATGTAGGATGGTGAATTATTAATATTATAGCATTATTCTTTTATTTCATTTCAGAATTTCTGCAATATGAACAACAATCAACATAATAAAACATTACCAGATTCACTCTCATCTATCTCAGATAAAACTGAATGCTCTTTTAGCACCACTCACTAGACATTTTACTTTGAAAGTGTCGCCAGATGTATAAGAAGCAACGTAAAATAATTTTGCTGAGTTTGACACCACAGGCATGTTTTTCACACTGATAATTATACTGTATACCACAAATGCAGTTAGGATCTCTATAGTGACAGCATCAAATTGGCCGGATTGCAAGCCGAACAAATCTATATATAGCTTTTATACCCACACTTGTTTTGAATTCACATGCTGTTCAAAACCACAAATTTTGAACTGTTTAATGTTCCCATTCATTATTCTACAATTTGTTTGTTGCGTGATTCAGGCGGGGAGCATGTTAATCTTTTCATTTATACTCAAAAGATAACATAGTCTTCTGCAATTTAACTCATTATCCTTTCTCTCTCAATTGCTCTCATTCAGCCTTATATAATCTCCTCTGCTTGGAGTATCCTCCCTCACGGTCTAGGTGGCCTTCTTTAAGACTGAGGCTTTGCACATCAAATGCATTAGGTCTGATTGGTTCGTTAGAAGCCAAGCCAGCTCTCTAATGACCTGTTTAAGGAATATTCAAACAGTCTTTCTGGCTCTCTGTCCAGTTCTAGCTGTTACACCCTCATTGCTGAGAATGATAGGACAAAGCCAAGTTGTTTAACAGCTTGTGAGGCTTGGCCAGCATGTCTGATGTCACGCAGATTAATCTACATAAACTGTGGTCACTCATTCTTGTGAACTGCCTCAAAAAACTCTGCGGTAAGAGTTCTGTCTGAAAATTTTGTCATCATTTTCTCACCCTCATGTCATTCCAAACCAGTAGGACTTACTTTGTTCTTCATCCATTCTTGCATTTTCCAAACTGCGTGGCATGTGGTCTCAGGGATGATGGAGACTGTCCCAACATCTCAAGTTGGAAAGAGAAACTTGTTTTATTCTATAAAAAAACAAAAAGGAAAAACTGAATAATGTGTTTTTTGCTCTTTTATCATAAGTGTACAGTAAATTAGTACGGGGACTTTCTGGCTTCAAAAAGGATGGAAAGGTATCAAAAAACTATAGTCCATATTACTTCTGCACTATGTTACAAATCATTCAAAAGTGTTCTGTGAGGAAAAGACTAAAATGCAAGTCGTAACAACTTTGGTCTGTTTCTTACACAGATGATTTTGGAAAATACTCATATGAATGACTTTTATACTACTTTTAAGGTTTTTTATTTTTGGAGTTTTATAGCTCCTCGTTCACTTTCATCTTATAGAAAATCATAGATGTTTGAGATGACATCAGGTTGAGTAAATGGGTGAATTGTTTCTTATCTAACAAGTGTGGCTTTTTGTTGTTTCTTGCCTGGTGTTAACCAGCATAGAGGGACAGTAACAGTGTATCAGTTGTACTGAGAGTTTGGAAGGATTTAAACACTCTGAACAATAGCCAAGTCTCCTTGCTAACAATGGTGAAAACTGGAATAATAACAAATAAATAAAAAGGCAGCAAGGAACTCTGGGTGCACAAGAATGTAGAACATAATCTGCTGGGACCAATTGTACTAGTAACAATAGGAACCTAAAGCATATAAACAACGACTCTCTCAAGGCTCTAACGCCTCTGAGCAGCAGCCCAGAGAAATTCCAGTGTTGACAGTACTCATATTTCATTTGCGAGAGTACATGTATACTGTCGATTAAAAGTTGTGTCATACAATGTTTTTGAATTACACCTGTTACGCGTAAGTATTCAATTATTGGAAAAAATAATATTGACCCCCCAAAATTGAATGGTATTGTGCAATATTTTATGTTTTTGTAATTTTTTTATAAGAAGATTAATTTCCTTCAAAAGGTATACAGGTGCTGGTCATGTAATTAGAATATCATCAAAAAGTTGATTTATTTAACTAATTTCATTCAAAAAGTGAAACTTGTATAATGTATACATTCATTCCACACAGACTGATATATTTCAAATGTTTATTTATTTTAATTTTGATGATTATAACTGACAACTAATGAAAACCCCAAATTCAGTATCTCAGAAAATTAGAATATTACTTAAGGCAAGGCAAGTTTATTTATATAGCACATTTCATACACAGTGGTAATTCAAAGTGCTTTACATAAAAGAAAGTGAAATAATCATTCACAGCAATAAAAACAACGAGTTAAAAATAATAAAACAAGGAATTTTAAAATGATATAGAAATTGATTTAAAATGAAATTTAAAACAGTTAAATAGAAAAGGATTATACATAAAATACAATGCAGTCAGTTCGGACGTAGCACCTTGTGCTGTGGTGATGTGACAATAAAAGTGATTTGATTTGATTTGATTTGATTTAGCACAGTGCTCATTCAACAAATGCACAGCTAAATAGATGAGTTTTGAGACTGGATTTAAATGTGGCTAATGTTTTAGCACATTTGATCTCTTCTGGAAGCTGGTTCCAGCTGCGGGCGGCATAATAGCTAAAAGCGGACTCCCCTTGTTTTGTGTGAACCCTTGGTATTTCTAACTGACTCGATCCTAATGATCTGAGTGGTCTGTTAGGTTTATATTCAGTGAGCATATCTGCCATATATTTAGGTCCTAGACCATTGAGTAATTTATAAACGAGTAAAAGTACTTTAAAATCAATCCTAAATGTAACTGGAAGCCAGTGTAAGGACCTGAGGACTGGTGTGATATGCTCAGATTTTCTGGTTCTAGTCAGAATCCTGGCAGCAGCGTTCTGGATGAGCTGCAGCTGTCTAATGGTCTTCTTTGGAAGGCCGGTGAGGAGACCATTACAATAATCCACCCTGCTGGTGATAAAGGCATGAACAAGTTTCTCCAAGTCTTGACTGGAAACAAAACATCTCATTCTTGCAATGTTTTTGAGATGATAGTATGCTGATTTAGTTACTGCTTTGACATGACTACTAAAGCTAAGGTCTGTCCCCAGAATCACCCCAAGATTTCTGACTTGATTTTTAGTTGTTTGACCCCTAGAGTCAAGGTATGCATTCACCTTGAGAACTTCATCTTTGTTTCCAAATGCAATGACTTCAGTTTTCTCCTTGTTTAACTGAAGAAAGTTTTGGCACATCCAACTGTTAATTTCATCAATGCATTGGCAGAGGGAGTCAATGGGGCTATAATCATTTGGAGATAAGGCTAGGTAATACAAAGACCAATACAAAGGAAGGATTTTTAGAAATCTTGGCCAACTGAAAAGTATGAACATGAAAAGTATGAGCATGTACAGCACTCAATATTTAGTTAGGGCTCCTTTTGCCTGAATTACTGCAGCAATGCGGCTTGGCATGAAGTCGATCAGTCTGTGGCACTGCTCAGGTGTTATGAGAGCCCAGGTTGCTCTGATAGTGCCCTTCAGCTCTTCTGCATTGTTGGGTCTGGCATATCGCATCTTCCTCTTCACAATACCCCATAGATTTTCTATGGGGTTAAGGTCAGGCGAGTTTGCTGGTCAATTAAGAACAGGGATACCATGGTCCTTAAACCAGGTACTGGTAGCTTTGGTACTGTGTGCAGGTGCCAAGTCCTGTTGGAAAATGAAATCTGCATCTCCATAAAGTTGGTCAGCAGCAGGAAGCATGAAGTGCTCTAAAACTTCCTGGTATACGGCTGGGTTTTAAATGAAAATTTAAAAAAGCCTAATAAATCCTGGCAGAATGCTGCACCATTGCCCTTTTACACTGTGGTCGGGCCGGTAGTGATATCATAGGCTGTCGCCGGCCAACAAGTTGTGTTTTTGTATGTATGCTTCAGACACGGGTTACGCTGACGGCGTTCCCATAGCGACCCCTAGAGAATGCAGTGTCTCATTCCCCACTCGGGGGAACCATGGTTACATAAGTAACCTGAGACATTCTTTATCATTCCTGTAATAAAACATAACAAAAATATAAACAATTATGTTGTACAGTTAAGTGATGAAACATTCTGTGAAATTATGGCCCTTGTGGCTTTCGTGTGAGGATGGGGCATCTTCTGCATCCACCACAAACAGATTCTGTGTTTTAGCTAAAGAGAGTGCGTGTAGGAATTACATTTTTTTTAGATGTTCAGCTAAATATATACTGAATATTTACATAGTGTATCATAATTTTATTTGCTGTCCATCCACAATAACTTAAAAGGAAATGTGTAATTATTAGGTCTAAGGACAAACTGTATCATTCCACTTCCAAACAATATTGAAAGAGTCTAAAAACTCCTGGGGAACGACTTCTGCAGCTTTATGCAGATAGCAATACCAATAGTTATTTTTCAGCTTTATTTCTCCTTAAAATGTATAATGATGTTATAATAATGAGTGATATAATAATAATGCAGAGCGAGCGAACTTCAGTTTTTGGCCATGCAATATAGACAGTGTTTACTTGACTGTACACTTTATAATGCATTCGCTGCATTTATTTATTTGCTTTAGTTATTTGTTTTATTAAAGATTAAGCTCAGATGACTGAGCTATTACTTTCTGAAAGCAATGCATGTCCAAGTAATGAAGTGAATTCCAAGCATGAAGAAGTAAACTTAACAATTACTGAAGAATGTGACTTTAAACATACTACAACTTCAGGTTATCTAATAATGTACTTTGAAAGTATACTTTCAATGCATTGTTACAATTATCATTTTCAGCACACAGTTCAAAAATATTCATAAAATATATTTAAGTAAAGTGCAAATAAGTATACTTATAAAAAAATTAACAGAACTTTCGATTCAATAATATTTTTGTAAAATATATGTTTTAGAAAATATACTAAATTACAACTATTTCAAGGGGTGTTAAAATTTGTATTATGAAAATAATGGGATCTCGGGCTGCCATGGCGGATCCGGGGACTCGGGCAGCCATGACGGATCTGGGGACTCGGGCTGCCATGGCGGATCCGGGGACTCGGGCAGCCATGACGGATCTGGGGACTCGGGCTGCCATGGCGGATCCGGGGACTCGGGCAGCCATGACGGATCTGGGGACTCGGGCAGCCATGACGGATCCGGGGACTCGGGCGGCCATGAAGGATGCGGGAACTCAGGCAGCCACGGAGGATCAGGTGATTCGGGGAGCCATGGCGGATCAGGGAACTCCGTGGGCCATTGTGGATAGCCCCCAAAACAATTTCTTGGGGAAGTCCACAACCTCTGGGGGGCGCTCTGTAGTGGACTCTGTGAGCTCCTGGAACGGAGCGGGCTCTGGAGTGGACTCGGTGAGCTGGATGTGTTCGTCCATTTTGCAGGTCCGTTCATCTGTCACGGTCATGTAGCGGTAAGGACGCGGGAGACGAGAGGTAAGGTGAATTAAGGTAATTTTATTAACAGAACACAGGATACACCACTAGGTAGACAAGTGAACGGACCAAGACTCAGGGAAATTCAGGGCTTATAAACACATAAAACGTAATCAGGGAAAACAGCAACAGGTGAGGAATAATCAAACACAGATGGGGACTAATGAACTAATGATGACAGGAAAACCAAATATGGCCACGGAAACACAAGACACAGGGAAACAAAGTCTGACACTAATATACTTTGTATATATTTAAAGATAGTAATTTGTGTTAGTATATTTGCAATGTATTATTAAACAGGGAATATATAAACAATAAGATAAAGTATACTTTTTTTTACACTAGGGTTGACTTTGAGGAATCTTTTTAATATAGTTTTTTTATTAACCATTCTTGTTGAATCAAAGCATAGCCACTGAACAAATACATGGTGAAAGTCACTGTGTAATTATGATTGATTCCATGTGACATTTGAATCCTTTAGCGGAAACACTGTTTAGTCACATTCTTAGATCAATGGCTAGTTGAAAGAAAAAAACGTCGGTCCAAATGAAAAGCTACTTAGATACCAAAACATCCCTAAACCGATTAGCAAAGCCTCCATAATTCATCTTTGTGCAATGAAACAGTGACTCTGACTGTTAGAAACACAATAGGATGTGGATCTTGTATGGCCCAGTTCCACCATTAGCAAAGGGACTTCGGTCATTCATCAGAAGTTTCCCATCTCTGAAGACGAGACTGACAAGGAATAATTACTTGACATTCATCAAAGATTAATACAACAATGGTGGCTTTGTTTGAGATATCAAGGACTGCATTCCTGCACTCATTTAACTTTGCGATATGTTTCTGTTTACTATGGGGCTGTGACAACCGAGTTGCGCATACTGTCGTATTCTCAGATGCCGAAATGCTTCTAAATTTCCGTTCTCACACAAGGTCAGTCAAGGTCTCAGGAGCAGTGAGACCTTGTCATATCAGCCAAACTTTTTAAATAAAGACAAAATGGGAGACTTGTCATTTCAGCCAAACTTTTTAAATAAAGACAAAATTAGCTTGGAGGATAAAGATAAAACAAACTCTTTGATGAAAAATTATTTCTCGTCTGGTGGCTGTAATGTAAAATACTGACCACTTTTTTGTTTTATTTAAAATCAGGGCCCAGATGCAGAAGCGACTGAATCAGAATGTACCTCCTGAACAGAGATACATTTCCTTTAATACTGGCCCTCATTTCTGAAGCTAAATTTTCACACCCACAATATCGATGTGTATTGCTAGAGCTACAGTAGACTCTGCTTGAGATAGCCTTTCCTTCCACTCCAGATATAATTATCCCATCAATTTGACAAGCCCAAGTTTCTTTCTGATAGCTTAGGCATTGGTTTTCTCATCAGCACATGGGTAATTAAGGGGCAATTTTCTTTAATTGACATATTAAAATTAATTATGGATTGGGAACATATAATAACTTCTGGCTGGCGATGCAAAGTGGACAGCATCAACTTTTTTTTTTTTTACAGAGTCATTTTGAATTGTAATATGCAAGAAGATATGCAAAATGCTGTTTAACTACAATCAAGTATTTATGTAATATTACATTTATTTTAATAACTATATAGGTTACATAAAATGTATGTATCAATTAAACATAATACTTTATTTTTAAGTTTGAAATATTCTATACTGCAAAAATGTTGTTTAATGATATCAAATTAAACATTCCATATTTAATAAGCATAATAAATTGTTTATACACATATATCTATCTATCCATCCATCCATCCTATACTATATATTGAGAATAGGTCTATTCTCAATATATAGATTACTAATCAAACACATAGGATCTCCACACACTTACATTAAAAAAGTCGGAAAAACTTTTCTGATAGTATTTAGCATGGCAACAGATGCTAAAGGGAAGGTTTGGTAAGCAGTATTTTAAGTCAGGGCTCAGAGAGGGTCAGTTTCTATTTTATTCTGTCAAAGTCTGACAATTCTTTCCTCTTCTCCTGTCTGTCACGTCTGGCGTTTATGCCGTTGTCTCTCCTAACAGCGGTCGGTCTATGGCTTTTGCCACAGGAGGGTGAGGAAGAATTGATGGGTGTGATGTTAAAGCCCTGACACTTTTAGGCATTCAACAAAACATTAGTCAGGCAGTGAACTCACCCCAGACTGCCATCATTACTTCTTCTTAGAGCCCTTTTCTGTGGAGACGATCCAGAAACAGTGCTCTGCCTCAGCAGGTCTTACAGTACCACACATTACTGTCAACTACTGCTACCAGCCTACAAATCTGTGAGTTTCTAAACATGGAATACCAAAACATCTAGTGTTGGGCATGATGGATGACACCCTCTTTTGTCCTCATGCTCTTTCCTTTTATCTCACATCTTCTCTTTATGTGCATTGTTTTCTGATAGTGAATATTAGAACAACACATCAGAAGACTGTCATTTCATTTATGGTGAATCAATAACTAAGTTGATATTCCTTCAATATTGGCTTTATGATTCAATCTAAAATATTTTGCTTGCAGTTGAAGCCATTATACACAGAGTTTTGATGGACAATCTGATGGTAAAGTTGCAATCTGCCTTTTTCCCAGTGAGTGACCACGTGCTTACTAATGGCCAGTAATGCATTATTCTCTTTTCTTTATTTCATTCTTTCTTTCTTTTCATTTTTATACACATAATTTTTTAGACAAAAATACTATTTTAGAAGTTGTACAAATAATTGGAGTAGCCTATGCTTCACAAGAACATTTCCATCTTTTTACTTCAAAATGTCATGTTTAATTAAACGTGTTACTTGATGATTCTGATTTTTTTTTGGCAAATGTACTAGCAACCTTTGAGTAAAAATCTTTTCAACACTACTGAAGTAATAATTACTTAAATCGAGCTGACACTCTTACAGTACTCTTATAATTAAATTAGTCAAACACATGAACAAACAAATAATTAAATATTCTGAATTTTACTATGAAATTAATTATGAATTATATAACGAAAAATGCTATAGAAATGTTATACTTTTACATTTCCATTATCCAATCATCATGTCTTCTTAAATTTCACAGTGACCGCACATTGTGTGATTTAGAAAATGTATTTTACTAGATTTGCCTTTACTAGATTTACTTGATCATTTTAAATAGTATGTACATTGCTTTCCTGTAGCTCAACTGGTAGTGCATGGCGCTAGCAATGCCAAGATCATGGGTTCGATTCCCAGGGAAAGCAAGAGCTGATAAAATGTAGAAACTGTAACTTAAATGCAATGTAAGTCGCTTTGGATAAAAGCGTCTGCTAAATGCGTAAATGTAAATGTACATTGACATAAAATCTACTATTAAAATATATAGGAAAGCATTGCATTCATATGTTTTATTTGAAATCAATAATATGTTACATCTACAGTATTTGAAAAAAAAGAAACAAACACAAATAAGTGACCAGGAGCTGCATAGTACACTAGTCACATTTGTGATTTTATTTAAATACTGGGATAATTGCACAAAAAAAAAATACTGTGAATGTATTTTGCACTTTGGAAGGTTGCCATGTTCAATCTCCATCTATTGCTTGTCAATCTGAATGGCAGCTGTGACAGAGCTGATGCCCTCCATCATGCACGTGTCCCCCAGATATGATGGATAAGTGCCTGAAGTGCCTGAAGCTCAACAGTGCTTCAGACGGGTGCGCTCATTGCTTTCACCCAGCAGTAAATCCAAAGAGCTGGGTGGGGGGCCACAGGGAGTGAAGACATACAATAAATAACAAGCTGAGAAACTCTTTAACACCTCGAATGCGAGTTGTGCCCGTGACTTAATGAAGTGTGCAAATGAGGTCACTTTTCTAGTCATAAGAATAACCCGTCTTCAGCCTCAGGGCTGGATTGATGTATTGCATCTCCTCCAATGACCATGAGCCTTTTTAAGCAGATGTTTCTGTATCTCATTGCTCAGTGCCCTTGGAACATGTTTTGCTCTGGTGTGATGCTTTGAGAGCAAGCAATGCACAGAAAGAAAGTAAGGGGGATACTTTTAAGACTGGCATTGACTGATCTTCTACTTTTATTTCTTGTCGGTGTCTTTTGATAACCATGCAAAATGAAAAACTTGGGTGAGTATGCATTTGTTTAGTTATTGCTGAACTTATGTCTTGTGAACTTTTTATATTAAATCAATAAAAAAATCTAAATATTTCAGCAATTTCAGTGTTGTACATTTTGCCTTTTTAGACTAGTGACAGTACCCATTAGTCCCTATTTTATTTATTTATTTATTTATTTATGTATGTAGTCAAAATCACAATATTCCACCCTCTGATTTATACAGGAAGTTGTTTGTATACTTTACCTTTAAGACTTCTGTGTAAACACCCTTTTGCTATGATTGGCTCACCTCTTTGCATGTAAATAGAAACAATGCGTATGTGTAGTAGTTTGTTTATTTATTTTTTTATTTTTTTGCAAGGTCCAGTATAGTTGGTGCAATCCTATTCTTCTCTAACAGCCTCTATGCAGGTTCACAAAACAATATGAGCTGAAATGGGCTGCACAAACTGTTATAGGCTGGACTGAAATCAGAGTACTTGTTCAAAATAAAATAAAATTGGAGAGCAATAATTCTGAGTCAAATATGCATTTTATGATAGCAGTGCCTAATAAAAACTGTAAAGGGATTATTGTAATGGGTACATTAAATGAAAGCTAATACAGTCCTAATTACTTAGCTCAGATGAGTTGATGTGTGTTTCTTATAGCAGTTAACAAGTTTTAATTTAGTGATTTTAACTTTTAGTTTGGTGATTGTTAATGCTTTAAGAGTCATGTTAGATTGTAATGTTCTAATGCTATCTGTTCTAATTACAAAATGTACAGCTGTTATAAAACCAGAGAGAAAGACTTCATGGCTATGATAGTATGTGAGAGAATCAGTGGTAATATTGCTTCCTATTGGTCAGTGTTAGAGGAGCTCAGTTTAGCATGACAGTTTGCCTGCCCTGAACCAGATTAGCTTTCCAGCATAAGTATACACAGTGACTGAGGTTGATCTCTGTTAAATTTGTTCTTTTTGGAAGCAAATAATTTGACAGTGAGTCAGACTAACTGAAATAAGCCTGGCTTATTTGGTAAACTTGTTTTATGAAATAGGCCTTGAGGCATTAGAAGTCAGGAAACGTCTCGGTTACTTGCGTAACCCCCGTTCCCTGAAGGAGGGAACGGAGACGTAACGTCAGAGTGACTGACTAATGGGATCTCGCCGGAGAGCCCAATCACCTTCGAGTGTTAACAAAACAAGCCAATGACAGTTGGCGTGCGTGTTTCGCCACGCGCAATCCGCCCCGCAGTGCGGGTATAAAAGGAGAGCACGTGCAAACGCACATCAGTTTTTCGCTGAGGAGGCGAGACTGTGTGCCCCGGCCGTACAGCGGTGGTACAGCAACTATGGCGACGGGACGTTAGGTCTCCGTTTCCTCCTTCAGGGAACGGGGGTTACGCAAGTAACCGAGACGTTCCTTATCAGTCAGTCACGTTCGACGTAACATCAGAGTGACTGACTAATGGGATCCCTTGGAAAACGCCACTATTGCTGACCCCCTCCAGTGCACTGCAGAAGCCGGCAAGTCCCCCCACACCAGTTGGGATGGATGATAGGACAGGGTTTAGGCAGAGATAACCGCACTGCTGTTCCGCTCAGTGGGTAGAATAACACTGGGAAAGCGTACCCCAAGTAGGGGGAAACGCTACGGAGCCACATCCTGCATAAGGAGATATCATGTGGAGATTACACGTATGGACTGGCCAAGGGCAGTACCACATAGGGGAGTCTCTGAGGTAGACCCAGCCCGCCTGGGGTGAGATAGCTACACAGCAGAGAAGGCAGAGGGTTCTGCCAGGGAAGACACAGGCTCACCATGGGGGGGAGCCTTACCGTGGAAGAATACACATGTGGGATCACCAAGGGGGAATCACTACACACGGGCACCTAGCCCAGCACAAGGGTTGACCTTGGGCAACGTACGAGTACTGGACCTGGCGTCTGGTGCTCCGCCACACCTGACTGCCGAGGGTGTGGGAGGAACTTCAACAGGGTTCGCCGTGGGGAACTGAACTGAGAAGCAACAGGGCACACGTATCCGGTCCGTAGAGGGAAATGGCGCAGCAAGCGTGATTGACACCGAGCGGGTTCCAGTGTTACTGGCCATCCGAGACAAGTACACGGGAGGACACTGGCTCTATACGGAGATTGTAAAACCTCGCAAATGTATTAGGTGTGCCCAGCCGGCAGCTTTACAAATGTTCTGCTATTGAGGCGCCTCAAAGCCCAAGAGGAAGCAACGCCTCGTGAGTGTGCTCACACCAAGGGTGCACGGTAAGCGCCCGGGCCTGATAGGCCAAGACTATAGCCTCCACTATCCAGTGGGCGAGTCTTTGTTTGGAGACAGCTCTTCCCTTCTGCTGTCCTCCGAAGCAGACAAAGAGCTGGTCTGAGGTCCTGAAGCTCTGCGTGCGGTCCACATAGATGCGCAAGGCACGAACGGGACAGAGCAGAGCAATGGCTGGGTCTGCCTCCTCCCGGGGCAGCGCTTGCAAGTTCACCACCTGGTCCCTGAAGGGCATGGTGGGAACTTTGGGCACATATCCAGGCCGGGGTCTCAGGACAACGTGAGAGTCAGCCGGCCCGAATTCGACCGAAATGCTTGCAGGCACCCTCTTGACTGTGGCCAATGCCGAGAGGAGCACTGTCTTTAGAGACAGAAACTTAAGCTCTACTGACTGCAGAGGCTCAAAGGGGGCCCCCCTCAAGGCCGACAGGACCGAGGGGAGATCCCAAGAGGGTACCAGGTGAGGGCGCGGAGGATTTAGCCTCCTTGCCCCTCTGAGGAACCTGATGACCAGGTCGTGTTTCCCCAGAGACTTACCGTCTACTGCATCGTGATGTGCGGCGATACCCGAAGGACATCACTGGACCCTTGCTGGATCCTCTTCAGTTTGCCTACAGAGCAAACCGATCTGTGGACGATGCAGTCAACATGCATTATGTTCTGCAACATCTAGACAGACCAGCGACTTATGTGAGGATTCTGTTTGTGGACTTCATCTCGGCCTTTAACACTATCATCCCAAACCTCCTCCTGCCCAAACTAGATCAGCTCTCCGTGCCCACCTCCATCTGCAGTGGTGGTCAATAACGAAGTAGCTTTACTACTGTACTTTACTACTGTACTTAAGAATATATAGGCCTACATTTTTCAAGTAGGCCTATATATTCTTTACTGGAGTAGTTTTATTTTGAGTTACTTTTACTTCACTACATTCCAAAGCATAAGATCGTACTTTTTACTTTACTACATTTCATAAAATATATGGTTACTCCTTATAATACATCACGTGCTCCGAGACGCAGAAGCAGTGTATGATTCATGAACAAAAGATTATTTTCAATGAACCTGTAAAATCGATTCGCAAATCACAACAAACGATTCATTCACGAATTGGAATGATCAGATTGCAGCTGTTCACGAGTCGACAACTTACTGATTCAAATGATCTGTTTAGAGCGAGTCTCCAGTGAACTGAACTCACAAGTACGAACCGGGAGATCTTGTGGAGCGCGCTACTGATGCTGTGAAAAGTACGTTACTAATGTCGAATTTTAAGATTCATTATTGTAACTGAAAATCATATTTAGGTCAAAACTGTCAGTTGTTTGTGAACTAAATCTGTTGTAAAGGGCGATCTATTTAAGCCCACTGAAATGCTTGAATGCAGACAGATCATGTCAGTGTCTCTGTTTAACGTTAGGCCTCAAAACGAAACATTAAAATAACACAGATTAAATACAATAACTCATGCACGTTCATATTCCCCGCTGCTGTAACTTTAGCAGTTTTATTAAAATGCTACCCATTTAGCCCTATGTGACGTCTTTTTTATATCAACAGTATCCATTTTTATATTGTTTTTAGATGAACTAGCCTAGTAGACAGATATGAATGTTTATTCATAACCATATTGAAAATAAGTAAATATTCTTAGCTGATGCTAACTGTCTAGCTAACAAGCTTGCTGGTGCTAAGTTGAGGAAATGTTTAGATATAAAGTCTAAATATTTTTATTCAACCACCGAGATAGATTAAATCTGAGGGAAAAAGAAAGGATGTGATATTTAGAACATTGTAGCTACATAAGTTATCAAAGTGGGAATTGATGCCCTCTGGGGGCATTTGGCCAGGGGTGATTTTACACCACAGACAAGGTTTGAGAAGGAAAAAATAATTATGTTTTCCTCTAAATGTTCTTCCTAACTTCAGGCTTTATTCTCATATCATATATGACTGTGACGTTCTACAAAACAAGTTTTAAAACACTTTTTTTCTTACCGGTGAAAATTAGATGGTCAAATCTTTTTTCTCTGGTACATCGCAGTAAAACTTCACAGTGAGCATTACTACATAATTCTCGTCAACGTAGTCCATATCAACAACAAAATATATATCTTGACTTCATATAGTGTTTTTTTTGTAGAATCCCAGGTGTATTGAGCAGTAGGATTATGCGCAAATATCAAATTAAATTAAGTAGTCTATATAAAATTGCAAAATACATCTATCAGTACTGTTGTACTTAAGTAAATAAAAAGTGGAGTACTTTTCTACTTTCACTCGAGTAAAATTAAAAAATAAGTAATTTTACTGGAGTATTATTTTATAATATGTATCTGTACTTTTACTCAAAGTACTTGATTTGTGTACTTCGTCCACCTCTGTCCATCTGTCAGTTGATCAACAGCTTCATGACTGACTGGCAGCAGCTAGTAAGGCTGGGACAATTCTCTTCCAGCACCTGTACGATCATCACTGGAGCTCCTCAGGGCTGTGTTCTCTCCCCACTGCTCTTCTCTCTCTACACAAATGACTGCACATCTAAAGAACCCGCTGTCAAGCTCCTGAAGTTTGCAGACGACACTACACTGATCGGCCTCATCCAGGACAGTGATGAGTCTGCTTACAGACCGGTGGTTATGGAGCTGGCTGTCTGGTGCAGTCTTAACAACCTGGAGCTTAACACGCTAAAAACAGTTGAGATGATCATGGACTTCAGGAGAACCTCCTGCTCTCCCCCCAGTTACTATCATGAACAGAACTGTGACTGCAGTGGACTGGGTAATTTCCCAGGACCTGAAGTGGGACAGTCACATAGACTCCATTGTTATAAAAAAGTCCCAGCATAGACTGTACTTCCTTTGCCAGCTGAGGAAGTTCAACCTGCCACAGGAGCTGCTAATACTGTTCTACTCTGCCATCATTGAATCCCTCCTCTGCACATCAATAACTACCTAGTTCTGCTCAGCTACCAAATCTGACCATAGAAGACTACGGAGGGTAGTCTGGACTGCTGAGCGAATCATTGGTTCAACCCTCCCCACTCTCGAAGAACTGTACTTATCCAGAGTGAGCCAAACGGCTGGCAAAATCACTCTGGACCCCTCACATACAGCACACTCCATATTTGAACCGTTACCGTCTGGTCGACGCTACAGAGCTCTGAGCACCAGAACGACCAGACACAGAAACAGTTTCTTCGCTCAGGCAACCCATGCCATGAACACTTGACAATAATTATGGCACACACACTATTTATACACTTATTTATCTAACATACTTAGTTTACACTTCAATTGCACATTGTATACCTGTACATACACAACTGTCCATTGTTATATACCTGTACATACAATTGTCAATTTGTATATTGTTATTCCTTATTTACGTGTTCGTTATAATTCTACTTTTTATTATCTGTTTTTTGTTCTGTCACTGTTACACTGCGGTAGCTTCGGTCATGAAAACAAATTCCTTGTATGTGTAAAAATACCTGGCAATAAAGATTATTCTGATTCTGAAGGGTTGGTTTGGGTGATGGTGAGATGTCTGTTTGAGGTAAATGAAATATGTTGAAACTCCTTTGTTTTCCATCATATGTGTCTAGTTGTCCAAACTGTGTGTGAGAGATGGTGTGTGTTGTTTTTCAGGAACGTGAGGGGGTTGGTGAACTGAACACTGGACAGAGGGAATGCCGGGTGTACTTCTGAGGATGAAATTTGACTGTGTGTTGTTTAGCCTGTAGATGGCAGGAGTGTCCTTTTACAGCGCAATCACACAGTCTTAGATCTCACACTCACTGCCTTCTTACAAAGATGCCTTTCGTGTGAAATAATTATAATATTAATGCTAAACTGGTAGGCTAAGATTACATTGACCTCAAAATCTCAAGTAAATAGTTATTCGTATGTGGACTCTAAAATTCAATAAAATAAAATTGTTAAAACCTCTGCAGCATGATAGTTTTAGATGTGTGTTTCCATCATATTAAGTCTGCTGTTACGTGTTTATATGTGCATGGCCAACGGATTGCTTGTGCCTTTATGAAAATAAATTATTATATTAAACAAATGTTGCATTAAAAACCCAAATAATCAACAATAAGGTATATAAATGAACCAACAGCACATGTGCGCTCTATTTAAAAAAAATATATATATTTTATTAGTTTTTTATATATATATATACCTGCTGGGCACAAACCCCAGCTTGGGGTGGTTTGCTGGTCTTGGCTGGTTTGTCTCCCACTCTAACAGTGCTAGTTTACATCTAATTTATCAGGTCAAGAACACCGTATGATAAAATCGTCTCGTGGACCAGCTTGCCCAGATCATCGGAACAGTGAACCAGCTCAGACCGTTTTTTTTTTTTTTTGTCCAAACAACCCCAACAGCGGTGCTTCATTCAGTCGTTTACTGATAACTGCACTAACTCTTTTATTTAAGCAATGATGAAACAGTGAGCGCACACAGTTAATCCACTGAAGAATATCAGTGAATAGGAATCAGTGAGCGAGATCACAGCGCAGAGAGTTTGGCCCCTTTTGGCGAGATGGTTGAGTCCTCGTCAAGGTTGCTGTGGGATCCCAGCATCAACGTTCACTTCGAGCCACAACGCGATCCGCTCCGCTTCTGGCTGAGGGAAAGAACAACTACCTTCATGTGAATATGAACATAGATGACACAGAGGGGCAAATCGTCAGATCAACGGGATTCCTGTCCATTCTCAAGGGAGGATGTATTAGATGTGGTCCGGTGGACTCCCAAGCAAAGAAAATGGGGATTAAAACTGGAGTTACATTTTGGAATCTGATATTTTTTATGATGGTCACATGCGTTCGAGGTAAGTCGTCAGTTTCGAGGAGTTATTCGGAGGTTTTGCATCAGTGTATATGGATGGGAACGAGCTTATAGTGGCTGTAGGGAGAGGAGAGCCAACCGTGCAGCAAATGCTTGAGTATAGAAGCGCATTTACTCAATGTAGGCATTGAGAGGGGACTCAACAAATATTCTTGCAGTATTCTTGAGTGGATACGTGAGTTGCTTGTGGTCAGTAAGTGATGGATCACAAAGTAATATAAGGGCGTTGAGAGATTTTATCCGAGCTGTTTTACATATGAAAAACAGGCTGGTTTCAAATAACCACTATTAGGGAACGGTTAATTACTGAATCTCAAATGAACGCGTGTTTTGAGTGCTTATTTTCAGGGGGTAACGTAGCTCGATATAGGTTGGAGATAGAAAACGAATCACGATTAATTTTGGTATAGTTGATATACAGCCAACATATGTGTTAGTCTATAAATAGTCAACAACATGCTGGAGAACGTGTGGCACCTAAGATTTCGACCTTACACTTGTCAGGGTACTTGTCTCACCCAGCATCTCGCGATGAAATTGACGCGTCTGGACGCCTATTGATCAGCTTTGATTTGGTGGTTTTAACTGTTGCACGCCGTCTCCATATATACAGCATAACATGATCACATAGGTTTGAAACATCCTCGGCGTTTTCAGTGGATTTATTTGGAGGAGGCTTGGTGTGAGCTTTCATTTCTGTGAGTCTTAGAGGGATATGGAATATACAAGGCTTTTAGAAATTAAGTTTTAGAAACGTGCTAAATGTTAGGTTTTTGGTTTAAAAAAACCTTTGTAATTTGTTTTAATTTAGTTGGGTGGAGGCAAACCCCTGGGCAGCACTTCTGCCTTATGTATCTTGGTCACCTGCCTAGCATTTTAATTTGCATCAGAGCCGATTCATCTGATTCTAAATGGTTTATAAGAATAGTACCGTCAGCTCAAATCTAATCTAATTCATTGTAACTCATTATTTTATCAATATAAATAGATAAGTAATTAACAGCCTGATTATTTTTCTATAATCTTGATTAGACGCTTGGCGTATCGAGTATGTCGTTACGCGTAATGAATACTGAAAGGGCTTGATGTGTTTCCTAGTTGGACTGGAGAGATATAGAAAAACAGCTGTACAGGTGTCCGTAAAGTGTGCGAGATGCTGTCTTGTTGGCTGATAACCCGTCGCGTGGTGGCAGTGTGACGAGATCCCGAGGATAATTAATGCGATTTAGACCTCACATCACTGACTTCTGCTAAAATAAAGAGCACGCGCGCTATTCGGTGAGTCATTCTGACGTGCAGTTGTTTATTGTACTTCAATAAATACACCAACTCTTGGAAAGAGTTTGTTCTTATTCATAAATGAGAGACACAAACAATCTTAATACAGTGGTTGGTGATATAACATGGTATTGCTGATCTAGATGGTTTTTAAGTGGTTGATGTGCCTAAATCCATTTTAAACCAGCAAACTCTTCTAGCACGACCAGCCTGGGAGACCATTTTAGGCTGGTATAAGCATTTTCCCACCTAGCACTGATGTGGTCAGTAGATAAATGCTTCACGGTTTAGGATCAGCAGGCCTAAGGACAAAACTTAATTATGAACATTATTTCTACTGGCGCTGAATTAAAAATACACCGTTCTGGAAGCCAGTTGCTCTGCAGGAGTCCAGGTGGTTGATTTTTTATAAGCGTGCTTCATCTAATTTCTTGCAGCAAAGAAACCTTTTCGGATATTAGGAAAACCAGCAGGGCGTAACTGGAATGGGAGAACATTGTGGGATCATTCGAAAATTCATTGAAGAAAAAACTTTTTTTTTAGAGGTTTTCAATTTGTGATAGTGATATTTAAAGATCAGCTACAGGCTTTGAAAGTAAACCGTCTAGTATTTGTGTTTTAGTACATTTATGGATTATTCAAATTAAGTAGTTTGACATATGGAGCAATAAAGATCTGGAGGATGAAAAAGGATGCTATAGTGGCCATATCTAGGATATTAATTGTAAATTTTAAATCCTGTATAGACAATTTTGGTGTTTAAGGATCTACCAACGACAGCTTAAAGTTTTCTGTTTCCTGCTTAAGCAACAAGAAGTGAAAATAAAAGGACCTTCCAAATGATGGAAGCATTTGTCCTAATTAATATATCAGAAAAGTCTAGTTTCAAAGTCTTGTTTATTTCCATAAGTTATGCCATATCTAACTTCACAAAACAGCAGGGTTCTTTCAGATTGTTTATTCTGAAAGACTGCTTAATAAATCAAGTTTTAGGCTGCTGTGGTTAACCTGTCCTATCACAAACCTAGTTTGCCTGGCTTCATCAAAAGACTCTTAAATCAAATTTGTTTCAAATTAAACTCTATAAACTGACCACAGATCACCAGCTAAAAGCTGAATATGTCTACTCAGTGGTGAACATACTGAGGACAAGTCCTGAGGGGATGGATTAATAGCTGGAAGATGCATCATACTTGGGATCAGTGTATCAGTAAATCCAGCATGTTACAGTTTGCTGCTGTCTAACACTGCCTCTTCTCTGGCACGCCTGAAAGAGGCTTTTAATCTCCATGAGCAAACCATGGCTGTTGAAGAGCCAGGTGCAGAGCAGGGTCATCAAAGTCCCCAGATGTCTGCAGTTAAATAGATTTTAGGAACTCATCTTCTACAAAAAGCATGTTTAGTGTTATTTGTTTGAATATGCACCGCTTACAAGATGATTTCTAGCAGCCGTTTGTGTGCGTGAGGCTTGTCGTATAACATGTTCTGTAGTGTTTCCCTTTCAAGTGACAAATGGCACACTGCCCTAAGGTTGAAATTGCGTCTCGTGGGAAATTGAGCAGCCTCAATAAAATGGATCCAATTAGATGGTTTCTGTTCATTGGTGGACACATAATAGGACATAAAGGGATGTAAATGTGTTATATCAGATTGAAGATCTGTGCTTCTGCTGCAAACCATACTGTTGCTACTTGGATATGGATCACCTTTTCTCCTGCCCTGAGGAGAATTGATTGAGAGTTGGAGTGATCTTCTCATAGCAACAAAGCTTTGCGTGAATGCTCAGTGGATCACCTATAATTTTTCCTGGATTTATCTTCTGTTCTTCTCCTTAACAGCCCCTGATGATCAACATTTTATTAGTCATGCTCAAATACTCATACTTACTTTGGTCTCTTGGCTTGTACTTGACTACATCTGAAGTGTTAACCAGCTTGTGGTACAAAACATGTGAAAAAAACACAGACAGATGGATGGCTTTTCAAAAGGGATGATGTTTTAAATTAGTGGACAATAGAAGAGGTAGTTAGAATACAAGTTGTTCCTTGTGGTGGTCTTTTAATGGTCATATAAGAAGCTTTGATGTCAGGCTTTGTGGTTATACCTATTAAAAAATACATAAAACAAAATAAAAGCAGGGTCCAAAAATGTACATTTTACCAAAACTGGTTAAGTATTTATTACTGACAAGGAAATCCATTTGACATTATTCTTGTTGAAAATAAGATTTGCTAATGCTTAGTAAACTTATGTCTATGAAATTGCATTTCACATTGTTTTCCTTGAAAATAATTAACAATGTAAAATCTGCTAACGTTGACCATTTACCAACCATAAATATTTGTTTGCGATATGAAACTTTTATATTGTGTTGTATCTAATGCTCACATTCTTCTGGTTAAGTCAAGAAACATGTAGGTGTCGACAAGTGACTGTATAGTGAGTGACTCATTGAATCGTTTCTTCACACAATTTGTTTAAAATCATTCATACTGGAATTAAATTATTTAATTATTAGTCATTGAATTATTCACTGAATCAATTAGTAGCACTGACTCATTCAGGAAGGCCACCATGTTTTTCAGAGATGTGAAACTAATTGCTGTGGCTTTGTTTGTAACTTCATTGATGGAAAATATTTTGTTAATAATATTTTGTCTCTAAATTAATTTACTGTAAATGTATATGCACACATACATACATATGGATGGGATATTCCACAAACGTGTCATTACATGAATTTTTAGAGGAAAACTATATATATTTCACACTGACTTCTGATGTCTATGTAATATTCAACCAGAGGTGGAAAGTAACGAATTACATTTACTCGCGTTACTGTAATTGAGTAGCTTTTTTGTGTACTTGTACTTTTTTAAGTAATATTTTTAATCTGTAATTTTACTTTTACTTAAGTATATTTTGTGGGAAGTATTGTACTTCGCTACATTTTAAAACTCATTCGTTACTGAGTAAAAAAATCGCTCGGAAACAACTGCAGCAAATAATGGGCAGAAGAAGAAACTGGCGCTAAAATCACAAGAAAGATGCAGACGAACAAGACAGGCGTTAATGGTGCAGACCCAGCTGAAAACCAGACCCCGTCGTATTCTGCTGAAGTTGAACTCAAAGGAATGAAGTGAACCCCTGGCCATATATTCATACTCTATTATGCAGTGTTAGCTGTGTTTGCCTCGGGAGACCGAACTAGCAGCTTATAACATCTCGACATCGCCCTTCGCAAGCATGTAGAGGTAACGTTAACGTAAGGTAAATACTTGCATCATTGCATTGGTGGTTAAAATGAAGCTTTGACGGTTTTGCACAAATGAGCCAAAAAGACAGTGGTGCAGGGTGTGCAATATCATCTGAGATAATATAGTAATTGTTGTTTTAACGATGTGCGATTTGACATTATCAGTATTTTGCCAAAACCAAACAAATCACTCTAAACAGTGTGCCGTGAAATCTAGTAATGTTAGATTAGACTAATCCGGCATCTGAGTGCTTTCTTTCACCGCGTGATTCAGTCTGTTAAAATGCTTAGAATGATCACAAAATTAAAGATATAGAAGCAGAAAATGTATATATTTTATATAATTTAATATAGTAAGTCAACATCACATGAAGAATGCCGTTTTTCTCAAAAAATCACCATGATTACATAGGCCAGTAGTTTTGCTTTTTACAACAGTTCAAAAAACAAGAAGTTAATTAAGAGACTTACGTTTTAGACACATTGCCTGTTTTTGCTCTATTTCGACAACAAAAATATTTCCATACACAGTTTTGTGTCTCTGACTCTGAGCAATGACGTGTTTCATTCCTTGAATTAACCGTTTAAATGATTCTGTTCAATCGCAATGATTCTCTTATCAGTGACTTGCTGACACCTACTGGTGGTTCTAATTTAACATTTAAAGTATCTTTTATTTATTTATTTTTAATTTCAAATGACTATTTAACATTTGTGACCCTGGCCTGGAGCACAAAACCAGTCTTAAGTCACTGGGGTATATTTGTAGCAATAGCCAACAATATATTGTATGGGTTAAAATTATACATTTTTCTTTTATGCCAAAAATCATTAGCATATTAAGTAAAGATCATGTTCCATTAATGTATTTAGTAAATTTCCTACTGTAAATATATCAAAACTAAGAGCTTAATTTGAACAACTTTAAAGGAGATTTTCTCAATATTTGGATTTTTGCATCCTCAGATTCCAGATTTTAAAATATTGTCCTATCATAACAAAACCAATCAATGGAAATATGATTTATTCAGCTTTCAGATGATGTATAAATCGTAATTTAGGAAAATGGACCCTTATGGTTTTGTGGTTCAGGGTCACATTTTATGTCTTATTTAGCAAAACATTATTTCTGCATTTGTAACTGCAGGCTAAATGCATTCATGTCAGTGTAATACATCTATGCCACTTCAGATGAAGCTTCATGCTTTCCTCTGCATTGCAAAGATGAATTTTGTTGATACTGATTTAATTTCCTGGTAACAGCCTAAATGTGTTATTATTCTAAATAACTGATTCCTTTAATTAAAACACCTAGTTTGAGATTTATAGGCCCATATCCCAGGTGTGTCAAACTCAGTTCCTGGAGGGCCACAGCCCTAAAGAGTTTAGTTCCAACCCTGCTCCAACACACACACCATGTAGTTTTCAAATAAGCCTAAATGATTAGTTTAGCTGTATCAGATGTGTTTAATTAGGGTAATATCTACACTGTGTAGGGCTGTGGCCCTCCAGGAACTGAGTTTGACATCTTTGGTCTATCCCATTTTTTCCTCCCTCCCATTGTTAAAATGTAACTAAGTACTTTTTACTCAGAGTAAATTTTAAATGAGCTACTTTTTACTTTTACTTGAGTATATTTTTAGACTGGTACTTTTACTTGTACTTAAGTAAAATTTCAGTAATGTAATGGTACTTTTACTTGAGTAGAATATTTTTGTACTCTTTCCACCTCTGTATTCAACATAGGTAAAACTTATGTTGAATTTAGTTAAAAAATTACCAGCCATTTTATTAGCTTGCCAAGTTTATATTTGGTGGTGTGCACAGTATAAAAATAGCATATACTTAACCTCATTTTGCATGAATTATTATGTGTTTGAGGAAATAACCTGAAATACCTAAAGGTCAAACTTCAGAAAACAACATTTTGGGAGACACAATTAAGGCTGCTTCATGTACATAATTCCCATGTAATTCGTTAGTGAATTACGCACAGGATTGTCAGATCGTGTTAATGGTTTTCACTGTTTTTAACCACCCTATGTATTATTTAAAACATGCTGCATTTTAGTGCTCTAACAACCAAAATTTGTTTGGAAATGCAATGAATAACATGTATCTATTAGTGATGCGCGGATGGTGGTTATATCCGCGGGCGCTGCGGATGATCCGCGGGTCGGGTAATAAAAAAATGCATTCTGATTATTTGCGGGTGGTTCGCGGGTGGATAAGATAAATCATTAATGATGCAAATATTAACTACATTTACTAAATAGGCTACATAAATGGAATAAAGTGTAAATTAACATATTAAAGTTATTCAACAAAACATTTGGCTATTTAGTCAAGAGCAGTGAGGGATTTTCCTGTCATTTCTTATTTGATTAACATTATAATGACAGACGGCACAGTTTTATTATAGGCTGCTGTCACAAGACCTATTTCACGAATCCAATACTGATACACATGCGCTTTTTCTTTCGTAATTGTTTACATTAACTTAAGACAAAACTGACAGTGCTTACGAGGATACTCGCCAGGACGACATCGTTGACGTCATTCTGTGTGTATTTGGCTACTTAAGCACAACAAGCTTTGCTTGTTCTGGTAGCCTACTCGCAGAGCGCGCCTTGGGTGTGACTGTGAACGCACAGAAAAGGAGAGCACGAGTACCGAATGGCTTAAAAGGACGTGAAAATAATAAATTGTTGTGAGGATGCAACAATGACCAATTTGGAAATTGACAATTCGGTCAACTGCACCGAAACGTGAGCTTAAAGTCTTGTTTCGCAGCGTTGTGAAGAGCAGGTCAAAGAGAGAGGACTCAGTGCTGAACCACTCACGCTGTTTTTAAGCGACTGATTTGATCTGGTAGTTTGTGTGAATTCAGTTACTCATCTAACATATATATATATATATATATATATATATATACATACGAATAAATGTTTTTCAGTAATTTCCCTCATTTTGAAAGTTGAAAGCTGCGGGAATGATGCGATATATGCGCAATAGCCTACCGCACTGAAATTCAGGCCATAATTAAATATAATTATATTATACAGGGGATTGTGAAATAGATTTCCATGATTTTACCAAAACTTTCTGGGTTTATTTATTTTTCAAAATCGATCCAGGCTTGTAAATTGCGTTTTTGTAATTCCATGACTTTTCCAGGTTTTTCATGACCATACAAACCCTGAATGTGACAATCGGGTGAGGGTCGGGTGAGGTTATCTAAATCAGACAAAAATATAGGTGCGGGTGGTTGGAGGGTGGATAATTAATTTGAAGCTGCGGTTTCGGGTGACGTTTTAGCTCATCTGCGCATCACTAGTATCTATACTATTATTTCATCTTCAAACCATCAGCATTCATGCCAGCATTGTAAGCCACGTCAAGGGTTGGTGTTAGTTGGTGAAAGCCAGCAGGGGGCACTAACTATTTAATCCGTGTGATCTATGGTACCGTTTACCATCTTTTCAGCCATAGCTTGTAATTGAACATCAAGGAAGAGAATAACAAAAGGCTCTATCCACATACTAGATGACGGTTAGAGTAGCCTACTGTCACACAGTGGTAGGCTACATGAGTGATGGCTGAGTCGCGACCTCATTACTTGTAAAGGGTTTTCAGTGCATGAAGTACTATACAAGTGCACTGCGCACAAATGCACAGTGATTTATACCGTGATTTTATTTTAATAACTAATTTTCTTCAACAGAGGCTATTAAACGTCGTATTAACGTGTTTTTTCTGTCTCTCAGCAAAGATTGAATCCATTTCAGTAAGTTGATCTACTACAAAAACAAACAAAGCCTTGTTGCAGAATATACAGTCATACTCAAGCATTTTCTGACCTTAAAGAAGTGAAAGGCTTCCAGGGTGACAGCTGTGTTGGAAACATGGTCTGATTGGAGCCCTGTGTCTGTCAGGAAGGATCAGGTGCAGAGGTGTGGAGCTGTCTGTTTTTGCAACTCATTCTCACCACTACCTGTTGTGACAGAGTTGCTCAGTCCATACACACCTGGCTATAAATATCCCCAAACGCATTTACAAACTGCTGCTACAGCCACAGTGTCAAAAAAAGAGAAAAGCGGTATTTGTTTTTTTCATGCTGGAATACATCTGTACTGCTGCAGTATTCAGCAGCTGCTTATATTTGATACATGCTAAATCCAAATTGAAGAAGGTATTTTTCTCCAGTAGTTTACTCAGTAACCCTTTACAATACAGTGACACTAACATGCATTAACTCATGCTTAACAAATGCACAGATAGTCATGAATTAAAGTATAACTTATGAAGAACTAACCCATTTATTAATAATTACTGCATCAGCAACAAATGAACATTCTATATATTATGTGACTATTCTATATATTATGTGAATATTCTATAATTATTTATTATGTGACAAATAAAGAAACCTTGAACCTTGAACCTTGATATGATTAATAGATTAAGTAATCAAAAAAAATATTAGTTAAATGTGTCATAAAGTATTAATTCCCTAATGACATATTATTATAACTAATAGTGTAAATGAATATGCTAATTACCACAATGGGTTGAAGCATGTATTTCAACTTCCAGTTGTATGCTTTAATTGATCATTAGCTAATGATTTGCATGGGTATCATTATGTTGTGACTTTACTTGTTAAAGCACATGACTAACTAACTAATTCATATTAGTTATTATTATAATTCTATAACCACAATGACATATTACTTAACAATTAGTTAATAGAAATGTGCCTCAACAAGTCAAGTCATAACATAATGATACCTTTGCAATTGATTTGCTAATGATTAATTAAAGCAGACAACTGGAAGTTGAAAGGCATGGCTTCGACCCAATGTGGCAATTGACATATTAATTTACTTCATAATATAATATGTTATTAGGGAATTAATACATTATGACACATTTAACTAATAACAATGTATTGATTACTTAATCTATGAATCATATAGAATGTTTATTAGTTGCTTATGCAGTAATCATTAATACACAGTTTATTTCATCATGAGTTATACACTATAATTATTTTTGTAAAAAGTGAATAGGGTCGCTAGACATGAAATATGTCAATGCTATCTCACGGCAATTTGAACATATTTTACAAGGTGGCTAATTCATACGAATTCGTACGACCCCACTCGTACGATTTAGTACGATTTATCTAAGCCCCAGGGACGGGTATAGGGGCGGGGTTAGGTGTAGGTAATTCATAAAAATTTATACGAATTTGCAACTCTTAAAATACGTACGATTTTGCAAAAATCGTATAAATTTGTATGAGTGAGGTCATACAAATTTGTACGAATGAGCCACCTCGTAAAATATGTACGAATTGCCGTGACATCGGGCTGGGTATGCAAATGTGTAAGCATCTTTTTTCTGCGCAACTGTATTTTCATTTCTGATGACTCAATACGTGCAATGCATCTTTTTTCCTCAAGGTGGATGCGTTTGATACACAATAATGACCTGATGTTTCGCTCATAATTACAGATGGCATAAAACAAACGAATATCAACTGCAAAAATTTAATGGCTTTACTATAGGGCAATTACTATACACAATGAAATATAAATGCCACTGCCATTTGAAGCTAGATGTGGTGAATAAGCTGCCAGTGATCAAATTATTGAATATGAAGTCATTGAAAATGATTGCTTTGAGAATATTTTTGAGATCGTGAATATGAGACAGATGCTGAATGTAGTGTGGAAGTGTACTCTGAAGAGAACAGTGATGGTAAAATCATCTGCGCAAATTGAACACTTTTACATTTCAATAGGTAACGAAAATATGCTTTATTTTATTATTCTGTTATTGTTCTTAAAACATCAAGTCTGGGTATGGGTCAGTTCTGACTTTATAATGCATTGCGTTAAGTTTATTTTCACATATTTGTGAAGTCAGAAAGTCAGAAAAAGTTGACGCTACACTAAACTCTATTTCCATTTTGGGAAACTTGTCCTTTGCTACATTAAAAATGTAATATCTGACTTTTTACTATGGTTGTGCACCATTTAGAACTGAATTACTAATGCTTTTTAAATTTCAACTTAATTTTGCAGTTGATACCTCACTTGAACTCAAGTTCAAATGCAGTATTGTAATATGAAGTTAAAAGTGTGTGTATATACATTAACTTCACGATTCTTTTCAATAAAATAAGCTCTATCCTATATGTGTGACGGGGAATTTAGAATCCTGTCACTTTAAGCATTTTGAATGAAGTACATCAGAAAGCAGTTTAAATAACATAATGCTATCCTTATAAGTACTTTTAATATTTAAAAGTAAAACTAAGTAGAAATTTAAAAGAAATACATTTACTGGATGACATTTTTTTATTTGAGTTTTAACTCAAATATATTTTGTCCACCACTGGCTATATTCAAAAGCATTGTGGTGATAAACCTTAATTAAATCCAATGAATCCATACTTATACTTGTGTGTGACTGTACAGCGCTATTTTACCAGAAGACTGGCACATTTCCTAGACATGTTGGACCTAGACCTCTCCCCTCATCAGAATGTCCATGACCATAGTCCAGAGCCAGGCTTTTTATAGGTCAGCTACTGTGAAAGAAGAAATGACATCAAAGTCCATTCTGAAGTACATTGGCTTGACAGAGAGGAGTCACCATCCCTCAACGACAGCAAATGGCTGCGATTCAGAGGAGGTGGAAGCGTGCGGCGTTATACGTTTTACCTTTTGCCATGTAGAATTTGCGAGCAGGTCGATTGTGCTTGTGGCTTTCCCATCTGATTCTTTCTGCCTCATTGTTTTCAGCGGAGATGCGTTCAATATAGTCAGTGATATATTTGCGGTCTCATTTTTACACAAGGGAGGCTTGTTCGTGACCGCTTCTCATGGAGGGCCTCTCGTTTGTGGGGAGAATAGCTGTCAGTACGATCTGGGTTCTCTTGAATCGGGGCTGCCTCATGCTGAGCCTCTGCCAATTTCCTCAAAGCTCATTTACTCTTTTCTCCCTCCAGTTCCCCTCACATATGTTGTTTCCCTTTCATAGACAGCAGATATAAATAATATCTCTCTGAGTTCGCATTAAAAATATAATGGAGTGATTTTTTTGTGGCGGACGTTAATGAAGGAAGAATTACATGGATACCTGTCATCAGCTAGAGAGGACACAGCTAGACAGAGATCTGGACTAGCTTGACCCCTTGCCTTGACTTTTCATTCTTAGGCTTCTGGTTTTGGCGGAGGATGCAGCTGCTTGCTGGGTTGTCATATTAGATTATTCCATAAATTAATAAACCCAGTTTTCCCAGAATTCCTTACACTACAATATTAATATCATAAAGTGCTTGTGACTATGACATATAGTCAACAAAAGCTGATATGTTTTACTTCATTTAAAATACTGCCCCAAGCAACTGTAATTCAAGGTTCAAGGTTCAAGGTTCTTTATTATTTGTCACATACACAATCATACAGGGTATAATAGGTAGTGAAATGTTAGTCAGGACAGGTCCGCTCAATGGAAAGTGCAAGAAAGAAAAATAAAACATGATAATAAAATAAAAATAACATAAAAGCAATAAAAACTATGAAACAAAAACACGAGAGAGTATATATATATACAAATATGGTGAGAATGAAATAAGAAACAAATAATGAAATAAAATTCTTAGAAATGTATCTTCTACTGTCTTATTTAATAAAGCATAAAAAGTGTCTAGCTTTTCCACTGAGCGGGCTGCTTTGTAGTGTTGTTATTTTAAGTTCCAGGTGCCATTCAGCTGCTATCTGAATTGAATCACCACAATGACCTGTTTAAAGTAGTTATGCAAAACAAAGTTCGTTATGTAACACTTTTCTACTGTCTTCTGGCTCAAATGTCGCTGCATCACGACACCCCCGCAAGTTCATCAGATAACGCAATCTCAGAGCACAATCTAATTAAAATGGCAAACATTTTAAATTAGTGTGCTATTTTGGTAGCGTTTCCATGCAGTTTTAGAAATGCAGAATGCAACTTCATTAGTTTTACCTGGGTCGAAGTCACCTTGAGATAATTTGTTCTAGTCTTGGTTTTTGTTTAAAACCAAATTTTGAGTTACGGCCCTTCACTTTATATTGTTGACTGTGCGTGCTGTGAATGCTGAAATTAGGAAAACGTATCACCTTTGTAATTAAGATTCATCATCACTATGTATATTTGAGATTGCTCAAGAGTTATTTTTCACCCAGAATGCTTAATTGGGGGAACTAACCATCCCTGTCACGTGATTTAACGGTGGTTCATGACACAATGCTGAAGGCTAATGTAATCTCCTGTGGCCGTTTAAAATATTACTTTAGTCGAATAGGGACTTTTTATAGTATTGTTGTGAAAGGCTTGGCTTCATGCCTTGAACGAAGTTAGACAAGGATGACTTTGTTCCAGCTGCTGAAACTGTAGCCGTTTCCTTCTGTACCTGCAGAGGGCTGCAAATCAAATGAGGCTGGAAAAGTTTTTGAAATCACTTTCACGCCACAGAGGAAACAACAACCTATCATCAGAATGTATATGATTCAACAGGCTTCTAAAGGCCAAAGACTGGCTGAGGGAGAGAGTAATAATGACTATATTTAATTGCAACATGATTTTTTATTATTATTGTCTGTCTAAGTTAGCATTCACAAAGCTACTGTGGTATTGTTTAAGTATAAGTGAGGCTTTATAAATAATATTATTGGTCTTGTTAAAAGGTTTAATGCACTTTCAGTGCTTTAATTACTAAGGGCCTGTGTTTTTGTGAATACAGACCAGAGTACATGTGTCTCAACTATGAAGGCCAATCAATAGCTAGGTTGGGGGAGAAGATGAACAGGTGGAGTTTTAATTATGATGTCAGCAGTAGATGTCTGGGAACACAATCACTCTCATCTTCGAGATACATTTGTCCACAGAACCATAGAGCCAGACTCAGTCTGTTTCAGACTCTAGTCTAGGCCATTGTGAAGATGTGTATGTGTGTGTGTGTGTGTGTGTGTGTGTGTGTGTGGGGGGGGGCATGTTTATGTGGTTTATGAGGACACAAATTTGTATAATGACATGGGTATGACATAGGTATTACAAGGAGAAGGTGATTTATGAGGACATTTTCAGTGTCCCCATAATTTAAAATGCTTATAAATCATACAGAGTGAGTTTTTGAGGAAAATATAAATGCACCGTCTCCTGTGAGGGCTAAGTTTAGGTGTAGGGTAGGTGTAGGGCAATAGCACATACAGCTTGTACAGTATAAAAACCATTACGCCTATGGAGAGTCCCCGTAAACCATAAAAACCAACATGTACTTTATTAAAACGCGATTAACATAGCGCATATTTTCTGTTTGACCCGTGGCCCAACCCGTAGTTGGAGAAATGGAGATGCACAGTGTTGCCATCTTAGCAACAGTGCAGACCCCTTTAGCGACTGTTTTCCCTTTAAAAAAGTGCCCAAATCTTATTTAGTCTCCGAGAATCGCCAGTGTCCTGACATTTTATCCCACCCGTCAGATTGTCCTACCTCGGCTTACTGTGCATGCGCGCATCAATATTGGATCCTTTTTCTTATGCTGAACAACATTATTTTATGTATCTGCATTACTGTAAGGGTAGGTTTAGGGTTTGGGTAGGTGTAGACTTTAATAAAACAGAATTTAATAGGTAGAAAAAATATTTATTGTTGGTTTCTGGTAGGCTACTAGCTGTATCCCTTCTATCCACAACCGTGAATATAACACGTAATTACTGTATGTGCATTACTGTAAGGGTAAGTTTAGGGTTGTGGTAGGTGTATACATTCATAAAACATAATTTAACAGGTAGCATTTTTCGTTGTCGAATTGTACTACCCACTGTTTTAATGGGAGGCAGCAAAATCTGACAGGGTAGCAGAAATCAACAGAACACCAGTACTGCCGCACGAAATCTTGCTTTCCCAGCATGTGCAGCGTGCGCACATACATCTCTCTCTCTCTGCATCTGCTCAGTTTCTGTTCAGCCCGCTGAGAGAACAGCAGAGCTTAATTCAGTTAAACACAGATATTAGTTGCTTGCTTCTCTAATTTTACATGCAAGTATAGCCAAAATCACAGCACAGCTTTTGTCATTATCTTATGGGTGTTTTATTTAATCAGACAACGGCTCAATAATAAGGATTTGTGCAGATTAACATATTGTAAAGGAGAACTAGTTATGTAGTCTTAATGGGTTGAGTTTAAGTCACTTTTTCATATTGATTTCGTTGCTTGACAACAGAAACAGTAAAATATATAAATGAAAACTGTTTTATTGAGAACTTAGCTGCATCAAAATACAGTATGTGGACACAGAGAGGCAAATAAATGTAATAATAAACAATGTAGGCTATGTATTTTTTGCATGTTCAGAAGAAGTGAGCTGCCCTGTCCTGAATGTAAACAGGTTTGTGTAAGTAAATTGTTCAGTGCAAATAAAGAGAAGTAATGGGAACCATGTATTTCTTTTTTCATGTGTCTAATAGACATTAACAAGTTATTTGAAAAACATATATTACCTTTTAAACATGTCTAGTCTTCATGCTGTTTACTATGGTTTCAATAATAATAAACATAAATTAGCATAAAGCATCCATATTTGTCCATGCATACATTAATTAAAGTATTAAAAACTTGAAAAGTATTAATTTAAGGTACATTTAGAACAAATAAAAATGTGTGATTAATTGCAATTAATCGAGAGTTGACTCGTGGCAATCATATGATTAATCGCGATTAAATATTTTAATCGATTAACAGGCCTAATATATACAGTATATATACAGTATATATATATATATATATATATATATAAAACCATGCACTCTAATTAAATATTCTAAAAATGCATCGCTTATTCACTATTCCATGAATATATCGTACAAATATGTCTGAAAAACAAAACTGTCACACTTTTCTGTCTTTGCTTTTCACCTAGATCACACTGAGATGGTATCATAAAATCTGAAAACCAACAATCGCAAAACACAACAAATCATACAGTGTGCACCCACTTTTCACCCCTGTCAGTCGGTGCACTACTGTGTTTGATAACATAATAAACTTAGTAGTCGTATCAAAGATGTATTCACATCGAATAACAACAATAGAGAACAATATCCGTCTGTCCTCCTACTCTTTACATTGTAAGTCTTGTTTCTCACACTCGAGAAAATTAGTTTGTTCTGGAAATTACACGTATGAGGTGCACGATTATGAGAAAAATCATAATTTTCGATTATTCCCTTGAAATTGTAATTGCAATTATTATTTATGATCATCAGAATTTACATTGAATGATGTTTATTCCATTGTTTGAAGCAACCGCATGTCATATTTTTGAGGAAAATTAACAACCTGAAAACACTCTAACTGAAAAACTTAACATGTGAACTATACTGTATATTTTATTGGTTTCTTCTTTAAATAAAAAAGTAAAAATATGCATGGTATTATAATGCTATACTAAAATTAAATCAATGCAAACACGCTTAAGATAACTTGTAGAAAGAAAATAAAACATCTTAAGCACACAAGATAACATAAGTGGATTTTGAACAATTATTACTGCTTTCAACGATTACGTAATTGTGGCATCTGTAATTTTAATTGAGATTAGAAATTCGATTAATTGTGCAGCCCTAAGGTGCAAGGTGTAATTTGTTTACATTCATTTGTGACTTTCCTCAAGTCTGTGTGTTTAGTTGCTTCACACCACCGCTGAGACCCCACAGGCTGTTATTATCTATTGTGTATGTATTATAAAGGGGTGTGAAGCTGCTCATTGTAGCTTCTCGTGGCATAATTATTATATGCACACAAAGTACGGATTGATATCGCTGAATTGGATCTATACAAACATTAACTAGATCTTAATATCAGATATATGCAACATGTGTATGTAAAAAACAAGTAGGTTCTTGAATGATCAAACCAAGTCCAACACAAAAATATAAATTAAAATCTAACCACATCCAAAAACATACAGCATATTTTCTGTAGAAAAAATCCTGTCATAGGGCTGTGCACTTATATAGGTAAACACATTAAGCTAAAGAGGGGGAAAACTAATAAGGGAATTATATATTATCTATTTCGTTTGCGGAATTATACTTATCTTCAATAATAAACCTCAATGTATATGTACGAAGCAGATTTTGAAGAATGTTGGTGACCAAACAGTTTTGGTTCTCAGTGACTTCCTTAATAAAGATGAGTAGATTATGACACAATTGTCATTGTTAAGTATACTATCTCTTTGATGCTTTACGTATAAATGAATAGTAGAACATTGTTGCTCTAGGAAGTGGCAAAAAGTGTATTTATGAGTGAATGATTGAGTGATTCATTCAACATTCATTCATACAGGAAAGACACAAGAAGCAACTCTCTTTATAAGCAAATCGTTGAATCATACACTCATCCGATTAATTCAAATCAATTATACATTGAGTAACTAAACAGTGCTTGTCTTTATCAATTAGTAATTTTCTGGTAATTTGAAATAGCCTAATGTTAATTATTTTTATACTGCATACTGTTAAATGTTACATCAGAATTACTGGGGGAAAAAAACAACTAATGTCTCAATTAAACAATGACAATTGCAGTTTGATATTTTGGGCCCTTTGATTAACAATCTTGTTGTGAATGATTTTGTGCTGAAAATTTGGTAGGATAGGCCCTTATTCCTCCATTATCGAATGTGGCACCTTTCACATCTACGCATATCTTGATTGTAGGGATGAGAAATATCTCAGGGATTACTTATGTCTTTAAACGCAAATGTCAGCCCTGTGGAGGCTGTACACTTAATGTTGAATCATGCTGATGTTTTTATTCAAACCCCCTTACACAAATCTGAAGATATGTTGAGCCTTTCCTTTGGGATTTCCAGACCCTAGTTTAAATGTCAAGCGCTCCAGCTGGAGATTGTGCACAATGCCCTTCGAGATGTTGCCCCCTGCTTTTTGGCCTCTGTCATTCCACTGTATATTTGCCTCTTTTCTACCCTTTCCTCTTCCACATTGACTCTGTTTCCTGCCGTTGCAGTATAAGGCTGATGTATTCCAGCAGTGCAATTTCTTTCATATGTACAGCAGTTCTCAGTGGTAGAGCTCATTCACTGAGACATACACACACACACACACACACACACACACACACAAACAGGTTGCTGAAATGCTGTGCGAAATGCGAATGCTCACCAGTTCTTTACCATGCTTGAAGGGTTTTCTTTTTTTCATCTTCTCTTGTATTGATCTAGTCTCCATATGTAATGACATCCACGCTGCATGGCTTTAATGTCAAGACGCTACATGCCTTCTGCACTTCATTGCTTTTCATTTGACTCTTTGAGTTAGACATCCCAGTTCTTCCAAAGCCCTCGATACATTAATTAAAGGATTTCTGCAACAGTGTACTCCAGGAGCCAAAGTTATGGTAGGGGTGACAATAAAATTATAAATAATCAATTCCACTCAGACAACCATGTGGAATTATAGCCCAAATATGCCCTGTTTTGAGTCAGACCCTCATGTTTATTTAATGAACTGTTGGTAAACTAAAATAGTATGACAGTCACTGTAGTGTCAAGTTTACCGGTGTAGATGCTGAGAGGTTTGTTGTGAAGTTCCGGGACCTGTCATCACACAGTATGTGTTTATTTAAAGGAGACATTGGTGTTATTATGAATTATTTTAAGTTATTTTTAAGTTATTGTTATTTTAACCGTTTTGAATGTTGCAAGAAATATTAAGCAAGAGTTCTGCTCAAACAGCACAAGTTCCAGACAGTATTTGGCTCCATTGTAAGCTTTGTTATGCATGTAAATTTACATTTGGTACACTCACAATAAATGTAACTAGACAATATTATCCCAACATGTATTTTCAGGCATATTAATTCATAGTTTGAATAACATTTTAGGATTTGATTGTTTCTATATATATATATATATATATATATACAGTGCTCAGCGTAAATGAGTACACCCCCTTTGAAAAGTAACATTTTAAACAATATCTCAATGAACACAAAAATCATTTCCAAAATGTTGACAAGACTAAGTTTAATATAACATCTGTTTAACTTATAACATGAAAGTAAGGTTAATAATATAACTTAGATTACACATTTTTCAGTTTTACTCAAATTAGGGTGATGCAAAAATGAGTACACCCCAAAACAAAAACGACTAAATCTAGTACTTTGTATGGCCTCCATGATTTTTAATGACAGCACCAAGTCTTCTAGGCATGGAATGAACAAGTTGGCGACATTTTGCCAGATCTATCTTTTCCATTTTCAAGAATGACCTCTTTTAGAGATTGGATGCTGGATGGAGAGTGATGCTCAACTTGTCTCTTCAGAATTCCCCATAGGTGTTCGATTGGGTTCAGATCAGGAGACATACTTGGCCACTGAATTACTTTCACCCTGTTCTTCTTCAGAAATCCAACAGTGGCCTTAGATGTGTGTTTAGGATCATTGTCATGTTGGAAAAGTGCACGACGACCAAGGGCACGGAGTGATGGTAGCATCTTCTCTTTCAGGATAGAGCAGTACATGTGAATTCATGATGCCATCAATGAAATGCAGCTCCCGACACCAGCAGCACTCATGCAGCTCCACATAAGGACACTGCCACCACCATGTTTCACTGTAGGCACCATGCATTTTTCTTTGTATTCCTCACCTTTGCGACGCCATACAGTTTTGAAGCCATCAGTTCCAAAAACATTTATCTTGGTCTCATCACTCCAGAGTATAGAGTCCCAGTAGTCTTGATCTTTGTCAGCATGGGCCCTGGCAAACTCTAGGCGGGCTTTTTTGTGCCTGGGCTTTAGGAGAGGCTTCTTTCGTGGACGGCACCCATGCATGCCATTCCTCTGCAGTGTACGCCGTATTGTGTCACGGGAAATAGTCACCCCAGTTTGGCTTTCTACTTCTTTAGATAACTGCAGTGAATCTGCATGTCAATTTTCTTCAACCCTTCTCATCAGAAGACGCTCCTGACGAGGTATTAACTTCCGTGGACGACCTGGACGTCTCTGTGAGATGGTTGCAGTTCCATCTTTTTTACATGTTTGTACCACTTTTGCTACAGTATTCTGACTGATAAGTAAAGCGTTGCTGATCTTCTTGTAGCCTTCACCTTTCTTGTGTAAAAAAATATTTTTTTTCTCAGCTCTTGTGACATTTCTCTTCCATGTGGTGCCATTGCTGACAGCATGAAATGGGAAGAGGTTTTCTTTAAGTAACACCCTTTTATAGTCAACTGTCACCTGTGTAATGAATAATTAGACTCACCTGTGGTTGAATTCTTGTTAAATTAGACATTTGTTGTCACAATGAAGACGGAGGATTCAGTTGGAAAGAGAGTTTATTACAGGAAGTAATACACAGCGAGAAACTAAACGGAGCTCCGGGACAGAGGCGGAGCTTCCGTGAGGCAGAAGCGGAGCTCAGAGGGCAGAGGCGGAGCTTCCGTGAGGCAGAAACGGAGCTCCGAGGCAGAAACGGAGCTTTCCGTAGGCAGATGCGGAGCTTTCCGTAGGGCTGAGGCGGGTAGCGCAGGGAAGCAATGGGCAGCCAAGGTCCGGCGATCGGAGTCCAGGAAGCAGCAGGGCTCAGGAATCGCGGAACCAGAACGGACCGTGGCACGACCGCAAACACTGCAAGGATCTGACAAAGGAGAGAGCGTGACAGGAACAGATATAGCCCAACGGTGATGACTCTCAGCTGGAGCGAATCAGCCTCAATCACACACACCCACAGACACCTGCTCACACATACACATACGCACACGCACACAGACAAGACACGGTGAGGATGGGACCGGGAACCCATGAACCGTGACAGTACCCCTCCCCCTAGGAGCGCCTCTCGGCGCTCCCAGCCGACCTTACCTGTTGATTGTAATCATCAATAAGGGAGTGATCCAATATGTCCCTGGCCGGAACCCAACTTCTCTCCTCCGGACCGTAACCTTCCCAGTCCACCAAGTATTGAAATCCTCGTCCCCTCCGCCTCGAGTCCAGAATGCGATTGACCGAATAGGTGGGTTCCCCATCTACGAGTCGCGGGGAGGAACCGAGTAGGCGGATTTAGGGGAGACCGAAAACGGGTTTAATTTTGGATACATGGAACGCGGGATGAATTCTCCTGTACGCAGGAGGGAGTTTGAGGCGGACTGTCACCGGACTAATAATTTTAGTGACAGGAAACGGGCCAATAAATTTGGGAGCCAACTTATTACACACGGATCGGAGCGGAATGTTCTGGGTAGAAGCCACTTTTTGACCAACGACGAGACGGGAGGCTTCGACCGGTGGCGATCAGCCTTAGCCTTGGTGCACGCCCCCACCCGGAGGAGAGTCTCTCGGGCTCTCGTCCAGGTACGGTGACACCTCTGGACGAAGGCGTGAGCAGAGGGGACCGCGACTTCGGATTCCATACTAGGGAAAAGAGGTGGCTGGTAACCTAAACTACACTCAAACGGCGAAAGGCCCGTGGACGACACCTGTAACGAGTTGTGAGCGTACTCAACCCATGAAAGTTGCTGACACCAGGAAGTGGGATTCTGAGTGACCAAACATCGCAACACCCTCTCGAGATCCTGGTTGGCCCGCTCAGTCTGACCGTTGGTCTGAGGGTGAAACCCAGAAGACAAACTCACAGTCGCCCCCAGTAGTCGACAAAACTCTCTCCAAAATTTGGACACGAATTGGGGACCCCTGTCGGAAACCACGTCTGCCGGGAGGCCATGAATGCGAAAGACGTGATCAACTACTGTAGCCGCTGTCTCCTTGGCTGAGGGCAATTTGGGCAAGGGAATAAAATGGGCCGCCTTCGAGAACCGGTCCACTACGGTTAAAACAACCGTATTACCCAGGGAGGGTGGGAGGGCAGTAACGAAATCTAGCGATATGGGACCAGGGTCTCAAGGGACTGACAGGCTGAAGTAACCCCTCTGGAGGTCGATTGGAAGTCTTACCCCGAGCACAGACTGAGCAGGCCAAAACAAACTCTCGGATATTGCGAGCCATGGCCCGCCACCAGAATCGTTGTTTAATCAAAACATGGTGCGACCGATTCCTGGATGACAAGCCACGTTGGAACAGTGACCCCATTGGATGACGTTGGACCGTAACCCCTCCGGCACAAACAACCGGCCCGTTGGGCATCCAGGCGGAGGGCGTTACCCCTTCCAAGGCCGTGCGGACGGACCTTGATTCGATCTCCCAAGTGACTGCAGAGACAACCAATCTCTCAGGTATAATGCACTCGGGAGACACCGGGCGGTCGAAATGTCAAAAATGTGTGACAAGGCATCGGGCTTGATGTTCTTAGAACCCGGCCGATAGGAGATGGAAAAATCAAAACGTCCGAAAAATAGGTGCCCAACGAGCCTGCCTGGAGTTAAGACGTTTGGCGGACTGAATATATTCAAGATTCTTATGGTCGGTCCAAACTATGAAAGGAACCCCCGACCAGTGTAACCAGTGACGCCATTCTTCCAACGCTAGCTTGACGGCCAGCAACTCTCTGTTACCGATGTCGTAATTGCGTTCGGCAGGAGACAGTCGATGGGAAAAAAACGCGCAGGGATGCACTTTGTCGTCCGAGGTGGCCCGTTGGGATAGCACTGCACCTACCCCCACCTCTGACGCGTCGACCTCCACCACGAACTGACGTGTGGGATCAGGGGCCCGGAGAATGGGTGCCGAAATGAAATGGCATCTGAGTTTGGTAAATGCGGCCTCGGCTGCATTCGACCACCTGAACGTCATCTTGGTGGAGGTCAAGGCAGTCAGAGGAGCGGCTAGTTGGCTGAAATTGCGAATAAACGCCGGTAAAATTAGCGAACCCCAGAAACCTCAGCAGGGCCTTGCGGAATCAGGGTTGGCCAATTTACCACAGCCTTAACCCTGTCAGGATCCATGCGAACTCCCTCCGGCGACACTATGAAACCCAAGAAAGGAACCGACTGTGCATGGAACGCGCACTTCTCCGCCTTGACAAAAGCCCATTCTCCAACAACCTCTGGAGCACTCGCCTGACGTGTTGAACATGTTCCTGGAGAGAAGAAGAAAAATCAATATGTCATCCAGGTAGACATATATGAACTGATCGACCATATCTCTCAACACGTCATTGACGAGTGCCTGGAAGACCGCGGGAGAGTTAGAGAGCCCGAAAGGCATAACCAAATACTCAAAATGCCCTCTGGGGGTATTAAACGCGGTCTTCCACTCATCCCCCTCTCTTATGCGAACCAAATGATAGGCGTTTCTAAGATCTAACTTGGTGAAGATGGATGCTCCCTGCAACCTCTCGAAGGCTGAAGACATCAACGGCAAAGGATAGGTATTCTTTACCGTGATGTTGTTCAAGCCCCGGTAGTCAATACAAGGTCGCAGAGAACCATCCTTCTTCGCAACGAAAAAAAATCCTGCCCCCGCTGGAGAAGAAGAGGGGCGGATGAACCCGGCTGTCAGAGAATCAGAAATATATTTCTCCATGGCCTCCCTTTCCGGAACCGAAAGCGAGTATAATCTGCCCTTAGGCGGAGACATACCTGGTACTAAGTCTATAGCACAGTCGTAGGGACGATGAGGAGGGAGAGAAGCGGCCCTGGACTTACTGAACACCTCCTTCAGGTCGAGATACTCCTCGGGCACGTTAGACAGGCTCCCCATCTCATCCTGCAACACAGAACCAGACACAGAAAAACCAGCAGACACAAGACAAGAGGCATAGCAGGCTCGACTCCACTCCGACACAGTGTTACGACCCCAATCCACCCGAGGATTGTGTTGAGTGAGCCAGGGGTGACCCAACACCACCGGGGCCAGGGGTGAGTGGGTGACAAGGAACGTGATGGTCTCAGAGTGGTTGCCTGAGGTGACGAGGGTGATGGGTACCGTGGAGAGACTGATCGGAGGAAGTGACTGTCCATTAAGGGCGCTGACAGAGATCTTGTGACGGAGGGGAATCAAGGGAATGTGAAGGAGTTGGGCCAGGGAAATGTCCAGCAGGTTACCCTCGGCTCCGGAGTCTAGCAGCGCCGTCCCCTCATGTCGCTCGGCCGCCCATTGCAACCTCACCGGGAGGAGGGTGGTGGATGAGGCTTTGTTGAGAGATACCCCACCCGACAGTAGCCTCAGACCTACTGTCGGGCCTGGTCTTTTACGGGGCACTTCACCAGGAAAGCCAGCCGTGCCACAGTACAAACATAACCCCCTCGTCCTCCGACGATCTCTCTCCTCCCGGGAGAGCCGAGCTCTACCCACCTGCATGGGTTCGTCAACCGACGAGTGACCGACCGTATCGCCGGTGTCGAAGAAAGGATATCTCGGTGTTAACTTGCGTCGACCACGAAGATCGCGTTGCTGAAGCCGTGCATCCACGCGTAAGGCCAGATCCACAAGTTCGTCCAACCCGAGAGGTAACTCCACCACGTCGATCTCTTGGTGGATACGGTCGGCCAGCCCATGCAGGAACATGTCCCACTGCGCCTTCTCGTTCCACTCACACTCTGCCGCCAGGGTCCTGAACTGGATGGAATAATCAGAAACGGACTGCTCCCCCTGGCGGAGGTCGGCCAGCATGCTGCCTCGCGCCCGACCAGCGCGATCGAACACCCTCCTCATCTCCTGAGAGAGTGAGTGGAACGAGGAACAACAGGGATGGCGATTCTCCCACACGCCGTTCCCCACAGTGCTGCCCTTCCTGACAGCAACGTAAGCACTAGTGCCACTCTGGAAACTTCTGTGGCAAACGTCCAGTGGCTGGAGCGAAAAAACAGAGAACACCGTCAGAAACGCTCTACAGAGGTTAGGATCTCCGGCATACATCTCCGGCGCCGGAGTCTCGGTTCGTGCTGAGGGCTGTGGTTCCCGGGATGGAAAAGCTAGGCGGTGTGGGTGGCGAGCGGTGATCTTAATAACTGTACCTGGGTAGTGAGCTCGGACACCTGCGCTACTAACGCCTGCACAGCTCGTCCGGTGTTCAGCATATTCTCCTCCTGGAGATCCATACGAACGTTGTTACCGGCTAGCAGTTCCTGCAAACCACGAATCTCCGCTGAATCCATGAAGATTGGTCAGATCCTTCTGTCACAATGAAGACGGGAGGATTCAGTTGCGGAAAGAGAGTTTATTACAGGAAGTAATACACAGCGAGAAACTAAACGGAGCTTTCCGTAGGACAGAGGCGGAGCTTCCGTGAGGCAGAAGCGGAGCTCAGGGCAGAGGCGGAGCTTCCGTGAGGCAGAAACGGAGCTTTCCGAGGCAGAAACGGAGCTTTCAGATGCGGAGCTCCGTGGGGCTGAGGCGGGTAGCGCAGGGAAGCAATGGGCAGCCAAGGTCCGCGATCGGAGTCCAGGAAGCAGCAGGGCTCAGGAATCGGAACCAGAACGGACCGTAAACGACCGCAAACACTGCAAGGATCTGACAAAGGAGGCGTGACAGGAACAGATATAGCCAACGGTGATGACTCTCAGCTGGAGCGAATCAGCCTCAATCACACACACCCACAGACACCTGCTCACACATACACATACGCACACGCACACAGACAAGACACGGTGAGGATGGGACCGGGAACCCATGAACCGTGACATTTGTAGTCTAAAATTTAGCGGGTACTCATTTTTGCATCACCCTAATTTGAGTAAAACTGAAAGTTTTGTTCTCTAAGTTATATTATTAACCTTACTTTCATGTTATAAGTTAAACAGATGTTATATAAAACTTAGTCTTGTCAACATTTTGGAAAATATTTTTGTGTTCATTGAGATATTGTTTAAAATGTTACTTTTCAAAGGGGGTGTACTTATTTACGCTGAGCACTGTATATATATATAGCATTTGTTTTAAATAGAAATCATTTGTAACCTTATAAATGTTCTTACTGTCACTTTTTAATCAAAATAATCATCCTGAAATATTAATTTAATTCAAGAAATAATAATAAATATGTAGGACCAGTAATATCGGTATTCAAAAACCAAACTTTTGAACAGTAGTGTATATGTAAATTAATATCTTATGTTTTTGGAAAAAGCCCAAATTGTATGTGTACATTTACATATAACTAAAATTATATTACAGCTACCTCGGTTCAAATTCAAAAATGTAATTGAAATTTAAAAAGCATTTGTTGCTTTGTGCACCATCCTGCTACAGGAGCAGATAAATAACCCACTGGTGCTGTTGGTAAGGAGATTGCTGTACTTGAACTTTAAGCCAACTTCCTAAAGAGCACAGGCTCCATGTAACCATAATGAGGGCCACTTAAGCCCTTCATCTGTATTCAGTTTGCAGATTGTCAATAAACCGATGGAGATAGTGGTCTTCATGGAATCATAGGTTTAAGGCGGAGGTGAACTCAAATTGCTGAGGCAGGTCTAGAGAGGGGATGAAGAACATATTTATGCACAGTAATTGTATATCATCAGATGTACTGTGCCATTAAACTTGGCCGATTAGGGAAAACATCAAAGTTATTTTAAGGTAGTTTGGGCACCAATTGCAAGAGGCCAGGTGTCGTTTATATGTTTGACAGTTTATTCAGTCCAGTTAGAGAGGAAAATGTTTACTATACACATAATCGTTCGATAGATGCATTTAAAAGAGAATTAAACAAATGTCAGATTGAAAATGGGTCTGTTAGTACTTTAGCGCATCAGCAAATACTCTTTCAAAGCCTTTCTTGTAACGGACTGAGGGAAATCCGAAAGGACAAAGTTCAAAGCCTTAGGACTCAATATTTTTCTGCATCGACAAAACTATTATGCTGGGAAACTATTTGGCAATCTGCATTTATTGGCAGATAAACACAAGTCCTCTTTGTGCAATCAAATCTTTCAGACATTATAGCTTAAATGAGAATGCTTTATTCTGATTCTAACATCCTTAATAATATATTTTTATTAGATTTATTCTCTCTAAACGACTGAGAGAAACAGATGGTCTTTTGTTCAGAATTAAGAGGCTTTTCACAGTCCTCCTTGATATGTTTGGAATCGTCTCGGGCTTCAAGAAAGGCTGTGTTTGCTGACCATTTAACATGCTTTGGCGTGTGCTCATTCTCAACTCACCTACCCTGAAGAAATCTGCACAATTTGTGACGTTTCATAAAAATGGATGCAGGGCATGTGCTGACAGCTCTGTTGATAATTTTTCTCCTCTCTCTTTCACCTAGTGGACTAAACATTTCCACAGAAATAAGATTTTGTATTAATATTATAATTGCATTTTCAAATATTTAAAATTCGATATATACAGTACAATCTGAAACATTTCTATATTATTCTATATTATTCTATATATAAATATATATAAAATAATATAATATTTTTTATATTATGTATACTTGAAAATACAATTTATTTAGCTTATTAATGAGAAGAAAGATAGATTAATTTTAAACATTGAAGGTCCAGGAAAAGGAAAAGCAGTGCTGTAATAGGACACTTTTATCAGTTCAGCTGTCTGCTTTCCACCATTTCCTCCAAAGTCACTTTGCACTTGTGCTTCTGGAACATTCCTTGAGTTCCTTCTGAGAGGTGCTGCGGTTCAGCGATAAGCATTGCTCTCTTTCACATTCATTCAACCGCCATGCTTCCCTTAAGTCCTGAAGTCCTATCAACGCCTCCAGCCAGTGTATGTGACAGGGAATGTGTGTACTTTATGAGTGTGTGTGTGTTTTTGCTCCCTTATGTTATTGTTTTTGTGTAATGTGCTCATAAACTTACATCATGCTGTGCTTTCACCAGTTTCAAGTTTTTATTTTGTAAAGCCCTGAGAGGTTTTATATATATATATATAATAAAAAAAAATTCTGATTAGTTTTATCCTGTGTTTTTCACACAAGTATTCGTGTTTCACCTTCCCTTACAGTTTGGAGCTTCAGTGGCTTCTCTGTTTTGCCTGGAGTAACATCACTGGCACAGTTTAGAGAGCATTTAAAATTAGAACAGCCACATACGGCACAGACACGCTCCAAACACATAATGACTGCTGCTGCTCTCAAAAAAATGTTTATGTACAGTAAACATGGAAAATTAATTTGAAAGTGCAATTTTTTCAGTCACATTTGGAGCAGTACACTGTTGTTTTGAGTGGCCACTGTGTTGAAACATAGTTTATGTTTTTCAGGAAAGCACAAATGATCATCATAATCCCAGTCAATGAGCATTACTGCCGTTGTGCTGATGCGATTTTACAGCACATAAATATATCAGAATCGAAACAATGAAGGCGGCTCGAGACGTACAGCATCTTGGCCCGGTTTTCTAAATGTGTTCTTCCAGGTGCGAGAAAATCCAGGCCCCCATCATTGTTGGCTCACCATCAAAGTGAGCTGGGAAACAAGGCTAGCCAGCTGGGAAATGGCACATCAGTACAAACAGAGCCAATCAACATTAGCCCAGGCTCACCCTGAGAACAATAATGCGAGGGCTGGGAAAGTATTTACCGGCGCTGTGCTGGGCTCCACAGGGAGCATGCTCCTTACTTACCCTCCAACCTGTTTTAGACATTAGACCACTGTGGCTTTCATTAAAGTAAAGGACTCTTTTTATCATAATCATCCGCCTTTACCGATGCATTTCCAGAGGTGGTGTGAACACCTGCATATGTGAATGCTTTATGTGTTGGCAAGCGAGTAAAGGAAATGAAATTTGATCGGTGTTTCATTGAGCTTTTTTTAAATGCAGTGCTTATATGATCAAATGATGTGTACTATTAGTGAAAAAAAGATAATGGCATGCATTTATACTTAATGTGTATTTAGTTCTAGTTAAATTAATAGTTTACCCAAAAATGAAAATTTGCCAAAAATGGCCATTCAAGATGTAGATGAGTTTTTTCTTCATCAGAAAAGACATGGAGACAATATTTTCACACCAGTGGATCCTATCCAGGGAATGGGTCCAGCAGAATGAGAGTCCAAACAGCTGATAAAAACATCACAATAATCCACAAGTTATCCACACAACTTCAGTCCATCAATTCATGTCTTGTGAAGTATAAATCTATAGTCAAATTCATCATTAAGACATTTGATCATCCATTGCTTCCATGAGTCCATAATTTATAATAATACTTCCTCCAGTGAAAAAGTCCATTCCTTGTTTTAGTGGAGAAAGAAATATCATGGATGAAGGGCTCATATTTTATCTGTAAGCAACAATTTGAAGTTAAAAATATCTTGATGATGGATTTGTTTCTTACAAACAGCCAGCCTTTCCTCTTAATCAATGATGGACTGGAGTTGTGTGGATCACTTATGACGTTTTTATCAGTTGTTTGGACTCCCATTCTGACAGCAAACATTCAGCGCAGAGGATCTATTGGTGTAAAGACTGGTCAATGGCGTGTGGATCCAAATGCAGTAATATTTATTTAGACAGAGGCAGAATCAAACAGGCAATGGTCAGCGGGCAATAACAGGAATATCAGAGGCAGAGCAGAGATGTAAACAATACCAGGCGGGGGTTGAGGTCACAAGCACAGGTTCAGAGTTCCAAGGTAAGGCAGTCCGGGGTCAAACACAGAAGTAGCAATCAGAGGGAATGGTAAACGCTCAGAAATGTCAGCCGGGGCAAGAACAAGACTTTGCAACGTGTGAAGGGAAGTGTGCTGCTTATATGTGGGTGAGTGAATGAGGTGAAGGTGTGGCAAGACAATCAAGGCTAATGAGTGACTGGTGACAGCTGTGTGATTGGTGCAATGGTGGATGGGAATGTGTGTGTTGTAGTGCAGTGAATGATGGGAGTTGTAGTCCATGGGTGATATGCAGTTGTAGTGTGGTGAGAGGCAACCAGATTCGTGACAATTGGTGAGCAAGTGATGTAATGCTACATTTCTCTGAATCTGTTTAGATGAAGAAGCAAACTCATCTACATTTTGGATGGCCTGAGGGTGAGTAAATTGGAGAATGATGCAGGTTTTGACTGCAGAAGTGCAACTGTTGTGAATTCAGCTCAGCATGTGGCATGTGAGAGAGTATCGCTCTCCATGGTGCTGAATATCACTTGCCTGTTTAGCTCAGTCACATTTATGACGAGAAGGAAAGACCTCGCCTGCTTTGCCTCAAATATTTGTGTGTGTTTTTTTGTAATATAGTATAAAACGAGGAGCAAGATTGGGTCCGGATCCATTCTGCTTTGTCAGCAGGAGTGCTGGCACTAAAATGTACTTTTGTAGATAAAAGACCAGCCACAGTGTTTGGCAAGCTTTATAAAGACTTATTTCGCTCCAACTTTGTTATGTTATATAATTAGAAATGGCCAAACTTTTTTTTTGTGATGCTGACATTTAATTCAATAGTAGTTTAAAATATCATACTTATGATTTATGCATGCAACATATTCCCCTAATTTAGATGTATTGTCATCTTAGAGCCTGGAATGACTATTAGACTATTCAAATGGTCTTTTATAGTCATGTTTTAAGTCTGATGTCTATATCTCTGTATAAAAATAAGTTGGCTGTCTCAAATAACACAATTTCAGATTGTGTTATTGATAGAGCTGTTATCAAGTGTCAGGGTTCTGTTACTTCGGTCTAGTGTCATTCATGGGATTTGTGACAGAACCCACACACTTCCTTCATGTCCTGTTTTCATGTGAGTGCTCAGCTTCGAGTGTGCTCAATCCCAGAGTCTCGTCTGTGTGCCTTGTTTCATGTTGGAGCGTGGTGTTCGGATCCTGGCACTCATGTCTTGAGTTTCAGTTTCGTTCCATGGTTCGGACACTCGCGCTCCATGTTCTATCTTGTTGTGTGAGCGTGCAGTCTCGAGTTCGCTCGGCCGTGAACAAAACTTGCTCCCGACCAGGTTAGGTTCACAGAGAAAGTTACCACGGTAACGGTCTCTGAGTATAAGTTACCTCTCTTTCAGAAATGGGCTTGACTTACCCTGCTTTCTCGGGTTTGAGAAACCTCACATTTTGAAATGGAAAACCCAGAGTTTCCCTCATTTCAGGGTTTACATATTCACTTAACCTCCTTTCTGAAACAGGCCCCTGTTCTGCACATGGCTGGTGATTTAGTTTTTGCTGGCCATGTGTTTGTGTTTTGTGCGTGCACTTGGCTTTTGTCTTAGTTTGCTGTGTGCCACGTGCTCTCGTGTCAATTGTCTTGACCCCACCCATCTCATTTCCTGATTATTGGTTAATTTGCCCCACCTGTGTTTCCCTGTACCCTCCTCATTTGCTCCATTTATAATCTCCTTGTATTTGCAGTCATGTGCCAGTTCGTCATCGATGTTACCCTGGTTGTATCCTGCCCTGGCTTTTCCTGTCAGGCCTTTGCCATGTTCCTGTTTCCCCCCACCCCCACCCCCACAGGGTAGTTTTTGTTGTTGTTTTTAATTTTTTTAAATAAAAGCACTTGAGTTCTCGCTGCGTCCCTTTACCTCCCTTCACCCCAACCCTGACAGTAAGCATATTCATACATGGACATTTACTATGTGGATGCATGTTATATTGCAATGCTATATTGTAATGTTATAAACATCTTTCTCTTTATTCTTAATAATAATAATAATAATCCACAATGAAAATGGAACTGAAGTATTTGAAAAAAATGTGGATATACATAGATAAATAAGATAAAAATAATATAAAATACATCATATGAGTTCACATTGAAAATCTAAAGGCTGATTCATTATGTACAAGTATAATACAAATAAATATAGCTATTTGAGAAAATGATTCTTCTATTATGTTCTATTATATATTTGACTGTGCGTAAGAGGACTGTAGTGTGCTTAGAACATAGTGAACAATTGCATGTTCAGAGAAAATGTATTTTGCTTCAGGAACTCATAAAGACAACATGCCTAAAAATAAGGAGGCAGAAAGAAGGACATGCATGGCATGTATTGAATAGCTTCAAGGCACATATATGTAAGTGCATAACTGGATTCTGGAGTTATCTTAGCAAACTTAAACCAGCTTTGTTAATTACATTTACATTTACATGTATGCATTTAGCAGACGCTTTTAGCCAATGCGACTTACAGTGCATTCAAGCTATACATTTTGTCAGTATGTGTGTGTTTCAAACCCTCAATAAGCTGTAGCATTCTGACCAGTGAATTATCTCTCTCAAGTTCTGGCAAGTCAGACAACAGCAGAAAGAGAGAACATTTCACAATTTATCTCTGCCATGAGACAGAAAAATGCACGACAGAACCCTAGCTGTCAGGAGACAGTCTATCTATTTGTTCTCTCCATCTCTGTCTTTCTTTCTTTCTTTCTTTCTTTCTTTCTTTCTTTCTTTCTTTCTTTCTTTCTTTCTTTCTTTCTTTCTTTCTTTCTTTCTTTCTTTCTTTCTTTCTTTCTTTCTTTCTTTCTTTCTTCCTTCCTTCCTTCCTTCCTTCCTTCCTTCCTCCCTCCCTCCCTCCCTCCCTCCCTCCTCCTCCCTCCATTCCTTCCTTTCCTTGCTTCCTTCCTTCAAAAATATTACAAAACCCTAAAGCCATAAAGCCCTTGTCCAGCATTCACAGAAATGGGTGCAATTAAATATTTTTTTATTAAAGCAGTCAAATAAATCTTTTTTTTGTAGTAGTAGTAGGGTGATTAGTGTAAAATCCCGTATTAAATTTGCTAACTCTTTCTTTTTATACATTGTTTTTATATAATTACTTAATTTATTAAGTATTAAATTAACTTGTTAAACTGACAAACTTATTTTAAATTTATATATATTTATTATTAAATATTTCTTAGTCATCTCAGCTCAATGGAGAGTTTCTATGGTGTGCATGACTCTGATTGTAGTATGTGTCAAGTTAAGTGCTATTATCTGGTGAGGCAGAAGGAGAGGTGCAATCTTTCTTTCTAATCTCATTCTATGCTTAGTGTCTCAGAGGCAAAGGGATCTCTCATCCACATCTCACGACTGCTAACTCACTGGAAGTTTTCATATCGCACGGCCATACGGTACTCTCAACTCTCCAAATGAGGCTGTACTTCCTGTAGGCTTCATATTACTATCCTCAATCCCACACAGAATTATACATTTATAATTTCTGCATGTAAGACATCAAATGATGTTCATTTAAAGAGATAGTACTCCTCAAAATTAATAGTCATTATTTACTCAGCCTCATCATGTTTCAAAACCTTTATGCTGTCATTTATTTCCCAAAGAACACAAAAGGGAAATAATAATAATAATGATTAAAAATACATTTTATTTGTGGCAATGGGTGTTATATCAAACATGGCCCCGCAAGAAACGTTCCAAAGCTCTGCCATATTGTCTTTGTTTGAGAACAATGTGATTTTTTTTTTATCACAACAAGTCATATAAACACCCTGCAGTTCTACTGTGAATTGTTATTTATTTAGATGTAAGTCTGCATATTATAGCACCTCAGGTTGAAGAAGAGCAACATTGAGGACTCCTTTAACTTCTTCACATTGTGTTTTACTACAACCATGCCGGCTGCGAGTGCCCACTGATCAGTCCTGGGGTTTGATTTATGTCCCAGTGATGATCATGCCTGCAGGAGATCCATATTTCATTAATCAAATGTATTCCACTCATGTTCCTCACCATGGGCAGAGTTGTAGTGTCGGTCGTTGTAAATTTCGGCTCACTTTGATGAGTAAATATGTTACTGTACCCTTTTAGATATTGCACACTATTGCTCAACATCATCATAAGCAGGGTATGATTTTTTTTTGCAGATTGTTTACCAGCCTTTTTACCAATTTAAAACAAGAAACTTCAACTTCCATTTGTTTGATTGAATTCTATTTTAAATAACTTTAAATTTAAAATATGAATAAATAAAGGAGTAAAAAGTGAAAAACTTTCTCTCAGTGACTTTTGTAAGTTACATTGATGCAATCATTAAGAGCTGTTCAACTGATTTGTTCAAAAAGTATGATTCATTCAGGAATGAATCTTTGAGTGAACAACATATCTGATTAATTCAGGAACAAAATAAAAAGCTGTCTTCATGAATGAGTCACTAATTGCATATTCATTCAACATAATCCTTCAAAAACGCTGACTAGTTCCAGAATGACAAATATTAATGATTTTTTTTTTGTGTATTTTGGTTATTTTTTCATTCATTTTTATTGCAGTTTTAGTTAATGTAGTTAAGTTAAAATAAATGTTAGAAGGACCTCCTCCTAAATATCAGGAAGATCCGCAGTTGACAAAATGGATCAGATATATATTTGTAGACAATTGAACAACATTTGAGTTGTGAACAAGTCATTTTATTAATGCAATGACTTACTAAAGACAAAAAAGACAAAAGAGTCAAACATCCCAATAATCTCAAAATGACCCACAAATCCTTATTCACAAATCATTCTAAATAAAAGACACCTACTGGCATAACCTGCAGAAAGAGTCAATATACGAATGAATCAAAAAAATATTTTCTTCTTGTCTGTTTAATGATTTGCAGTCTGACACATTTTGAAACACAATGACACGAAATTGAGCTTGTCCGGCTGGAAGTCTTAGTGTTCAGATATTTAAATATGTTACAGTCTAATCCATTTTCTCTTGCGCATTCTTGTCTTTTGTCATTATGGATGGCCTCTCTGGTGCTAAGCAGTGCATGAGTGTGACACTGCTGAGATCAGAAAGAATTAACAGTTTTAAGCAAGGATAGAAATGAAAACGGGGAGATAAGATGCAAGCAGGTTTATTATCCCACAGGAGAGCAGAGGAGGAAAGAGTGAGCAAGTTAATATTCTTATTAACTTTTGCGATTTGTAGCTGTTTTGTGTAGGTGTTATTTGCATTTCCATAAAATCCACAGTGGTGATCTGTTTCCATTTTTGTGTGTGCATGAGGCTTATTACTTGAGCGCACATGCATTTAACTGTGTTTACCTGCAGTTGCTCTTGTTTGCATTCTTGAGAAATTAATAATCAGTGATCTGATTTGCCTCTTGGAAGGAATCCTCGTGTTTTTGTTTGTGTATGAGATGGTGATTATTCTGGGCCGAAGACAGAATCCTTCTGAATAACGACCAAGCTCTAATTTCCTGTTGCAGACACACCCATCATCTGTCACGCTTCTGCAGACAAAAACTTCCACACAATTACACGATGACAAACACATTCTGACACCAGACGGATGGCCTTGCTAAGTTCTGTGTCTGACATGAAGGTGGAAGTGTTGTGGCCTCCTGTTTGATGCTCTTTTACCCATAAATCCAACCTGGTCTCATAAAAATACGTACCTCTGTGTACTTTCTGTGTGACACCGTTTTACATATCTTACTGCACGTTTCACTGCAGTTTCAAAGAGAAGTGTCCACTGAGTGGCGCTAAAACACAGGTTAAATACGTGAACACTGGCACATTTGTATTACGTAGATATAGGTACATATTGCTGTTTTTATTACATTGCTACAGAAATGTATTGCAGCAGTTCAGAATTCAAATATCCGGGGGCTGTCCCTAAAATTTAATGTTCTATCATGCCCAGCACTAAACCCAAACCAACCCAATAGTGTTAACAAATGCAAAACTGATATAAAAAACTTTTGTTGATGCAACCGTGCCATTTCAACTTCCTTATATTCAGATTTGAACTGCTTTGTCAAACCGTGATTACACAGGATTTGAACCAGAGCTCATTGCCTTCTAAGCACGTCTACTTACACCGTGAGCTACCGAACAAACTTACCATCTATGAATACCCATAGATACGAGGCTGGATATGTGTGACGCTAACATTCAAAAGCATCAGTTTTCTCCCAGCTTTTTAATATTGTTTTGAAGTTGTAACATGATATTCTTCAAGCAATTGAAAATTACGCTTTATTAAATCAAAACTCTGTACATTTGTATGAAAAGGAGTAAAAGGTGTCAGAGTTTTACTACCTTTAGTGTTTGTTCTTTTGGAAACTGCAGTAATATGTAGTTATTTGTACATATTTGGTGTCTCGCTAAAATTGCACCCAGTTACGTAAATGCCATGAGACCAGGTAGCATAAATCCATAGAGGGCTGCTGGATGCTCTCTTTATCCTTTTCCTTTGTCATAATGTAATTTGGTATTTTAATGCTTATTCAATACAGTCTCTGATGGCTTAATATTAAAAGTGGCAGAATCAGAAGTGTTACGTTTAATTCATAAAAATTATACTGCTGTGAAACTGAATTATTGTAGTTTTGCTTTTTCAGTTTTACTTTTCAGTTAGTATTGATTTATTAGGTTTATAATACAAAATAATACAACAATATAATAGAAGTTTAATGTATTTGGATGTTTTTTGTTTTTTTTTTTGAATTTTCAGTTTTAGGAGCATATGGGTTTATTGCTTTTATTATTGTAGAATATATATTTTAGTGTATTTATTTTATGGACATTTATATTTCTGGTTCACTTGTTAATTTTCATTATAGTTAACTAAGCTGAGGGATAAATATAATATTGTTACAATACACAAATCTGAGTAATGTTAATCTAAAAAAAGTTAAAGCATTCTACTGAAAGCCTTTTCTTTTTTTTGACTGCAAAGGAGGCACAGAAGAGCCTTGTATTGTATAACATTTACATTTATTCAAATGTGTTACATTTAAATGTGTTAAACTGGAATCACGACTGTGGGACGCTCAATGCATCTGTAGTTTGTGGATTCTAGATTTTCAAGCAGAAGCTGATGGAAGATGCATGCTGATTGTCATGACAATGAAAAAGTTTTATTTACCAAACAAAAACTATAAGAACTCAGGGTCTTTTTTTAAGTGCCAAATATACATATTTGTAGTTTTTTTATTTAAAATTGCTGTGTATACATGGAAATATAGAGATGCCATTATATTTTGTAAGGAGTCCCACAAGGGAATCATCATATTCAGGGGTCCCAAAGTTAGAAAACTAACTATCGTAACCTTGGATCCCTGAGATATGGGAACGAGTACTGCGTTGAGATATTGACATAAGTAAAGGAAAATCCCTTTTTTCCTCTTCACTGAAGTCTTTTTCAATCACGCAGTTATAACTGCACATGATTGGTTTGTGTAAGGTGAAAGAAACAAACCATTCCACAGTGGTGGCGAGTGAGCCAATGGCTATGCAGCCCACCATAGCCTGCCAAAATGAGAGGGGCATCTGGCTATTTAATCCGCTGCTTGCCACCGCATCTCAGATTTCTTGAAAGAAGCAACCGAGCGTGCAGCTCATAGCACGGCCAGGAAAGCAGTACTCATTCCCATATCTCAGGGAACCGAGGTTACGATAGTAACAGGGTACGTTCCCTTTCTTTTTTCACTCGTACTGTGTTGAGATATCGACACAAGTATGGGAACCAGTCCAATCACGCCATACTATGACGTGGAAACCTTGAAACCAAGACTCGCGTGGGATTAGGCCCAGGGGAGTCAATAGAATACACCAAGCACATGGTGAGCCTAGAGCAGGGGTCTCCAACCTTATTTAATTTGGGAGCTACTTTTAAAAAATTAAAGCGGCTGAGAGCTACCCATATTATTCCCATACTTAAATCTCTTAAATAATGTATCAGTCCAAACTGTTAGACACGCCATTGTTAAAAGGTGCTGGAAATATTTAAAAAGTACACTGAAATCATTTTAGCATCATTTTATGACAAAAGCCAAGAAATATAATTAGCAGCACTATGTACTTTATCTTCGCATAAACAGTGAAATAACAGCATTTAAAAAATGGCCGGATTTTAAACTTAAAAAATTAATAACATGTTATCAACATGTTATCAAATACAGTTTTGACATTTTTTTAAATAAAATAACAGTTCAGCATTTAAATCTTTTTAAAATGTTTTATAATGAGTCAGAATGATAAATAAAATGTTCAATAAACATCCATAAACAGTTCTACATAAGCTAATGTGCATTCTAAAATCTCAACACTTCTGATAACAAAGTAGCCTATTTTCCATCAACCGGTTAAGATTTACAACAAAAATTTGGTCAGATTTTTGCATTGGTCTGAACCAGGGGTCAGCAACCTACGGCACACGCCTGCCAACAGTGGCACGCAGAGGGATAATCACTGGCACTTGAGCAATAGGGAAAACGGCATGCTGAGGTAGCCTACAATTTGATGTAATATCGTCTCATAGTCACACAGCCTGTTAGGAGCTATAAATAATATTAAAGTGTTAGAATTAACTTGCGCTAGTCTATGGAGATGCGCGTGATCGCTGCACAGCTTCAGATCAAAGCCTCAGCGAGCGCTCGTCAATGTCAAATTTACTGAGATGGCCAATCAAATCAAAGTAGGTGGGGTTTACCATTCAAAGAGACACAGTATATCCAGTGATGCAAACTACTTGCATTTTTTTTCTCAAATATGGCCATTTTGAGAGAGAGAAAGAGAGATGTGAGAATTATAAACGTCCATCTCTCTCTACAAACAATGAAGCTGAGTTTAGTTACTTAAAATACAGCAATCTTACCCCCTCATTGCTGAGAAATATGAAGTAGCGATTTAGTATCGATTAATACAAGCCACGTGGCAGCACTGACAAGAAGTTTACGAGCTTCTTAATGTGATCTCTGATCTCTGTGTGTGAGTGGTGTGTGTGTGAAGTAAGATAGAACGGTAATTAAACTGAATGGTTTTAATATATTGGCCTTGTCTCTCACACACACAGTGGTGTTCAGTATGGTCACACTGTATAGCTGTTGTTCAAAAAAAATTCAAAGTTGGGGGGGTTATTGGCACAGTGATTAACCAGAAAAATAAAAAATGGCACGTCCTGCCGAAAAGTTTGTCAGTCTGAATTAGTTTGTAAATCCACATTTTGACAGCAGGTGGCACCTATGAACTGCAGAACTGAACAGTTTCCACGGTCACTTCTGTAAACAAAGCTGCACTGCTTTCTAAACACTGTTTTATTATGCATTACATGGAGAGAAGATGGAAAGCAAATGCAATCTAACCTTTTCTGAAGACAGTCTGTTTCCTATTATGTATTTACACAAATAATTAAATCTTACTTTTTATTCACATAACTTCCCTCAGCAGTCAGCCTTCAGTCATGTTTTCACACAAAACGAAACTAACGTTAGGCTTCTCTGTGTGTTGCGCCTGCGCGAGACCCGTAATCACCTTGATTAAAGCGGAGCAGTATTTATTGTGAGTTTTTCAAATCGCGATAATCATATACGGGTTTAATGATAATTAAAATACGAAACAGGATAATAAAAAAAAAAAAAAAAAAAAACGCTCGCGCGCGACTTGTTTGAGACCCCTGGCCTAGAGGGTCATCCGTGGCCTGGGTGTCGTTCCGAAGAGACACCTGGCATCCATATAGTTATGGACAGACCAAGCAAAGAGGGGCTTGAACAAAGTTGGTCAAGTGAACCCAAAAGATTCCTACTTAAGCAGAAAGGACTCTGGCCTGCAAGACGGGGACACCCAGGTTGTAAAACCTTGCTAATGTGGACGGCGAGGACCAGCCAGCTGCCTCACAAATGTCAGAAATGGACACCCCGCTGGACCATGTCCAAGACGAGGCGATGCCTCTGGTGGAATGAGTTCTGAATCCGATGGGGCACTGCAACCCTGAGGAGGAGTATGCTAATGTGATAGCATCCACTAACCACCTAGAAATGTTCTGCATCGTAACAGGGCCACCTTTAGCGTGGTTACCGAAGCCAACAAAAAGGCAAACATGGTTGACGGAAAGGGCCTGCAGGTCACCTACTCGCTTGACCGACGCCAGTGCTGACAGCAGGGCGGTTTTCAACATGAGTACTCTGAGGCTCGAGGATTGCAATGGTTCAAACGGGGGCCCTTCTAGGGCCCTTAGTACGGTAGGTAAGTCCCAAGGTGGAACTGTATGAGGACGCGGGGGATTCATTATCCTGGCGCCTTGTAAAAATGTAGTTGACTAAAAGCTCGCTTGTCACCGGCCGCTCAAATCCTCTGCCAGCTGTTTTTTCTCACAGATCCCTGGGCGGAAGAAAACGTTTAAATTTAGATCTTAATGGATAGCCGCAGGGGATGACCAAGTCTGAAAGCTGGTCCTAATCCGTCTGCTGAGGCACTTCAACGTCAGATCTCGTTATCAGCGAAGAATGGTCTTCGTCGCTGAAGAGAAGAAATCTGAGATACAGTGGCAAGCACCGGATTATATAGTCAGCGCCCCTTCCATTTTGGCGGGCTATGGCGTGCTGCATAGCCATTGGCTCGCTTGCCACCGCCGTGGATTGGTTAGTTTCTTTCACCTTACATGAACCAATCACGTGCAGTTACAACTGCGTGATTGAAAAAGGCTTCAGTAAAGAGAAAAAAAGGGAGTTTCCCTTACTTTTGTCGATACCTTGACGCAGTACGAGTAAAATATCAAAAGGGAACTCCTAATTCAGACTATTTTGCCATGTATTGTAAATGGTTTTGTTTTGTTTGGTTGGTTCTTATTTAAAGTTTTTGATTCTTTTCAGTTTACAAATTTACCTTTTGTTGTATTATGCAAAAACAACTTTAAAGTGGATAATCACACAAGTTGTTGCTTCAAATGTTTCCATCAAAAAAAAAAAACAATGCTTGGTTTTGGGAGTTCATTGCTACCTTTATACATTTTTCTCACTGTCATAATTGTTATAAGTCTTGGATCTGGAGTAGAAAACATTTTGCCACATTACGAGACCCGCAATCAAGCGTTATATCTTGAGGCACCATCGTTTCCTCTAGTTTCATCATGCCTTCCCTCATGAGCATTGCCGTGGATCTCTACGGTCCACTAAATCCCCTCATTTTATGGCTAAACACGGTAGAGCTCACAGCCAAGCACTTCTACTTCCATTACAATACAAAAATAAAATCACTTCTAATTAATCCTGCTAGTTAATTAACTGGTAAATCATATTTCAGAGACCTAGGAGGGATGTTAGGGAATGCTGAGAGATAACCAGCGTTTTGATTGTCAAGTAATGCAGTGCATTAACAGCACACAATCCTATTTCTCATTGAGAGGTGATGTTTCAAATTACTCACCCTATTAGTGTTGTTTTAATTGTTAATTATAAACTATTCTGCTCATATTGAATAGGAGTATATTAGACAGCTTACGTCACCAAAGCCCCATCCTTTGCGTCATTTTATAAAATGATGGCCTTTGGTTTGAGATGTGGCTACAAATTACTTTGGGGAACTAAGCGCAGGGCTTCATCAGACAAGCATGTTGGATCATCGATCGGCACATCCTGAAAGGGTTCAACCTACCCTTTCTAAGGCTTATCAGAGGCAATCTGCCAGACTGTTATATCACTTTTTGAGAAGAAAGCTCTTAAGACCTTGCTAAAGCTTTGGGATAGAGCATAATTATTCATGAAGGAGCTCATGCAGCCAATTGAGATGAGGTCCCAAAATGCCCAGGCTAATTTCCACTGACTGCAGGGATATAGTGAGGGGGAGTTGTGCTTTGCATGGGAACCACTAGGGGTAACGGAATTATTCTATATGTTGGCAGAGCAACCCAACTGCTGTCAGACGTAACCATGCTGCTGTGGGAGACTCACAAGGGAAGCAATTGGAGAAAAGGGGGTTGTTAAATCAAATAAAGCACTTTTCCGTTTTGTCCTTCCCCCATTTGTCCTCAATCTGAAGTGCCAAAATGAAATTATATTTTCAGATACGTTGGCTAGTAGACTCTGTTTAAAGGAGGGAAGTCGGAGAAGGAGGAGAGGCTTTGATGCATCTTTAATTAGCATCGTGACTTCAGCGCAATGTTAAAACTTCTCAAAATAAATAATCTAATGAGCTAAACACCTTGAGTCTTTGATCAGCAGTCTTGTGGAAGAGATAGAGTAAATAATATTTGCTTTTAATATGCACAGCCCTGTGAGAGATGAGAACTTTTGAGTCTCCAGTATCTTCGGAATACAGCTTCTATTTAGAGTAGTTCGGCTGTACTTCTGTTGCTGTGTGAATGTTCCTTTGCTTATGAAACTTTTCTATTGCCTGGAACTTTTATTATACCTTTTTTCAGCAAATGCCTGATGTAAAGAGATGCTTAACTTTCAGAAAATGTACACTGTCAACCTCAGGAGGTCAAACTAAATATTAAATGAGTTGTTTCATTTTCAATAAATTTTAGATGAGGTTTAGAAATGTTGCAACTCTGCTGACATTGACGAATAAAACCCTGATTTTTAAAAAACATATTTCAAAAGGTGTTGGTTACACTTTATTTTGATAGTCTACTTTAAACATTCTACTAACTATAAGTAACTACATGTCAACTAATTTAATTTAGGTTTCCTCCACTTGATCATACAAATTGGGTTTCCTTTCAGGGTGAACCCCTTGGTCTTGAGCCATTGCTATAGGGGTCTCATGTACAGCAGGCCAAAAGGTATCACGTTAGACACAGCTGACATCAGACCCAGCAGTTTTTTAAACTGCTTAACAGTGAGTGACCAGCCTTCTCTTACTCTCTTGACTGACATGAGGATTGACTCGATCCAAGCAGGGGACATGTGTGCCTGCATCGTGGTCGGATCCCACACCACACCCAGATAAGTGGTTCCCTGTACTGGAGAAACACTTGTCTGGTTTTAAGTCTTAACCCCAATTCTTTCATGTTAGCGAGAACGACATCTCGAAGCCGAACTGTTATCTGCTCTGATGAGCTAATATCAACCACCATCGTTGTGGTTGAGTATGCGGATGCCATGGAGTCACAGAGGAGGCAGTGCAGAATCCACACATCGTGAAAGTGCGGGGTGAGAGTGCAAGGCCGAAGGGAAGAACCCGATATTAATACTCTTTGCCCCCAAAGCCCACCTCAGGAACTTCCTGTGATGGGGAAGAAAGGAGATGTGAAGTATGTGTCTTCTAGATCGCTCGTGACAACTAGGCCTCGGATCTGGTCTGAGACACGACCTGCTTGAAGAGATAGCCTTGTTCTGCTGTGTGCATGACCCATCGAGACACATTTGGCGGTTGTTTCCACGCTGCCAAATAGTCTACTAAGGGAAACAGTCTCTGGAGTACTTAGAGCTGCTAGCTCGGTGCCCTGAAGTGGAGGATCTGCAGGGGACGGCCGCTCTAGAGACCCCTAAATGGGGCGGCGAGCCTCTCAGCTCTGCTACGTTTCCAGGTGGAAGAAACCGAGAGAAGCACTCGCTGGAGACCGCTGCGCCCTGGAACACTGGCAGGATTAGCAGACACATTAAAAAATACAAAATAACTTTTAATATTGCATTTAATTTAGCATTTAATATAACATTTAATATTGTTAGCTAATGAATGTATCATGACTGAACAACCACCATGTAAGGCAGGGCAGGACTGGGACAAAATTCCAGGCAAAGAAATCTCACACTCATCCAGGCCATCCCATACACCCACAACAAAATCTGAAACCAAAGATAGCCCTTTTTTTGTATGGCCATCACATAAAAAAAATAAAAAAAGGTTTAAAAACTTAGGCTTGGGCCATGAAAGATAATTAAAGGTTCTCTATTGAACTGCACCTTCACTTTCCTTTTCCTTTTCAGTCCCTTCATTTTCCATGATATCTCTCAGCATCTCAATTTATTTGTGTTTACTTTTTTCACAATTCTTCTTTTCCAATCCGCCATCTCCTTTTAGGAACAGAACTGTCTCCACCTTATTGCAAAACAACCACCTAAAATAAAAGACACAAAAGAATACAGTGAGTATTCCGATTGCAATAACACAACTTTTATTTTAGTTCAATTTGAAGTCACACATTATGACCGTATGTTGTTTTTTCTATCTTATAATGACTTAAATACAATAGATTTATTGAAACTATACTTTCTAAACTGCCTAAATGTCAAAATTAGTACAATAATAATTACATCATGACAATATCTTTAAAGAAAAATCCTAATACTGTACATATTATTGCATTATCATGAGTCATATTTGTCTCTTACCAACATTAACCGTGGTTTATTACAGTAAAAAAAAAAAAGTGTTTTTTTTTCTGAATGATTACAATCAGTTTAAATTTACAAACATAGTTTTACAACACATTGCATGGTCAAAAAACATGGTTAATTTGTTGTTACCATGGTTTCACTAGTAACCATGGTTTTTGGTTTAAATTTTTGTAAGGGTTGTTATCTGTCCTAGCTTCCTCTAAACGTAATATAAAACAATGTCTTATAACTAGTGGTGGGCCGTTATCGGCGTTAACGTGCTGCGTTAACGTGAGACTCTTATCGGCGATAAAAAAATATCGCCGTTAATCTATTCTCAAAGTTGGGTTGGGAGCTGGGTCTATACTACGCAAAGCTATGATGACTTTCACCCTGATATTTTAGCGGGATGTATACCTAGGCGAATTGCACTGTAGGGGCGAGCAGGTCTTGAACTAGAGGCTCGCAGTCCGTGATGGACAGATTGTTAACGGCTGGTCTGTGTGGTAATACAATCGAGCAGGACATCCAAACCAGAGGCGATTCTAGGGTGAGTGGATATCCGGGCTAAGCCCAAAGATCCAAGATCTGCTATTACTTCATATCGATGATTGGCCAGTTTATATGAAGTTTATTATCAAGTGTATATGTCAGTCAGAAGTACGAGCTTCCGTGGGCGGTTCCTGACGGGAGTAAACTGCGGTTCATCATTTTAATGCATGAAAACTTAGTGATGATGATGCGTACAGGGCATGGTCATAAAACATTCGGGGCTTTTCTGAAAACATTTCAGAATGTTTCAGCCCCTTAGCCCACCCCTAAGCGCCGCCCCTGATCCAAACGCTCATTCATCATTCATCAACCTCAAATATGGCTTTTCATCTGAAAGATGTATGTAGTAACAACTTTACATGTCCGCTCAATATGATGTTAATCTAGAGAAATGTGCGCTATTGAAGTGTTTGTGTGGAAGCGTTTGCTGCAGGACAGGCTCCGTGCGCTCACGTGCTCTTAAAATCTCCGTCATTTTTGGTCATACAGATAAAAGTAGCCTAATACATCTTTCGAATCTGTAAAGACTCTACGTTTATTTGTGTGCACTCAGAATAACAACGAAACGTTGCGCTTTTAAGCAAACAGGATGCGCTTTAGGTCTCATGTGAACTTGAGCGAGAAACTTCGAAACTCGAATATATCTAAAAATACAGTACACATAGAAAAATATATCTATAGAGAGTGAAATGTCTAAAAAAATAGAAGGCGTGTGTGTTAGCATGGATGATTTACATGAAATTTAATCTGTGCAACACTGTGCATAAGATGGCTTTCAGTTCAATATAATAACAAAAAACGACATTTTGGGTTTTTATTCAACTAATAAGGTGGGCACGCTGCGATCTGTACTATATTTTTACTGTAATTGACAGTTATCGGCAAAAAAACAACAACAACAACAACATGGGAGTGGGAGGGAATGGGAGTCATTCTTCCGGGAGTGGATCGGGACGGGATTTTCCTCCAGTTTTTTCGTGGGATTGGGACGGGAAGAGATTAAAGTTTGTGATGCATTTTGGAAACAGGAGATGAGCCCCTGGTCTAATGCGCCACCTGGCTTGAGAAACCCGTTCTCAAAGACTTACTTTTAGTCATTATTTGGGTAGCACACATATTCTGAATGCCTTCGGCAGAATTCAAATGAGCCATTTTAATCTAGATTAATCTAGATTAATTCCAAAATTAATCTAGATTAATCTAGATTAAAAAAATTAATCTATGCCCACCTCTACTTATAACATATGTCTGCTAAATTACTACTGTAACTTTACAGTAGATAACAATTATGTTCTTTATCATACAGTACTTTGAGTGATGATAGTAATTTAGTTTACAGCAGACTATTATTAATCATATGGCTGCTACTGATAAGAGTTGCTAGCCATTTAATTATTAACTAAGTAAACAAACACAAAACTACAGCCTATTTGCAAATGAAACTGACCTGCACTTGAAGTCATGAACAGGTCAGTAGTTTTGCCTCTCTGATCCACTCCATTCTCGAGTCCATTCTGATACACTCCATTCTCAAGTGATTACTCTGATAGAAACCTTTTGGCGGAGACGCGGAGGGCGTTGCTTGTCAAGACTAACCGATTCATGATTTATTATAGATTTGTTATTGAATGGTCATCCAAACTAAAGTAACAAGCCTGGTGTGTAAGGAGTAGAAATTACAGATATTGGTGTAAAAATGTAAGGAGTAAAAGTAAAAAGTAGTCAGAAAAATAAATAATGAAGTAAAGTACAGATACCAGAAAAATCTACTTAAGTACATTAACAAAGTATTTGTACTTTGTTACTTCCCATCTCTGTTCGTAGCCACTCGAAGTCTAGGATTGGCTCTGAGGAACAGACAGGCAAAAAATAAAAAATAAATCCCGGACCATGACAGCAGGGACATAGATAGTATCTGAGCTTCTCCTCCCACATATGACACACATAAATTATGCTTCTGGCACAATCGGAGCTCGTCCAAGTTACATTCTGCACCAATGCTGGGAAATAGCAAGGCAATGAAAATGAAAGACTCTGGCAATCACCATGCATTTTAACGAGTAAAGCAGAGGACGTGAGATAGCATCTCTGTTTAGTGAAACAGGTTTAGCCCAGTGCACTGTATGTATATGCTTATTAGGGCCTGATCGTCGATGGTGTGAGGATCCTAATGGAATTTCTCTGTTTATTATCTTCTGATATCCGAATCAGTATCGTATCTGATCGAGCTGCTGAAGTTGGTCGACATTGAAGGCTCAGATGTAAATGGGACATCATTATCAATATGTAGCATGTTTGAGAATCATTACAAGAACCAGAGCAGTGGAAACATTTGGAAGTAAAGTAGTTCCATTTCCCGCCTTGTCGGTTTCAATAATCTATTCAAAGCCAAGTGAATGTGAGTGACCGTTCCTTGTGTAGTTTGTCTTTAAGCCACACACCCTGTTGTTCACATTGACATGTTTGCAAGTGCTTAAAGGTACACTACGGATCATTGTTTGTATTATATTTCAATATAAATGAATTATTGAGCCAGTGCATGATAAAATTAGTTCACCTTTGTCTTACCTCAAATCATCAAATATGCTACAATACAGCAACGAATTATATTCAGAGCTGTCAAGTTTGATTTGGCAGAAAATTGTAGGCTACAGCGTCAAATTAATTTGTGCAGAAGAACATAAAAATCTATGTTTCATCCACAGATAGTGACTGATAGCCCAGAATTGTGTAGTGTACCTTTAAAATATGACTATTTATGCTAATGCTATAATAATAGATGCTAAACGACTAAATGCTGCTTTATTTTCAGATAATAATGCAATAAGAGTAATATCTCATCTGAAGATCATGCATGTCAAGACCCAAAAATAATAATCAGTATTTACCACAACGCAGCATTATGGCTTTGTTTATTGAAACTGTCATCTTTATTCTCTTTTCTAGCTGTTTGAGGATTCAAGTGTGGGAATTAGCAGCTACTTCACAAGCTCTAATTGAAAAAAATAGTTTTTTTAGGGCTTTTAGTACCTCAGAGGCAGCTCAGATCATGTTCATCCTTTGCGCAAAATTCAACAGAATAATTGTACTTTTCTTTTTTGCAATAGCATCCCATCAACTTCCAAAATTTGGAATTCAGTCTTTTTCTCTCTCTCTCGTTTTGATTAATTATCATATTCGGTTTTCTCACTTTAGATCTCTTTTGTGTCCTTTTAAAGATCACTGAAACAAACGTACACAGTACACTGATAACATCATTATGACATGAAACAGAATGCCACGCTTGGGAGATATCAAGTCATGGCGATTTAGCTGGCCTTAGGTAGTTTTCTGATCTGGCTTGCTGCAAGATAAGTCTGGATTCTGCAACACTGCACAAGCATGACAGCACCATGACACCTTGTGTGTTTGAATGTGTTTGCAGTCAGCATTCTCCATATGTAAATGTTTGCTTGCGTCTAAACGTGCCGCCTTCATGCCAAGCAATATCTACACACACAACTTTAGAAGTAATCAAGCGAATCATCTTTATTGTTTTAAGAACTGTTCTGGGTTTAGTACAAGTTATACTTAATACACAGCATCTCTGACAATGTTGATTAACCAAAACATCATTTTGGCTTATCACATTTTGCTTACAGACTTTTTCTATCGCTTTGGATAATTTTTGAAACATTAACATTCTCTAAACTGTAAGAGCAATTGTTACAACTCTATTGCAAGTCTGCAAAATATCAACTTACCCAACATATTTAATTCATGCTTAAAAACATAGTTATTGTGTCGGTAATTATTTTTTTACCATAGCAGTCAACCGTGGAAATTTTTTTGTACAAATTTCATTTTTGTTCTACTTTTGGTAAAGCTGTAATGTTCAGATGTAAGTCATGTTTAAATGATTAGTTAATTATGAACTAATCATTTACAAGCAATTTACTATTTATTTGCTAGTGATGAACTAACAATTTACAAAACATGACTATGCGTTCATAGATGATTAATAAGTGATATATTAATATTTGTATCTATGATTTGTAGATTAAGTTATAAATCATTTACAAGTGATTAGATGATGAACTAATAATTTACAAAACATGACTATACATTTACAAATAATTAAGTAATATGCTGAGGATTTACAAATCTGTCATAAGTTATCTTTAAAAAAATAGCGTCATGAAATAATCAAACAGATCCTTAATGGTTAATAGTTACTAGTTAATATATTATTAATCACTTATAAATCATTGAAATGTCAACATTGTACTATTATCTCAATAAACATTATACATAATTTACAAAGATTTCTATATCCAAAAACAAATTAGCAATTTAAGCATGTTTAGAAAATATATTTAAATCTGGAGTAAAGAAGAAATACATTTTTCAAGTTAAAGTTTTGAAAAGAAAAACAGTAATTCAAGAATCGAGCCAAAGTGCTAAACTAAAATGTAAAAGGTACTTGCAGTGGAAGTGAATCACTGAATTTTGAAGGATTTAATAGCCAGAGTTTGAAAGACATAAAAGCAGAATATTTTTTTTAAATATATTTTTATAAAATCACTAATTTTATATAAAAATATATATTAATAAAATATGTAAATATATATTCATATGAATATACATTTTTATATACATTTTATTTTTCATAATTTGAAAATTACACTGTTTTAGTGTTTTGCATATAGGTTAGTAAATTATGCCACTATCGATTAAATTTAACATGAATGAAACCCACAATACTGTATATGTCTTGTCATTTTCAGCTGCTTTTAGCGGAAAGTTCACTAAATAAACAGATGCGTTTCACATACAATGACTTCCACTCAATTTAACAAAGGCTTTTTTCCTTGCAAGACGTGACAGTTGTCTTTGATGCCACTAGCTGAGTAGACATCCCTGTGTAATGAAAGCAGTTAAGGCTTAATTTCATGCTAACTAATGACTGCTCATATGCACTACTCATTACGGGCCTTCAGCAGAACGTTGCTGGGATGAGTTGGCAGTATATAGGTTACATTACATAAGTTGGCCTAGCAGAACAAAACGCAGCCAACAAAGAGTTGTTGTCACATAATCAAGAGCTTTAAAGAAACAGAACTCAGCAAAGAATCCTGTGAAAACTGTGACACAAACCAGCAGTTGCTCATAGAAAATGCTGACAGCTGAAAAAGCCCCGTTGGGTCTAAAATTAGAAACTGGTATCAAACTCAAAAAGGAGTGGAATGGAAATTAGCTTCTGTCTTTGATAACTGCAACACTGGATGTTTCGTGTTTGGCTATGTATATTATAATATTTTTTTATTTCATGCTTTTTCTTAAATCAAAAAGCATTTCTCTTTCTCTTTTTCCTTGACTTTAGCATAATCTTAAACACAATGCATTGCTAAATACAAATATAACATCTAAGCAACCATTGTTCTTTGCCTTATTTTGCTTTTCATCAACCAAATGACCCTGCCTGCTAGAATCATTTAAGTGTTTATAACCGTATTCATTATGTTATCTTAAGTCTGCTGTTACACAATAGGCTAATTGCAGGAGAGCACAATAAAGCATGATCTCTTTAAGATGGCATGCAAAAAACATCAATACAACTGCTAGCTGTTATAATAATAACACAAGAGACATTAATCATTGATGTGTGCCCTTTCTGTAATCTTCTGATTAAAGAGAAATGTATCAACAAAGAAACAGAAGCGGAATAAAACAGCAATCCTGTTTTTTTTTGTGAAATGGTCTGATAATGAGGCAGAGATAATTTGTTGCGCTATTATATAAGATGGAATTAGCCGAGCAAAGGTTTAATAAACAAACAAGAAAGTCTTCTTCTAAATCCAGTCTATCATGGGCAAGGGCGTAACCATGGTGTAGATATTGGGGGGGTCCAAATGTGAGCCCTCCCCCAGATATTTTTTTTTTAAGTTCAGTCACGGATCAGATCGTAAAAACAAACAGGCCAGGCCATCAACGAATGAATAGAGGCTTATCAATGGAGTGGGAAGTGCGGGAACTCCTTGGTCTGTGACTCCAGCAGTTCACTATTCAGCCTATTTTCAGGGTATCATGCTAGAATTTCCGCGAAATTTCCAAAATGTTTCCAAAAATTGAAATTTTTGACCATGGCACTACTTTTTAGGTGTCTACTTGCTTACCGTCTGAAAAAAAGGCGAATGTCCGCCTGTTCGTCCTGCTTCTTTCTTTTAGCTCCTACCTTCATTTAATTTAAGCACCAGTGACAGTTGGACTGGCGTTTTTTTCAGCGATGCCGCAAGCGGCGTTCTGGGCTCAACCAAGTGTACAATCGAGGGGGTCACACAGTTTTGTTTCCCTTGTTTTTCCTAAATTGAAAGTAAATCGGAAATAACAACAGATCCACTAGGCTACAACCAGGGTTCATAAAAGGAGGGCATATCATATGTCACATATTACAGTATTGTAATTGTAGGCCTATTATTGGGGGGGACAGATTGGTATTTGGTACCCCCCCCAAAGTATATGGTGGTTACGCCCATGATCATGGGGAACAAATAATAAAAAGGTTTGACTGCTTTTGAATCGAGGTGCGCTAGCACTTGAATTCCTTAGTGATACTGCACTTACTAGGGTTGTGACGGTGAGGAAATTTCCCCACCGGTTAATCGACCTGATGTCCCACCGGTTATAACGGTATCACCGTGGGGTGGGGGGGGGGTCATTTGAGTTTTCCTCGCTTTCCTTAGGTTTAAATAGCCTGTAAGCGCCGTGCGCGTTTTACTTTGACTTTAATATCAGCGGCAATCCTGCATCAAGCAGCAAATAAAATAAAAATCAGCAAATACTGTGGAACCAAATAAATGAGAAATTAATGTTTTTTAGTTTTTTTTAAACATCTCACAGGTTTTATTCCGCACCCACCCGCTCCCTCAATATATTCACTGTTTGTTCACATTTCTGATGAAAGACCGAGAGCTAGACTAACAAATAAAAGTGTAGTCTGCACAAAATTGTATTTATTTTATTCGTCTTGTCAAGAGTCTTGAATTTATTGACAGAAAAATGTCAATAACATTTTGCTGCCAACATGGAATAAAGTGTCACAGAGAGAAAAAAGTTATATAAAAATTGTAATCCTTATTTTTATTCGTTTTGTCAGGATATAATTTGTTTATGCTAACATTCAGCCTACAACACAATAGGAAAAAAATGTAGGTTTAGCCTAATATATATTTTATAAGTCTTGTCAAAATACTACATTCATTTAACATCTTGCTGTTAACACTGTGAAAAGCGCAGCAGAGAAAAATAAATAAATTTGACACAGTCTGTCATTTAAAATGATAGGATAAGCATAATACAAAAAAAGAAAAAAGGAAAGACTAGTTGAACATACTTAAGCAGGCCTCCCATTCAAATTGCACCAGAGTAACCGACCGTTACCGCGTTGTATTCGTTGAAATTAATTATGCGGCGAAATCTGGTCGGGACAGCCGCGACAATGCAGACCTAGACTGCTGTGATGCAAGACTGTCGTCTGTTCGGTGCGCTGCATTGAGCAGCCGCGTTCAATTTTAATTTTAGTGTCCTCTAACTGAACTAAATTATTTTTATTACTATAAAAATTAAATCTAAACGACGGTGTCGGGACAGTGCCCCGGTGAGCAAGTGACGTAACGGTGTTGCGGCTTAACACTGGTATAACCGTCATCACCGTCTATCGCGGCAAGCCTACTTCGTACGAGTCTTATTTAAGATGCTAAGGGAAACTAATTTTTCTCCGATACTGAAGCCTTTTTTTTAAATAACGCAGTTCAACTGCACGGCCATTAGTTTGTGCAGTGTTCTAAAAATTAACCATTGGCTCGGCAGTGGAGCTCCACGCCTATGGGTGGAAAGCCCACCAGAATGGGTGGGGCATCTGGCTATATACTGCGGGCATTTGCCAAGGCTCCACAGATTTCTTCTCCTTCAGCGATGACTACAAGATCTACGCCCTATGAGACTCAAAGCCTTCGCCATTGAATGAGCCATCGCCCATCGCAGTGGATCCAGACCTTACTCTGCTCGGCCAACTTGCCGCTTCTCAGCAGCCCACAGCGCCTGCAGCAGCTGGTCCACGGATTCCCTGCTGCTATCCTGCGACTCTCTTTTCAGAGAACTCCTCTATAAGATGGAAATGCCATGCCATTCTTGTCACTCATGCAGGGCTCCCCTGCACAACGCTGACAAACACGGTGAGTGTGTTTCATGCTTGGGCACGGAAAAAAAAGGATACGACAGCCTGCCTCCCCTTGATAAGTCAGTGACGTTCATCTCTGCCCGCCCACGGCCATTGGCTGGAAGGCAAAAGCCGCCCACCCATCCAAACCGTGTAGGACGACTTCAGCTCTCGCTGGACGAGCCTATTCATCAGCTGGACAAGCGGCCTCGGTGCTTCACTCCATGGCGGTACTGCAAGTGTTCCAGGCAAAAGTCCTCTGCTCCATGGATGAGTCTAACCCGAACCCAGCAGCTTTCAACGAGCTGCGCAGTGCGGCCGAGCTGGCCCTGCCCGCCACCAAGATGATAGTTCAGGTGATCGGCAGATCCATAGCCAGTTTAGTGGTGCTCAAGCGCCATATGTGGTTGAACCTGACGGAGATGAAGAATGCGGATAATGTCCCTTTCCTCGACTCCCTGGTCTCTCGCACCGGCCTGTTTGGTCCTGCAGTAGAGGGCTTCGCTGAACGCTTCACAGCCACACAGATGTCGTCCCAGGCAATGCGACACTTCAGACCCAAGCACTCCAGCTGCTTCTAGTTTCCCCAAGATGGCAATCAGCGGCCAAGCGAAAGCCACGCCACCAGCTGTTCAGCCAGCTGCTAAGCCTGAGCTGCTAAGCCACTCACGCTCGGCCAGACGCCACCCACCAAAGTGCCAGGGACTCCGACCCAAGATAGTGCTGGACCCAGCGCCTCAGGCATCTTCCTAATCAAAGGGACAGAAAGAGGAAAGGGCTAAGCCCTGCTGCAGCCGGACCATCCCTCAAAAAGCCTCTGTTATGCCTCCTAGCGCCCCGTTCAGTTCCGGGTGCGGACGGCAGAGTGTTTGTGAAAAATACTGTTGTGAACTTTGGGTCCTTTCACAAAACACTCACACAGCCAATCGCTGTTACAGCGAGAAAAATAAAATGCAAACATATCCAAAAAGAGAGCACTTTTTTCCTCTTCCCCTTATAACGAGCCTTAGGCCCCTGCTAGGTGGCCTGCCGCTTGAAACAATTCAACCCCTCACCACACGGGCCGAAGCCTGGCAGGCCATCCCCGGAGTGTCAAACTGGGTTCTGGTGATAATAAAACAAGGTTATACACTTCAATTATTCAAGCTTCTACAGCCATTACTTCATCATCCCCAAGAAGGATGGTGTCTAAGACCCATTCTCTATCTCAGACATCTGGATCGCTCCCTTATGAAACGGCCATTCAGGATGATTACATCGAAGCAGATACTCTCACAAATATGCCCAGGGGACTGGTTCTTTTCTCTGGATCTGTAAGATGCTTACTTTCACATCCAGATAGCCTCCCCACCACAGGCGGTTCTTGAGATTTGCCTTCAAGGGAGTGGCTTATCAATACACAGGCCTTCCCTTTGGGCTGTCCCTTATCGACTCAGCCCGAATGAGGGCGGTCGTTACGCCAGCCAGAACGTGCACCGGCCATTCAGCTGCTCGCGGCTTAATTTAAATTGAGTCCCTTGCCTTCTCATAATGTTTAAAAGGATGCTTGGCCTCATGGCCTCAGCGTCTTAGGTACTTCAGTTGGGCCAGTACTGACTTAAACCTCGAGTTCCTCGACACGCTTGGCGTCACGGACGCCTCCGTGTCAAGGTGAACCAGGCCTGCGTTGCAGCTCTGGTCCCTTGGAAAAGCCATCAGTGGATGGAACGGGGCGTGCCCCTGGGCAAACCGAACCTGGGAGCAGACATGCTATCTCGGAGCAATGTCCCATTAGACGAGCTCAAGATCGTCCTCCACCCACAAACGGTTCAGCAAATATGGGGAATCTTCGGCAGGCCAGAGGTCGACCTCTTCGTCTCAGAAGACAACACTCATTGCCAAACTTATTTTTAGGAGGTCAGGGACGCGTTGGCCCACGACTGGCCCAACCTACTCCTTTATGCTTCTTCCCCGATCGCCCTGATCCCGCAGGTAATCAGGCAAATCAGGGAACAGAAGCACAGAGTTATGTTAGTGGCCCCGCTCTGAAGGAACCAGCACTTGTTTGCAGAGCCATCTCGGCTGCTCATTTCAGCCCCATGGCCCTAGTCTAGTCCCCTGAGAAGAGACCTCCTCTCTCATGCGAACGGAGCGATTTGGCATCCCTAGCCCGAACTAAGGGCCCTATATCTTTGGCCTTTCGATGGGAGCCTTCAGACCTTCCAGAGAGTGTGCTAAATATTATTTCTCAGGCTAGAACACCGTCTAAGAGATGCCTCTATGCCCTTGAGTGGTCTGTCTTCTCCACCTTTTGTACTACCTGTGGCACAGATCAGTTTCATGTGACATATCGTTGATATTATCCTTCCTGCAAGAGCTGTTGGAAAAGGGTCGCTCCCCTTCCACGCTCAAGGTCTATGTAGCAGCTATAGCAGCCTCACACACTTTTATAGATGCCCAATCAATGGGCAGGAACAACTTTTGTTGTTTGTTTTTTGAAGGGGTCTAGGAGGCTCAATCCACCCCATCCTGTCACTATCCCGACATGGGATCTGCCCAGTGTTGAGGGCTCTGAAGAGCCCTCCGTTTGAGCCGCTACAGTCTGTTGACCTTCGTCCCCTGATGTCAAAGACCGCTCTGCTACTAGCTCTAGCATCTGTAAAACATATGGAGATCTGCAGGCACTATCAGTCAGCCCCTCTTACCTCGAATTTGGGCCTAACGATTCTAAGATCGTCCTGAAACCATGGCTATATACCTAAAGTGCTCTCGACTCTGTTCAGAGCTCAGGTGATAACTCTCTTGGCATTTCCTCCTTCGGAACAAGACCAGGGGTGGAATCTACTCAGCCCTGTCAGTGCATTGAGAATTTATATTGAGCGTTCCGCCCTTTTTAGGCAGTCGGAACTGCTCTTTGTATGCTTTTGCGGCCACACCAAAGGGTTTCCGGTCACAAAGAAGAGACTATCCAGATGTATAATTGATGCTATTATGGTAGCATACTCTTCTTTGGGCTAACAATGCCCCATTGGAGCAAGAGCCCACTCGACTAGAGGCATTAGATCGTCCGGGGCGTGGTGTAGCGGTGTGTCCATTGCAGAGATATGTGCGGCGGCCGGCTGGCCCTCGCCATTCACATTTGCCAGGTTTTATAGGACTGGGTCCTTTCTGCATAACAGGCTCACTCTTGTCATATGACAAACAGTACAGGCGTATGTCTTCTTGTATGCTCTTGGCCCTCAGTAGAGCTCTGAGGCTGTACAGACTTATTTGGGACGATTACTTTAGGCCGAGTTGACCTCTATGAGTTTGACCCTATTGCCTTCTGTAGGGCTTCCCTGTACAATACTTGGTCCCTCTGGGCCCCTCCTGGTGCCTAAGGCAAGTTCAAGTGTTGGTCATTCCCCTTGCATAGACATGGCAGGATCATACTGGTTTCCCTAATGTCTTAAATAAGATGCAGTATGAAGTGTAGTATCGATAGGGAACGTATTCGGTTACTAATGTAACCTCGGTTCCCTGAGATACTGACGAGTACTGCGTACTTCGCCATGCTATGTGCCTGCACAACTCAGTCATCGCTTCAGTCTAAGTACCCGGAGGAGCCTTGGCGAATGCCCACATTATATAGCCAGATGCCCCGCCCATTCTGGTGGGCTTTCCAGATATAGGCTGCGCAGCTCCTCTGCCGAGCCATTAGTTAATTTTAGCTGGAAACTTCTTTTCCAGTACAATCATCGACTTGCACAGATATTATTTAAACTGAACTAAGCTGGACAATGCCATAACTAAATTCAATAATGAAATGCATTCAGCTGATAATTGAGTGTTAAATCCTGTTATTTTACATTATTGACACAATTTGCCTATTTTGATATTGTGCAGTGCTTTGTTACAATTTGTATTGTTAAAAGCGCTATATAAATAAAAGTGACTTGAATTGACTTAATTTTCAGCGCACTGCACAAAACAATGGCCGTGCAGTTACTCTGTGTTATTAAAAAAAGAAAAGGCTTCAGTATCGGAGAAAAAGGAGTTTCTCCTAGCATCTTAAATAAGACGCAGTGCTCGTGCGGTATCTCAGGGAACCGAGGTTATGTTAGTAACCAAGTACGTTAGCATTTATATTGAATGCAGAAAATAAATTATGTTGTTCTGTTCCAAAAGAGCTTGTCAGTAGATTTTCAGCTTTTTTGGGGGTATATTTGCACAATATAAATACGTATGTATTTATACAATAAATATGCTCATTTATTTTTATAGGAATTTGGATATCAACAGAAATTTACACTAGTTTAACTTATTCTTGTCAGTTTTTGGTTAATTACTTTTATCTTTTAGTTGGCCCAAATGGATTTATCTGCTATTTTAAAAAATGTGGGTTTGTGCAAACTGTGGAGGAAAATGTGAGGTATTCTCCACAATGGATTCAAGTCAAGTTCAAGTCAAGTTGAGCTTTATTGTCATTCCACTACATGTGTGGACATATAGTGGGACGAGATGTCGTGCCTCACAGGACCACGGTGCTACATAAATACAAATATACAACACGAAGTAAAACAGTATAAACCTATACACAAACTAACCTACTGTCAGCTTTGACTATACATATGCTATATATAAAGTGGTTACCTATACATAAACTAAAAACAAGAAACAAAAATACAAACTGTACAAAAATACAAACTGTACAACTGTGCAGATGACTTCAAATACAATACTGTACATGTGCAAAAGAGAGACATTCAAGCAGCTGGCTGGGGAACAGTGTAAGGTGATTTGTGGTGCATGAGCCAGTAAACATACATACATTACAGTCATATATTACAGTCAGTCTTTTGTGGGATTATGGACACACAATGGTGTGTGAAAGTGTCTAGTGCATGCAGAGGAGAGTGTGTTGCTACAGGTGGCTTGTGCAGGCCCGCTCACCTGAATTCCACAGAGATAAAAGTTTAACAGTTTTTCCTGAGATGTGGTAAGGTGGGGGGTTGTTTGGGGTTTCAGAGGGGCGGTGTGATGTGAGTTCAGGGCTCTCACAGCCTGGGGAAAAAGCTGTTGAGCAGTCTGGCGGAGCGGGCTCTGATACTCCGTACCGTCTACCTGAGGGTAGGAGCTGGAAGAGACTGTGGGAGGGTGGGTGGGGTCCTCCACGATACTTTTGCTTTGCTGGAGCATCGTGTAAGGAAAATGTCCAGGATGGAGGAGAGGGGCACCAATGATTTTTGCAGCGGTGTTCACTGTCCGCTGGAGGGTCTTGCGGTCTGCTGCACAGCAGTTTCCGTACCAGACAGTGATGCAGCTGGTCAGCACACTCTCAATGGTACCCCTGTAGAAGGTGGTGAGGATGGGTGGAGGGAGGCTTGCTCTTTTCAGCCGGCGGAGAAAGTGTAGGCGCTGTTGTGCCTTCTTGGAGATAGACTTGGTGTTGGTAGTCCAGGTGAGGTCCTCTGTGATGTGCAAATATTCAAATATGAATATTTTTTGTGGATTCTTTGTGGATTTTTTGTGGATTCTTTGTGGATTCAAATATGGTAATAGGTGTTCAACTGAACGGAGTACTATAGTACTTTAGCTAAATACTTTATTCAGTGGACAAGGGTAAGGGTGAATATGTAAAACTGGGGATTCGTATTTGTTAGAAATCTGCTGTTGTTTTTTGTTTGGCATTGTTGTTGTAATATGGGTAGTTTTAAGTCTTTAGCTTCATGGTCTGTTGTAGTTCACCTTGTGTTTGTTTTTTAAAATAAAATGGTACTTTAATCCTGATTTTGTTCAGCAGAACCTAGAATTTGTGTTAGAGATTTCGGCTTACACAAAACATTGGTCTGCAAAGTCATATTTTTTAATGTGATCAGTTTTTGCATAACATGATGAATGCAATTTAAGGAAGTTTTAATGTTTGACTGTCAGCAACACATCTTGCTGCACATCATAAAAGGAGGTGAGGAACCTGTTGTACACCTAGGAACATTACAAATGCCGATAAAAAGGGTTCTCACATTCCAATGCAAATTTCCTGAAATGGCAGAAAATTGGGTTAGTTTTTATCACGAGGCAGATGAGGTTCAGTTCCTCATCTCTCCCACCATTCTTTGTTCCTATAAGTGTTAACATAATTTTTCTCTCTCGCTCTTTATAGTTTCCCATTTTCTTATGTTCCTTCTTACTTTCTGCCTTGTTCTCTTTTCTTTTTCAGTGAACGAGGCTAATGGGCACAGTCCCGGTTACCATAGAAACCAGCAGATACGAGCATGTGAAAGTTTGTGTCTTACATAGCATGGATTATCCTTATGACACAGACACTCTGTCACACACTCATTTGCATCTGATGCAGGATAAAGTGATAAAGCAGCAGCTTTGAAGTGTTTTTGCACATCCATTTTATCTGGGCTTCAAATCCATATTTTTTGAGTGTTTGACATGCATGATGAGCGCTTGCAAATCTGCAGTCAAATCCTTCAATTAGTCCACATTCATTAAAGTGATCTGGTGCAATGTTTTCATGTTGTTAATAATTAAGACTGGATATAGGGTTAGGTACAACAGTGATGCATGCATTCATTTTTTTCTCTATGCAGGAACCGTTAAATGCTTGGAGCTTTTTTATAGGAATTGAGAAATGTCTTGCTTATTTTTAAAATCTGAGTGTGAAAATGACTAATTGTGTGTGTGTGTGTGTTCAATGCTATATTCATTTACCCCTGTGATTTATTTGAATTATCCTCATGTGGGTCCTTTTTTCACTTCAGTTATTGATTTAAGATTATTTTATTCTTGTTAATAATGAGCATATGAATAAGTTTATGGCATATTGTTTTTTTCCTTTAATTGATATACTGTTCTTCTATTTGCCTAGTATGAAATGGTACATTTCAACCTGCAAAAAAATCAATATTTGAAGCTTTGAGGTTCTTTCTTTAGTCTCAAGTGCAGAATCGAGGCACAAGGGGAAATGGACCATTCTGTGTCATGGCTGGCGATTGTGAGAAAAGGCACAGATGGAAGAGGCCCTCTGGATTTTAAGAGCCTCTCCAAGACTAGTTCAGTCACATGCACAAACACATGAGCCAAGACTGAGACCTTTTGGCCTACGTGCACACCCACTCCGCTGATGCTAAAAAAGTTGCTAATGCAAAGTGTGTTGAGTAACAGCATCAGAAAAAAAGGCTTTGTCTTAAAATAGGAGGACACCCACTTCTAATTAGCAAGTTTGGTTCTTTCAGCTCCACCATTTCCAATAAAATATATAAAACATTTCATATCACCTGTAGTGGAATAGGGCCGTTATCTGTTCAATCAGTACTGTATTTGATATTGAAATTACAATTTTTTTCAGACTTATTTTGGGCGTTTTTTACTTTATTATGATTGGTCAGTGTAGAGAAGACAGGAATTGAAGTGAGAGAGAGAGAGGGGGGTAGAATTTGGAAAGGTCCTTGAGCCGGGATTCGAACTTGGGACACTCGCAGCACAATATGTTGGTGTCCTGCCAAAGGCTACTGGTGGCAACTTTGTAGTTTTTACTAGTTTAAATTTTTTTTATTCACAACTGTTGAAGATAAATATTCATTAGTCATACTGTACATTCATAATGTTGTGATTATACTAATTTGAATTGACAGATTTTAGGTTTTAGTATTGTATTTTCAGTTTAGAAATATTTTTATGTCAAGTTATCTAGGGTTTCTTCTCAGCCTCAATGTCTGCCCAAACTTGAAAAAGGCTTCAATCAACTTCAACGGTGCATGGAATAACTCAAAACATCTGATTCTCATCAAAGCCATTTATTGAAAATCTTTCAGCAACAACTTGATCTTCCTTTGCTTATTTTCAGAGTTTAATTGAGATGCTTAGCTTAATAACCTATACAGAGAAAATATATAATTCTATGAGTTACTACACACAATAATGCAGTCATTTAAGGATGTTTAACTCTACATTTAAACTACAACCAATGTCACTAGAATTCTCACAAATCACAAAGTACCGTTCATAGCGGTTCAAAAGCAAATGAAATTCATTTACTGCACATGCCATTTAGCATATTAGATTATAAACCCACTAGCATTAACAAACAACTTGCAAGACATTCACAATTGATATTTCAAACAGTCTGTAGCCATTAAAGAAATTAGTCTTTATCCTACCAGTAGCATCTCAAAGTTGATGTACACATTGTGGCTTTTCCCAGCTGTCTTTGAAAAAATCTGAGCATGTGGTTTACTCCAAACTCAATGGCTCCATCTGTGTATGCTTTAGCAATCTTTCTCCTTTGGATTTATAACCAGTATCAACACCAACTTGGGTAGGAGAAGCACACTCACTTTGCCAACAGAGATCCCTCTTCACACTAATAATTAAACAAGCACACCTGGTTCTATTTAACATGTAATGTTTCAATGACCAATCAGCTTCCTCGTTTCTTCCAGGCTGCACCATGTGCCCACAACCAATCGTATCAATTAATTTTGATCTCAAATCAAAACTAATTTCATCTGACAGATTATTTTCTTTCTTTAACAATGATTAATATAATTATATATATATATATATATATATATATATATATAGTTTTCTCAATTTCAAGTTTAGCTTAACAATACTGTACATTCATAATGTTGTGATTACACAAATTTGAAATTACATATTTTAGGTTTTAGTGTTGTGTTTTCAGTTTAGAAATATTATTAATATTGTTCATTTTTTTATTTAAAAAATATGAATGTATACTTTCGGCTACTTTCTAATTAATTTACTTTTATCTAACATAATTTTTATATTGGTGCATACCAACTATATAGTCAAGTCAATTCGCCTTTATTTATTCAGCGCTTTTAACAATACAAAATTGTCAAAGCAACTGCACAATATCAAAATAGGAAAAGAGTTTGTCAATAATGTAAATTTACAAGATTAAACACTCAATTTTCAGTTAAAGGTATTTCATTATTGAATTCAGTGATGTCATCTTCCAGCTCAGTTCAGTTTAAATAGTATCTGTGCAATTAAGTTGACGATATCGCTGGAAATTAAGTGTCCCCCAACTAAGCAAGCCGGAGGCAACAGCGGCAAAGAACCAAAACTCCATCGGTGACTGAAAAAAAAAACAGGCTCAGTTGGGGGACCAGTTCTCCTCTGGCCAGATGAGCAAGCAGTTTGTTTCAACTGCAGAAAAGTCAGATTGTAAGGGCTCAACTGGTCCCAGTGGTCTTTTCCCGATGGCTTTCTAGGTGACGTGGTCCTCACTGGGGATCTGTCTCTGGGGCTCACCTATGTGTCCTGGTTTCCGCTGACGTTCCGGGCTGTAGAGATCATCTCTAGGTGCTGATCCACCACCTGATCTGGATACGGACTGCATCTAGATCTGGATAAACATAGAGTGAAGGGCATATGAAATCAAGAAACCAAGGTCAGAGTTGTGTGGGTGGTATTAAGTGGTATCAAAGATGAGCTCAGTCCTGAAGATCACCCATATCAGCAGCACCCTGCTCTGACAGACCTACAGTGACAAACTGAGCCTGCAGTAAGAATGATCTACCATAGGTTAGTCACTGTAATGAAGTAGCAACAATAGCCTCATGATATGCTGACATGCCAGAAAGACTTCAGGCACTAAATATGTGATACGTGTGCTACAGATAGCCACAGGCGTAGTGTTTGCTATAATAGCTGCGTAGGCATCAGTAGATCAAGTGTTGATGAATGCGTCATGATGTGCTCTGTAAATAAAAAAAAAGGATTTCTCACAATGTCTATTAGTGTTACTCAGAGAGTCCTCGCTCTCGGGTTGGTTGCGGCATCACCTGGGCACGCTTTTACTGCAGGGCACCCATAACCTCGTAGTGACTCTGGAACCTAATAGTTTATCCAACCCTCAGGTCTACTATCATGATGCTTGAGGTCTTTTTCTCAGCGGTGTTCCGCAATTTGCCCGCCTTTCCTTGACACACCAGTAATTGAGCAGGATCAAAAGAGTAAATGCAGCTGCATTCGCTGAAACTCTTTCTAATGGTGCATTTGAACAGCTAGAGAAACATCCACTACATTCACAGCAGTATTTATTTTGACCATGACTGTAATTAGCTCATCTCCCTTAGCACAGAGAAACTGGGAAGTTGCATGAAGGTGTTGTGCTAAATATCAACTGGGGTTTTAGCAATAAATTGGGGTGGAGGTAGAAATGTGGCTCCCTAATTACTCCAACACCCACTTCATGCTCTGATTATAAAATACATACATATTATTTATGCTACATTACATATTGCATAGGTAATAATTATCCATTGATTTATATAAATGTGATAATATTGGATTACTTTCAAGAGGATAGTTGACTTCTATTTCACACTAATTACATAATTATGCAAATGCTACTTGACCCTATTATAAACTATTATTACTAAATCACCCCCAGATTTTTGCAGATTGATTTATTGTTTGCTTATTTACCCTATTTTTGCATTCAAATGACGATAATGGGAAGGGTCATTTAAATGTAAAAATAGGGTAAATGAGCACAAAATAAATCATTAAATCAACATTACTTTTTAAAATAATCTTGAAAATACTTATAATTTAATAACAGTTAAATTAGTCTTAAGCAAAACATCAAATTAATTTTCATATTGAAATATCATTTTTAAGTACATTATAATTTTGTGATGCCTGTAAACTCGCTTTAATGCTATTTTAGTATTATTTACCATTATAGTATTTATTAATTATGTAAATTAGTTTGTATATATTTCAGTCATTGTGTTAAGTGTTTTTGTCATTTTATTAGTTTTAAGTAATTTTTATAGTTTTCAATATTTCTGTATAGCTTTGTTTTTTGTGTGTTTGCTTATTACATTCCAGCTTTATATTTAGTCATTTTAGTACTTCAACTTTAGCTTATGTCATTCATTTAGTTGCTGTAACAGACTCATCAGCCATGCCATCCACCTGTACCCGTTCGCAATCACCCGATTACTAATCACCCACACCTGATGTCACTTTACTTACACCATATAGGTCTACTCACCCCTCTCCTCCACTGACTGGTCTTGAAGTTACAAGCTTTGCGTTGCTCCGGTTGTCTACCCACTAGAGTCCTTCATCTCAGGGGACATCCTCCTCCCATTCATTCCACTGAAAGGGGAAAAAGAGAGCAAAGATCTCTTCAGTCTATTGAGCTTCATTCTGTTCCTTAGTTGTTGCCGTTACCTTTTGGCTTATTTCTTTGTTTGGTGAGTAAAGAAGCTCTCACTTTATACCTACCTCCTCGTTTGCCTCTTCATCCAGAGCGTGACAAAATGACCAGTCCATTGACAAGATTTCAAGGAGGACCTGTTTCGTTTAACAAGCACCATGGTACCACAACTCTCTCACAGACCAGATCACTTCGCGGAGTTGGTAAAAACACTCAGAGAATCCTTTCCACCTCCTCCACTCACACCACCTCCGTCGGCCTGTCCCATGGCCAAGCCCACGGCTTATTCTGGTAAGGCGGACGCCTGCAGCGGTTTTCTCCTCCAATGCTCACTCTACTTTGAGCTACAACCCCAGCAGTTTGTGAATAAAAGAGCCAAGGTTGCCTTTATCACGTCACTGCTATCCGGTAGAGCACTCCAGTGTGGCGGAGTCTCTTTGGAACTCTCATAGCCCTTTGGTAAGGTCCCTGGATGCATTCATGGAACACTTCAGAGTGGGATTTGGTAAATCCACATTTGCCATCTCCGTGCACGATGAGCTCTTCTGGTTCCGGCAAGCGGGACTCTCCATTCATGACTATACGGTGCAATTCCGCACTCTAGCGGCGGTTAGCGGATGGAATGAAACGGGTCTTTTAGCCGCATACCGGCGGGGACTAAATCCATCTCTTCGATGGCAAATGGCCATTTATGATGACACTGTGGGGCTAGAGAGTTTCCTACAGAAGGCTCTGATGGTCTCCCAACACCTAACCGCTTGCCACACAGAAGAACCACTTGCTGCTGTTGCCTCACCTGTCGTTCATCTTCCAGCGCCGGAGCCCATGCAGATTGACCGTTATAATCTGGCACCAACAGAATGAGCCCGATGCATCTCGTTGAAATTATGCCTGTACTGTGGAGCCCGCTTCACCCGCTTCAAGTTCACGGTAACCTACTGCCCTGGCCACAAGAATCTTAGGGCGGATGCTCTCTCTCGCCTTCACCAATCTGATCCTTCTCCCGAAAGCTCAGAGCCCATCCTCTCTCCCACAGTGTTTGTGTGCCCGATCGAATGGGTCCTAGATGATCAAATTCGTGCCGCCACTCTAGAAGAGCCTGCTCCGCGGGGAGGTCCGGAAAGGAGGAGTTATGTACCAACTGCCTTACGTCTCACCCTTTGGACGCCCTACACCTATCACCCGATTACTAATCACCCACACCTGATGTCACTTTACTTACACCATATAGGTCTACTCACCCCTCTCCTCCACTGACTGGTCTTGAAGTTACAAGCTTTGCGTTGCTCGGTTGTCTACCCACTAGAGTCCTTCATCTCAGGGGACGTCCTCCTCCCATTCATTCCACTGAAAGGGGAAAAAGAGAGCAAAGATCTCTTCAGTTTATTGAGCTTCATTATTTTCCTTAGTTGTTGCCGTTACCTTTTGGCTTATTCCTTTGTTTGGTGAATAAAGAAGCTCTCACCTTATACCTCCTCGTTTGCCTCTTCATCCAGAGCGTGACAGTTGCCAAGGCAACATGTCCAATTATGTTTTTTTTTAATCTAATATTTATCATTTATTTTAGTAAAAAATAATTATTTGTACTTAACATTTGCAAAACTAGTTTTTAGTGTTTTATTTTTTTATGATTTAGACAAGAAATACAGAATTTTAGTTTCAGACATTTTTTTTATTATCAGCCATAATATATACACAATTACTGAATTTGGTGGGTGTCTAGTTATCACATTAGAATGTTACATAAAAAATATCATAGACCGCTTCTCAAAGTTATAAATGTTGGGAGCTATACTCCACAAGTGATGACTTTCACCCTGATATTTTACAGATGTAAAGGTTTAGAATAAATGAGTCACTCTTGTAGTCAAAATTACCTCCCTCATTCGGACAGATTGTTATTTGTATGTCTCTTTTAATACAGATAACATCCAAAGCTCACCTATCATTCATCAACACAAATATGGCTGCTCTGAAAGACTTGACACATTGAATGTCTCTTTGAGTGTCCTGACATTGTCAGCGCTATTGAAGTGTTTGTGTGGAACCTTTGTAGCAGGACAGGCTCGCAGTTCCTTGCTCTTACATCTCCGCTCATTTTTCATACAGATAAAAGTGGGACCTTCCGCCATAAATACATCTTTAATCTGTAATCTCCAGTCCAGATTTCTGCATGTGCTCTGGTTGCAAGCATGTGAAGGGTTATTGTCCTAAAATACAGGAATTTAAAATATAGTTTGTCAATACATGAACATAGAAAAATGATATGAACTAGAGATGAAATGTCAAAAAAAAATGAAAGACTGCCAGATATAGACCACATTTCACATGACTAGTGCTTAATCGGATCTGAGGTCATAAGAGGGTTATTCAAGAGGGAATAATCCAATGCAGTAAAATTTAATTGGGTTTTATTCAACTAATGCACAGTAGGCCAGAGGTGATGGTGGTAATGTGAATTATACAGGTGCTGTGTTCCACCCAAACTTCAGGAGGAATGGTCATTCTTCCGGAGTCAGCTGTGTCCTCCAGTTTTTTCGTGGGATTGGGACATGAGAGATTAAAGTTTGTGATGCATTTTGGAAACAGGAGATGAGCCCTGGTCTACTGAAACCTGGCTTGAGAAAACCTATATATATGACTTTCTATATATTGGCTTTCTTATACTTGCATCTGTGTACAAACTTGTACTTTTCTGGCCGACTTTAAATCTACTGGATTTTTGCTTAGATTAAAAGAAAAATAATCTATGCCCAAGTGGTTATACAATTACTGCCTATTTGAATGTGGGTTGCCAATTTTTAAATCCATTAGAATGTTACATATCGAATTTCATAGACCGCTAATAATTATTAAATGCCATTGACGCTTTTGTCTCCACAAGTGTGAATATGATTTTTCAGAGTAAATGAATAATTATTTCATTATTTAGTAAAATTACCTCCCTCATTCGTTGACTTTTATGTGTATGTCTCTTTTACAGGCACAGATACACAAAGAGGCATTTTAGTCCTTGAGTCAACACAGCTGCTCTGAAGCACTTGACACATTGAATGTCATCTTTCAAGTGTCCAAAACATTGTCATTCAATTTTTCCTCACCTTGTCATTTGTTTGCTGTAAAATGTTTAGATGTGTCACACTAGCTTTTACTTGTAACCTTAAACTCATAAATATTATGTTAATTATGTTATCTCCAGTCCAGATTTACAGTGGGGAATGTGCTCTAGATTATTGCAAGCATATGTGAAGGGTTATTGTCCTAAAATACAGGAATTTAAGGAATATAGTTTGTCAAGCTAGCATGAACCCTCGGATGATATGTCCTTAGGGTATGTCAAAAATAAAGACTGCCAGAAGATAGACCACATTTCACACTAGTGCTTTTCCTTCATCGGATCTGAGGTCACTTGTTTTTGTTTTTATTGGCTGCAATCCAATGCAGTAAAATTTAATTGCTCAAGATGCACACAGTTTGATCTACTCAGTCATGAGGTGCTTCACTGTAATCTAACTTCAGGACACTAGTTAATTAAAGTAGGAGATCAGCTGTGTTACATTCACAGCTCCTCCATGAGCATTGCTTTTGTTGCCCTATCAAGAGGCTTTCTGTACTCTGAAATGATGTGTAGAGAAATAGCTGATATTGTGATTGAGTGAGTGATAGTGAGTTTTGATAATCATCCAAATCCTAGACAGAAGTGTTTTCTCTATCACAGAATTTTTACTGCAGCGCTTTATGATATTTGTAAATTATAATTGCTTTTTGTATTTTGTATTTGTATGTATTTTTTATTTAAAGAGGGAACCATGAGCATTTATTGGGACTGGATTTTTTGCTTCCCAGTTAAAGAAAAAGTGTTGGTGCGCACTTCTCCAAGTTTGGATAACCCAGCCATCACAGGTTTGGCAATCAAATCCTTAAAGACAGCATGATTTTTACACAGGTCTGCCATTAGGCTGGCCAATAAAAGGCCACTCTAAATGTGCATTATTTCAAGCAAGTCAGAATTATCTGGTGTAACCACAATTTCTCACGCAGTGCAACACATCTCCATCGTGAATATGACTGGTATATTATTGATTGTGGCCTGTTGAAGAGGTTGGTATTCTCAATGGCTGTGCAATTAAATATTGGCAAAACATTGATCATTGTTTCATAATTTCATCTTTCAACCAAACTGAACATTCAATTTTTCCTCACCTTGTCATTTGTTTGCCTGCAAGAAATGTCAGCTTAGATGTGTCACAGATTATGGGGCTTGTAACCATTAAACTCTTTAAAATATTATGTTTTTTTGTTGTCATCTAAGGTTCTACGAAGAACATTTAACATCCATTATTCATTTCAATTACACAAAATGATATTTACAGTGGGGAAAAAGGGTTCTTAGATTATTAAAACATCCTTAACACTAAGAAATGGTTCACCAAGTGGTTCTTTCAAGAACCCAAAATATATTTTTTTCCTGTGGTATCACTGTGAAAACCTTTGTTATTTTTAAGAGAGTCTTGTACCACAAAGAAAAAAAAAGATTATTTTAAAAGCTCCTTTCTGAAATGTCCTTTGGGTAACCAAAAATATTTATTCTATGACAGCGCAAAGATAACCCCCTTTTTGGAACGTTTATTTGTATGACTATACAGATACTTGTTTTTGTTTTTTGGTTATGCAAACCGAATGTTGCAGCACACAGTTTGATCTACTCAGTCATGATCACAATCTAATGTAGATGCTTCAAAGAGGGCACTTGAACATACTTCAGTATTCATGGAGGCGATGTACTAAATTCTCTGAAACGCCTTTTGGAGATGTCTTATGGTAGAGAAATGAACATTAAACTGATTTGTGATTGAGTGGTGAGTGAGTGAGTTTTGATCATATCCAATTGCATGCTCTCTAAACTTGGAATATCTGTGTCATTTACTGTGTGATATTTAAATTATAAACATAAAACTTTATTGTTTTTGGCCCCTAAGGCACACCATGTGATATTTACATGACCCTATTTCTCTCAAATATTTATCAAATCTGTTTAAATCTGTGTTCAAGGTACAGTTTCTACATAATTATCACCTCACAGGTGTGGCATTTCAAGATGCTAATTAGACAGCATGATTTTTACAGGTCTATAGGCTGGCCATGCTCTACCAGTTGAGCTACAGTTTTACTGTATGATCATGCTGTCTAATCAGCATCTTGATATGCCATACCTGTGAGGTGAATGGATTTTCTCACGCAAAGGAGAAGTGCTCCATCGCACATAGGTTGTTGATTGTGGTTGTTGAATATTTGGTCCAATTTCTTCAATGGCTGTACAAAGTTGCTGGATATTGGCAGGAAAACACGCTGTTCGTGATAATTTTGGTCAGAGTATATAATAGTTATGTAACTGTATACATACTGGTGAGTATACTACCCCATGCAAGAACTGATGTTTTCAGCTTCCAGGAAGTTGTGTACAGATCCTTGCAACATGGGGCTGTACCTTTATTTAACATGTCAGCCACACCCTGTGTGTGTGTGTGTGAATGTGTGTGTGTGTGTGTGTGTGTGTGTCACGTGTGTGTGTGTGTGTGTGTGTGTGTGTGTGTGTGTTTCAAAATGCCATCAATAAAATGTATAATGACATGGGTGTTACAAGGAGAATGTGATTTATGAGGACAATGTCAATGTCCCCATGATTCAAGGCTTATAAATCATACAGAATATCTGCCATTTTGCCCTGTACAGTGAAAAAAAGCATTCATCCGTAAGGAGTAGGTTTGGGTGTAGAGTTGTTGTAGCGATAGTAAATATGGTTTTCCCACTCAAAACGGTTATGACGACAAACTGCAGTCAGGTCGAGACCCGATGTGGACAACGAGCATGCAACGAATGTTGCAGCAGCTGTCCGGGTGGCTGGTCTCAGACAATTTTGGAGGTGTGGTGTGGTTACATGTGGTCTGAGGCCGGTTATGGTAGAGATGAACATTAAACTCATGGGCAACAGCTCTGGTGGAGTCCTGCAGTTTTACATTTTGTGTGTGTGTGTGTGTGTGTGTGTGTGTGTGTGTGTGTGTGTGTGTGTGTGTGTGTGTGTGTGTGTGTGTGTGTGTGTGTGTGGTTTATGAGGACACAAATTTGTATAATGACATGGGTGTTACAAGGAGAATGTGATTTATGAGGACAATGTCAATGTCCCCATGATTCAAAAGGCTTATAAATCATACAGAATATATTTTTTTTTTTGAAAATAAAAATCTACAAAGTATCCTGTAAGGAGTAGGTTTGGGTGTAGAGTTGTTGTAGGGTTTGTACAGTAAAAAAAAAAAAACATTAAGCCTATGGAGAATCCCAACATGAAAATGTGTGTGTGTGTGTGTGTGTGTGCATGTTTGTGTGCATTTGTATGTGTTTGTATGTGTGTGTGTGCATGAGAGAGACAGACAGACAGACAGCGTGATGAGAGTGTGACTGCAAGCAGGCTAATTAAGACAGGTGCAGAGGGTGTTTGGTGTGGATTTGTGTGAGTGCATGGGAGACAGCTGGAGGGCTTTGCCTGGGTTATTAGAGGAATGAGGAGCCATCAGGATCGATCAGCTCCACCAAGACTACCCGACATGTAACCAATGCCTCTTTAATTAATCCTCATCACCCAGTACAACACACACACAGACAGATATACAGTGAATTGGAAAGTTACTAGGCTTCTTTTTATCGATGCATCCTGTCACTGGAAAATCAGTCCTATCCTGGAGAAAAAGAGTGTGCTATCAGTGATTCAATGTTTTTATTAGGCATATAAATGTGTAGGGCCATGTGATTTCCATGATGAAAATCACGATTATTAAAGGGCAAACACTTTGTCTGGAAGTGCTGTTTGAGTACAGGTCATGAGCAATTCGTTTATATAAAACATGCAACCTGAAATATTCATAATCGAAATAAAAGCTTGGTGTTGAATGTATTGCTGAACTGTATTTGTATTTGTGTATTTGCTGAAATGTGTAGTAAAATGCAATATTCTATTAGTAAAATAGTTTTAACCTATGCTGTGAAACTCTGTCACTTTATTTATAATACAATGTTTTCTTCATCATTTTTGCGTTTAATTATAAATTGGGTAACACTTTATTTTAAGGACCAATTTTAATTAGTAACTAATTGCTTATTAGCATGCATATTACAAGCATATTGGCTGTTTATTAGTACTTATAAACCACATATTAATGCCTTATTTTGCATGGCCATATTTCAGATCCCTTCACCCTACCTGTCAGACTTTGTCTCCCTCTGCCTTGTGTTTCCTTACCCTTGTGTTATGTGCCCATATTTGGTCCTTCCTGTTTCATGTCATCATTAGTTTATTAGTCCCCATCTGTGTCTTGATTGTTAATTTGATTCCAAGTGTGTCTCCTTAGTTCGTTACCCTGTCTTTAAAAGCCCCAGTCCTTCCAGTTAGTTTTGTGTATAGATGTCAATGGAATGTACTGTCAACCATCATCTGTGTCTGTCTACCTCTAGTAAAGTCTACTGTTTATGTTATCTCCTTGTTCCTGGATCCTGTCGTGACACTACCCATACACTCTAAACTTAACTACTAACTTACTAACAATTAATCTATTAATAAGCAGCAAATTAGAGTTTGTCAGAAAGTTTTAGTTAACAGTGAATATGTATTCCTGTTCTAAAGTTTAAATAAATATTTAGGCCATCATTGTGAATAATGTCATGTGGCAATTGTGTAACCCACTATGCGTCTTCACTATTAATTTGTGTGACACTAGATGCTTAATCCTAACAATTATCACTCAACAAACAACGCTCGGTCTACCAGACAGATGTGATCTACGATCTCTCACGGTGATGGTCGTGTAATTTTTCACACCAACTCACTACCACATTCCAATAGCGTTATCTGGCCTGTGACTGACAGTTTGATCAGTTCTCTGCCGTCTCGTCCTCCCCTCCATTTTCCGCTCATGCTAACGACTTGCCCTCTGAGGGAGCTCTTCTGTCATCATTCTCAGCTTCTCGCTCTCTGTCTCACTCATACTGCCTAAAGGAATGGTATTTTTGTGCAAGGCAGCAGGGGTTATGCGCATTCTATACATTGGTAAAAGAGCTAATTTTGTCTGTCAGTGACATGTGTCAGTATATATTGTGTTCCGGTGCAAGAGGGGGGTGAGCAGTGATGACGAGGGCCTAGCATCAGTGACACTTGAGCAATACAGCCATAGGCCAGAAATTACACAAAGGTACAGGAACTACAAATGGAACTCACTGCAATTTGCATTGTTCACTAATTAGAATTGAAGATGCCTTGCAAATTCCAATTAAATTCCAGAATTGAATTGAATTTACATTGACCTTTCGCAAAGACCCATCCCACTTTGTTGCTCTGTCCGACAAGCCAGACATTTTGTCAGTAAAGCCAGTTCTGTAATCAGCAGTAAATATCCATCTTGTGCTTTCAGATGTTGCAGACGATATTATTGTGCAATTATGAAATCGAAGAAATGGTTCACGATAATGATAACTGTTTGCATAGCTTCTCAGTGAACTACGGCTCGGTGTAGTAAATGCTGTTTCTATCTGAAAGCATCTGAAAATACCACATTTTAAAACATGTTTTTTACTCCAAACTCACTTCATAATGTCAGTCAAGTGTTTGAAATACATCCGTCTGTGAGATGATGTGGCTTCTTACACAGAATAAGGCATGCAACATATTTCATAGCATTCTAAGTAGTGATAAAGACATTGCATTATAAATACACTTTATTATAATGAAAATTATAATAAGAAGAATTCAGATAAACCATATATTGTAATGGTCATGTGTTTATTAGTCACGTTGAATCAATGAAAACAATTAAATATTCAGTTTATTCAACAACTGCTATAGGCAATATTTCCTGGGTTTCTTCTGCCGGTCGTATTTGGAGTTTCCACGCAAGAGTGCCCTCTGGACTTCGGATTAAGATTTACTGCTGTTCACAGAACCGGGCTTCACTGAAATATACACATGACAATGGCAGTTTCTGTCTAATGACAATTGCGATTTTCATTTCGATTTATCGTGCTGCCCTAAATGTGCTGAAAGACAAGACAGAGCAGGCTACTTTAGTTATGAAACAAGTTCTCAGCTTTCAAATTGTGTCTTTTTTATATATATTCAAACAATAAATATGATTTTGTGGCTCTTTAGTGTGTCTTGACTGATCGCTGCAGTGCCTCAGTTAAAGCAGAACATAAACTGATAATTTCTTCCTCTTTATTAGTTATAGCATTAAATAAACATGAATGAACATCAGAAGGTATCTTGTTTTAACCATGGAACGACTTCTATACACACATTTTTTAAGTTCACAGATGGTAATCTACTACTGTCTGATTTGTTTGTTGGACAAAAATGGAAGATTATGCGTTATTATGATTGGTCAGATTTTCAGTTTATCAAACTTCCTGTGAAGTGTCAATTGAGGTATCAAACAGGAAGAAAATTTACAATTTGTATTTAAATTTAAGGAAGTATAATTAAAAGATAAGTGTCATTTTAGTTGTTATTAGTTAACTATAATGTTTTTTATAGAAAAAACAATGTGTCAAAAACCGAATGTCTTTGAAAGTATTTTTATTTGTAAAAGTTTACAGTTTTACAGTCAAAGTTTTTAGGTTTACTGGTCTAAAGGTATCATCAGATTAGTGAAATTTAGAAAAACAATTTTCTGGCAAAAATAGTTCAGTGTCAAATGAAGTACACCTCACACCAATGGCACTTTCAAACCAAGGAGCCTTCTGTTGTTCAGCTTGAACTTCAGCAAAATCGACAGAGATCTCCCTCACACAAACTCTTGATTGCAGAGTTCTATTAAAATCACTGGATTTTTCCTGTGAAATTTTGCCGAACAATAGTAAAATTCCAATGTACTACTCCACTGACGCAATACAACAGAGGAGTCGTAAAGATTGGACCTAGCCTAATGAAGCAGTCTCTAAACACACATCGCAGGGCTCGACATCAACACTTGTCCGCTTATCAAGTGCTTAACAAGTGGATTTTTTAAAAGGCCAACTGAAAGAGAATTTTACTTGCCCAAGCGGACAAGTAGCCTATCCTGATTAAAACACCAATAACAATCACCAAAACACGATAATGATTCTTCATCATTTAGTTTAAATGGCGATCGATAGTGCATAATGTAACGTTAATGACGCTAACAAGGCTGCGCTGCCTCTCTCTCTCGAGGAGAAATAGAAACAAATGAGCGCAGCAAACACAAAGTGAGATAACAAAGTGAGTTAAACTCAGTTAACATACTGCAGTAAAATTTAGAAATGTGGAGTTTTTATAACATGATACAGTTAAGCAACATCACACGACCAAGTGTGCTGAATACCATCACGATTGAAAATGTGACACTGATTTCATATGACAGTTCACTAAACAAGTAATTAATATTAAGTCACTTACATTTTATATGCAATATTGACTGTTTTTGTTGTTTCAGCAGTGAAAATAGTTCAAAGATCACAGCAGAACCATAACCTCACCTCATCTCACAGATAAAAAAATTACAACTAACGTCAAGTGGTAGCACTATGCTTAGCAAATAACCAAACTTTTCCGCGCTCACTTTTGACAAACCAATCAAATACGTTTAAACAAATTTTTTTCCAATCAGACCAACACATTTTTATTTTCTTTCAGGAGTTATTTATATATATATACACACACATATATATATACAAAACGATAACTTTTGATAACAGTAGCCTAATGATAGAAAAAAAAAAAAATTGTGTAAACAAGCAAGGACTGGTGGTTGGTGGGACGTGGAGGTGAAGGGAGCAGGGGCGGTGTTTCCGTATGGCAGAGTATGCAGTTGCCATACCCTAGCCCAGTCATTAAATCATTAAAAATAGCTTGTCAGTAAAACTTCTTAACGCCAATTTTTTCCTCAAGCTCTCAGCGAAAGCTCGTAAATTCACCCCGCCTCCTTTCAGATTGAGTGCAAGCGTAAATAAATAATAACTGATGTTTGAATAGTACAGCGTTTTCTTTACTCAGCAGGCTCGTCCAGGGCGGGCACAAGTGACTCACAGGGCGGGCCAGGCCCCCCATTGCCAAGCAATGCGGCGGGACTAAATTTAACTCGTCTTTAGCTGATCCAAGTTGGTAATTAGCAGTTTGACTACCACTTGACCACCAGCTGGTAGCTGGTTTGGTGCTGGTCTAAGTTGGTCTTCCAGCTTAGATGACCAGCTAATGGCCACCTTGAACAAGCTATAACTGGAAGCTGTGTTTTGGAACATCTTAACTGGTTTATAGCTGGTCAAATGTGGTCATTAGCTGTTGGACTGGTCAGAGATGGTCTACCAGCTAAAATGACCAACTAATGACTAGCTTGGACCAGCCAGAAACCAGCTAAATAATTTAAAAAACACAGCTACCCTCTTAAACGTCATTTTCCAGTAGCCCACATTACTTGGTTTTGGGATTTAGACCAATTAAAAAATGTTCAATAAACAATTTTCTATCACAATTATTATTCATCACAATGAATCGCATCAAAATAAAAGTTCCTCTTCAGGAACTCGAGCTGTGTCTGAAAACGCTAGGGGAACGCCTTCAGCGTGAGCGGCTCTGAATAATATGTGCAGTCTATCCAATGGATGGGTGAGACGTCATGGACGAGGAGACGTAATGACCAGCATGTATAAAAGCATGTGTGGTGAAACCAACGTCAGCTTTTGTAATTCAGTAAAGCGCTCTGTGTGTGTATTGTCTATTCCCTGTTGTGAATCTTATTTGGTGTTGTTTGTCCCATAAGCCCACATAACGTCGAAGAGATATTTGAGACAGTCCAAAGGCGAGAGCAGCGCACAGTACAAGCTGTGTGTTCCTCCCTGCAAACGCTTTTTGTCCGCAGGTGACACACACGGCTTGTGCGTGGTCTGCTTGGGAGCAGAGCACGCACAGTCGGCACTCGAGGGCCAGCTGTCTGCATTGTAAGCATCTTTCAATGCACGTGCTCCACTCCCGGAAAGCTCTCTTTGATGAAAAGGAAGCCTTCACCAGTATTCCTCACGGTGCTGGTCCTGCTGCCGCCAAAGTGGAGCAGTGTCACACTCGTGGGGTTTGCAGTTGGATCTGTTGGAGGGAATGGAGATGGGTGAGTCCCTATCTCCTTCCTCACCCATCAGCCCACTCTGCGTTTACTTCCCCCCGGAGAGTGGACTCTGCGCTTCACTTAGCTTCCTCTGAGGAGGTTGATACAGAGGGCCAGGGATCCACCCCCTCAGTCGCCCCAGTATGAGGAGCTGCTGAAGGGGATGACTCGTGCTGTTGCCAAGTTAAAGATCGACTGGCCAGCCGAGGAACGTGCCGAGCTGCAGACAAGCAGGTTTGATGAACGCTTTTTGCGGGGCAAAGCGATCACCTCTGAACACGGAGCCTGCCGTTCTTCCCTGATCTCCACACTGAGGTGTCAAGATCGTGGGCAAGGCCCTTTTCGGCCCGCATCTTCATCCCCTCCTCCGATTACTACTCAATTACATTGACGATTGGTTTATTTTAGTTCAATCAGAGCAGATGGCAGTTCGACATCGAGATGTTGTTCTCGCTCACATGGAAGTGCTGGGGCTAAGACTAAACGCCAAGAAAAGTGTGCTTTCTCCAGCTCAGGGAACCACTTATCTGGGCGTGGTGTGGGATTTGACCACGATGCAAGCACGTATGTCACCTGCTCGGATCGAGTCGATCCTCACTGCAGTCGCAAGAGTGAGGGAAGGCCGGTCACTCACTGTAAAGCAGTTTCAGAAACTGCTGGATCTGATGGCAGTTGCATCCAACGTGATACCTCTTGGCCTGCTGTACATGAGACCCCTACAGTGGTGGCTCAAGACCAGGGAGGCTTCGCATGTTAAAGGTCACGCAGTGGTGCCTAAATGCCGTTGACCTGTGGAGACAGCCCTGGTTCTTGTCTCAGGGCCTGGTCCTGGGAGCTCCTTGTTGCCGCATAATGCTAGCGACAGACACATCCCTCACCGGTTGGGGAGCGGCCATGGATGGCCACCCTGCCCGTGGTCTGTGGAGTTGTCGCCATCTCACTAGGTATATCAATTGTCTGAAGATGCTGGCCGTGTTTTGAGCTCTGAAAAATGTTCTCCCTGTCCTGAGAGATCACCATGTGTTGGTGTGCACCTCTGGTCTCTGGTACTCTCTGACTCATCCAGTTCTACTGGGGCTGGATGCCATGGTACAGACGTGGCTAAGGCTTCGTCTGTACGACTTTCCCCTGATCGCTCTGCTCCCAGAAGTTCTGGCGAGAGTGCGCCGGGACGAGGTCAGTCTACTACTGGTTCTGGTACACCGTTCTGGCCGGGCCGAGCTTGGTTCTCGGACCTGATTGCTCTCCTTGGCAGCTCCCCATGGGATCTCCTCTCACAGGCAGGGGGCACCATCTTTCACCCCCACCCGGAGCTATGGAAGTTGTGGGTGTGGCCCCTGAGGGAGCATAGCTCATAGCTTCCGGTCTCTCAACCAAGGTTGTTGAGACCCTCCTCCAATCCAGAGCTCCTTCAACGAGGAAACGGTACACATTGAAGTGGAAACTTTTCACTTCATGGTGCGGAGATCGCCAACTCGACCCATTTCACAACCCGATTGGTACAGTGCCGGAGTTCCTGCAGGCCCGACTCTCTGCAAGGTTGACCCACTCCACCTTGAAGGTTTATGTCATTTCATTTCATTTCATTTATTTAAATAGCACAAATAAACACAACAGGAGTTGACCACTGTGCTTTATAGAGTATAAAAACTAAAATACAAAAGAAAAAAAAGAAAGCAGTAAACCATAATAAACATAAAACATAATTAAGAATTTCTAAATGCTCTGGCCAGAAGGTAAGACTTTAACTTTGATTTAAACTCATGAACACAGGACAGGGATCTCAGATAAAAAGGAAGACTATTCCAGAGCCTAGGTCCAGGAATGGCGAACGCACCTTTGACTTCAAGTCACGTTCGGGGCGGAGCTAGAGAGTGACTGTTTGTGGACCATAGATACCTGTCTGATGTATTCAGTTTTAAAAGGTATGAGGGTGCTAGACCATTTAGAGATTTAAAAACAAACATCAATATTTTAAAATTAACTCTATAACGTACCGGCAGCCAATTTAGAGCCATTAAAATAGGAGTAATGTGTTGATGTTTGCGGACTCCCTTTAAGAATCTGGCTGCAGCATTTTGAACCATTTGAAGCCTTGTAAAAGAACACTGGGATATTCCAGCATATACATAATTGCAATAGTCCAATTCAGATAAAACGAATGTGGTGGCGATATCTGCCTACCACGCCTCTCTTGGTGGATAGTTAGTGGGCAGACACCCCCTGGTTACACATTTCCTCTGCGGTGCGCTGAGGCTAAGGCCCCCAGTATGGTCTCGTATCCCTTCATGGGATCTGGCTGTGGTGTTGGAAGCTCTCTGTAGGCCTCTCTTCGAGCCTATTGAGGAGATCTCAGATCGCCATCTCACTATGAAGACTGGATTTCATTTGGCAATTTCTTCTCTAAAGAGATGTGGGGATCTGCAGGCCCTCTCAGTGGCCCCTACTCATCTTGACTTTGCACCTGGCATAGCCAAAGCCTTTTTGTACCCTCGTGCAGGGTATGTGCCCAAAGTTTCTTCTGTCACACCACAACCTGTCGTACTGCAGGCATTCAGTCCTCCTCCTTTCAGGGAGCCAGACCAGCAGAAGCGTAATTGTATGTGAGCACTGGACACATACGTCCACAGAGCTGCCCCGTGGAGAAGGGCGGACAAACTGATGGTGTGCTATGGTCCCCTAAGAGAGGTCTTCCTGCTTCCTGCATTTTTGTGTACATAATATATGTGTGTACTGTGTATATTTATTATCCATATATAAATGCACACACATGCATGCATATATTTAAAAAAATACAATGTTTCTATATCAAGCATATTTATATATATAATATAAATCATATGAATATATACAAAATATATACATGTGTGTGTGTGTGTGTGTGTGTGTGTGTGTTTATATATACATAATACATATACACATTACATTACATATTGAACAACTGTTTCTATGTGGACAGCTTTTTACATTTTTGTGAAAAAAAAATATGTGGTTATTTTAATTTCAGCAATGTGTAGGCTGATCAAGCCTACAACATGCCAAACTTTTCATTAGTGTGAGTGATCTCCTTTTGATCAATGGCTCAAGTGAAGTTACATGGTGTTTATTTGATTCAAAATTGTTGTGCCTTCTTTATAATCCTCTCCTTATAGTCTCTACCCTACAACATGAATCACCCAAAAACTTTTGAGATCATTCCCTCAAGCCATACATTTACTCAATATTAAACTTTTAAAAAGCGCGTAATGTTTGTAATGGCAGAGGCGGTCAGATGATTCAACATTTTTTCTCTCTAAGCTGATGATCACCTCGACCAAGGCAAAAGAAAACAAAATCTCTTGAAAATGTAGGTAGGCTTGTGGTTTCTTTTCTGTACTGCTGGAGATATGTAGGTGCCTTAAGTCCACATAGCCAGCTCTACTACACTTCTCCTCTATCCCCTATGTTAATTAGCCCCTTAAGGGAGAGAAGAGAGATAAATAGTCAATCTTAATTAGGTGTTTTTTTTTTCTTTCATTATAGGCATGCCAGTTTGTTTTATCAGCAGCTTCTCAGATGCTTTGCTGAGCTCTTTTAGCCTGCATATTAGATGGAGTGGGCTAAAATCTCTGTATTAAACTTGTTACTTAAGTAACAGTGGGAACAATCTTCCAGCTGTCTTCCATCTCTGGGGACTCACATAAGGGGGACACGCTTGCAATGTTAGAGATTTATTTCCTCATCAATGGAAAACTAGCTCTCTGTGGGTAGCCTTTACTTCTATTTAACCTGCATTACTCTCTAAGCTAATGTTAACATGGCTAGTACCATGTGTTGTTATGGGTCATTGGAAACTGAGCTTGTTACTGCCTTAGTAATACAAACAATTATACATATGACGATATTCAAAACAGTGTGTTTTGCTTTAAAAAAGTTTAGCTTTCATTTGAAACTTGCTTAGCTAATGCGCTAGCCTGTATGTAGCTAAATTTATGATAAACAATGTGCTTATCTTGCTATCCTACATATTGGCTTAGAGGTGTATATAAATCTACCTCTAAATACTATCAACATTTGATAAAAACATACTTGCAAGCACATAAGAAAAGGAACAGCTGTTCCTTATTGTGTAGCTTCTGTTGAGCCACATTTCATAAAACCAGCAATGAATAATGATATGTACTTGTACTTTTATAGCATCACACAATTCCTGACTGTCTACAATATTCACTGATATTTTAATAATAACTGTACACAGTATTTTCTCAAATATAGAACCTGATTCTGGCCCACTGCAAAGATGCATAATACAATATACATTATATGTGATGCAGAAATAAGTGTGGCATTTCTAATTGCATCATAAATACAAACTATTGCAGTAACAGTAATTGCCACTTCAGGCTAAATCGTCATTCTCTGTATGCGTTTTATGGCTTTGATTTCACTTAGGTCTTGATTTAATAAAGGTTTTCTAGTAGGCTATGCATGCACAAAAATTGCCAGAGCTGATGTACTAACTTAGTTTATTTGTTATTGCGTCTTTCAGATTCACAAAACCACGTCTTGCCTGGTTTGGTTTATCTTGTTTTTCCCAATAAATATGTTTTTTTTTGGCTTTCATACACGGTGATGTCAATGCAAGTAGATTGAATTGCATCTGAAAGTGATTTATCATCCTTGAAAATCATTCAGATTTAGTAAATGCCTGTGCAAATTCATTATGGCTGATATGCAGGTATTAATTTGATTAGGCATTACGATCAAGCGCTCATGGACAATAATGGATCAGTGAATAGCAGGGTTTTAAAATATGACAACATGCTCGTGGCCTAATCGATAGAGAGTCAGACTTGTAACCCAAAGGTCGTGGGTTCGAGTCTCAGCCAGGTCCGGCAGGGATTGTAGGTAGGGAGAGTGAATGTCCAGCGCTCTCTCCACCCTCAATACCATGACTGAGGTGAGACCCTTGAGCAAGGCATCGAACCCCCAACTGCTCCCCGGGCGCTGCAGCATAAATGGCTGCCCACTGCTCCGTATTTGTGTGTTCACTACTCACTACTGTGTGTGTGCACTTGTATGTTTATAGCAAACACCGCAATTTTTGCAATAGCTTGCAAAATTTTCGTAATTGCCACAGATTTGGGGTTTAGACGCATCCAGTGACATCATCGCAATGCGCATTCAGTCAAAGAAAGGTTGTTTCTCAATTTGAAAAAGGGAATGAAAAGCCTTGCGTTCTCATCATGCCCGATTTACAAGAGCTACACTGGACAAACAAACCAAAGCAGAACGAATCTACGCTGCTCGTTTGGGCTACACAGTGCAGCCCGTTTCTCTGCTCGGGCCGGAGCCACGGACAGTTCTCGATCACACGACACTGTTATATACAGTGCTGGGACTCTGGGAGAAACAGTGAAGAAAGTATTCGAATTCGCCGCAGAATCAATAACATCTTTGTCAGATCTTGTGAGAAGCATTCAAATTCAGTGCAGAATTCTGTTAAAGATACAGATATCAGAACAAACGCCACTGACGTGGAAACCAGGAAAAACATAGTTCAATAAACAGAAATCTACACCTTTCACCATGGATTTAACAATTACAGGAACTACTTGTGGCAGAAATAGTCTTAATTTTTTTCGAGTGTTTTTAAATGCTTCACACAAATTTTCCCAGCACATCAAAGCTTTAAGTATTACCAAATTTGAAAGTTATTTTAAATGTGATAACATTATTTGTTCATCCTTTATAGGTTGCCTCCATTTAAAAACTAAATGTTTCATAATGTAGGAAAGCAAACACTTATTGAAAAATAAAAAGGACATTAAATTATCACTATATGGCTGCAGAGACTTTTAGGCTTATTAGCCATTTCACTCCCTATATATATGTATATATATATATAATTCATTTATAATTCATATAGAGAAAATGAATGCACATTTTTAACAGCTTATTGTACAGGTAAGTTAATCTCCGTTCTAATATAATGCGCTGCTGCACTGTAACGCTTACACATGCTGTAGGCCAGAGGTCCCCCACCACTGGGTCGTGACCCACTACCGGGCCGTGAAAGAACTGACCCAAGGTCTCCACATATTAATTCAAATGGTTTTGTTTTCCCCCACGACAAAAACGGATATGACGTTTTTGTAGGCATTCCCAGCAATGCCTACCAAGGCCCTGTCCCAAATGGAAAACTTCATGTGTACTTGCGGTCTTACGGACTTACAATGGCCGCTGCTTGTGCATGTCCGTTAAGTCCACAAGATCGTAGGGTGTCCCAGTCCTCATTTTAGTGTTCAGAATGGTGATCGTGAGCACCCCCTTTGCGGCCGTTATGCGCCCTCGATCTGCACTTCTGCCGAGCCTGCACTGGGGAGAGCTCCGCAGCAGACTTCTACCCGACAGTCAAAGCGGCATTACATCAAGAAAGTGCAGACTCAGAGGAAGACCGCGAGGGTTTAGGGTGCCATTTGGGACAGGGCCCCAGTTATGCCAGTGAACGTCTTAGTGGAAGAGGAAATGGCGCCGTTGCTTTCGGACGCCATTCAGGTACCTCCGCTCTGATTGTGCTCTTATTTACTTTTTGCTTTCTCTTTTTACACACATAACGTCTGCACTGATCACCTACGACAAAGGAATGCTTTTGGACATTGGGCACCACTACACTAACCTGTTTCAGGACAACTTTATCCACAAATCCAACGTGGCCCCTTGAGATTCTCCTGAATGCGGAGGAGAACAATGGCCACTTGAATAACCCCCGGAAGCGGCGGATCATGAAGCACCACGGGAAACGTGCTGGGATCCGCAACAGACTGAGGAAAAGGGCTCACAGTCCTCCTCTACCCAGTATCCTGCTCACCAATGTCCAATCCTTAGAGCAGTGGTTCTCAATTCCAGTCCTGGGGACTTAGCATATCTCCCTTATTTAACACAGCTGATTGAGATCATCAGCCTGGGTTAGGTGAGAGAGCCACGAACTGAACTAGCGAGCTGATGATCTCAATCAGGTGTGCTAAATAAGGGAGACATGCAAATGTGCAGAGCAGGGGTCCCAGGACTGGAATTGAGAACCACTGCCTTAGAGAATAAGATGGACGATCTTAGAGCCAGGATACTGTAAGTTTCCAACGGGACTGTAACATCCATTGCTTGACTGAAACATGGCTCACGACCTCGGTCCCGGACACTGCTGTAACGCCGTCGGACAACTTTTCTGTTTTACGGATCAACAGAACAGCCGAGGCCGGTAAAAACAAAGGTGAAGGAGTGAGTTTCATGATTAACAAGAAATGGTGTGACCCCAGGAATTTCTCCATTCTGTGGCACTCCAGCTCACCTCATCTGGAACATCTATTCATTATCTGCTGCCCATTCTATCTGCCCCGGGAGTTTTCATCGATCATTGTTATTGCTGTTTACATTCCACCACAGACAGACACTGGCTTAGCTTTGTCTGAACTTCATGATGTGCTCAGCGGCTACATTAGCAAACACCCTCATGCTGCCTTTATCATTGCGGGGGACTTTAACAAAGCCAACCTCAGGCAGATCATGCTGAAATTTTATCAACATGTATCCTGTCCAACTAGAGGACCGAATACACTGAATCATTACTACAATATGCCTACAAAGCCCGCTCACTACCGGCTTTTGGCAAATCTCCCTTCTGTCTTGTCATTTTCACAAGTGAGACCCATTGGACGTTGTCACAGCAAATCTACAACCCACAAAACTGAACATCAGTGACCATATGACTGGCTTTTATCCTGACTGTCACAGTCTGTCCCCTCTCTCTACTCTAAGGAGTAGCCTAAACTAATCATTGTTCGTGTGTGTGTGTGTGTGTGTGTGTGTGTGTGTGTGTGATCGAGTGCTTCTTCCTCACACTCCTTGGCGACCACATTGGTGCTAATTTCCCATGGCAGCTTATGGTGCAATTAGAGCCCTGAGGGCCTCCACCCCTCACACCGAATCACTGACAGGCCGCTGAACAATCAGGGGCGGCAGGAAGCAGATCATACACATGCCCAGGGTTGTGAAAATATACAATGAATAGTCTTGACAAAATACAACAAACCAACACCAACAGAGTCTGATAGCACCTCCCTATCCAGTATGTAATTAAGGTTGCGACAGTTGAATGCATAAAGTGCCCAACATTTAGTGTGAACACACTAATCACACTTTTTCCACTAAAAAACTGTGAAGAATAGTGCATAAATATGTGAATTTGGATGCACCTAAAGATCCTAAATAAATGTGAATGGCAGAAGCTAAACAAATTATTTGTTTACAAGTAATTATTCAGTGAAAAGCATTTTGACTTTAAGCGAGTTAAAAAATGAAAATTCTGTTATCAACTATTCACCTTCATGTTATTGTAACCCTGTGTGAGTTACTTTCTCCTGTTGAACACAACATAAATTTTTTTGAAGAATGTTGGTAACCAAACAGTTAGTAGCTGTTGACTTCAAGAGTATGGAGAAAAAAGACTTTGGAAGTCAGTGGCTACCAGCAATTGTTTGGTTACCAACACTCTTCGAAATATGTTATTTTGTGATCAACAGAAGACATTTATACATGTTTGGAACAGGTTTGAAGACAAAATTATTATTCACACCATGTCATGATTGTGTGTTGATTATTGCAGTCTATTTACTGTAAAGCCCAGGGCCAGGGAAGCCATGTGCTCCTCTTTCTGAGCAGACACACATACATTCATATGCTTTAGCTACCTTAAAAATATTGGACTATGGACACCAACAGACGAAAAAAGAGATTAATGGATGCCAAACAGACGAAAAAAACGTACAGATGTGTGCAAGCTGAATGCTGGGTTAAAACGACTCATTGCTGCCACATTCCCATAACTATTCCAAATGATTGTTCCAGCTCACCGTTGATTAGATCTGGAGAGACTTTGCCTTCCAAACATATGTTATCTGCTCAGGTTTTGCGTTGTAATATGTGATAGAGCTGGCTCAGCTGATTTATTAGTCATCAGATTGGATGCAGGGAATTGTGTTGCTTGAGTCACTCCTGTGTTGAATTCTGTGTGTGAGAGAGTGCAAAATTTGAGACACACCTAGATCAATTCCTCTCACAATGTGGCAATAAATTACAACTTACAAGGCTCAAGGGGATGCTAATTCGTTGCCTAGCTGCTACCATGTACAACATCAAGTGTACAGTTGTTTTCTGTAAGTCATGTATTTTATTCAGAATAAAAGCTGCAATGTTGTCATTTTCTGTAATCATAATATTGAGTATAATTAATTTTAACCAACAGTGCCCTACTTTGTTATGGGAAACATTGTTGTTTTTTAATTGTATGATGTAAAGTTATCCCAAAATGAATATCGTCAGCAGAGAAACAACACCTTGGTGTATAATACAGAATTTCCATTGGCCTCAAGACTGTAGCTTCTAATTGAAGATTGCTTTAATTATACAAACAAGCTTTCCTTCACTCAATATGTTATTGAATTCCACTGAAAACTTGTGAGACAGGTTCTCTTCTAAATAATCACGGTTTCACAATGCCTAATGTATTTCAGACTGTTCTGATTATCAGGCCAATCATTTAAGGCCCTCAAATCGACTGTATAGATGTGCAATTACAGAGCGAGTTCATTCAAGTTCACTCATTCTCATTTTCAAAATTTGGTCTGTCGTGGGTGATCATAAGACTCAACATTTACTATCAGTTTTGACACATTGTGTGTGATTATAACTTTCTGTTGAGTCTCAATGTGAGACATGATAGCTGTGTCTTTGAAATTGTAATGTGCATAAGCCGGTATTTATCAAATGTGTGGAATTCATTATGATGACTAAAGTGAATATTTTTGACAAATAGGACTGAATTGCTGTGGAAATCTGTAATTTTGGATCACATTCATTAACCAATATATATAAGTATTTTTATGAGCACAGAAAAGGTAGTCAGATAAAATGTTTTTAGAAATCACAGCAGGCTTAAAGTTATTTTATTATTTTACCTTTTTACGATTAGTATATATACACATAAACCATTTCCATGCTCATAAACCATCTCTCTCCTATAATATAAAAATGCATATTTTTTATAAATTCATTTATGTCACTAAAATGTGGTTTGAGTAGGTTGAAACGTTATCAAGACTTCATAAAATTTAAGTGATGCTTATAATTTCGTCATACTGATGACCATAGTGATTGCTCTCTTTTTGCTTTACAGGTTTCATATATACATGTGGTGGAACATTAAAAGGAAGGAATGGAACCATTGAAAGTCCTGGTTTTCCATATGGATATCAAAATGGGGCAAACTGTACTTGGGTCATAGTAGCAGAGGAGGGAAACCGAATTCAAATAGTCTTTCAGTCATTCGCAGTGGAGGAGGACTATGACTTTTTATCCCTCTACGATGGACACCCGCACCCAGCTAACTTCAGGACAAGGTGAGTGCTGTTTATAATGACCAATTTGCATAAAACTGTAAGTAAACAGCTGCACTATAACTTTATCAAGTTCATGTGAGACAAAAATACAGGAAACTGTACACACCTGATCATGGATGGATAGAGAAAACTTAATTTAAAACTTTAAAATGTAATTTATGGTTTAACTGTAAGCAACTTGGATATGATGCCAAGTGAATGCGCTGCCAAGAACTCTCCCTAGATAATTGCACTAGAAAAATTAAGTACTATTTTCCTAACTTGGCCATTGTTTGATGCGCTTCTCTATCCTTTATAATCAACTCTCAAACGTTTAAAGTTACTGGAATACCTAATACCTTTTGTAGATACATAAAATGTCTTGCGGTTAAGCCTTTAATTTAAGAAGGCACATTTGTAGCGCTTTGAATGGATTTAACACCAAATTCTCTGCGAAGAAAATAAGCATGTCTTTCCCTAAAACAACTCTACCAACACTCTGTAAGATCGCAATGACAACAACAGTGTGTTTATGCAAATAAAGGGTTAATTACAGCTGTCTTTATAGGTATTACAAAGGGGGTATTTCAGTTGTGGGTATATAATTTACACAACTACGCAGTTTATGGTCAGAGTTGGACAATATGGTGTACATGACTGTTAAAAATTCCACACAAAACATTGTTTGTGTTTGTTAGAGGACAATAATAATTATATTATTATTATTAATATTATATTTCTGTCTTTTTTTCTTCAACAGATTTTAGCTTAATGAATATAAATGTTGGATTGTTGTTGTTGTTGTTTTTTACTTAAAGGTAAAAATGTTGTTGTTTACACTTTATTTAAAGTTTTTTTTAGGTCAATGCCTAATAAATAAGTAAATAATGCAGATATTTAAGTCATGGTCACATTATTTAAAAATTCACTTGACAATTTTTAAGCTATATGGATTTTTTTTCTGTAGTTGGAAAAAAAACTGGAAACAACCATTCACACTCACAAAACCACCTCTTTTTAATTATTTATTTAGTCTCTTGTAGCTTTACATTTACTTGCAGTTTCTCCTCCTCTCATTCTTCCTCTTTTCTCTCTTGCTCTCCTGCATGAAGGAGATATTGGAAGGGGTATGTGTGGAGAAGAGGAAGAAGGGATAATTACAGAGCTTAATTAAACAGTTCAAGATGTAAATAATGCAGGATTCTGCAGGCACTACATTTGTGTCTTGCATCGCCGTGTTTGTTGGCATCATAGACAAATTACATGTTGCTGTTCAGCCGTTTTAAATTATGCACTGCAATTAGGGATTGAGCCATCTTTCTCTTTGTCTTTCTGTTTCTCTTTCTCTCTTTCTCTCTTTCTCTATTTCTCTCTTCCTCTTGTCTGTTTCAAAGAAGATATACATTTCTTTTATGGCCACTACCAACGTCCTTAGAGGTCTGACATGAATACCTTGTTGCGTCTTAAAGCCTATTACACCTATATATCCATATTTAATGATTTTGATTAATCGGGATTCATTTAGACTTTAATGACCCCCTAAGGCGTCTCTGTCCAAGCGCACAGAGGGTGTGCTGAGCTATATAAAATGTTGTGAGTGTTATGTCAGTGCATTTTGCACAGCAGGTTTATTTGTTTGTTCCTTCGTTTGTGTTCTTGTTCTTTCTTTCTTGCCTGTGTGGGCGATCAAGCCTCAGATCTTGATGGCAGATAGATGCCTTCCGTCCTGATTTTACATCAGTAATGATTATCAATGTGACATGGCTGGAACCTCAATTTTTTAATTTACAAGACCCATGATTCATTTTTTACAGTGTAATTATGATAATTTAGCTGCTATCTTTTTTAGTTTGTAAATTATTTAATGTATTTGGAAATGAATGCAATTGTGTTTTTTTGTCATGAACCGATCTTAGTGAATCTTTTGAATACTACTAATTATTATTATTATTACATTATGAATTCTACTCATTGCTGGTGTTGTTACTGATTTCTCAGTATATGTTATATTATATATACTGTATATATATGTATATGTATGCATGTATGTATGTATGTATGTGTGTGTGCGTGCGTGCGTGTGTGTGTGTGTACATATACACACATATATATATATATATATATATATATATATATGTATAATATATATAATATGACTAAGTTGTAGAATATATATCCTAAGTGTCTCCCTTCTCTGCAGGAGTATAGAAATAATAGGGAGTAGCTGTCTTTCATCTTATTCTATTGTGCTCCCTTTCACCTTCACTTTGAGATACTGTATATTTTCTTCTCTTTCTTCTCCTCGCACCCCCTTTAGTCTGTGCAGAAAGCACGCGTACATGTGGCTGCTGGGCTGTGAGCGGTTGATGTAGTAATGCTGGGTGTCACTATGTGTGTCAGACTGTGAAAGAGACCCTCTGAGTGAAGCTAGGTGTAATTTCAGACACTTAGCCCGTGGAGCTAGCAATGTAATTAGTCATCAACATGTAGTGGGGATGAGACAGAGGAAGCGAGAGCAGCCACCAGCAATTATTCATCCCCGTCCTGTCACTCAAAGCTACTCATCGCCATAAATCATTTGCCGTTTGTTTCGGCGTCTGATCGAGGTGTTGAAAATGTAGTTCATCCCTGTGTCTTTAACTCATTCATATGCATGAGTTGCGAATGCATGTGAATACAGGAAGACTATGAGTTGGTTATTTACGCTGTAAGTTTTTCTTTGTTTCCAAGATATGCTGTCAGAAAAAAATGACATTTAATAAAAATGTCTTTATCCAAAACAGAAAATTCTGTCATTATTTACTTTTCTCACCACATTCTAAAAGCATGAATTGTGTGAGATCCTTCATATAGTTCTCCTCAGTTTCTCTGTAGACCATCTAGACCCTATAAAGGGTAAATACCAGAGCAAATAATGAGTGAGTTTTCATTCTGATGTGTGTTGTCCCTTTAAATGCACTGCTTTCAGCCTTAACGCTTACCACAGCGATTCAGTTCACCATCTGTGAGACTGTAAAACCCATAAACTAACATTTCTGCCTTCAACCAGTCATTCTCATTACACTTTCTAGGAATTAAGGGTGAAATTCATTCAACCCTGGTTTACTAGTATCGATTGTAGGCTCAGAATACAGTCTGTCACTTCATTACATTCCCATGGCCTGGAAGAGGCGAGTGACACGTCATATGTGTGGCTTCTCGAAAGATGTCTGACATACCAAGTGGCTTGTTTTGAATAGCCAAAGAGGGAGAGAGAGTGACATACTACATTTTATCACTATCTAGTGGATGTAAAGGAGTAGCAGTCTGGCCTGTTGCTGTGTGGTGTTTTATGCCAAGAGCAAAGCCACGGTTAAAGGGAAAGAGGACTCTCTCTCTCTCTTTCTCTGGCACTGTCTCCATCTATTGCACTGTTGAGTTTGGGTTACTGACATCTTGTGGTAAATGTACAAAGTGCAGTATAGGCTCAGGATGTGGTGTTTGCATGTACAGCTGTATTCTGGAAAAGCAAAACAATCTCATACAGTGGCTTGAATGTCAATAAGTGTTTTCATGATTCTTTGAACAGAGCATTCTGAAGAACAGCATTTATTTTAAATATGTTTGTTATATAATGTCAAATAATTTTGTTCCAAAAAGTAATGTATTTGCTGAATGTATATATTTAAATTTTAATACATTAAAAAGCTGACCACAAACATTTAAACTATAGTGTGCCTCTCAGTTATCATTGTGTTATCTGCTTCAATTTAAATATATACTATATACAGTGGCCTCAAGTAAGTATTTGGACATCACACATTAAAATCACACTTAATGTTTACCCCCCAACATTTTAAATCCTCCAAATCTTTATGATTTTTGGCCACTCTTTTCAATATACTTAAAACAAAACAAATATGTCAAAAGTTCATTTGACTTGGGGTGGGGGTGGTCTTGGGATGAAAGAGTGGATGAAACTCATCTGTTCGTATTTCACTCCGTCTCGAATCGCACTCGCGGAAAACTCTCAAGAAACCTCTCTCGCAGCTCGGTACACTTTTTTTTTCATGCAAGAGACTGTATAACGTTCACGTTACATGATTTGACTGACTTTTTATGTAGAGAGGGTGAGAAAGCACCGCATTAAAATAATTGATCATTCATGTTTTCACAACTGCTGGCCAATTTAAGAATTCTTCTCTTGTGAATTGTCCTGAACATGCTGTAACAACTGGGGCAGATGTCAAGATTTTCTGAAAGTAATGACTTAAATTTCAGTCTGTTTGTGATAATTACAGTGACTTAAGTGTCCAAATGCTGTATTTTCTGCTCTTTCTGTTTTCTCTCTCTTCCTCTCACCCTTTTTCCCATTTTGCAGCAGTGGTTAGAGTTCCATTTCACAAGCTAATAACAGTATTAGCCCAACAACTTGGAAAGCCTTCATGTTGACCATGATGAAATCCATTGCATGAACATCTGTTGTTGAATGATATAAGATGTAAGATGGCGCCGCGAATGCAAAGGCTCTCGTTCTTTTAATGTTTTTGTTTGTTTGTTCTGTGTTGAGTCATTCTCTTACTATCAGTTTTACCAAACACGAACTACTGGACATAAGGCAACACACACCGGACAGGTTTTTTTCCGGATTTTGTTTATTCAGACGCTTTGTTGGGGTCCAACAGGTCTGTGGATGACGCTGTCAAAATGGGACTGCATTACATCCTGCAACACCTCGACAAACCTGGTAATTACGCAAGGATCTTATTTGTGGACTTCAACTCGGCCTTCAATACCATCATGCCTGACCTTCTCTCAGACAAACTGACACAGCTCTCTGTGCCCACCTCCATCTGTCAGTGGATCACCAGCTTCCTGATAGACAGGCAGCAGCTAGTGAGGCTGGGCAAACTCACATTCAGAACTCTCACCATCAGCACTGGCGCCCCTCGGGGTTGCGTCTCTCCCCACTGCTCTTCTCCCTCTACACAAATGACTGCACTTCAAAGGACCCCTCTGTGAAGCTCCTGAAGTTTAGCGGATGACACTACAGTCATCGGCCTCATCAAGGACAGAGACGAGTCTGCTAACAGACAGGAGGTTGGCTGTCTGGTGCAGTCTTAACAACCTGGAGCTAAACATTCTCAAAACTGTGGAGATTATAGTGGACTTCAGGAGGAAACTCCGGCTCTCCCCCCACCCACCATCATGAACAGCACTGTGGCTGCAGTAGAGTCATTCAGATTCCTGGGCAGCACCATCTCTTAGTACCTGAAGTGGGACAATCACATTGACTCTATTGCAAAAAAGGCCCAGCAGAGGCTGTATTTCCTCCGCCAGCTGCGGAAGTTCAACCTGCCACAGGAGTTGCTGAAACAGTTCTACTCTTCCATCATCGAGTCTATCCTGTGTTCATCTATAACTGTTTGGTTTGGTTCAGCTACCAAAACAGACATCAGAAGACTACAACAGACAGTCAGGACTGCTGATAGGATTATCGGTGCCCCTCTAGACCCCTCACACCCAGCTCACTCTCTCTTTGAACTGTTGCCCTCTGGCCAGTGCTACAGAGCACTGAGCACCAAAACAACCAGACACAAGAACAGTTTTACCCCCAGGCTATATCCCAACTAAACAGCACAGAACACACCCCAGTACTGTACATCTGTAAATAACTCCTCAAACCTTCATTTGTACACTGAACACATGCACATTCACAGGTCTGTCTATTGTCATTTTTCTTTTCTGTGTATTTTTATTTTATTACTATTATCTTCATTATTGGTGTTTTTTATTACCTTAATTAAATGTTGTCTGCACTATGTTTGTACTTCCTGTACTGGAAGCTCCTAACACCAAGACAAATTCCTTGTGTGTGCAAACACACTTGGCACTTGGCACACAGCTCTTTCTGATTCTGATTCTGAATAAGGTGGCCGAATGCTCTGCAATCCACACCTGCTTAAGTTCCTGCTCAGAAGTACACTGTAAAACATGGGCTGCCTGTTAACCTAGAAATTTGTTTCATGTGGTAACCAAATGAACTGCTTTTATTCAAGTAAAAAACATTATTTACTGTGACAGAATCAGCCTAACTACATTAGATTATACATATGAAGGGGATTTTAAGGATCGGCTCAGGTAGAAATAACTCCTTAATGAGGTCATATCAGGAGGAATAAAATTGTCCTTGATCTTTTGAGATAAAATAGCTCAATATACTATGAAAACACACTGTAACCTTTAGCGATCACACTTTCTCCCCAAACCAAAAGGAGCAGCTATTAAAATGAAGTTTAACTTAATTTTAAAGATTAAGATTATCTTAAAGACAAAGATTATTCAGTTTAATATGCTCCCTGATCATTTCAGTCCATCGTAACAGTATGTGTGGCACATGCTACCATTAATTGTGTTTTGTTATTTGATTAAAAAAATGCAGTAAAAACAGTAACATTGTACAAATGTAATATTTATTTTATTTTTTATATATTTTACAATTATTCCTGTGATGGCAAAGCTAATTTGTTTGCTGAGTTGTTGCTCTTATTATCAATGCATATATCTACCTAATTAATAAAGCACAGATAAAGCAGAAAGACCAGGTAGAATTTCCTTGAATGAATATTTTAGCATACTTGAAGTACCTATGTTAATCCAGAAGATGAAAGGCCAGACTTTATTCAAAAGAAAGTTATCTGAGTGGACTTTTTCCTGATTCTGTGAAGTTTCTCATGGTCCTAAAATAACTTTGCTCTGCTAGTGTATTTTTAGCTTTTCCAACATTACAGTCTCTTGCACTTGAATTTGTTTGCACTCTATATTCCAGTTTTTTATGTTTGCTAGACCCACAGTAAATTACAACTATTAGATTTTGTTTCATAGTTGTTGTATATTACAGTTTGCAGATGTCTGTGAGTAAAGCATTCAGGCCGGTTCATTTATACCTCTTTGTGGCCCAACACCCTGTGAAAACAACATAAATCAAGAGGGAGCAGCTTGGCATTCAGTCAAAGCTGAAGCGGTTGAGCCACTGGTCTATTGTGATCATTCTACTGCACTTGTCCCTTACGCCCTACACTTTCAGTGAAATTCATTTCCAACACATTGCCCTTGGCTTTGGCTGCAGGGACTGCCTTCATTATTATCCACTACATCAGGACCACTTTTTTTCCCTTATTTGTTTTAGGGGTTGTCACTTTAATTGAGTGGGGTAAAAGGTTTGTGGCTGGTTTCCATATCATGTGAGGCTACTGCGATACATGTGTTTTATATGGTGGATAAATCACTGGATACAATAGGTATGATGTGTTGAGAACTGGAATAACCACCAATGACATTATAAGTGTGTGTAATTCAGTATAATAAAATCACAGCAGACTTGTTTGAATATGCATGCACACATGCACAAATCTGGAATTTCTAATTAGCGATGCACCACAATACAATTCTTGGCCCAAAGCCGTTAATTCTGGACACAAAATATAAACAAAATTATAATTAATTTGCCATTTTTGAGAAGCAGGCTGTGGTTGGTTTTGCTGTCAGTCTGTTTTCCCTTTCAGCTGGAAATACTTGGTGCATCTCTTCTTGTCCATTAAGTGTGTGCTGCATCAGAAGAATGTTGAGCAAGGTCTGGTTCTACAAGCCGATCATCTTCTTCATGGTCTCACAACCCAAACTCACCTCGGCAAGCTTATCTTTTCCACACCTTGATGTAATTTACTTATCCTCATCTTGCCAGCAGTTTCCCAATTAGACCTCAAGCCCTGTTAGAATTTTGTCATAATAGGTATAAAAGTGAGCAAGGAGGGCTCTTTGAAGTGAGCAATCGTGATTCTCTGTTGCATTAAGAGGGGCTGCCAGAGTTTACCCCTTAGGAAATGCTGTTTCATCTCCCGCTCAGCATTCGACACAGTCCATGGGGAGCACAAGGACAAGCGTGATATGCATGAACTCACCCGCAGATGAGTGAAGGTGCGCTACTAAGGTCTGTAATCGTTGGACCTCAGAGCCTAGCAGTGGTGATACACCACTCCAAATGCAGGTGGGGGAATAATGGGCTTTGTCTGCTGGTGTTTATATTCCAGCATGATGGTTTAAAGTTAACAGATGTTGTATTACAAGACACATTAAAAGGAAAAAAAAATAGGAGTCAGTTAATTTCTGTTGCAGATTTTGCGCTTTTTCATCAAGTAAGAAGTTGTTACAAGATCTGACATAAAACAAGGGAATAAATCTGGCATAATATTAAACAAAACGGATGGAATTATATTTGAAATAAGTAAGATGGATGGATGTGAATCTGGCAGTGTTTTATTATGGTGGTTCTTATAAGTGAAAAAAAAAAATCTGGCAAGTGGCACCAAAATGTTTATGTTCATGTGTATATTTTTTATTAATATTAGATCTAGATTAATGTGATTCTAAAATGTCTCTTAAATTAATTTCTGCTGCATTTATTTAACCACAGTTTGAGTGATTCATATTTGGATTTGGATATATGCAGTACTACATATCTTGCATATAGTTTCTTGTCTATTGTTTGCATTGTTCCGACATCTGCACTTTACCCAGACTGTATGAACTATGATATTATTGTTGGAGGAACCTTTCTATTAATCTTACCGATGTACAGTAACATCGATACTCACCTGTTTGCATTTCTTCCAAATTATTTCCTGCAGAATGACCCCTGTCAAATCCAGCTCTAATCTTAGTTTGGTCTCACCTCCTCAAACCAAGAGACGAAAACACAGCCTGCAGCATACAGCTCAACCTATGACCTCTGGCAGGTCTTGTAGCAGTGAATGATGGACAGATGCTCAAGGAAACATGAGCACTAATGATGGACTTTGCCGTGGTTGGAAAGACCTGAGGATGTGTCGAGTGTCTTCTGTACATGATTGCTCGGTCCCAAAACCTAGTGAGCTATGGAGACTAAATTTTAAGACATCTCAGGTACTCTTCCAATCTGAGGGCTGTCCAGAACTGTAGGCTGCCTCTTCAAGCACTTAATTTTGGCCAAATTCTCAGAAAAAAATCCCTCCTAGAAATGCACTGCAACAAGATCAGAGAAATAAGTTAAATAGCTGATAAGGTGAGAAAAAAATTATGCTTATTCTATAAATTGAACTGATATGCCACTTCAAATTTTCTTATTTCGGTCTTGTTTAAATTAACTTAAGTTTAGTAAACATTATTTACTATAATATGCTATTTGTTAATGCATAGGTTTCATAAAACAATGAAAAATTGTTTAAAAAAAATGAACAGCAATAAAAAGCATTTCAGTCTTTAAACGTTTAAGCCATTTTCAGCTGGCTACCTGTCAGAATGAGAGCCAGAAGACAACAGGTAAGTATCTCAAGGGAATGTTTATTGAGTGAGATGCAGTGAAATAGGAGAGTGATGAGCTGGTGAGTATCGTGGGGATGGTCAGTGTTGGGGAAAGTTACTTTTGAAAGTAATGCATTACAATATTGCGTTACTCCATTAATAAAAGTAACTAATTACATTACTTATTACAGAAAGTAATGTGTTACATTACTTTTGCATTAATTTAAATATTAGCAGGGCTTTATTGTTTGTTTTTTATATAATATGTTCTATTTATAGCAAATGTAAAAGCCCTTTCACACCAAAAAGTGTAATGAATAACCCTCAGGCTGAAGGAAGAGTAATTTCATGTCTTTACAGTAGAACGCATTTAACACTTCAGCAATAAAAAGAAAACAATGAAGCACAATTGTTAGTTTATCTAAAGTCATGTTTGCTTAGTATGGCTGAACTGGATCATCAAAGGTCAGCAGCAAACACATCGGTTAATAAAATGAGATTAGATATATTTGTGTTGTATAACATATTTAATTACAGGTTTACGTCATATTCTAAGTTTGCATTTCACTGTTTTACTTCATTTTTATGAATACTAAATCAGGGAGTATAATTTGATAATTAGAGCGATAATTTTGATGAATACTGAAAAGTTTTTTTTTTGCGAGTTGGATTAATTAATACACATTCACATTTAGTCTAGATTAGAACTACAGTAAAATCATGTTCACACAGCACACTGTCAGTCAATAAATGGGAAAAAGTAACATATTTTCTTGTAAATTAAAAAGTAATGCGTTACTTTACTAGTTACTTGAAAAAAAGTAATATTATTACATAACTCACGATACTTGTAATGCGTTACCCCCAACACTGGGGATGGTTATACGCAGTGCACGGTGCAGAAACTGATATCCTTCTAGTTCTCAGGAGAGTGGAGTCCAGGTGGTCAGGAGAGCGGGGATCAACGCTGGAGAATCAGTGAAAATGCGGGAGACCTGGAATATCCTTTAGAGAATCGCTGGAGAGTCTAGGAGGTAAGCTAAAACGGAGGTAAGCTAAAACGGAGGTAAGCTAAAACGGAGGTAAGCTAAAACGGAGGTAAGCTAAAACGGAGGTAAGCTAAAACGGAGGTAAGCTAAAACGGAGGTAAGCTAAAACGGAGGTAAGCTAAAACGGAGGTAAGCTAAAACGGAGGTAAGCTAAAACGGAGGTAAGCTAAAACGGAGGTAAGCAGGGAGTCTGGTATAGATCCATACAATGAACTATAGACCGGACAATGAGTGTCAGAGAGCGTGTGGAGTTTATAGGAGTGTTGATGAGGGACAGCAGGTGCAGGTGATCAAAACTCAGGTGACTGGTTTCTGGTGATTGCGGTTGACGGTGGAGACTGTGACTGTGACTCTCTGACACTACCCAGCTAAACTAGATAAACACCAGCTCAACCAGGTTGGAACACTTCTCTTAAACTAGCATCTTAAATAAAAAATAAATCAGTTTAGAAGGGGTTGAGCATTTCCTTTTCTGCAGGATTGTACTTAATTTTCATAATTAAAATAATAATAATAATAATTTGTATGAGTGCTGTTTGTTTATTAGAGAACAAAGCCATTACCTTAGCAACTTGACATACAAAATATGGTCCTGTTTCATTAATAAAGTCAGTGTATACTTTTCCCTTATTTACACTGAAATAATGTTAGTGAAATGTGACAACATGCCCCATAGGTGGGATACATAATAAAAAATATAGAAGACATACTAAATGGGGCAACTACTAAATACACAAGTTTGAAATATACAAATTGTTTCATGCTAGCATGTATGTAAACTATTAGGGCAGTCGTGGATCTAATGGATGGACCATCGGACTTGTAACCCGAGGTTGTGGGTTCGAATCTCGGCTCCGGTAGGAATTGTCCATGACTGAGGTGAGACCCTTGAGCAAGGCACCGAACCCCCAACTGCTCCCCGGACTCCGCAGCTTCGGCTGCTCACTGCTCCAGGTGTGTGTGCGCACTTGGATGGGTTAAACGCAGAGAATACATTTCACTGCTGGTTATACTCTGTATAATTGTGTATGTAACAAATAAACTCATTTTAGCAGAATACATTTCTTTTTTTTTCTTTTTTATTAAACCATGTCGCCTTGTGTTAAATTGTGCCCCTGCTTTCCCTTTACTATTTAGGCAGCTAACTGGATTTTGTAGCAGAGCTGATGTGTGATGGAATAGGGGTTTTCATATTTGATTAATGTGATCATCTTATTGTAAGAAATAGGGCTCCGTTGGTCTGAAATGAAATTCAGATTGTACAAAGGGGAAAATATTTCAAATTACCAGATATTAAGATGTTCCAAAGGGAAAACGAATATCTTGATGGAGACAGTGCTTTGTGTCTAAGTAACTCTGTTCTATAAAGCATCATTGTGGGTTGCCTTTGTGTAGAGAGGCTTTGTACTGGAGAGCTTCCAGTCTTTTTTAGTACATGATAGTCTCATAAAAGCACTGCTTTTCACTTGAAAAAGGATCACTATTGTGACATTAGATGGATTTTAGGTGCACTTCCTATTGGTACTGCACTCTTAACTGCTAGTATCTCCACATTATGGCTCCTTTTGCTCTGTTAAATTGCTGTCTATACATTTGTCTAAGTGTTTTGTCTGGGGATTGTTCGTGGTTGGATGAATACATTAGTTGACTAGTACGTTTTCTTTCCCTAAAGAACCAAGTCGAGTTTATTTTTAGGTTAACCTCTGCTACTTGGCAGTTATTGTAGTTAGTCCATTTTTAGAGAGGTTTGAAAACGTACATCCTGTGTCATCTTCATTCAAAATGTAGGACTTCTCAGCATAGTCATAGTCATCAAAAATACTGAATCATTAGGTCAGCTCATGATGACTAGGGAAAAGGGAAAATGAACTTTGAAAAGAGACTTTGTTACAACAAAGATTCGCTCAACTGTGAGTGGGTCATAGAGGCTGAACCGGGATGCTCCATCACGATCACTTTTGAGAAGTATGCTTTTTTAAGGTCAGTTCATTTTCTTAATTATGCACTGTTATTTATCCTGGAGAACATTGTGTTGTGTTGTCTCATTTAGCTTCTGCTGTCTGCAAATAGTACATAATATATGCAAGCTGTCGCACAGCTCAGTTATTTCCTTTTTTTTTTCCAGAAAGAAATTCAAAGATTTATACAGCCTATTATAAATAATGATTCCACTAATGTCAAAGTTATCTACATCTGTATGTGATCTAACTACAGCATCACTTTGTTTTAGAGTCAGGATCATCAAGTCAGCATTGTTTGCAGCCTCAGGTGTTTTTCTCAAGCAGCATCATTCTACAAGCATGACTGCTCGTTAATGCCTTTTGCTGTCAGGCTGTAAATGAACAAGGCGATCGGAGCATCCAAATGCAACATTATTAATTGCAATCACCTGGTGGGAAAAACTGCAAGCACTGTTTGAGAAAATAGCCGTCTCCCTATTTTTCCATTTGTGTCCTTTCCAGTCAAAGAAGATTCTGACACTTCCTGGGATGGTTCAATCATTTTTGATTAGGTTGATGTCCATCAGATTAATTGGGTGTCAGTGTTTCATCCTGCTAATTGCTTTCTAAACAGGTGTCTGACTCACAGTATCCTCTAAAGCCAGAATGTTCAACCAAGAGACCATGCAAGGTACTGCAGGTGTCTGTGAGCTGATGTTCAAAAACTATAAAATCATTTTATATGTATGTTTAAATATCAGAAATCATAAAAAAAATGAAAATTTTCAACAAAAATAACGTATTTATTTATTTACAAAAAACGAACAAAAGAAAGTTGCACTTTAATTATGTTTACGGCATAGGTAAATTGTTCTTTCTTAAAGTGTAAGTTTAAATACATTTTGTAAAATTGAAAGAAGGAAAAAACAACGTGCCAATACGGTAAGAAAAATAAACTTAATTTGTGAGATTCTCTGATAACTACTAAAAAATAGACACATCTATCTTATAAAAAAACGTAATTATTATTGATTATTGTATATGCTTTACAAAACATACTTTTTCAGTTTTATACTTCAAATTTAAATCAGTGTGTTACGTGGCAGTTATTTTATTTTTTTATTTTTTAAATAATGGGTTGTTAAATTTAGCTAGAGCTTCAGCTAGCTTGGCTAGTTTACACCGTAAGGAAGCTGGCATTTCTTCTAGTTTCCTCTCGGCATCTAAACTCCCATTTAAGCCTCTTGCCTTAAAAGCAGGCATATATGAACTTTGTAAAGTAAATAATTTCCCTTAAATCAAATTAACACATAATTGTTCAAGCAAAAGTGTGTGTAAAGCCCTCACCTCAAATTCCCCTTACTTAAGCCCCTGTTTCGTTTGCTTTGTAGCCTGACTTCAATAAACAGGAGGCCCAGGCTCTACCACTTAGTGTTCCTGTGGCTCAGTGGTAGAGCATTGCCTTAGCAGCGCAAGAGGTTGTGGGTTCAATTCTCAGGGAACACACATACTGATAAAAAAATGCATAGCCTGAATGCACTGCAAGTCGCTTTGGATAAAAACGTCTGCTAAATGCATAAATGTAAATGTATAATACACAGTGGGAGGCTACAAACACTGTACATGTTTGATTAACTTTTTAAACAAAGTATCATCGTGGGACATCCATTTTCCTTCATCCCCAAAACCCATGAGAGTCACATAACCGGTGGATTGGAGGTATAATGTAGTCATATATGCAAATTAGCTCTCAACCAGCATGTGGTTTGAAAGTGGGCACGGTGTATTTGTCTCTCCTGTCTAAGTCTTTGCATTATGTCATTCATGAAATCCACACAATAGCATGCAATGAGACACGCCAAATTGCTCTCTGAGGATATGTTAGCAGAGTAGATGCTGCTATTAAAGAGATTTTAGCATCGAGCCATCTTGTCGTCTATGCTGCATTGCATTTAACTCAGTAAGTCTTGGAGAAGTGTAATGGAATGCTGCTTGATATCAGACTTCCAGCTTTTGAACTTAAATGTAAATCCAAACATCAGATTTTTCTGAAGGCGTATGATGTAACTCAAACATGGCAGCACTCAGGGAGATATACACAGTTTATGATAAACATTTTAGTTTGGGGTAAAAATGATTCAGTGAGTTAAAGTTCCTAAATTAGATATTTATAAATCTTTTTAGAAAATGTATGTAGAGAGAGCTGAGTAAAATACATTAATTATCCTGTCTGTTAATAATCGTACACCTGCAGAACAAATGCTACCATGACATTTTTTACTCTATTTTGGTTGCTAGGAGATTGGTAATTAAACACCTGCAAAGCTAAATCTATCATTCCTGTTTTGTTATAACTGAACAATATTCATGATTTGAGTTTGGAGATATCAAGTAGGAATATCCATGTCTTTCTTATGGGACTATTAAGCCATATATATATGGAGCTATAAACAGCACAGTCAAGCAAACAATTATCAAATGGACTGTCCTAAAACATCTTCCATCTCACTCTCAAATGAAGCATCGAGATGGATTTTAGAATTGGTTAATTCAGTTACTATATTTGATATCATCATCGTTTTTGTAACAGATAAATGCCAAATTGATATTAGATGGTATGTGTGTACTGTTTTGATAATGTTTATTTTATGTGCGCTACAGAATCATTCACAAGCTGTTCATGCAGGTGTTGAACTGAAAGACCTTCTTCATCGTTGATGTTTGGATGCTTTTGCAGATTTTGTTTTAATTGATTGTGGGAAAGGATCCACTTCATTCAGATGTCCTTGTGTTATTTTTATATTTTTGTTTTAGTCAGTTTAAAACAAATGTCTCCAAAGGATGCAGTGAGTGTAATGTTAGCAAGTCATTTTGTTAACCTATTTGACTAATCCATTGAAAATAAAATAAAAATGACATTAACTTGCTTTTTCTTAGCAATTCATAAATATCTTGTGTTTTGGAAAATTGGTGGAGATCTTCTAACGCTTAGGTATAGAGGTGGTCATTCGTGGTATTTTTTATTTATTTATTTTACATTTCCAGACAAATCATGTCATAAATTCAAGAAAAATCTGTTTTATTATGAGATCGAGTTTGTACAGGTTGGCAGTTAACAAAATATTGTAGTTGAATTACTTTGTATCTGCAGTTTGAAAGAAATACAAGCTACCCATGTTTTAAAGTAGATAGTCTGTAGAAGTGGAACAGCTACCAGAAAAGTTGGCCTATTTTATGAACATTTGTGAAAGATGAGGCTGACAGAGAGTTTTATTCACATCAGATTCCTTGAATGTACAAGTGATTGTCATGTGGTTATTTTTTACAAGGCTGCTAAAAGGTTACCACTTTCCTCAATGTCAGATTTTATTTCCTACATTGATGTTACTTCAGACTGACACATTGCTTGCCACTTTACAGATCAAACATATTTTTATTTCAAAGCATAACCCATCACTGAGACACTTTGAGGCATATAGAGACACGCAGGAAAAACTGTGAGGGAAGACTGTGAATGCTGGATGCTGCGCTCATGCGGTGGGGGGGGAGGGGGGCATGTGAGAAATACAGAAAGACAAAAATAGGGATTGGAATGGATAAAAAAGTGACTAGAGATGACACACTCTCTTTTTGCTCTTTATTCCTCTCTTCTGAATTTTTTTCTAAAAGCTTAGGATTTAATTAATGCTGACAATGTCCCTAACAGCCACATCCCAGCCTCTGCACACTGACGTTGGAGTTATGTATTGACATTTTTTTTAATATCGCCCAAAAATATCCTGAGGCATGGTGCTTTCCGCTTTATAACACACTAATCTCCCTTTTGCTAAATATCACAGTAGTGCCGAATTGGAAAACGGAAAAGGAAAGAGACGACGCACATCAGAGGCATGCTAATATCCATTTGCCGCAAAAAAAGAAATAAAAAAAATAAACTTCACAGACATCACCTCAGATAAATTGTCTGCTTAATGTACTAGGGCTTATATTATTCAACGGCTGCTTGTGAACCTCCATTGCATAATGAAAACACTATGCTTTTACCTTTGTCCAGTAAGCCCTGGCCACCGTGGCACAAAGGGTAGTTGCTTATTCTCTTGTATTTTGTCCTCTGAGATATTGCATTCCTTGAGTTCCCTGGGTTGCCAGCCTAGAAAAAAATGCAATAAGACAATGATAAAAATAATTTGCATCCCATTGGGAAGCTCTGTTCAGCTGGAAAACCGTCAGGGTGTTGGAGGGACTCATGCTGATGTAAATACGCTCATAAAATTTGCCAAGTGTAAATTGGTCCATCTACTTGCTGCATGTTTTGTCCATACAGTTTGTGACTTGCTCCATTACTTTGATTAGTTTTGCCCCAGAAACACATTTTTAGTTTTATGCACTGAATGGAAAAGAAAGACTCTACTTTCTAATTAAATAATTATTATTCTTGATTTGTCACATTAAACAGCATAATTTGTCAGTAATATAAATGGAGTCATTTGGGAGTTCAGACTTTATAAAACAAAAATAACATGTACATAGACTACGGAGGTCTGTAATGTCTTAAAAAGCTGTATGTGTCGATTTTTGTTATAATAAATAATAAACACATCTTACAACAATGTCAAGAACAGTTTCATGTTCATAATAATAGACAAAAAATAAAGAAGAACATTTGTTCAATTGCACATGTGAATTTGCAGAATTCACCAAAATAAAACAACTTGGTTTGAAAGTGAATTATGCTTTATATATCACTACACAGTCAAAAACATTTAATATACTTATTTTTCCATGAACATTTAATCTAATAAAATTATCCTGAACAGCGAGTTCAAAGGCAGCAGATGAGATGCTTTTAACAGCCTAAAATACTAACAAATTGGGCACTACTACAAAATTATTCATAAATATTTAATTTTATGTTTCTGAAATTGTTGTCAATGGATTCAAATGCTTTCATAGCTGAACAGTGTAGTAACAACATCTACATTACCAGCAGGGGGTAAATGGACCGTGCTATAAAGCCTGGCCTTGACCCACTGGGACTAACAAGACAAACTGATCCACATTTGCAACAGCAACTCATTAAATTGTTCCCATCTTTGTAACTGAGCTCCCTGTTGAGCCATTTTGGATAGAAAAAAGAAAACAATAGGGTAAATGTGGCTTGTCTGAACTTGCTCAAAGCTCACATATCGAAATAAAAAATGAATGCATCGACCAAATGCTGGATGGCCCATGGGCAACCGCCACCAGTCTAACCCAATAATTGAACTTTTTTACCTTTTTTTCTCAAATATGTTTGCTCTTATTGCCTGAGCAAAGTAATTTTTTCCAGGCTCTGCAATGTTGGTCTCTTAATGAATGAGTCCTGCAGTTATCTGTAATGCTTTAGTTTCCCCTGGAAAATTAGAAAACGTAAAGATGGCCCTACAACATGATGTCCTGTGTACATTTGATATCAAAATCTGTGATTTACCTGATATAACTGTAAATATCTTGACCCAAATATGATTTGAGATTAACACTGGCACTGCTATGTCAACAGTATTGACAAATGGCTGACACACTGGCTCTGTTTGTGTCTTCATCTCTCTTTCTCTCTCTGTCCCTCGGAATGATGCGAGCATTGGGCCGCACACTGCTGTCATGAAACTTTGGATCTTTTTCATTGCCAGAGAGAACAAGGTTTTTGTCATGGTCTGCTTGTCAGTTCATTATGCATAAGACAGAAATACAAGGATTCAATTAAACTAGGCTTTGATTTGACCTATAGGATTTCTGCAGAAAGAAACAGAGACTGTACAAATGAAACTTTCTGGCAGGAGCAGTGCAACACTACACTAGTGATGGTACACACGTGCACGCACGTGCGCGCACACACACACACACACACACACATCCAGTTTGAATATACTGTATACAACTTTTTAAAACTGTTAAAAAAAAAAAAAAAAAATTACTGACCGAAAAAAAGGATCTAATGTAATCTAGCTTTAAATGGTCCATTATAATACGTATATTGTTTTATTATTAAATCAATTTATTTATACCACTTTTTGAGGTTGGTAAGATTTTTGAAAGGTGGTTTTGAAAGAAGTCTATAATGTTCAGAAAGGCTGCATGGGTACAAGAGTAGAGGAGTATATCATCAATATATACCAGGACGAAGCGGTGAAGATACTCTGAGCACCTCATGCATGAAATCCTGGAATACGGAGGGGGCGTTGAACAGGCCATATGGCATAACCAAATATTCATGTGGCCGGTAGGGGTCACGAAAGCAGTCTTTCACTCGTCTGCCTCGCGTATCCGGATGAGGTTGTACATGCTGCGGAGGTCTAGCTTGGTGAAAATGGTGGCACCACGGAGATGTTTCAAGGCTGCTTGGACGGGGGGGAGATGATAACGACATTTGACAGTGATATGGTTCGAGGTCCGGTAGTCTAGACACGGCCGCAGGCCTCCATCCTTCTTGGTCATGAAAAAGAAATTTGAAGCAGCAGGTGACCTGGAAGGGCGGATGTAACCCTGTTTGAGTGCCTCTTCAATGTACTCCATGGCCTTCGGTTCGGGGAGTGACAGAAGGTAGATTTTCCCTTTGGGTACTGGCTCACTTGGTAGTAGATCTATTGCATAGTCACATGGCCGGTGAGGAGGGAGTTGGGAGGCCTTCTTCGGACAAAAGACGTCACTGAAGTGGGCATAACAGGTGGATATATAAATGGAGAGTTTTTCAAGAGGGCTTTCGATAGTGGTGGAACTCCGGGATAGGGTTGGCTTGACTCACGATAGTGGTGGAGTCAGGTGAGGAAAGCAATCCGGAAAACACTGGTTACCCTACTTCAGGACGTGTCCCATGCGCCAGGCTATTTGGGGTTCAATTAATATCGAACCAAGGCCTCCTGAAGTTGAGGTCAGTGGTGGCTTCTTCCAGAACCAGTAAACCGATGTCTTCTTCATGAATGAGACCTACTCGTAGACGTACGGGACCAGCAAGGAGTTTGATATTATAACGGCTAAGAGATTTCCGGTTATGGAGTGGAATTGGTAGACCTTGGGGTTGACATTGGTATGGATCTTGAGCTGGTGGCAGAGGCTCCCCGATATTAAGTTCCCAGCAGACCCGGAGTCGAGGAGGGCATGGACTGGATTAGATGGGTTGGGTGAGATAAGTGTTGCCACAATAGAGAGAGGTTTCATATTTTGAGGTATGGGTTAAAATGCACTCACCAAGAGCAGAGGAGGACAAATGGGGCAGGTTGAGATCACATGCCCGCCATTTCCACAATAAAGGAATAATCCTCGTGTTAGACGCCTCTGCCGCTCATCAGATGATAGTCTCATTGTCGGTTAACAGAGATGAGCAGATGATGGAGATCCAGGGAATCAACAAAGGAGTGGAACAAGAGGCAAGTAAACAAACAGGTTAGTATCAGGGAAGCAGTAGCAAAGAGTAATGATTGTCCACTTAATATAGACGAGATCGGACAACTGACTGGAGTGGGGTGTGTGTTTAAGTAGAGCTGGGGTGATTGGGTGCCAATGAGGTGCAGGTGCCTTGAATTAATACTCAGGTGACTGAGATCGTTGTGATGGATTGGTGGTGGAGCCTGCCCGATCTGTGACAATTACTCTTTACCCTTTATATCCCATGTCAGAAATAAGCTTTAGGTTCCACTTGTGCAAGGGGAAAATACAAACGAACATAAAAAATGCTCAGTCCAACACACATTCTCACTCCTTTCTCTACCTCTTCTTAAAATTATTTTCTCTCTCTTTCTAATTCTGTGTTGTTCTGCATCCACAAAACCAATTCAAATAGGTATTTTTTACTCTATGTTTTTGTTGCTGTAATAGAAAGAGCTTCAACACCTGACTATTTATCCATCTGAGACTGGAATCCATTATTTGTAAATATTTCAGTGATCTGTTAAAAATGCTTATCAGTTGTTACAATACTTTATATAGAGCAATTTTTTTGTACTTTTGAGCTGCTGTTGTTGCAGAAGTAGAAGCTTTATATGATATTTAAGGTTTGGAACATTAGGTCTTAATTTCTGACATGCTGTGTTTAAGCATTTGTAAATAAGACTAAAAAGATCCATGATTTTGGTTTTGAGTGAGCTTGTATGAAAAGAAAATGTAAGCATTTTGGAAACATGGTAATTGTCTGCATATTGTGTGAAAACAACACATATTGTTTTAATGGTATGGTCACAACAGATGGATGTTGTGCTAATTGTGTTTAGAGTTTTGAAAATGTGACTAGAGATTGGACAAAAGGATGTTAGCAACTGAAAAAAAACTAATATTATAATCATCCTTGGTCCTCTGTCATGTGTTCCGCCTCTTGTGTCCTTATGTGGTGTGTTTCCTGTCCTTGTTTCTTGTGATTATGAGTTAATTCTTGTCCAGCTATGTTTGTATCATTATCTATGATTATCCTGTGTATTTATAGTCCTGTCTGTTCAGTTTGATTTTGTCTGGTTTACTCGTTACTCCCCGGTGTTCCTGTCTGTGTCAGCCTTGCCCTGCCCTGCCCTGCCCTGCCCTGCCCTGCCCTGCCCTGCCCTGCCCTGCCCTGCCCTGCCCTGCCCTGCCCTGCCTGTTATGGATATATTAAAGACAGTTATTTGAGTTACATCCTTGTCTGTGTGTTCCCCGATCCTCCCTAGTGTGTGCACCGTGACACATCCAGTGTTATTAATACATTTTTCTAAATATTTAAAAACTGGTCTAGCATTTGGCTGGTTCTTAAGTAAATATGTGAATCATTTATTTGAACTGATTATCTAAAATGATTGGGGTTTCCCAACACCACACATGAGAGAGGATGATGGCTGTTTTGGAACCATGTTCGATAATGTGATCAATTTAATCAGCTGTAAAGCTTTATGTACAATACTATGTGACACAGCTCTTGAACTCTCATTCTGATGGCACCCATTTACTGCAGAGGATCCATTGGTGAGCAAGTAAGGTTATCGAAATCTTGGATGACCTACTGGAAAGTAAATTTTGTGTATTTTAACCCCTCTCTAAAGACCCTTTGGGGGGGGGGGATTTGGTTAATTTAAGTGCTGCTGAAGTGGAGATTTCTGGCTAAATGCATTAGATTAAACTCTTTTGAAAATATGGCCTTTAAAGATACTGTATGTACTGTGATTGCAATTTACAAATGCAAAGTATTATAAAACACTTAAAGTTTCCAAATTGTGCCTTAAGTGCAAGTGCCTAAAAAAGCAAAGCCGTTGCCCATAGTGTCTTGCCAAGACATGGCAAGAGTTTGGCACAATACTGAATGGGTGAATGCTTCCACCGTTATGTTTTTATATTCAGACCCCTCTGTATCCTCTTAGCAAGGCCTTGTACAGCAGATAGCGATACCCTTCATCAATTTTAGCGCTGATGTTTTGTAGGTCTTGTAAAACGCTCGCTGTGCCACAGAGATAGCATTTCTCCAAAAATCATCCTCCAGGGGCTACGATTGGCTGACTCCCAGGGTTCATTGAATGGGCTACTGGAAGTGTACCGAGGTGAATAGTTGATGAGAGATTGCTCAGATTAATTAGCTCAGCTCATTGTCTTGGCTAATTCAGTCTTCCGCATGACCAAGTCTGAAAACATAACCTGTTTTATAAAAATTTAAAAATTTAAATAGAAGGGCATATAAATAGTCCCCCCCCCCTCATCCTCCATCCTCTCTTTCAGATTGCAAACAAATACTACATACATTTTCTATATTAAATGCTAATAACATTGGCATTTTAATATTTGTAGCCTACTCAGTTAGGAAATAAGAATCTTAATGATGTGAATCACAAAGAGCTGGTGTGTTGACTTGCTAATAACACAAAGTGTGTGTTTGTCTTTATGAGCAGATAAATTCAATTTAAGAGTTACAGTAATCCTTATCAGGTGATATTTTATATGTATTTAATAAGCTAGCATACAAATACTTTAGGAAAGTTGACAGGTCTGGCTCAATTTAAATATGTTTTTAAAACATTTATAATAATTGTGCATACATATGTCAGGGTTCTGTCACTTTGGTCTGGTGTCATTCATGAGCTTTGTGACAGGGTCCTGACACTCCCGTCATGTCCTGTTTTTATGTGAGTACGCGGCTTCGAGTGTGCTCTAGTCGTGCGCCCTCTCGTCTGAGTGCCTTGTTTCATGTTGGAGCATGGTGTTCGGATCCCGGCACTCTTGCCTTGAGTTTCGGTTTCGTGCCGGGATTCGGAGACTCGCGCTCCGTGTTCTGTCTTGTTGTGTGAGTGTGCGGTCTCGATTTCGCTCGGCCCCGTGCTCAACTGTCCATGTGTGTTTTGTAGTGTTGCACGTAGTTCGTGTTTTTATCGGCTGCGTGCATTCATGTTATGTCTTGTGCTGTGTGGCACGCAGCTTGTGTATTTCATTGGCTGCGTGCTTTCATGTTGTCATGTCTTGTGTGCAGCGGCGGATTTAGTAAATTGTGGGCCCCAGGCAAATATAGGAAAGGGGCCCTATACATTTGCACACATTTACCTAGATCAACCTTGAGGTTCCTTTTTGTTGTGATGCTTGCTGCTGCTCAATGGTGCCCCATAGTTGTGTCCAATGTTTCTAATTGTTTCATGTACATGTTATAATGGGATTCTTTCATTTACATTTACATTTATTCATTTGGAAGTCACTTTTGTTATTTCATGTTGTAGACCACGAAATAGCATTTGATTTACCATTGAGATACAAGTTTTAACAAAAAAACTAAATACAATGATAATCCTCACAATTGAACCTTTAAACCATTTTTTAAAGAAAAGTGATGAGTCAGAAGTATAAATTATTATATTTAAAATGGGTTTATGTCGGTGGATTTTCACATTGGTATAAACAAATGTTGTGTAAGAACGCTTTGGGAACGCTTAGCGGGATAAGTCTTGAAGCACATGTGAAATCAATTCAAGGTGTAACTGGGACGTCAGAGCGGGTGACGTCATGAACCAGGAGGCTGTAAAGCCTGCCCAAATGAAGCTGTCACTAGCTTAAAAAGTCTGAGCAAATTCGCTTACAGGCACGAAGGAGATATGGCCGGGAACGCAACGTTCATTCCCTCTTCAGGGAACTGAGGTTACAGTCGTAACTGAACGCTCCCTTTCAAGGGAACTCCGTTGCGTAAGAACGCTTTGGGAACGTCAGTACAACATCACCATAGCGACGAGTGCCTGTCCTGTGTGAAATCAAGCGAGCAGCACTAGGATGAGAGCACCTGGGAACCTGGGGTAGAGTCCAGTTCCAAATAATAAAATCTGATGAATGTGTGTGGTGAGGACCAGCCTGCCGCATCACAAACCTCTTGGAGAGCAACTCCTGATATCAGGGCCTTGGAGGCCACCATACCCCTGGTCGAGTGGGACCGGACAGCCATAGGGGAAGGTTGACCGGCCCCTTGTTAGGAGGTCCAAAACATACGAACAACTGTTCATTTTTATGTCACAGGGCAGCTCTGTGGATATAAGCATCTAATGCCCGTACTGGGCAAAGCAAATTGTGCCTTTCCTGGTCCGCATTCTGAAAGGAGGAGGACAGAGCCTCAAGTACCACGGAGGAAAATGACATACCAGGGGGTCTTCCCAAATGATATTCCACCCAAAGGAATGTGGTAAGCACTTATGGCCACCACATAAACATTTAAAGTGGACGGGGCTATCCCTACAGTGAATCGCTCTTGCAGGAACTCCAGCGATGTACCAACTGGGCAGTTAACTGGGTCCAGCTGATGGTCACTACATCATGAAGTGAAAACTCTCCACTTCAAGGCACAAAGTTTCCTCATGGAGGGAGCTCTGGATTGGAGAATGGTCTCAACAACCTCAGTTGAGAGACCTGAGTCTATGAGATGGGCCCCCTCAGAGGCCAAGCCCACAGTTTCCACAGTTCTGGTTCAGGGTGAAATACTGAGCCCCCTGCTTGGGATAGAAGGTCCCTCCTGACAGGGAGCTCTAGAGGAGGCCCGTCGAGAAGGGATAATATATCTGGGAACCATACTCTGCCCGGCCACCGCGGGCAATGAAAAGTAGTATAACCCAGTCCTGGCGAACTCTTTCCAGGACTCCCGGGAGCAGAGCGATCGGGGGAAATGCATACAGACGAAGCCTCGGCCACGTCTGCACCATCGCTTCCAGTCCAAGAGGAGCTGGATGCGTGAGGGAGAACCAGAGTGGACAGTGAGACGTCTCTCAAGACTCAAACAGATCCTTGTGCATGGCTGAACTCCCTCCATATCAACTCCACCACCTCGTGGTGGAGCCTCAATTCCCCGTGCCTCAGCCCCTGTCTCGACAGGATGTCTGCTCCTATATTGTAGACCTCCGGGATGTAAGCTGCTTGCAGAGACAACAACTTCCTTTGGTATCACAGGAGGATTTGGCATGCCAGTTTGCAAGTGGACGTGACTGCAAACCCCCCTGGTAATTTATATAGGAGACCACCGATGTGTTATCTGAGTAGACGAGCACATGGTGGCTCCTGAGATCTGCTAGGAAATTAATAAGCAAGAAATACAGCCAACATGTGCCATGAGAGATGATGGTCCTTCCACAGACCCTGACTTGAGCATCTAATTCCTCAGAATCAGATAGCTGCAGTGTTTGTGCTTCGATCGGGGCAGAAGAAACCGCAGTGCATGCTTCCCAACCCTGAAACGAAGCACTGAACCTGTCAGGTGAAGGCAGAGATAAGGCAGCGCCCGTCTCTTCCTCCGCTGACAGATCCATTTGCGAACCCCAGGACTGTAGCCTACCCTGTGCCTCAGCAGCAGCGGGACCAGAGCCCTGGGGAGCGCTAGCCTGAGCGTCCTCACGAACGAACACTAGGCGGGATCGGAGTGTCCGTAAGGGAAGCATATCGCAGTGCTCTCAAGCGCTGACTGTGCATGCTCCTCTCCCAAACAAGCTTCACAGAGAATGTGTGTATCCCCACCCGTTAAATAATGTGGGCAGTGGCGAACACACATCCTAAAAGCTTGTTGTTGCTTGCTCGCCATAGTACTGCAATGAACCATTGACAGACAACACCAAATATGACAGACAGATTCACACAGAGTGCTTGTGAAGACACAAAAAGCTAGTGACAGCTTCGTTTGGGCAGGCTTTATAGCCTCCTGGTTCATGACATCACCCGCTCTGATGTCCCAATTACACCTTAGATTGATTTCACATGTGCTTCAAGACTTACCACGCAAAGCGTTCCCAAAGCGTTCTTACGCAATGGAGTTCCCTTTAAAGAGAACTGCAGACTGGATTATTGAAATGCACATTTATTCTCTGCCAGTAGGAGGTGCTTTTGGAATGTCAGAAATATAGAGGTTCCCCTGGAAACGGCTGGAAACAAAGCAGCGCTCAGCTCATAAATTATACTTTATTAGGTATAATGAAAAAGCCATCCAAACTTTTCTGTAGACAATTGGTTCCCTTCAGGTTAATTCTTATAAAACTTGAATTAGTGAGAATGAGAAAAGTGTGTAAAATATAGCATGTATTGACTAGGTAAGTCCACTGATGAGTTACCAGCGTAAGCCTACATTTAATTTTCTACTAGTCATTTTAACTTAGGGCTGTCAATCGATTAAAATATTTAATTGTGATTAAATCGCATGATTGTCATGAGTTAACTCGCGAATAATCACAACTTAATCACATATTTTTATCTGTTCGAAATCCTTAAATTGTACCTTAAATTAATACTTTTCGTGTTTTTTAATACTCTAATCAACATGGGCATGGACAAATGTGGATGCTTTATGCAATATATGTTTTTTTATTAGTGAAACCATAGTCAACGTAGAGCATGAAGAGTCGACATGTTTCAAAGATCATAGATGTTTTTTCAAAGAACTTGTTCATGTCTAGTAGACAAAAAGAGAAACACCAGGTTCCCATTACTTCTCTTTCTTTGCACTGAGAAATTTTCTTACACAAACCTGTTTATATTTTCACAAGATAGGGCAGCTCTTCTTCTGAACAGGAATAATGTATAGTTATTATTTATTATTACATTTGTTTTCCTCTCTGTGCCACATACTGTATTTTGATGTATGTAAATTCTCAATAAAACAGTTTTCATTTATATATTTTTCTGTTTCTATTGTCAGACAATGGCATGAATATGAAAAAGTGACTGAAACGTGACCCATTAAGACTACATAACTATATCCAACTATAACCAGCTCTCACTTCCAAGATGTTAATCTGCACAAAAAATCCTGATTTATAATCGAGCCGTCGTCTGATAAAATCAAATAGGCTACACATAAGATAAAGACAATAGCTGTGCTGTGATTTCGGCTATACTTGCACGTAAAATTAGAAAAGCGACATAACTGAAAGCGGAAAGCGCAGCTTCTTTCAGCCACTCGAGAGACGCAGGCGCAGAGAGAGAGAGAGCTGTGCACGCGATGGGAAAGAGAGACTTCGTGCTCACACGGCAGTCAGCATCTTCAGATGCATAATATTTAAATTTGCTACAAGAAGGATAGACAAGAAGCATGTTCAACTCAGACATGCAGACGGTTGTCGTGGTAATAAACACGTAAACAACAACCGTTCGCGTATCCGCGCTCATTGCGCATCTTGTATATGAAAAGCATTTTAGGGGGCCCTGGCTGTTGGGGGCCCAAGGCAGTCGTCTACCTTTGCTTAGTGGCTAAGTCCGCCCCTGCTTATGTGAACACGTAGCTTATGAGTATTCTCATTAGGCACGTTCGACTTTAAGCAGCGCTACACAGAATGGACAGTGTATGACATCAAAGTACCGTGTAGTATTGGACTTGAAGATGTTAGAAACACACATCATTGTTGTCATATGGTGAATTTGGACAATCGTGAAACAGCTGTGTCATCATCAGCTCTCATGCAGCCTCTCTGGAGAAACTGCGCCGGCTGAGTGAGCTGTCTGCTCTCGAAACGCTCTTGTGGTAATCTGATGCTACACGTGACAGTGACGTGGATTCGGCGCCGGTTCAAGTCGGATACATTTTCTAACTGGCATACAATGCTTCAAGTCAGCATGCGATCGGTAAAAGTCGAACACACCTTGTAGCTGCGTGTTCATGTCCTGTTTTGCACATGGCTGGTGATTTGTTTTGCTGGCCATGTGCTTGTGTTTTTGTTTTTTGTTTGTACAAAGCATGGCTTTGTCTTAGTTTTCTGTTTGCCATGTGCTCTCCTGTCAATTTGACTTGACCCCACCCATCTTGTTTCCTGATTATTGGTTAATTTGCCCCACCTGATTTCCCTTTGTTACCCTCCTCATTTGCTCCCTTTATAAACTCCTTGTGTTTGCAATCCTATGCCAGTTCGTTGCCGAATGTTTCCTGTTCCTGCCCTGCCCTGCCCTGCCCTGCCCTGCCCTGCCTTGCCTTGCCTTGCCTTGCCTTGCCTTGCCTTGCCTTGCCTTGCCTTGCCCTGCCCTGCCCTGCCCTGCCCTGCCCTGCCCTGCCCTGCCCTGCCCTGCCCTGCCCTGCCAAGCCTGCCAAGCCTTGCCAGCTGTACTGTTTTCTCCTACGGGGTAGTCTTGGTTGCTTGTTTTGTTTTATTTTGTTTTTATGAAGCCCATCTCCTGCACGAGTCCTCGCCTCATCCCTTCATCCCAACCTTGACTACATATTTAATTACTTCATACTGTATACTTAAGATACTGCATGGAACATTTTATTTACATATCCATTTAAAATAGTCTTTAAAGCCGTGTTTGTGTTTTAGGACCATTTAAAATGAATTTGAGAAGGTAAGAAGGTATTTAGAAATGGTTAAAAAAATACAGATTACAAGTCCTAAATATATATTTTCCCTTATACATTCATGTTGATTTTAACCTAAAAAAATGTTTTTAATTAAAAGAAAAATGACCATGCACACTTCAGCAAATTGTTATGCAAGTCAAAGTTATTAATGCAAATTGGAATTAAAACAGTTCACCTAATATGAATCATAAGCTAATGCACGCAAAGCATGTGCTCCATATGCACATGATCATAACTGTATGTCATGCACTGACAGATATTTTATGTACATATGAATAAACATGTGTCAACATGCTAATGAGTTAACAGCGGTGTAGCATACATCTCTGCAGCATCCAGGCTGTCATAACGGTCACTTTGCACTCCAGGTTATTCCTGTCTGGAATAGTCCAGAAAACAAAGTACTATGTAGGCATGACCTATATGAGGTTTGATAAATTTCTCACATTTCCAGCAAATGAGTGCAGTCAGGCACACATTAGAGTAGAATGGCAGAGGCATTAAATATTCAGTAGTGCTCTTATTAATGTTCATCCCATCAGCCAAATACCAATCCTTACCAAGAAAGTGATAGAATGATTATTTTCTCTTCTATTCCCTTCCACCCTGTCATCCCAAGTCCCCTTACCCTGAAGAAAAATAAACCCACTGAAAAGGCTGTCCATACAGATGGCAGCAAATGCGGTGGTTTCAATTACAGTCTGAATGCCAAACAGTATTTACTTCTAGAGTGCCTGCATCTACTTAAATCTAACAACATGTATAGGGGAGACTCAGGCATCTCAGTAACTATAAGGTTTTGAGTCAAAAGTCAAATTCTACACTAGTCCTTTTTTCAACTTTCTTTCCAAATTCTGTCAATATTTGTGTTCGAACTGTGCAGTAAACAACTGAACAATATAACCAAATTAACACACATCCATGCAATTATAATAGTATTAACTAACCTACTCAGTGGTGTAGCAAGTCAGCCCCAGGCCCATATGCAAAACAATTTGTACGGCCCCCCTCCCCAAAATGATATGGGCTCCAACTCGGTTAACTTGTTGATCTTTCTGATGTAAATAACGTTACATGACTATTCACAAACTGTTTTAGTGTGATGTGACATACGGCCAAGTTTGGTGACCCATACTCAGAATTTGTGCTCTGCATTTAACTCATCCAAAGTGCACACACACACACACAGCGGTGAACACACACAAACCGTGAACACACACCCATCCTACTGATCCTACTGTGCCATTCAAAAGTTTGGGTCAGTACAGTTTTTGTTTCTTTTGGTTTTTACTCATCCAAGAATATTGAATTTATGAATGTACAACTGTTATCAGGGTTTATAATAGTAAAGAGATGTTTTATGCATCACAAGAATACATTACATTTTAAATTATATTAAAATAGGAAACAGTAAATTTCACAATATTACTGTTTTTACTGTAATTTTGATCAAATCAGTGTAGCCTTGACAAGCATAAAATACTTCCAAAAAAACATTAAACAATATTACAGACTCTAAAGTTTTGAATGGCAGTGTATAATGATGTATTTAATGTATAGATGTTTTCATCAGGGCAGTGCATGTATGTATGTTTTTTTTTTATATGATGGATTTTATTTAGCTTTTCTATTAACATTGATGTGATTTAAAATTGTATGCTAGCTTATATTGTTTTACTTTTTCATAATTTCTTTATTTTTCTTTTTTTCACAATTTATTCTGGTTGATTCTCATTATTGCAACTTACCCTGCAACATGTCTGGGGGAAAATATGTTGAATTAACCCTTGAATGCATACCTCGGGTCTTTAACGACCCGAGACATTGTTTACTACCTTCTCCCTCCTTCATTTTTTTAGTTATACATCAGCTTTCTTAGTATTTCTCAATCTATTCATTATAAACAATATAACAAGAAAAAATAATACAATTTATAAGAATGTCTTTTTTCTGATTATTTTCTTATAAAAAGTGTATAGGGTCGCTAGAGACCCGAGGTGTGTATTAGTGTCTGTATGCGAAAAATATATAAAAAATCTGCTTACTCAATACATGTATTTCTCCTTTACTCCTCGAGGTGGCACTGTTTAATAGACAATAACGATGTGATGTTTCACTTATAATCACCGCAGGCATAAAACAAAAGAATATCACCAGCAAAAATAGAACTGGTTTGAATGGCTGTACTACAGAGCGATTACTGTATGCCTTAAAATATAAATGTCACTGTCATTTGATAGTGGATGTGGTGAATAAAGCTGCAAGCGATCAAACTTTTGAAGTCACTGAAATCGGTAGTTTAGCAAATATGATAGAGATTGTGAATATGAGTTTGTGTAAGTGCACTCTGAAGATGATTGTGATGTACAATCATCTGCTCAAATTGAACACTTCTAAGTTTCAAAAGGTAACGAATGATTTAAATTATGTATTTTATTCTTCTGTAACTGTTCTTAAAATATCTTAAAAAGAGAGAGTTTTTTTGCTATTGCAGCAGTTTTGGTCCATCCGTGCTGGATATAGATCTGGGTCACTAAAGACCTACATATGTAATAGTGAATGGCAAAACATTCATGCAGGTTAACTATTTTTCTTTTTCTTCTGCTTTGTCTTTCTTCTGGGCATTGACAGTAAAAATATATTGACAGTAAAAATAGAGAACCCTGGGATAATCACCATAGTAAAAGTGACAACTAGCCTCTCTGTCCTCTCTAATCATTATTTTCTAGCCAGTTATGTGGATCATTATGCTGCCACTAGCACACAGCTCCAGGTGACGGCAGCCTTTTCAAATAAAGAGAAACAGTTCTCCTATGAAAAATCTATCTATCACATTATGAGGAATTCAGGATTCATGACTGGAAAGTGTTCATGGTCAGAACTATGAAACTAATTGCCTCTGAGGGGAAATCAGATCAATTTGAATTTCTACAGTCAATATTTGACAAGGGTCTTTGAAGTGCCATGGCCATGGGTGCTTTTGGCTTGTTATTCGTGTGGATGCAATGGACTTATTTGCAAAGAGAAAGAAAGAAAGAGAATGTGATGAGAAATAGATCTGGAGAGAAAGAGTGAGATAGAGGTTAATAACTTGCAGAGAACTAAGAAAAATAAGTCCAAGTGCTGGAGCCACACAACCCTTTTTATCCATTGAACAGAGCTAAATGCACCATTTGAATAGATTTTGAGCTAATGGACTTTCCTCCCCCTAAAATCTTGGATTTCTCACTTATCATGCATCAGATGTAATGGACCCTCTGTACTGATCAAGAAAATAAACTGCATTTGACAAACCGACATATTTTTTCTCATTATGCTAAAGGATGTGGTTCACCTGAAGCTGCAAGTTTTAAAGAAAAACATCTGAAAAGGTCATATCTGAGTAGTTCCTCCAAGCTTCATGTCAGTGATGTATGAGTAAAACCTGATTATTGAGAAAAAATAAATAAATAAATGAGAATAAATACATACATGTTTCTACTTTAGAAATATACTAATACTATATTATAAAACTGTGTGTGTGCATTATATAATTTGATATATAGAACAAATATTAATTAATATATAATAATAAAACATTAATAATTGAAACAGTTTATATAACACTACAATATTTTTTAAATGTGTCAAAACAAATTGCTGTAGACATAAGACTGTGAATATCATATGATTATAAACATATGTAAGACGTTCTGCAGAGGATCTAGTGTTGTGCAAGTTACTTCCAAAGTGTAATACATTATAGATTACTTGAGTTGTTACTGTTATTTAAAAGTAATTTGTTACCTTACAATATTACTGTCTCAGAATTGTAATGCATTACATTACTCCTTTATTACTTTTGAGGTATTTTCACCAAAATAACTACAGAAGTAGATCTTAACATTCTAAAATGACAAAATGTACTAGAGCCCTGCACAGGCCTCAAATTTAGGCCCTAGCCCAGCCCTGGCCCGAGACGCTCAGGCCCTCGCCCGGCCCATGTCCGACAGCTTATCAGAATTACCGGCCAGAGTAATTCAGAAAAAAGAAGGGTCGGCCAAAAAAGTCCGACCCTAGCCTGTCTTTTTTTTCCCTTCTCCCAAAACGACTCATGTTTCAGTTATTAAATTAGTTAAGTTTTGTATGTAATGGTAAAGTGTTTATATTTTATTTTTCGAGTTAATTTAGAAAAACAGACCGGCAGGCTGAATGTTTGATCAATTTAGCCTTCTAAAATCATCAGGACTTGCCTAAAATAAAATCTATAGATAGGCCTATACTAAAACAGTTCAAGCATATAACAATGTTAAACCTAGATAAATGTGCGCTGCATCCAATAGTTTGTGCGGAGAGTGGAAGCTAAAGCGTAGGACATGGAGCTATGTATCATGGGGCAGACTGGCACCAGCACAATCAATTGCATTTTTTTTAAATGGAAAAAACTTACGCTGTCATTTTTGCTCATAAAGGTAAGATTAATACATCATTTGGAACTATAAAATGGTTTACTTTTATTTGTGTGCACTCACAATATCAACAAAACATTGTGCTTTTATCTTGAACAGGAGCTCTTCACAAAAATGAACTGAAAGACAGCGAAAACATGCCTCATAAACATGAGAAATATATCTATAGAAAGCTTTAAATTACTAAACTAAATAAATAAAAACAAATACTTTAATATACTCATTATCTGTGAAGATGCACTTCTCTCTAAAGGCGCATCTAATGAGGAGATGGCGAATCCTAACTATTTCCCCCAGACACATTCATGGTAATTATTTTTGGTGGGGATTTACGGCAAGCTTTATTGCATGTATTTAAATGCAGAACTTTTCAGCTGTGCTGACGGTTTGCTGCTGCTGCGGGACACTAAACACCGCCGAGTGTTCTTCAGAGTCATGGCACGGTCTCGTGTTGTTTCCACCAGCGTGGCAATTTTTTTATCACTAATTGATGGATGTCTAAAATATAAGAATAAGGAGAAGCCTAAAACAGGCCCGAGGCCCCGCCCACTTCTGAACTATGACGTGAATATTGGCCCGAAGCCCAGCCCTAGGGATGTAAAAATTAAATATAAATTAAAAATTAAATTAATTAAATGTAATTTAAAAAAATACATTTTGGGATAAAAGTGTGTTGTAACGCATGTGTTACTGAACATGTACCGAGTAAAGTATTACTGAAAATGTACTAGTAAAACATTACACTACTGCGTTACAGCAAAAAGTAATCTGTTACTGTAATGTATTACTTTTGTAATGCATCACTCCCAACACTGAATTTGGGTAGCTGAAATTTGTAACACTCTTAAGAATATTATTCTCATATTCAGATCTTATTTAAAGAGGCATTCTACTGTTAGTGAGAGCTGTACAGCATTTAATATTATTCAAATTCGAAGTAACTCAAAGAAGACAATACATGTATTTCTCAGAAATAATCATACTTGCATTCTCTTCATTACTGTGACTGTGTTTAGTAGAAGCAAACTTCTATTTCTCAGCCTTGGGTTGTTTATTTAAATGCTCTTTTTCTGCATGTGCTCAGAGAGATCAGTGAAAGATGGTTTGATCCCGAACTGCTATTTAAAGCGGCAAGTAAATGATGTATGATGATCTTGTCAATGTTCCCAGGAATTACCTAAGAGCTTTATTCAAACCAGAAGCCTAAAATCTCTCTATTTGCACAGTGTTTTGTCTTTACATTTGTTAAAGGCACCAAAATTACTGCACATTCTGCATGAAATAATACTTTGATCTCCTTCTTTGCACAATGACAACATCCTTAAACAAACTTTTATCTTAGTATCATTCATCTGAAAAACATGCCTTGTATCCATTGAGAGTTTTTGATAATTTATTATTATGAATTGCAAATAGATTGAAGTAAGAAGGTCATTATTTAGTGCATATATAGAAACAGATCAAAAATGTTGCGCATGGCTGATATTATATGTGGTAGTCTCTGAATCATATTTCTTCTTAAGTTTTATTGTATTTATTAATAATATATTATTACAATATTTTTGACTTTTATTCTCACCTGTTTCTTTTTCAGAGACAATCCAATTTTTATTTGTATTGCATTTTTAGAAGAGAATGAAGAATGATATTGTTCTATGTCTTTAAACTGTTAATGAGCTGAGAGCTGTGCACTAACAAATTGAGAAAAGACACCATTATGTGTGATTGAAAATTATATCTTGTCCTGATATTAAATGTCAATGATAATAATGATGGATTTTGCACCGTTCAGAAACTTCATTTCTGCTAATATCTGACTCACAGTATATTTTTCATTGAGATCTCTTCGTGATTCACCTCAGGTACAAGTTTTATCTCAGAAGCTGACTATGTTATTTGTCATGACATAACTGTTATTAATTATTATTGTGTGATTGTGCATTATGAATTGAGAGCCCATGTGCATTATTTTGTGAGTCCCACTGGTCTTGTGGGTCACTGCAATGATGCTCTGGGTCTGCCGACATATGGACTTTCTAGCTAGGCCAGCTGTAATGAATGGCATGTCAGCATGTTTCTAGAGGGCTGACAGTCCCGTGGCCTGTTTTAACCTTTACCGAGATGACAGAGCAGCATTTGGAACCATGGCATCGCTTCGCCTACCTGGCCAGACTCATAAATCAGACCTCTAAAAAGACTCATGTTTACATATATTGGCCTCCATCTATGCTGTTTGAGTGGATTGGGAGTGAATTAACCAAAGCTAGAGCTACTTGGAAGAATATAGCATTTAGTGAATAGGTCACCGCTTGCTAACCAGTGAATAGATATAGTATTAGGCAATCTTCATTATGTGGCTTGAATAAACAGTCTGTCTGTCCCTCACAGATTACTTCTGCAGATTAAAAAGTCAGGACCTATTTGTGTTTTTTAGACTGCCATGAAGGCGAGGGTGACTGTGTCTGAATTATTTCCTTGAGTCCTCACAGCATATGACGTGCGATATCCTCCCCCTCAACCGCACCGTAGATCGCCTTTTTCATCAAAACTTCCCCCGCTTGATTGCCTCCGATCTGATTCTAGATCAAGTCAGTCATACTGAGTGGGAGTAGACAGGTCTTTCCAGTTAACAAAGATGAGCTTATACAAAGCCAAAAATACAGTGAGATCAAACATCACAGTGTTTTGAAAGGGTCTCTGAGAAATATTTGAAGTTATTCCGAAAATATTATTTTTTTCAACAAAAAAATTATAATATATTTTGCAGGCACTTACCTCAGAAGAGACAGTCTTGGAAATGCATTACCTGCATTTAAAGGAATAATTCATAGTTCAGTTCAGTTCAATTTTATTTATATAGCGCATTTAAAAACAACCATGGTTGACCAAAGTGGTTCACGATGTCCAGAAAAGCTCACACACAAACAACATGAATACAGTAAAAATGTCTCAATGTCTCAACTCAACTCAAAATAAAAGCCAAGGAATACAGGTGTCTTAAGAAATGACTTAAAATTTCCAAAGCTGTGAGCAGTTCTTATGTGTACAGGTAAACTGTTCCACAAATTAGGTGCCACCACTGAAAAAGCTTGGTCACCTTGATTTTTTTTATCTGGCTCTCGGAACGTCCAAGAGTATCTGATTGGATGACCTCAGTGCTTTAACAGGAGTGTATAAATGTAAAAGCTCTGATAAATGGGCAGGCATCAACCCATTTAAAATCTTAAAAACAAACAATAAAATCTTGAACGTGATCCTGAAACGGACAGGAAGCCAGTGTAGTGAAGCTAAGACTGGGGTAATGTGCTCATACTTTTATGTCCCAGTTAAGAACCGAGCTGCTACATTCTGGACTAACAGTAAGCGCTGAAGAGATTACTTATCCAAACCAACATATAAAGAGTTACAGTAGTCTAGTCTTGACGTTGTAAAAGCATGAATTACACTTTCAAACTCCTTACGCGGCAGGTAGGGCTTGACTTTAGCCAACAGTCGCAGTTGAAAAAAAATGGCTTTTACAACAGATCTAATCTGTTTTTCACATTTAAAAGCACTGTCAAAAATCACATGAGATTCCTGGTAAATGGACGAACATACAATCCTAAATTACCAAGTGCATCTGCACAAGCACTTAGATCCCCAGAACAACCAAACACAACAATCTCAGTCTTATTTTCATTAAGATAAAGAAAGTTCTGATCCAGCCATGTTTTAAAATCTCTCCGGCAATTAAGTAATGACAGAAATTAAACTTTGTCATTTGTTTTGACAGGCAAATAAATGTGTACATCATCCGCATAACAAAGGAAAGAAATATTGTGTTTTCTAAAAATATAACCCCAAAGGCAGCATATACAAAGAAAACAACATAGGACCCAATATGGACCCTTGGGGACGCCACAAGAAAGTGGGGCAGCAGATGAAGAAAATTCACCAAGGTGAACAGAAAAACTTTTGTTTGTCAAATACGATTGAAAACATTTAAGGGCTATGCCCTTACTACCGACACACTTTTCAAGTCTAGACAAGAGAATTGAGTGGCTGACCATATCAAAGGCCACAGTCAAGTCCAAAAGGACTAAAACAGCAGAGTTGCCAGAGTCCACAGCTAAAAGAAGATCATTAGAAACTCTTAAAAGAGCAGTTTCTGTACTGTGACGGGGCTGCAATTTCTGCAATTTCTTAAATGCAATTTCTTAAATTTTTCAAAAATACAAAATTTGTCTAGAAATGATTTAAGTTGATTAAAAACAATTCTCTCCAAGATTTTCGATAAAAAGGGGAGTTTATTTAGATCTATTTCTATAGACAAAATTAAAGAATCCAAATTATTCTTTTTTTTTAGAAGCGGTTGAACAATGGCATGTTTAAAAACAGCTGGTACACACCCTGAGCTGAGAGATGTATTAACCAAAGATACAATGCTTGGTCCAACAGTGTCAAATACATCTTTAACTAAGCATGCAGGAATACTATTAAGGGGCAGTTTGTGGAACGTAGTTTTTTAACTATGTCAGAAAGATGAGAAAATCGAACCGGCTCAAACTGCTGCAAGACAGCTGGGCAGAAAGAGAAAATACGAGGCTTAGTGATATTTTGTGCAATTCAAAGTGTGCTACACATAGGTGAGTGGGCCTGTACAAACCACCTGTAGTAACACACTCTCCTCTATCACTTTCACACACTACTGTGTGTACATAATCCCACAAAAGACTCAGTAATATATGCATGTTTACATGCTCATGCACTACAAATCACCAAACACTGTTCCCCAGCCAGCTGCTTGAATGTTTATCTTTTTGCACATGTACAGTGTTTGTGAGGTATTTGCACAGTTGTACAGTTTGTATTTTTTAGTTTATGTATAGGTAACCACTTTTATATATACCATATGTATAGTCAAATCTGACAGTAGGTTAGTTGTGTATAGGTTTATACTGTTTTACTTCGTTGTTGTATGTCTGTATTCATGTAGCACCGTAGCCCTGTAAGGCACAACATTTCGTTCCACTGTATGTTCACACATGTAGCGGAATGACAATAAAGCTCAACTTGACTTGACTTGACTTGACTTGACTTGATAACTGTGATGGGTGAAAAACAAAGACCAGTAGTCTTGTCCACAATATATTTCAGAAAGTTTTCACATAAAATTAAAGATGGTATAATACATTCTGAATCCCATGGGTTAACAAGAGAAATGCAAGCATTAAAAAGAACCTGCGACCGATGTCTGTTACTTTCTACAACATCTGAAAGAAATATAATTTTAGCAGATTGTACAGCTCTCTGGTATTTACTTTTATTATCATATTATTATTTCAAATGATATTTTTAGTTTATCCTGTTTCCCCTTTCCCTCAGCTACTCTGCAGGCATGTCGGAGAGAGATGTTCATAAATGAATGAATGCTTCAAATCAGTTTTTTTGTCTTTTGTTTTTGGAAGAATTGTTAAATAGGTGTCTAGAAATAATTATATGAGGTCAACTGGGGAATTGCTAAATGTATTTTAAAAAATTAATATGTCAGTGTTATGAATCTGGCTGCCCCTCACTACAACTGCACATCACCCATGGACTACATCTCCATCATACACTGCACTCACACATTCCCATCCACCATCACACCAATCACACAGCTGTCACCAATCACTAATTTGCCCTGATTGCCTCACCACACCTGCACCTCATTCACACACTCACATATAAGCAGCACACATACACTCACCCATTGCAAAGTCTTGTTTTGTCCTGGCTAACATTTCCGAGTGGTTTCCCTAGTTTGTCTATCCGTGTACTACCTGGACTGTTGACTCCCTCTCCTGATCGTTTGCTGCCTGCCTCTCTGACCCCGCCTGCTTACTGGTAATCCTCTCTGTCTGCCGCCTGCCCTGACCCATTGCTCTGCCTCTGATTACGACTCTGCCTTGTCTATGTTGCCCTCGATACCACTGCTTGATATTTGCCTGTTTGACCTCCTCCTTTGTATTAATAAAGCTGCAAGTGGATCCACTCGCCTCTGACCAGTCCTTCGTTACAGTCAGTTATGTAACCAACATGTGAATTGTTTTAAGATTTTATTATAATTAATTCATAATCCTTCATCAGTTGCTAATATACAAATAATGAAATAGAAAATTAATTTGTGGTAAACAAGTGGTTGCCAAATCTTTATTTCTATATTGCATTGTATTTTCTATTTTCTTATCATCATTTTTATTTAAATTCAAGTCAAGTCACATTTATTTATTTAGCACTTTATACGATATTGTTTTGAAGCAGCTTTACAGGGATAGATTTTTTTTTACTATTCCACTTTGTAACTTTTTCTTTACATTGGTTTATTGATTGTTTTTCCAATGATATATTAATTTCTCAAGTGACTATGACATTTTAGTATGACCCCTAAATTGGTAAATATAGCTCTTTTAGTAGTGATGGCATTTGGTAAGGGGGCGGGGAGCACCATAAAAATAGTTTATATGAAATACAAATCATATACTATAGCCTAAGTCTCCCAAATTTATTTTAATGATCCCTGTTATACATTATGACTACAAGTAACTTTGCAACAATGTCAACGACCATTCATTAGAGTATTAGACTTTATGCTTATTATCAGCTAACATTTTATTTTGATAGTCCCTCAACTGACATTCTACTGTAACTTTGCAGCTTCATGTCAGCTTATAATATTGAAAGGGCACCATCAATAAAGTGTAACCTTATTATGCCATATCTTAACTTTGTGAAAGGAACTAACCAAAATCTTAATTTCAAACTGTCAGTTAGTTCATATATGTATTCAAAGTCAGAAATTGTAATTTGGAATGACATGAGAATCATTTCTAAGTAGGCTGTTCCCGTAATAATTAAGAATCCCCAGTAAAAAGTGTTTGCGTACATACAGATTAAGTTCTTTAACAAATAAAAAAGGTAGCGGAACAAAATGTATTTCAGCCAGATGCGAAACCCACTCTTCTGTCGTATACCACTATGCTTGCCTCATAAAATCCCAAGCTCATTAGCCAGACAAGTGCATCCGTGTCCATGTTAGTGAACAGAAGGTTCCATATAAATAGCAGGGTCTGCTTGAGTGGGAGACTGGAACTGTCCTCAGTGGCAGATTGCTTTTGGCTGGGGGGGGTGACGGGGAACTGGGGTGGAATGCAGGCAATTTCCTCCCACTGAGGGAGAGTATGGTGCACTCTTAAAAAAATTGTTCTAATCAGTACCAGAAAAGGGTTCTTCAGCTTGTAACAATAGCAGAACCCTTTTTAGTGCTAAATAGAACCTTTTTTATAGGGTTCCATGCAGAACCATGCATTGAAAACACTATATAGGATCTTATTGGTGTTATAAATAACCTTTTTAATAATAGTTTTTCTTTAATATTAGTTTGATAATATCATTAATATTAGTATTATTTGCATAGATTATTTATTAATATAGTTTTTTACCCTTCTGTCTACCTGGTCTTATAATCTATTTTACCTATTTTATATATTATAGTATACTTGTAATATCTTATAATATAAGTGTCTATTAGGGTTTTACATAAAATCAACAACAACGTGTCAATTTGATGTTTTTAATGATGTGAAATTGTAGCAAGAATGACAGTGTTCTAACAACAGTTATTAATATAATATATTAATGAATGACAATGGACGTTGAACAGAAATAAATGCTTAAAAAAATTAAACAAAATAGAACTAATAAAAGGTGTATTGAAGACCAAGCTCCAGTAAAATATCTTCACAATTCTCTATGATGCCTTTAAGTTAATCATTATCGGTAATTTGGTATGATTGAATGGCAGTTTATCTCTGCAGATGATGAGGTTGTAGCATCTGAAAGCACAATTGAGTTTAGATATACAATGTGTCTCCTTTCATTTGTTTATGAGAAAACAATTGTTCATGAAGGCCAAAAGTAGTATGTGAGCACTTCAAAATGTTAAAGTAATATAAAGTCATGGGATAGCTGGGTATGTTTATGCATAAACCCTAGTAATAAAAATATCTAACAAAATGAATAATAAATGCAATATCTTTGTTACTTAGTGAATAAGAGGAGAGAATCCTTAACTGAATGGCACATGTACATGTTCTCTTAAACTAAAAAGAGAAAGGACATAGAAAAACAATTAGCATTTGAAAGTTATAATTTATAGATATTTTAAGAAATAAATTATTTACCTGTTGAGAGTCTTGACAGTCTGTATAGTTGGATGAGCTACAGAAAATCAGTAATGATGCATCTTAGAGTGTAGCCTCGGTTAGGGTTTCATATTAAAACATCAACAACAATAACCACAACAGCAGCATGTTGTGTGCATTAAGTATGTCTTTATTGACAAGCAAAATTGTCAGTGCTCATAACAACAGTTATTAGCTGAATGCATCAATACATGACAATTGACAATGAACATAAATAAATACATAAAGAATTATAGTATGTGGAGCCCTTCACAATCTTAAAAGAAAAAAGTGATAAAAAGTTATGGGATAGTTGTAATATTTTTTGTGACTGAGTATGTATATACATAGACACAAGTAATAATTTAAAAAGTCTAACAATATGAATGATAAATTAATTGTCTATTTTACTTAGTGGAGAAGAGGAGAAAAGTTCCCAAAGCTTAGCAAAGCTGCACACACTTAGGCTATATGTGACAAAAAACAAAACAAAAAAGATACGAACCTGTTTGTTTGGAAACCTGTTACAATTTTAAAGTTAAATTTGTATTTAAATTAGTGGTGGGCCGTTATCGGCGTTAACGTGCTGCGTTAACGTGAGACTCTTATCGGCGATAAAAAAAATATCGCCGTTAATCTATTCTCAAAGTTGGGTTGGGAGCTGGGTCTATACTACGCAAGCTATGATGACTTTCACCCTGATATTTTAGCGCCGGATGTATACCTAGCCGAATTGCACTGGGCGAACCTAGAGGCTCGCAGTCCGTGATGGACAGATTGTTAACGGCTGGTCTATGTGGTAATACAATCGGGCAGGACATCCAAACGCTCACCTATCATTCATCAACCTCAAATATGGCTTTTCATCTGAAAGATGTATGTAGTAGCAACTTTACATGGCCGCTCAATATGATGTTAACCTAGAGAAATGTGCGCTATTGAAGTGTTTGTGTGGAAGCGTTTGCTGCAGGACAGGCTCTGGTGCGCTCACTTGCTCTTAAAATCTCCGTCATTTTGGTCATACAGATAAAAGTAGCCTAATACATCTTTCGAATCTGTAAAGACTCTACGTTTATGTGTGCACTCAGAATAACAACGAAACGTTGCGCTTTTAAGCAAACAGGATGCGCTTTAGGTCTCATGTGAACTTGAGCGAGAAACTTGAAACTCCGTCTTTGAAAAATATATCTATAGAGAGTGAAATGTCTAAAAATAAAAATAGAAGACGTGTGTTAGCATGGATGATTTACATGAAATTTAATTTGTGCAACACTGTGCATAAGATGGCTTTCAGTTCAATATAATAACAAAAACGACATTTTGGGTTTTATTCAACTAATAAGGTGGGCACGCTGTGATCTGTAGTATATTTTACTGTAATTGACAGTTATCGGCAAAAAAAAAACAACAACACGGGAGTGGGAGGGAGGGAGTCATTCTTCCGGGAGTGGAACGATTTTCCTCCAGTTTTTCGTGGGATTGGGACGGAAGAGATTAAAGTTTGTGATGCATTTTGGAAACAGGAGATGAGCCCCTGGTCTAATGTGCCACCTGGCTTGAGAAACCCGTTCTCAAAGACTTACTTTTAGTCATTATTTGGGTAGCACACATATTCTGAATGCCTTCGGCAGAATTCAAATGAGCCATTTTAATCTAGATTAATCTAGATTAATTCCAAGATTAATCTAGATTAATCTAGATTAAAAAAAATAATCTATGCCCACCACTAATTTAAATTTAAGAATGAAATAATTTGCCTGTTGAGAGTGTTTTGAAAGTCTGGGTAGTTGGATCACTGAACTCCAGAAAATCAGTAATTAAGTGTTTTGACAGTTACAGATTTGAAAAACAAAAAAGGGAAGGAACAAAGAACCCTAACAAAGATGCATTTCAGCATAAAAGGGTTCTTCAGAATGCTATGATTCTAAATAAAACCATCCCTGCACGTAAAGAACCTTTAAAGAACCAAATTTTTTTTGAGTGTGCTGATGGAATGTGGATTTTGATGAGATGTATGCCTGTGTGAGTAGTATGTCTGGATGGGCAGATATAGAAGGAACAGAAGGGTTTTAATCTGGGGTAGTGAGCTGCAGCATTAGCAGCTGGGGCATGCTATGGCCACACAACTTTGCGATTTGTTTACAGGCGTAGGAGATACGGTGTTTGATTCGCTGAGTGGTCACAGATATTGGGAATGAATCTCTCGAGGCATTGCTTGCCCACACGCTTGTCTCACCCTCATTTAATTACTCTACTGATGTGAAACTGTTTTAAAGTTAAAATCTGAAGCAGTGGTTCTTAACTTGACTTGTGCGGGTCGTTCTTGTTATGCAGAACCTTTTGAGCTCAACTGAAACTTAAAAAATGAACATGTCTTGAAGTGTAAGGAAGTATTTCTTAATAGAAGAAATATGATCAGGCATTTCAACTTTAATTGTAGCTTGATTTTGACACAATGGAAAGGAAATTAAGCTGATCAACTAAAATAGAGGATTTAGAGTTAACTTACTTGAGGGTGTCAAATTAATATTGTGATAATGTCATAATAATTCATGTAATTGTATCATATTGTAGAGTAGTCATTTTACAGTTCATGTAAGCTAATGTTGTTAAATAATGTTAACAAATGTAATTTTACAAACAAGTTTACAGTAACTTTCATGTTGAAATAGGTCATAGATGTAACATTCAACTTTCGAAATGTCGTCAGTTGTGATGGATTCACTGTAAAACTCAGTCTCTCATGGCTTATTGTACTTTTTAATTTATTTGGGGAATTTGCACATTGTTTGAAGTCATTTTAAACTACAACAAGTATTCATGGATAACAGATAAAAACATAATTGCCAATGGACTGAATTGAGCTAATATTAGATATAACATTCTTTAAGCAGCGGAAATTTGAGTAAATATGACTGGGATGCGTCATAATCCGTGGAGTGAACTTGTGAAGCTTTAATAGTGTTAAGAAAGATCTATTTTTCTGGCAAGTCAGTTTCTTTCCCTTTGCTACAGCATTTTAATACATCAAGCAATGTTCAAAAATTGCATTTTGGAGGAAACATTCTTTATAGACTTTATAGACCAAATTGCATAGTTATCTTGGTTCGTATCTTTTTCTACGGCTGTCAGTTTGAGTTTTTCTCATCTATAGAAACACAGAATTGCTTTCAAAGAAACGTCCCATGTTACTTTTATTGACTTTCACAATTGTGGCAATTGCATAAATTCTTAACTTCAGTCCATTGCCTTCCAATATGCCACAGACCTTTGAGAGAAGTGAGCTCAAAGTTATGAATGACTATCTGCAAGAGCCATCTTGACAAATGAAGATTTATGGACTGTTTTCCCCATGAGACGCATTACATATTTTTTGAGGAACCATGATATCATCTGTTTTCATTTGGCTGAAAGCTTCCTTGAACTCTAAGCACCCCTTCACCAATTTTTAGATGTATTAGAAATATCCCATATGATGGGATGTATAACATGTCAAAAGGTAAAAGTAAATGTATGGTCAGTCATCAAAAACTCACTGTTATATGTTGCTTTTTTATTCCCATTGCTGCATGTGTGGTTTTCTATGCCCTTCTTTCATATACTTGATGTCTTTTGCCATATATCTAGAATATAAATTATGTTCTTGGAAATAATGTCCGTGTAATATAAATAGACTCACACAATCTGTAATAAATGGAGGCCAGACAATGCTTAACTGAACTGAGAAACTTTACTATCACCTTCTCGCTTGCATCACAACGTCTAGGTTACGTACGTAACCTCCGTTCCCTGATGGAGGGAACGGAGACGTTATGTCGTGACGACATAGGGGATTTACCTGGAAGCCCCGAACATCTCTGACTAAGAGAAAATGCCAATGAAATTGGCTAGTGGACTTTGCATACCTGAGCCACTCCCCGTGCATACGGGTATAAAAGGGCGACAGGTGCATCCTCTCATTAGGTTTTACGCTGAGGAGCCGAGACGAGTCCCTGGCAACCAGCGATGGTTCAAGATTGTGGCATGGGGACATAACGTCTCCGTTCCTCCATCAGGGAATGGGGGTTACGTCACGTAACCTAGACGTTCCTATCTGTCGGTCACTACGAGTTATGTCGTGACGACATAGGGTCCTATGGAAAGCGCCACAAGCTGAACCCCGTCACAACTTGTGGCATGCAGATGTTGACAAGCGAGTGCGTGACAGACAAATACCATGCAAGAGGTTGCAACCTTCCTACCGCTCCAGTGCAAATTCGCTAACCTTGGTGCCCACCGACCACTGAGTACATCGCTGCTGGAGATAGCTAAGCCGCTGTTCCTTTCCCCACGGAATCGGAAGGATTTCGACCTTCAGTGAAAGACAGCTTCAGGTCTTTCCTATTTGTTGTTACAGCTTGTCGTAACGGCAGGGAAGCAAGCCTTCCAGAGAAGGGCGCTACGGAGGCCACATCCTGCCCGAAGGGAGGTAACATGTGGAGACACTAATATGGACTGGCCCAGGCTTAGGGCAGTACTACATACGACTGGACTCTGGGGCAGATCCTACCTAGGAGTAGGGAGGAGGGCTGCCAGCAGAACCTGACAGAAGCTCTGTCACAGGGAAGACACTGGTTTACCGTGAGGGAAACCTTACCGTGGAAGAATACACATATGGGATTACCCGAAGGGGAATCAGGCCATACGGATACCTAGCCCAGTACAGGGGCTGACCGGAGACCCGGGCGAGCTAACACCAGTACTGGGCCTGGCGTCAGACTGCTCTTCCCAGTCTGACTGCCGGGGGTGCTTGGAGGATTCCACCAGGGTTCTCCGTCCGGGGAACTGAACTGGGGGAGAAAAAGGCGCTCGTATCCCCGGGTGAGGGGGAATGGCGCAGCAAGCGTGACACCAGCCAGTTCTTCCAGCCCATTACTTACCCAACACACGGGAAGAAACTGGCTCAACGCGGAGATTGTAGAATCTTGCGAAGGTGTTCGGTGTCGCCCAGTCCGCAGCTCTGCAGATGTCTGCCAAAGAGGCGCCGTGCACCAACGCATGGGAGGAGGCAACACTCCTGGTGGAGTGAGCCCTCACCCCCAGGGGGCACGGCTCGCCTTGCGACTGGTACGCCAAGGCGACGGCCTCCACTATCCAGTGGGCCAACCTCTGTTTGGAGACAGCCTTCCCTTTCTGCTGCCCTCCGTGGCAGACAAAGAGCTGCTCAGAACTTCTGACGCTCCGGGTGCGGCTCACGTATATGCGCAATGCTCTTACGGGACACAGCAACGCTAGGGCTGGATCTGCCTCCTCCGAGGGCAGTGCTTGCAGGTTCACCACCTGATCGCGGAAGGACGTGGTGGGAACCTTGGGCACATATCCAGGCCGGGGTCTCAAGACAACGTGAAATTAGACCGTTCATAGAGGTGGCCAGGGAGGGGCCAGCAACCAGCCTGGGGTGACACAGAAATCTACATTATTTCTATATAAAAATGTGGTTGACTATAAAGTATTAGATTATTTTAGTGCCTAAAACACAGCTGAATACAATTAATTTCTACTTAATTGTAATTGAGATATTTGTAAATTATTATATAAAGTAATACTGAGTGATTATGAATATTTTTTGTATTATTCCTCACCTCCAGGTATTTTAATAAAGGGGCTCACTATAGCTTAATTGCTCTGTCAGTTTGGTTCTGGCTCTCAAAACCCCCAAAAACTTGTTCTCTAACATTACATACTCATGGATGAGACTTGAGACATGTTAGTGATAAGAATGTGAAAAAGTCCGGAAGACAACAGCACATAAATGCCCGATTGTAAAATGAGTTGTTTTATGCATTTAAATGGTTTCATTTCCGTTTGTACTTTTAAAATGAAAAAATAGCGCATATTTTCTAGTATAAGCGCACTGTGCTCACATTTACTTGTGCATAAAATTAAAAATTCAAAAACATATCAGCTTGCACATTATTGTGTTCTGGAATTGCATGAGAGCCTATATTTTAGTATGCATTTGAGAGACGTTCTGAAATGCGCCTGGTGCTGAGTCAAACCTGCAGTGCACGTCTGAAAAGTCTCCTGTTTGATTTGGATCAAACTACTTCTGTGGCAACGCTGAGTGTTTTTATTTATTCCTCCCTGGGTAGTGTAAAAAAGCTTTACACTCTTTAAGTGCTTAATGAGACAGACAGACAGACAGACAGACAGACAGACAGATTGACAGACAGAGAGACAGAAAGAGAAGGAAGAGAGAGACTGACAAAGAGACAGAAACAGAAAAATCTTATCATAGAAATAAATTAGTATGAGTGTGAACGAGAATATTTGGCAAAATGTAATTACCGGATTAAAAGGAGGGGAAATGCACATTAGGAATAAAGCAACATTAGAGGCAGGGGTGTAATGGTGTCTTTGTTGAAATGCTTTGTGTTCTTCTAGCTGTGGATCAAAGTGTTTTTTTTCTCTCATGGTAAAACAAGATCTTGTTAATTTTCCACAATGTTGGAAGCACTCATTTGACATAAGAAAGAAATATGAAATATAGACAGCCCTCTCCATTCAAAATGAGAAAGCCATTACATTCATGAATCATTTAGGATAGTGAATTTTCCTCCAAGACAAATACATGTAGACATCAAAAAAACGTTTTAGAAATTGTTGAAACATTGGTGTTTTTTGTCCTACGAACCTTTACAGCTGAATTAAATACTGTATTATTTTGAGGAACATCGGGTTTATGTGATAAAAATTCCTGTCTGAAGCCAAATATGTGAGCTTGAAAGCTGGAATTAATCCAAAATACATTTTGACGTGCTTATATCGTACAGTAGCAGCATAAGCTTTGATCTCAATTCTGTCCATATTCAGACAATCAACTAAAAACCACAGAGTTCCCAGTCTTGTCTGAACCAGTATATCAAGTCACTGCTGAAGTCCCATGTTAACTCAGATGTTCTGTAAATGTTGAAATCCCATCCAAATAGTACTTAAGTCTTTGCCTTCCCTGTATTGCCTTTGAACATTTTATGAAACACTTGAGGTCAAAGGTTTGATGCTGGAACACTATTGCCTAAGGATATTTTATTTTCTGTGTTCAGTTTTCGGTTAAACCATCCTTTTAATCCTAACTCGTATGACAGGCTGGTTTTTGACCCTGTCAGTATGGTGCTTTTTAAAGTGTGCAGCACGAGCTGAATGGTAGCTGGGAGCTTGAAGACAGAGGAGTTTGCTGCATGTTCTCAGGCCAAAAGTAGAATGTCCAAGCGATTTAAGCCCCGATGATCATCTAACGAGCAGCAGAGAGTGGAGGCTCCCGACTGTTTTGGCTGTGGGCAGAGTGAGGAGATAAATGTGTTCCAACTCGCGCAGTAGTCGAAAAAAGCAGTTAGCGAAGCCCTTGGGGATGGATGGACCCTGAACGGAGCTGCTGTTCCTTTTAAAGAACTCAAGCGCCACTGATCTCCAACAACATTTAAAACCTGGCCCGCAGTCTGAGATGCTAGTAGCAGTTTGTATGCATGCTTTAACTCACCCCCAAGACTATAACAGAAGATCTATAAGATTGTACTGTGATATGAAGTGCAAACAAACTGGACAAAACAAAATTTGGAGTCTCACTGAAGATGGAAGAATCTCCTGTGAAGTCCTCCAAAGCATGAATATATCCATACACATACATTAAGGCAGTACTGGGAGATTCTTTGCCACCCAGCCTCACAAATACAAATTATTTCTTTGTCCAGCAAGAATAATGATATGGTATATGGTAATATATGCATTTATTCCGACAATAGTAGAGTGTTGGCTTTATTCAGGGAGACTTTGCCAAGAGAGCACAAGATGGTGAATTACTTAGTATTTAATGCCTCACTTTCGGCAGTTTGGTGGAGATGCACAGTACTTAGAATTTGTTTATTGAATTAGATTTTTTTTTTTTTATAAGTTATTTTTCATTACATAATCATTGTATGTACAGCACCAAGTAATAAAAGAGGTTTATTCAATTTAAATCTAAAATTAAACTTGACTTGACTTAGCTGTGATTTACACTTCAAATCTTCTGATTGGCTGTGTCAAAAATGTTAAATCATTAGACTCAATATTTCCTTTCCCATAAAAGGAAAATGCTTTATTCCAAGCCTTTTACTATGTTTTGTTTGTTTTTCACCCTTTTAATATGGTTGGCTAAACATTTTATGGAAGAAAGAGATTATTCTTTTTTTAACTAGCAACTAGGTTGTGTGTGAATTTACATAAGGTTTAGGAACATAGGTATTTTAATCTATTCTCTAACAGTCTCTGAAGTTTATGACAAGTTTAAAGGTTAATATTATTAAAACAAAACTGCAGTGTCCTAAGGATATTATTCATAGCCATGTATAAATATTTCAGTCTCACTGTGAGTTCATTAGCATAAACAAAATAAATTATTTCCATGTGACGCACATTAGCTGACACACATTTTTAGCAAATATCCACACACACTTTTAAAAACCTCTCCACATCCTAACATGTTGCTGATCTAATCTATTTTCTAAATGAAGATAACCAGCAGCTCCGCTAACACACAATTTCCTTATGCAGAGTGTTTCGTCAATGCCTCTAAATATATGTTCTGTAGCATGCTGGTGGCTTGCCCCCCCCCCTGATATATCAAAAGGATCCTTTGATATATAGAACGCTCAAAAGAACAGCATTCGTTTAAAATATAAATAGTTTGGAACATTATAAATGTCTTTACTTTCATTTTTTTATAATTTTATGTATCCTTGCTGAATAAAATATAAATTTATTATATCTCAAGAAATCAACAGTTGTGTTTCAATATCACAAAAATCACAAAACAAACACCATGCAAACAGTGAGTGCTGAAATCTTCTAAACATGTTATAAAACGATATGTGTATAAAATCTTTTTTCTAAATTATGCTTATTTTTCTTCTCTTTGGTCTCTTTAGGTTAACGGGTTTCCAAATCCCACCTCCTGTCACAAGCACTGGGTCTGTATTCTCCTTGAGACTCACCAGTGACTTCGCCGTGAGTGCACACGGCTTTAAAATCTATTATGAAGGTAAGGATTCCAGTTCATTCTGTGTTGTGCCATGTTACACTATATTGTCATTTATTGCGCAGATCAGATGAAATCTGCGGCATTAATTAAGAGCCGCTCTACTTGGCAAGTTAAAGGCTACCCTGCAATCTGTGCCAATCATAATTATATTTATTAAACCTCAAAGAAGAGGTGGTCTTTTACTACAGACCTCATCACTCTCCATTAAACTTCATCAAATTACTGTCTGGAGGCTTTGGCTTGTCAGGGTTCTGTCACTTCGGTCTGGTGTCATTCATGGCGTTTGTGACAGAGCCCTGACACTCCCGTCATGTCCTGTTTTTATGTGCTCGAGCCATGCACTCTCTCATCTACATGCCTTGTTTCGTGATAGAGCGTGGTGTTTGGATCCCGGCACTCATGTCTTGAGTTTCAGTTCGGTTTGGACACTCGCGCTCCATGTTCTTTTTTGTTGTGTGAGCGTGCGGTCTCGAGTTTGCTCGGCCGTGCGCTCTCCTGTCCTTGTGGTGCACGCAGTTTGTGTTTTTATCGGCTGCATGCATTCATGTTATGTCTTGTGCTGTGTGGCACGCAGCTTGTATATTTCATTGGCTGCGTGCTTTCATGTTGTCATGTCTTGTGTCTTGGCGTGTTTGTGTCCTGTTTAGCACATGGCTGGTGATTTGTTTTGCTGGCCATGTGCTTGTGTTTTTGTTTTGTGTGAGGCTTTGTCTTAGTTTTCTGTGTGCCATGTGCTCTCCTGTCAATTTGTCTTGACCCCACCCATCTTGTTTCCTGATTATTGGTTCATTTGCCCCACCTGTCTTTCCTCGTTACCCTTCTCATTTGCTCCCTTTATATTCTCCTTGTGTTTGCAGTCCTGTGCCAGAATTAATAAAGTAGAGACATGGGCAGATGAGTGGGGTTTTAGAAATAGAAGTGAAATAGAGTTGGAAGTTTTGTAAGGTAGAGTTGAGTGTAAAAGTATTATCCAAGAAGGAACAGTAAAATTGTGACAAAATGAATGGAATGAAGGATATAACGGCAGACATTACTATTCTGTTCAGCCAAAAGTAGGGCATTCTGGTACAATAAAGTTAGAAAGAAAGGATAGTGTTGTTTTAACTAGATTAAGGTTGGGTCATTGTGCATTGAATTTTGGGTTAGCAAGGATTGGAAAACATCCAGATGGAAGATGTAGATGTGGACTGGAAGAGAAACTGTGAGCTATGTAATAATGGAGTGTGTCATTCATCGTGCCGCAATACGTCGCATGCTTTCAGAGTTATTGTAATGTGGAGTCACGAATGCTTGAATAAAATCTATTCTAAGATTATAAGTCAGCGAAAGTATTTATCAATTCTGTATATGACTGGACTTTACACAAGGATCTAAGTGTTGAGTGGCGTATCCAGATGACCTGAGGAGAGCAGCAATATGCAGATGTTGCGTTTAGTCTGCCGCAAATTCTACAAGAAGTCTGGCCAGTTCGTTGTAGAATGTGCCCTGCCCTGCCCTGCCCTGCCCTGCCTTTCCTTGCCTTGTCTTGTCTTGCCCTGCCCTGCCCTGCCCTGCCCTGCCCTGCCCTGCCCTGCCCTGCCCTGCCTTTCCTTGCCTTGTCTTGTCTTGTCCTGCCAAGCCTTGCCAGCTGTCCTGCTTTTAACCTACAGGGTAGTTTTAGTTTTTGTTTATTTTTCCAGTAAAGACCCATTCACCTGCATCAGTGAGTCCTCGCGTCATCCCTTCATCCACAACCCTGACATGGCTAAAATGTTGTTGTTTTTTTCATCTTTTGGACACTTGCATCAAATTCCTAAATTCCAGGAAGATGGCACAAAGCATTATATCACCTTTTATTTTATTCATTTTGTATGTTAATTAATGGATAGTGAAGGGTACATAACGTCTGTCTCTTTAGTGCATTAGTCTTGTTTTTTTTCCAGTTGCTTGGCTGTGCTTTAGAGTCTCCTAGTCTTATTTAAGACGTACAGGCTAAGGACTTTCTTATTTATTTAAATGAAGTTTAGAAACGAAGTTTATAAACTAAATTCTGGAGGAGCACATCAGATATTCAGGCTAATTAGCACAGGTGGTACACAATCTAGGTAATCAATCCTTGGACATAAATACAGCTGTCTTACCTCCATCTAGTTGACGGTTAAGCAGCATCCCTCCACCACCAATATCACTAGAATTCTAATCACACGGGGGGGGTTCTATGGATTGGGGCCATTTCCGGCTAGGAGCCCTCCCCCAGGACAGCACGCCTACAACGTATTACCATACACGCCAAATATGCATTACGTTTATCGTGCTAGTAGATGTAAGTGTGAAATCGTGAAATGCAAATTAATCAAATTAACAGACTTTGCTTTGTGAACGTAAATTTATAGGCAATCATCATTATATGCTTTTATAAGATTTATGTATAGCAGAGTTGGGTTTTAACTGCTTTTCTTAGAGCATTTGGCGGCTGGATGAATGGGAGGAAATACGTTCACTACACATATTAGCTTTGGGAGTGAGCTGGTAGGAGCAAGATGGATGAGTGTGGTCTTGTTCATGTGTAGCAGAACCACTCTGCGTGTCTTTCATTGTCTGATCTAAGTCACTTGAAGTAGGCTGCGTCAGCCTGAAGCATCATTTACTGTGTTGTTTCAGTGTCTCAGCCTGGTTTCCTCCCCTTCCTTAAGATTCATTTTTTGGATCAAACTGTGCAGGGAAAGTGTCTCACTACTGCAGCGTCAGACTTCTTTTGTCGGAAAGCTGTGGGCTTTAATAATCTCTCTACACAGCATAAGGAAATGTATTTTTTATAGAATTAGTAGTCAAATTTGGCTTAATTAAAAAGGGATTTAAAACTTGTTTCAGTTAATTTTCTGGCTAGTTCATGTAAAACACATATTCATTAAAATTTCTGAAAGTATTTAATTGTATTTATTTTTGAGAAACATCAATTTATGGTGTCGTTAATAGCATCAGACATGCACTTTATTAAATTTATAAAGGTATATATATTTTCTTGGAATCTAGATATAGATATACAGTACTTTAAACTATTTTTGAATGCAACTCTAAAAAGAGAGTTTAATACTTGATTCTCTCAAAGTCATGGTCAAGATAGCCAAACACATGAGAAGAGATTATGCCAACACCTCAGAGGAAGCCAGCCCTCAGACAATATACAGATTTGCCCAAATGTTGGCAGAAGTTAATATATTACGTTTTTTTTAGCTGTTGACCAAAATCTTTTTCTATTACAGTTATATAATTAATTTGGGCTTAAAATTCACACTCTGAGCTTTAAAATTGGAGGAAAGGTTAAGGAATTACATCTTTTTAATGTGTACCTCCCCCCTTTTTCAAGGGACTATAAGTAATTGGACAGTTGACTCAAAAGCCATTTCATGGACAGGTATGGGCTATTCCTTTGTTATTTCTGCATCACTTAAGCAAGTAAAAGGTCTGGAGTTGATTCTAAGTGTGCCCTTTGCATTTGGAAGCTGTTGCTGTGAACCCACATCTCGAGGTCAAAGGAGCTCTCCATGCAGGTGAAACAGACAATTGCCAAATCCAGACAAATCCATCAGAGACAGCAGGAACATTAGGTGTGGCCAAATCAACAGTTTGGTACATTAAAAAACAAGCACTGGTCAACTCAGCAACATTAAAAGGCCATGACGTCCATGGAGGACAAAAGTGGTGGATGATCCTCTATGGTAAAGAAAGAGCCTTTCACAACATCCAGCCAGGAGAAGAACACTCTCTTGGAGGTAGGCATGTCAATATCTACAATTAAGACTTCACAAGAGCAAATACAGAGGGTTCACCACAAGGTGCAAACAAGGCCAGATTAGACTTTGCCAAAAACATCTAAAAAATAAATAAATTATAAAAAAGCCAGACCACTTCTGCAAAAGCATTCTTTGGATGACTGAAATTAAGATCAACCTGTACCAGAATGACGGTAGTTGATTGGATGGCGCTTTAGTACAAGTGGACAATGACCCAAAACATACAGCAAAAGCAACCCAGGAGTTTTTGAAGGTAAAAAAGTGGATTATTATGCAATGGCCAAGTCAATCGCCTTATATCAGCTCAATTGACCTATCGGTAAACTCCGCCCCCCCCTTAGTTACTGTTGCTCCCTCAGACAAACAAACACAGTTTCTCACTGTCTTACAATGACGGCTGCAGTGTGAAAACCTTGTCCCATGATGTTTTTGGACACAGAAGGCCACCAAATGGGAATTAAATATTCCATGCAGGGATTTATCAAAATATTTACAAATAAATACGGTGCGTAACTCCAAGTGAGGGTTTACAGATCTCAATGCAAGCGGGAGAAGTTTCATATTACGGTCGGTCATCACGATCGCGGAAGACAACATGCAGGATCAACACTGTTTGTGTATCACAGGGTACGATTAAATTAATGTACATTTAACAAGTTTAATATGGAGAGGCATTAAAATGTAGATCGCTTAATTTATGTGTTTTTGCCCTACACTGTACAAGTCCTTCATTTAGGTCTGTATGTTAGCATGAACTCACTAACTTTAAAGTTAGATAGTTTTATCCAGAGATACCTTGCTAAAGCACAAGATAACATTAACGTTCGGCTTGAGCAGATGAAAATTGAGTTTCTTTATTTTTATTTTTTTAAATGTCCTTTGTCATCTCATTGGTCATTTTAATTTTGGGTTGTGTACAATGTACAATGTTGTTGTTGTTATTCCTCTCCAGCACTAAGATATGAATATTTTTACATGTTGCATCATTATTTTAGCTATCCTGGTATTTAATGAGCAGTTCCTGTCGACTCGTGAAGGTGTGTTTTGGGATTAGTTTCCAATCACTCTTTTATTCTGCTGCACACAACAAATGGATCTAGATATTCTAGTCTTATTGCACCATGGACCACCACCGATTGCATGATTCTCTCCAGGTATCTCCTTCTACCACTTGTATTCAAATGGGAAATGTTGAATACATTTAAAAACAGATGACGGAAGGAGAAAAACATGCACAAACAGCTAATATAACTTTCGAATGTTTCCTGAATGTTTCCTTTTTTTCAGACTATGAAAAATAGACAGTTATCTAAGGGTGGTGTGGGTGTAGAACATGTTGATTTCAAAGACACTACTCTGTCACCTGGGAAACTAGCTTCTGTGAGAGGAAGTCAGCAGTTCCACTCCTGCTCTTGTAAACACATGCCTGGAGATATTGTTCTCATGTGAGCCGGCGCAGGTAGAATATATCATACGCTGAGTCTGGCAACCTCGACAAGGTCTCTTGAGCTCTACCAAATCACTGTACTTCACTGCTTCGCTCCTTATGGAGAACCTTTCGTACATCTAAATGACCTCGGAGACCTTCTGAACATAGAGATTTTCCTTTAGTGTATATATATATAGTATGAATATTAAAGTGTGCTTTATTATGAATGGTGCTCGCTAGCTTTATTAAGAATGTATTCTCAACTGAAAGAGATATTTGAGCAAGTGTTTTGTATTCCCTGCGGCCCTAAGGTTTATGTTTCTGCATTCATGACAGCATTTTCATTGAATGTTGTTGAAAAACCTCTTCACCAGTAAGGCTGTTAGATTCAATCATGGCCTCCTAATAATCCCCTTCCAATTTATTGGCTCTATGACTCTCTCTCCTCTCCACCTGTAGCTGGTGTGTGGTGAGCACACTGGCGCCGTTGTCCTGTGGCAGCCGTCGCATCATCCAGGTGGATGCTGCACACTGGTGGTGGTTGAGTAGATCACACTGGTGGTGGTTGAGTAGATCACCCAGCCCCCGCCCGCATGATTGTAAATCACTTTGGGTGTACAGCAATACACAAAGCGCTATATATGCATCATTCATTCCTTCATTCAGATTCCACTTTTTTTTTGTTTTGCCAGTGTTGCTTCCAATTTCTCACAATTATAGAAAGAAAGAAACAAAGAAAGAAAGGTGAAGGAGAGGTAAAGTGAGATCTTATAATAAACAGTGAAATGTAGACTTCAATTATGATTGGAAGTATGAGTCTGTAGTTGCTGTTTTTTATTTTATTCATGTAATTCATGTAATTTTATTTCATTGTATTTTATTTTGAATTAGTGCTGACATGGTGTTTTGAATTTTTTGGAACAGATTTTGTTGAGTGAATATTTGAAATAATCACTAATAACCCCTAATGAAAAATAAATATGCTAAACTTTATTTTCAATATATTTATTTAATGATAGTTTAAGTCTGCTAAATTTGAACAAATAATTGTGTACTTTGTACTAATTTTGACAGAAATGTCACTGAATGAATCAGTTATTTAAACTGAATTAATCCTTTTGCTGAACTGATTCAAAAGTTTTGATTCAGTGGGATGAATCTCAGTCCTTTTACTCTAGTAGTTTAGAAATCTAGGTAATGACAAACCATTCATTCATTAAATTATTTATCTATCTATCCTTAACTAATATGTACTGTATGTGGTATAATTGTGTTTTTGTTTGTTTGTTTTTTAGCTCACCATATTTAATTTTGCTCCCTCCAAATTAAGTTGGTCTGATTGTGTTCTATAGAAATGATCACAGTATGCTATACATCCCAAAAACTGACCATAGAAACGAGTGAGCAGACTTCTGACCCCAGGAATACAGAAAATGCTGACTGATTTATTTTACGTAAGTCTTCGTTTTCATGAGGGTGTCATGAGATTATTGCATAGTGCTGACAAGTAGTGAAACAGGACACAGACAGTTTAAAGCAAATGCCTCAAGTGATTCTTTCCCACCCTTCTAACATGTAATGAATGTACAGATGTTTGTGAGCACATTTACTTAATCTGGAAGATCTGCGCCATTGCCAAAGGTCCCAGGAAGTAATTGCTTTTTCTCTCCAGATTGTGTTTCCTTTTCAATTTGATGCTTTCCTGTTTGCCTGGAATATTTAATATCCTTGCTACTGACTCTCCACCACTGGCCTAACATGCATGCCTCCTTCAAGCATATTTTCAGGTTTAAATTAATTGTATTAATGTATACTGGCGTCTAACTTCAAGCTTATTTGTGAATATCATTTTCCAGCGGTAATGGGTGAGTTGCTGCTTTATTATGAGTGCTTCTGCTGACCTCTTCAGTCACCTGTCACTTTATTTTGAGTGACAACAGACTGTCTCTCATACTTTATCATAATTAACAGTGAATTAATCAGAAGATATTCAATAACCCCAAGTGTAACCCACCGTCTGCAGCTAATGTGTTTAGAGGAATGGATTATTTGGGCATGTGGTAGTGCTCTGATGATGACTGACAATGGTTATGGGTATTTCTGGAGATATGATGACATTATTAAAGCGTAGGATTGTGAATGATAGGTTGATAGTTGATATCAGTTCTCAATGTGGCTAGACGGCTGCATCGTTGCATATATGTCAGTCATGATATAGAATGTGATTCATTTTAGTTTTGGATGGGGATTTGCAATTTTTATTAAAGGTGTGCATTTATTTATAAATAGTTATTTTTTTATAATACCAATACCATGTACGGTACTTAAAAAAAAAAAACTTTTATTTAAATATTAAATATCGTCTTTTTAGACTATCATTCTTTCTATCAAAAGATCATAGTTTCCACAAAAAATATTAATCGGCACAACCGTCTACAACATTGGTAATAATAAGAAATGTAATATTGGAATTATTTGATTTATGAAGGATCATGTGACACTAAAGACTGGAGTAATGACTGCGTAAAATTCAACTTTGCCATTTTGGAATGATTTATAATTTAGGATACCCCAAACTTTTAATGTTGTCAGTGTTAACTTAAGATATTTAAGTGTTATATTTTTTCTGTTTAAATGTTGCTAGTACTGTAAGAACATTAAAGCCAAATAGCTTTAATATTTTTCAAAATTTTCATGTGAAATTATAGATGTGATTATCTATTTTCGTAAAGGTTTGAAAACCATTTGATTATTCATCCAGACTAGACTATTTGATGTGTGTAGTTACGACATCTACCAGTAGGGGCCAACGGGGTCATTCTAACCAGCCAGAGCTTGATTGGTTGATTAAGATGGATGAAACGATCTTGAGATCAATCCCAACAGCACCACTCAAGCACTAAACGTTATTTACTCTATCCTTGATGATCCCTTTATTTTGTCTCGCACTGAAAATATAAATCTGCCGTGTCTGAGACTGGCAAATTCAGACAGCAGGTGGGACTGGGAGCATCCATCTCGTACAGCTTCACAGCACAAAGGATCGGTTGTTTACTTTTAATTGAATCCGCTGGTGATAAAGAGCATCTAATCTTTGAGCGTGGGTAAAGACCAATCCTGTCAATAATCAAGTCTCTCATCTGAGCGTCTGCTGAGGTATGTCTTAAACGGTATTTTAGAAGGAAGAAGAAGAGGAAAAGAATAAGAAAAACTATCAAAGCAGCCTCGTTTATTTTCAGATCAATGGTTTCTGAAGAGTTCTTGGCGTCTAATCAATTAGTCTGCTTCCCATTTTAAAGAACACCACGTAATCTTGTCCATTAAAATGCCTTGTTCTCATTTTAATAGCTAACTTCTTGTCTTATTGACTGCACCTTTGTCATTTCCAAACTCAATTGTGTGATGTCTGGGCTGAAACTAAGACAAAATGACAATGCGGGTGTCATGTAAATCTCATCTTTCACATTTGTAATTACAGATGAGCTCATTAATTGCTGGAAAATATATTTTTTTTAAAACGTATTTATTTACACAAGCAATTAGCACTGTAGCAGATGCTGAAGTCATCTACAACTAAGTGCTTGAAGTGATTTTGGCCTGAAGAAGAAACAAAATGTAATTAAGAACTGTAGGTTTATAGGACAGACATAATAATTGCATAGATTATACACTCACCGGCAACTTTATTAGGTACACCTATTCAATTGCTTCTTAACACAGCAACTCAATGCATTTAGGCATCTAGATGTGGTGAAGATGACTTCCTGAAGTTCAAACCGAGCATGGGGAAGAAAGGGGATTTAAGTGACTTTGAACGTGGAATGGTTGTTGGTTCCAGACGGGTTGGTCTAAGTATTTCAAAAACTGCTGATCTACTGGGATTGTCACCCATAACCATCTCTAGGGTTTACAGAGAATGGTCCGAAAAAGAGAAAATATCCAGTGAGCGGCAGTTGTGTGGATGAAAATGCCTTGTTGGTGTCAGAGGTCAGAGGAAAATGGGCAGACTGGTTAGAGATGATAAAAAGGCAAAAGTAACTCAAATAACCACTCGTTAGAACCAAGGTATGCGGAATACCATCTCTGAACGCACAACACATGGAACCCTGAAGCAGATGGGCTACAGCAGCAGAAGACTGGGTGACGCTCCTGTCAGCTAAGAACAGGAAACTGAGGCTACAATTCACACAGGCTCACCAAAATTGGACAATATGAGATTGGAAAAATTTTGTCTGGTCTGATGAGTCTCGATTTTGGCTGCAAAATTTAGATGGTGGGGTCAGAATAAAGAACATGAAAGCATATATCATCCTGCCTTGTCTCAACGGTTCAGGCTGGGGGTAGTGAATTACTTCCAGCAGGATAATGCACCATGTCACAAAGCTCAAATCATCTCAGACTGGTTTCTTGAAGATGACAATGAGTTCACTTTACTCAAATGGCCTCCACAATCACCAGATCTCAATCCAATAGAGCACCTTTGGGATGTGGTGGAACGGGAGATTTGTATCATGGATGTGCAGCCAACAAATCTGCAGCAACTGCATGATGCTATTGTCAATATGGACCAAAATCTCTGAGTAATGTTTCCAACACCTTGTTGAATCTAAGCCATGAAGAATTAAGGCAGTTCTGAAGGCAAAAGAGGGTACAACTCGCAAGGTGTATCTAATAAAGTTGCCAGTGAGTGTATATAGATAATTGCTACCAACATGTTTACATCTCCAGTGGTGGACAAAGTACACAGATCAAGTACTTGAGTAAAAGTACAGATACGTATAATAAAATATTACTCCAGTAAAAGTAAAAGTACTGCTTTTTCAATTTTACTCGAGTGAAAGTACAAAAGTACTAAATTTTTTATGTACTTAAGTAAAAAAGTACTGATAGACAGATTTATTTTGCAATTTTATATAGACTACTTTATTTAATTGTATATTAGCACATATTTGTATAATCCTACTGCCCAAAATACCTGGGTTTTTCCCAAAATAGCCACTATATAGAGTCGAGATATATATTTTGTTGATATGGACTACGTTGATGAAAGTGATGTAGTAATGTTCACTGTGAAGCTTACACTGCCATGTATCTGAGAGAAAACAGATTTCACAATCTAATTTTCACCAGTAAGAAAAAAGTGTTTTAGAACTTGTTGTTTTGCAGAACGTCAATTATATATGACATGAGAATTAGGCCTGAAATTAGGAAGAAAATTTTAAGGAAAATCTAATTATATTTTCATAATGATTTTTTTTTCTTCTCAAACTTTGTCTGTGGTATAAAAACACCCCTGGCCAAATGACCCCAGAGGGCATCACTTCCCACTCTGATAATTACTGTAGTTACTATGTTCTGAACATCACATCCTTTCTTTTTCCCTCAGATGGAATCTATCTAGGTGGCTGAATAAAGATATTTGGACTTTATATCTAAAATGTTCCTCAATTTAGCACCAGCAAGCTTGTTAGCTAGACAGTTAGCATCAGCTAACAATATTTATTATTTTCAGTATGGTTATGAATAAACATTCATATCTGTTTACTCGGCTAGTTGATCTAATAAAAATGTATACTGTTGATAAACAATATAAAAACAGACGTCACATGGGTCTAAATGCATAGCATTTTAATAAAACTGCTAACGTTACAGCAGCGGGGAATATGAACGTGCAGGAGTTATTTTATTTAATCTGTGTTATTTTAATGTTTTGTTTTTTGACCTAAAACATAACGTTAGAGACACTGATGTTGATCTGTCTGCATTCAAGCATTTCAGTGGGCTTAAATAGATCACCCTTTACAGCAGATTTAGTTCACAAACAACTGACAATTTTGACCTAAATATTATTTTCAGTTACAATAATTAATCCTAAAATTCGACATTAGTAACTTACTTTTCACAGCATCAGTAGCGCGCGCTCACAAGATCTCCCGGTTCTTATGAGTTCAGTTCACTGAAGAAGACTCGCTCTAAACGGATCATTTGAATCAGTGAGTTTTTGACTCGAGAACAGCTGCAATCGGATCATTGCAATTTGTGAATGAATCGTTTGTTGCGATTTGCGAACCGATTTAACAAGTGTAATTGAAAAGAATCAGTTTGTTCATGAATCAGACACCGTTTCTGCGTCTCGGAGCACGTGATGTATTATAAGGAGTAACGATATGTTTTATGAAATGTAGTGAAGTAAAAAGTACGATCTTATGCTTTGGAATGTAGTGAAGTAAAAGTAAAAGTTACTCAAAATAAAACTACTCCAGTAAAGAACAGTAACAAAGTAGTTTTACTTCGTTACTGACCACCACTGTACATCTCAAACATGCCAGCAGCATATTCATTTTCGAAGATTACTACAAACATTGTTGTCTCTTGAGTATCAGGGAATGTGTCTTTCAGTAGATCCGTGTGTGACAGACTGTACAACTGCCACTTTTAGACAAGTTCATATCCTTTGGGACTATAAATCTTCCAGGTTTAGCCAGCATGTGGCTTGACATTCTTGCACAGTCCTTGAGATTTCAGACAAAGATCATCTCAGTCCTTCATATTTGAGGTGTTATGCAGACACAAAAGCTTCTTACAGAATTAATTAAACATGTGCATGCTAATTGCTGCCATCCATATAAAGATCGTTTACCCTCAGGGCACAAAATGAGATGCACAGTTCAATTGAAAATCTTTACTTGTCTGACTTCGCCAATTTGAAGAGCTGCATGTTGCAGATTACCGGGTGGTTAAGAGAATCCTTTGACCTCCAAAAAAACTGACACACTACGTGACGAGATACTTAATCTAGTCAAAAATGACTAGAATTTTGGCAAATAAACATGACAGAAGCCAGCCAATCTGATATACTTGGGATAACAGGATTAACGTCTGTCACTTAGAAATTGAAATCTGCTGCTTTTTACAAATTGCACTTTAATTGGCTTCTTTTTTTATTTGCCTGATGTCTGAGGTTATACAATTGTTTAATATTTTAATGTAAAAGATGACTTGTCGTTGTTGTTGTTTTGTTGGTGAATTTAGATATGTACACTAAAAAATACAAAGTTTATTTAGAATGGAAAACAAGTAAAAAAAATGATAGCTGTATAAAAATTATTTGTTTTTATTTATTTATTTTGGTGTCAGGTTCTGTTTTGTGTTTTGTTTTTATTTTTTCTGTTTTGATTTGTTTGCTTAGGTTCTGTTCTGTTTAGTTTTGTGTTGGTTTGGTTTGGTTAGGTTCTGTTTTCTGCTTTGTTTTATTTATTTTTCTTTCTGTTTTGATTGGTTTGGTTAGGTTCTGGGGTGTATTCCAGAAAGCAGGTTATGTGACATGATGTGTATGTTTGAGGATAAGCGAGCGGATAACCTCCGCTTTCGGTTCCAAAATCAGAGGTTACTTTCAGGGTATGTAAGTAACCATAGTAAATTGCTCTCTGAAGATAACCTGCTCCGGAGCAGGTTATGTTCCAGGGTTATTTTACTTCAGCACTATCAGCGCATGCATGATCTACTGATGAGCCTCCAGTGGGCATTACAGGTAGCATTCAACATTATATAGTATTAGATTATGTAATATAACCTAAGCGCTAATATAAGTAATAAATAAGGTAATATATTATTCTAATATGGTTATTTTATTTATTTTATTGGCATATATAACCGTTATCTGTATAAATTAAAAAACACCATGACAAGGTAATGTTTAATTTATTATGTTATATATATTTATTACATTTTATATCAACATCTCACACATGGATCGGCATTTTCTATAATGTATTTCTATAATAAAAATGCATATCTGATATGACTTAATATATGATTAGCATCAAAATTATAAATTGTATTCTCAAGGATTAAATATGACAGAGAAAAAAAATTATTGCACAACCATCCATTAGGGGCGATATGCCCTAAGCATGTAGACAACCATCGAACAAAAGAAGCAGCAGTATGGCGCGATTTTTCTTAGCGCCCATTTCTATAGTGACTCTATACGTCACTCCGTTGAGAATGTCTTGAGTATTAAACGTATACCACCCCAAAATGATAATTTTGTTATTTTTCACTTACCCCATGTCATTCCAAACCCGTAAAAGCTTTGTTCGTCTTGAACACAATTTAAGATACTTTGGTTGAGAACCGGGAGGCTTGTGTGACTGTCCCATTAACTGCCAAGTAAATTATACTGTAAAGGTCCAGAAAATATCAAAAGCATCGCCAGGATACTCCCTCTGCCATCAGTGGTTCAATTGTAACATTATGAAGCGACGAGAATACTTTTTGTATGGAAAAAAAACAAAAATAACGACTTTATTCAGCATTTAGGCACCGTAACGTCTCCTCTGAGTCAGGGTAGCGCTATTTTAGAGATTATCCCCTGGACACAAAATGCGTACAGGCTTCTATATTAGCCTCGACACAGGGATGCGTCTTCTTCGCTGATTTACACTCTGATTTTAACGCACCCGTGGCCCGGCTGATACAGAAGAGTATTCGCATTTTGTGTCCAGGGGATAATCTCCAAAATGACGCTACGCTGTGTGGTCTTCTGCTGCTATAGCCCATCTTCTTTAGGTTTCGAAGTGTTGTGCATTCAGAGATGGTTTTCTGCATACCTTGGTTGTATCAAGTGTTTATTTGAATTACTGTTGCCTTTCTAATCTCTAACCAGTCTGCCCATTCTCCTCTGACATCAAAAAGGCATTTTCATCCACACAATTGCCGCTCACTGGATATTTTCTCTTTTTCGGACCATTCTCTGTAAACCCTAGAGATGGTTGTGTTTGAAAATCCCAGTAGATAAGCAGTTTCTGAAATACTCAGGCCAGCCCGTCTGGCATCAACAACTATTCCACTTAAATCCCTTTTCTTCACTATTCTGATGCTCAGTTTGAACTTCAGCAAGTCGTCTTCACCACACCTAAATGCATTGCGTTTCTGCCATGTGATTGGCTGATTAGCTATTTTTGTTACCAAGCAATTGATCAGGTGTACCTGATAAAGTGCCCGGTGAGTGCATATGTACTGTATATAGAAATTGTTAAAAAAAAGCAGTGGTGGTCAGTAACGAAGTAAAACTACTTTGTTACTGTTCTTAAGTACATTTTTCAAGTATCTGTACTTTACTGGAGTAGTTTTATTTTGAGTAACTTTTACTTTTACTTCACTACATTCCAAAGCAAAAGATCGTACTTTTTACTTCACTACATTTCATAAAACATATCGTTACTCACGTGATACATCACGTGCTCCAAGATGCAGAAGCGGTGTCTGATTCATGAACAAACTGATTCTTTTCAATGAACCTGTTCAATCGGTTTGCAAATCTCAACAAACGATTCATTCACGAATTGCAATGATCCGATTGCAGCTGTTCTCGAGTCGAAAACTCACTGATTCAAATGATCTGTTTAGAGCGAGTCTTCTTCAGTGAACTGAACTCATAAGAACCGGGAGATCTTGTGAGCGCGCGCTACTGATGCTGTGAAAAGTAAGTTACTAATGTCGAATTTTAGGATTAATTATTGTAACTGAAAATAATATTTAGGTCAAAACTGTCAGTTGTTTGTGAACTAAATCTGCTGTAAAGGGTGATCTATTTAAGCCCACTGAAATGCTTGAATGCAGACAGATCAACATCAGTGTCTCTAACGTTATGTTTTAGGTCAAAAAACAAAACATTAAAATAATACCGATTAAATAAAATAACTCATGCACGTTCATATTCCCCGCTGCTGTAACGTTAACAGTTTTATTAAAATGCTATGCATTTAGACCTATGTGACGTCTGTTTTTATATTGTTTATCAACAGTATACATTTTTATATTGTTTAGATCAACTAGCCGAGTAGACAGATATGAATGTTTATTCATAACCATACTGAAAATAAGTAAATATTGTTAGCTGATGCTAACTGTCTAGCTAACAAGCTTGCTTGGTGCTAAGTTGGTGCTAAGTTGAGGACATTTTTAGATATAAAGTCCAAATATCTTTATTCAGCCACCTAGATAGATTCCATCTGAGAGAAAAAGAAAGGATGTGATGTTCAGAACATAGTAACTACAGTAATTATCAGAGTGAGAAGTGATGCCCTCTGGGGCATTTGGCCAGGGGTGTTTTTACACCACAGACAAAGTTTGAGAAGAAAAAAAAATCATTATGAAAATATAATTAGATTTTCTAATTTCAGGCCTAATTCTCATGTCATATATAACTGACGTTCTGCAAAACAACAAGTTCTAAAACACTTTTTTCTTACTGGTGAAGATTAGATGGTGAAATCTGTTTTCTCTCAGGTACATGGCAGTGTAAGCTTCACAGTGAACATTACTACATCACTCTCATCAACGTAGTCCATATCAACAAAAATATATATCTTGACTCTATATAGTGGTTATTTTGGGAAAAATCCAGGTATTTTGGGCAGTAGGATTATAAAAATATGTGCTAATATCAAATTAAATAAAGTAGTCTATATAAAATTGCTAAATAAATCTGTCTATCAGTACTTTTATACTTAAGTACATAAAAAATTGAGTACTTTTGTACTTTCACTCGAGTAAAATTGAAAAAGCAGTACTTTTACTTTTACTGGAGTAATATTTTATTATACGTATCTGTACTTTTACTCAAGTACTTGATCTGTGTACTTTGTCCACCACTGAAAAAAAGTTTTTTTGGATGCTGTCACAGATGAATGCTTTAGTGTTATTACAAACTTATTAAAATGTGCAAAAACCAACGATGTATGATGACATTTTAAAATGACTTTTTTTTTTCACTTATACTCATTTCACGTATATTCATCTATATAGATGAAACACACATTCGGTATAGGGGGAAGGGGGACAACTAGTTTTTTAAACTAGTAAACAAAACACTGTGCATTTCCCTATGAAGTCTCTAGGAGGTCTCAAACTCCCAGCCCACCTGATGTGTTGTAATTAGACAGAAAAATAGTCAGTGCATTGTTAAACATTTGAAGGTTCCGAGAGCAAGTGCTGATGTTCTTTTTGTACAGAATGTCTGGCCTTCCTTTTGTCTGCAATTCAGCTGCTCTCATTAACATGAACAAAACTTCTTGACTAGCCTTGTAGTACTTCCGTGACCTACTTCTAACCCAGGCTTGTACGTCTGTCTTAACTCTGCACGAGCCTTCTCGCTTGAACTTGTGGGTAGGGGAGGATGTCACCCTTCTCCTCACACATCATCCTCCATCTGTTGAAGTGGGCCAAGCCAACACCCCAGAGCGCACCTGCTGATAAAAGCAGCTGAGCCCATTGAAGATTAGTGCCAACCGGTCACGGCCCTTTAGGGCTGCGCTTTCCCATGGTGCTCTGCTTTCTCAGCTCTATTTCTGCTGTTCTCTGCTCTAATCGGGCCTTTCAGCACCTCGTCTTGTGCCTGCTGTTGCTATAGTCAATCCATCAATAAACAAACCTGCTGAACAGTAGAGGCTTTGGTGGACACTAGTGTTGCCTCTTTTGTAGTCTAATTAGACTCAAATTAACGGCATGGCTTTAAATGTTTCCTAACTGAGCTTAATTATGTAAAGACTGAGACTGAGTCACTTTGTTATTGTGATACTTTTCACTTTAGAGTTGTTTTGGTTGAATGAGAGGGATATTAAATTAAGATAAAATAAATAAATAACCCTTGAGTGCTCTATATTTTGACAGTAATAAATAACCCTCGAGTGCTATGTATTTTGACAGTAGTTGTAATTCTGAGATGATTAAAGTTTATCTTAATTTTTATTACAATGTACTCTATATTATTTTTGTATGTTTTATTTAGGTTATATATTTTGTATGTTTTATATTAGTATTATTATTGCTGTTGTTATTGTTATTATATAAATTGTTATAATAAAATCACAATGATTTTATTGATGCAACTATATTATACGGTACCATGTATTATTATATGTAACACCCCTATGTATATAATGTCCATATAAAATTGCAATAAATTGCAAGATCACAATTTATTATTATTATTATTAGTAGTAGTAGTAGTAACAATATATTTTATTTATCTTTTAATTTTTTTGTACTGTAAAGTAAGTATGCCAGCTGGTTCTGCTCCAGTCAGCTTACATGATTTGTGCTGTAGAAAATGCTTGACAGCTGGACAAGTTATAAAATGTTTCTGATACTCATTACCATCCTGGCAAGATCTGGCAGGATATGCTGCAACTTCCCACACGATTCACCTCTTGAATCCTGACTACTCTCCCCCTATTCTCTCAGCAGCAGGGAAAAGAATCTGCAGTGCACAGTGTACACAAGTCATTTTCCATCCACTGCTGCTCGTCCTGCGTTCAGCAGCACTCTCCAGATTAAGCTGTGGATTATACTCTGAGAGCCCTGACTGCAAGTTCTGTGGGGCCTCGGCTGAAGTTTTCTAAAATAAATGTGTCACATTCACATGAGATTATTTCAGTGCAGATGCATCAAAGAGTTTGCGCCAAGTGTTCATAGACTCTCTCCATCCCCTTAGCTCAGGTCTTAAAAATGGAAGACAGTGTAGCTTTAAAATTCCTGCAGCAGCTTGGCTTTGCCTCTGCTCTGACATTTTAATCGCTGGGAGGGAGTTAGAGCTGTGTGCGTATGCTTGTGCTGGATTTGGCTCTCTTAAAGGAATAGTTCAGCCCCAAAATATTTTTATTTCTGTTTTTATTTATTTATTAATGTTGTTCCAAGCCATATAACTTTCAGATTTTATAGAAAAGTAAAAGTGATGAAGGAATGTGAGCAGAAGGCCGTTAAAAATGCAAAAAGGATGCAAAACCTCATACTATTGTATTCCTACCTAGTTTCCAAAGCAATATGATAGGTTTGTGTGAATTAAAGGGATAGTTCACCCAAAAATGGAGGCCTCAAGGGACACAGAGACTGGACAGGAGGCCAGGGCGGCACCCATTCTGGGACCCACGGTGGAGCAGGGAGCTCGGGCGGCCATGGCGGATCCGTGGACTCGGATCATTTTGAAATCAGAGTCATAAGGGTTTTTAGAACAACATAAAGGTGAGCAAATAAGGACAGAATTTTTATTTTTGGGTAAACTTGCTCATGGCTGATTCGGGGACTCGGGCGGACACGTCGGATGCACCTCCGAGGGCCGCGGCCCCTGCCCCTGCCCCGGCCTCTATGGCTGGAGCCCTAATACCCACCCACATTTTTTTTTCTTGGGGGAAGTAGGGCACTTGGGTGCGCTCAGGAGGCGCGGGCACTAGGGGGCGCTCTGGCAGCGCGAGCACTTGGGGGCGCTGTCGAGGTGCAGACTCTGGAGGGCGCTGTCGAGGAACGGGCTCTGGTGGACGCTGTCGAGGAGCCGGAACTGGAAGGCACTGCCGAGGAGCCGGCGCGATAGATAGATAGATAGATAGATAGATAGATAGATAGATAGATAGATAGATAGATAGATAGCTGTAGTATTAAGTTCAGGCTTTGTTATTTGTATGGTTTTTGTGTCCTTTTTTAATCTTGAAAGTCACAATCCTTATTCATTGTGGGGGCAAAGAAAACAGATTCTACAAAATCTCATATTTTGTGTCATACATTGTTTGGCTGACAGGAGAGTGAGTAAATGATGACAGAATATATTTTTATGTGAATTATCCCGTTAAATGATGGTGTAGTGGTGGTAGTAAAATAAAAAAGGTATATTATATGTTTAAGGTGATATGTGATGTCTTGGGTGTCGCTTTGAGGAAGTGACTTCAAAGAGTTCTGTTCCATTTGCAGGCTGCTTGGCACCCAATGTTAATGCAATGGATTGGAAGGATGACCTTGTTGGGGAACTTGGCGGAGTACAGGCTTCTTGTTGTGCAGACTCATAGCAAAAAAAAACCTGTAGCATTGCCACACCATTAATAACAATTACAAAGCTGAGTGGTTGCTGGCTCCTGCATGATATAATAACACAAAAGATGACATGCCTTGAGCACACCGATGATGCCTCTTTTTTTATCATGGGAGAATATGAGTGGAAGAGGTTATCTGAGTTGCTCTGCCATAATGATTCTCGTTATACTTTTAGAATGCAACATGCCAACTCAAAAAGCCCAAATCTTTGTTTTGATAAATAAATTAGTTGATCACTCCCAAGCACTTAAACCACTGGTTATAGTGGTTTGAAATAATTTCTGACAGCCATTATGGTCCAAAAAGTTAATATATTCTTCAATATATGGAACATCATACTGGTACACAAACTAAATTAATCTCAAGCGTACCCATAAAGTGCTTTCAAAACTCTGCAAAGTACCTGTTTTTATGTTCATATGTTTTTTATGTCATTGTTCCTTGGCTGGTTGCCATAATGGCCAGTCTGAATAATATGAGATTATCTGATAATTGTCAGATAATAATCCTATCTTATCCGCATTACCTAAAAAATTATCCTATCTTTCCTATCTTATCCGCATTACCTAAAGATGTCATCAAAGTATGATAGCAGTGATTTGCAGTTAATAATCGAAGAGCTTTATTTAGTTTGGTTTAGAACAGTGAGAGCGGTGCTGTGAGGCCCCATGCAGAGCTGCGCCACAGGGCTGCATATGTTGTGAGTCTGTGTCAGCTTAACATCTGTCCCAACTCTCGAGAGGACTGTGATGAGAATCCCACTCAGTCATAATCTGAATGTGGTAGGTGTGTGTATGTATGTGTGCCTCTGTCTGTCATTAGTGTGGTGTTATGCCGTATGTTTTTCTAAACCCACAGAGAGGCTTTGTCAGCCATTGTGGTGGCAGCATGTTATTGTTCCTCGACAGAATCCATTCAAAGATTTTGTGCACATGCAGGCTAGGTCTCTGCGGTATACCAGTACTAAAAACCGACAGCAGTACAAATTTGTTTTTAAAGCACATTCCCTGAAGTTGAGATTGTTTAATTGTGTATTTTTTAAAACATCATATTTAGATTTTTAACAAAAGCACATTCATTTGTACTCATATGGTGGGAGCTTCAAAGCTCAAGAAGTATGAAATAACATTTTATATAAAGATTTTTACATTTTGAGAAGACAACAACAAAATCCTCTTAATTACTTGTTGTTTTTTTTACTTACAAATATGTGTGTAGATAGATAGATAGATTCCTTTAGTATTTTTATTACTGTAGTAATTATCACAGAATTGATTGAACAACAACGACAAATAAAAACTTACTTATTCAAACCGAATTGAATGTGCACTGGATATTTACAACACAAAAATTACATTAATTACAAATTATTCACAATAAATTATTGAATGTATTGACAGCTCTGTTTTATTAGCTTTTTTGTTACCTATGAATTTGATTTGGTTTTGATGCATTTATTTATTTATAGAATGAATGAAAGGTAGTTCTTAATCAGGTGGAAATAATTTAAATTAATAATTAATATATTACAATTAAATATTACTCTAATCTAAAAATGAAGCTACTTAAACTCAATCAATCAATCAATCAATCAATCAATCAATCAATCAATCAATCAATCAATCAATCAATCAAAATGGACACTGAAATATGACATTTTCCCCCTCAATAATGTTTTATTAAAGAACATACAGTTCTTAAAATATCAGGAATGACTAAATATAATGTTTAAATATTACATTTTAAACCAATACTCCCAGTTTCTATTAATAAAAAAATTAAAACAAGCAGCTTTATCATAAGAGAAAATCCCAAAATTATTGTAGCCTATATAGCTGGATGGGGGCCTTTAAATATTGTGTTGGACAACAGGGGCCTTCGAGTCAAAAAGGTTGAGAACCACTGGTATAGGAACACTCTGTCACTCTTTTTTATCACTATTTCTCTCTGTCAGCTTTTACTGTTGCTGGCTCTGATGCCTTTACATTTATTTGACAGGGTCTTCTTGTAATACAGGCTTCATGATATGATGCTTTTATACTATACGTTTGGGTCCCAGCTCCTATTTTCATGCTGTTGACTTCAGCAGAGACATTTTCAGTGCAGCATGCTGGAATGCACAGCAGACATTGCCAGGCTACTGATGCATGCAGATGCGGGTCAGACAGGATTAATTAAAGCAGAGCAGCTGCCATGCAGAAAGCAGCTAGTCTGCACACTTACCATAAGTCTGAACAAGGTGATTATGCAAGCCTTGTGCTATATGAAACTAATATGTTTCTACTTCTCTCATATATTCAAATTACAATTTCTGGTTGCAGCACTCAGATGTCCCCGGCTTAATTACTTAGCACTGGCCTAAAATTACTTAGCACTGGAATATAAAAATGTTATTTGTAAACTGATTTTCAAACTGGGTTTTGGACCCTCAGTGGGTCACAAGGGGGATGCTTGCCTTTTTTAGGCCTATAAAAAGTGTTAAATAAAGGTATTCATTAAATATTAAATTTAAATCAATTCAACTAAATTAATATTATAGTTTGATTTCGTTTTCTAAGACTGAATGCAAATCATGCGATTTAATTGTGATTTTTTTTTACTCTTTTTAAACAAAGAAATAAGCAACAAATCCATTAAAAAGAAAATCACAGTTTCCACATAAGGCCACACAACTTTTTTTTCAAACTGATAAAAATAATAATCATAATAATGATACAAAGTCTATTGAGCACCAAATCCGCATCTTTCTGAAGGATATTCCTTCAAAAGAAAATAGTTATTTTAAATTATAATTCACAATATTGCTATTTTTACTGTACTTTTGTCAGACTTTGTCTTCCTTTTCCTTGTGTTTCCACACCCTTATATGGTCCTTCCTGTTTCCTGTCATTAGTTCATTCATCCCCATCTGTGTTTGATTTGCTCCTCACCTGATGCTGTTTCCCGTGATTGTTATGTGTTCATAAACCCTGAGTTTTCCCTGAGTCTTTGTCCGTCAACTCGTCTATGTGGTTGTGTATCCTGTGTTCCGTCATTAAATTCCCATTATTCCTTTTACCTCTCGTCTCCCGTGTCCTTACCGCAGCGCGACCGTGACAACTTTTGATCAAATAAATGCAGCCTTATTTAACACAAGAGACGTCTTCCAACAACATTACAAAAATTATACTTTTCTGTCTGTACAAATTTTCTCCAGCTGATAATGAATATATTGTTACTGTGTATTATTTTGCAGTATAGTGTTACTGTGCAGTTTTTGCACAGAAACAACATGAAAGCCAGTGGTTTAATTTTGGAGAAAAAAAAAATTGTCTTTATTGTGATCATCTTATTTTGGGTTCCTTGGCATCAAAGTTTAAAAACTCCTCACTTAGACTGACTCCTCACTTACACTTTCATTTGAGTATATCCTCAGAAGGAGGCTTAATCAAATACAGCTGCATTTTTGGGATTTTGTATTTTCAGTAAATTTGTCAGTAAAACCATAACTAGGTTAGAAAGACATGCAAACACTAAATATTCTCTTAAGGACTAACACAAAAGCACATGTTCACAATCACACCATTTGTATGGATCATTTAACTTACATACGGTGAAAGAGAGTAGACGCATTCTCATCACACACATGCAGCGCTGCTCCTGTGGGGTTATCAAAGCACGGGTATCTCGTGGGACAGCTTACACCATCTCCGCCGGTTCCATCTGACTGACACGGCCTGCTTCCCCACCAGATTTGACATGCAGCTACAGTGTGTACACAAGGCACAGGAACTAGATCAAAGAACGGAAGAAGTGCAAAAATCCCTCCTTTCCTCTTTTATATATTCTGGCGTTACTGATGTTTGTTTTTTTCTGTAGCACGTTAGTTTAGAATGCACACGGATCTAGGACACGTCAGTATGTAACATTTATAATATCAGGTGACATGCACAGTGGTTTGTTCAATGCTGCAAGGATCTGTATGTCTAGATAATTAGAAACTGTCATTATTTACTTGCCCTCACATCATTCCAAAGCTGTATGAGCTTCTTCAAGGAAACACACAGGATATTTTTTCTAGTCTCTCTTCTCTGTATAAGTACATTTTATTTAGTTAGTTTATTATTTAAAGCTATTCAGAAAATTTGAATATAGTGTATGAAATAAGATACATTATTAATAATAAAATGAGTAATAACTAATTGTGAGTAGAAACTTTTAAATTGAGTATTACATTCATGTTCAGGACATTTAAGTTAAGTAAAAAAATATATATATTTGTAGAAAACATTTAAAATATTTGTTCACGCAATTATATAAAAATAATATAGAAATATTGCTTTGCAATAATGTTTAACACATGTAAGTTTTTAAACCTTTTAAACTGGAATTTCAATACGTGCGCATTCATATATGCTGAGAATCTGCATTGTTTCCAGCTCCAACTGAAAGTTCCAGCCTCCAACTTCCTCCAACTGCTCCCCCAGTTTCCCACAGTGCATAAACCTTTTTTTTACGACTGTGCCTCCCCACACCTTCTCCTTAATATATCTTCTTGTTTTATGACATGGAGAATGTATTATACATGCAACAAAATGAGAGAGTCAGTCATGCCTTTAGTCCATGTCCTCCTCAGGAGAACAAGTACTATCTCTGTGTTTCAGGCAGGGGCTGTTGGGAGACTTTCCATTCTCTCCCGCTATCTGAGCACCACAGCATGGTCTGTCCTTATGTTCTTCTCTTGTACCTAGTCTCATGCTGGATGCCATTGTCCTCTGACATCATATAGGTCCCTGGACCCTGTGACATAATCACAGGGAATCTGAAACCTTTTTAACACATAAACGGATCTTAAGATGGCAGGACCAAATGACATTGATGGGCTCTCAGTATACTGATTAAATCGACTGGGATGTGCCATAAACCATCAAAGAGAAGTCCATGCTGCCAAAAAAAAGGGGGGGGGGGGATGCGCAATCAGTGGTCCTGGCAATAAATAAGCATTTGAACCTTCTCAAGGTGGTTTCTTTGGAGTAATTGTTTGATTACAATCTTTCAGGCTCTGACATGTAGCAGTATGCTTCACTTGGGATGCAGGCTAAGAGGCGATGATAAAGTGCCCGTTTCTCCTATTCCTTTTCACTTTCTTTGTAAATGTATATTTTTGGCCAAGCCTTAGTTTATTTCTTATATCTGCAGTCCTTTGCCTTTAACCCCCCAGAGCTGTTGGGTTAGGAATGGGAATCATTTTATCTACCATCCTGAAGAAACAATGGCTTTCTTGCACTAAGAGTGTCTGGGTGCTGTCCATGGTGCTGATCTCCTTTTCTACTAGGTTTTCTATTACCACATCAGTCTAGATTTTGTAAGCCATATTTTGACAGTACAGCATGATACTCTCATTGCAAAATGCATTTATTACTTAAATTGTTGTCTTATTTCTAGCCAAAGTATCTAAAAAGTCTTAAATAAAGAAGGATTTTCTAGACAAGTAAAAATTAGGTGAGTTTTTGTTTTCTGTTTGAAATAAGATTATTTTTCTTACGCCATTGGCAGGTTATTTTGCTTGTTCTAAGCAAACTCTCACTTCATTTTAAAATCTTTTTTTTTAAAGAAGTCTCCTATCTTATGATCACCAATGTAGAATTTATTTGATTAAAATGACAGTAAACACATACGTAATATTACAGTTTAAGAAAATTTAAATATTTTAAAATGTAATTTATGTTGGCAAAACTGATTTTTTTTAGCAGCAATTACTCTTCGGTATCATGTCTTCGGTAACATGTGGTCTTACAGAAATTATTCTGAATGCTAATTTCATGATTTTATGTTAAAGAAACACCTCTAATTAGCACAGTTTAAAAATGTTTGCCTTTTTGTCCAGGATTATTTGAAAGTTTAAAAGCATTTATTTAAAATAGACTTTTGTAATAACTTATACTTAACTATTACTTTAATTACCTTAAATAATATTGTGCATAATATACTGTATGATATATACAGTATCTTTTTTCTTCAATATGCTTTGTATAGGAAATGGATTCAATGGACATTTCAATTGCTAGATAATATTATTTTTAGGATGGAAAAAGCCCAAATGGGATAAAAAAACATATTGGTATCTATACCTTTACTATAAATCTTTGCTAGGAATAAATTAATGTCAAATTTATTTGACATGAATATTTAAGGAATGCTTTAGTGGGCAACCTGAAAGGAGAGAAAACCTCCTGAGAATGGCTGAGAATTCAAACAGGAAACAACAAAGAAACAAGCAGGGGTTGCCATTGTAATAAACAGGAGATGGAGAAAGGAAGTAGTAAACAGTGATAGCTAGGAAGATAAAAAAAAAACTTTAAACATCAAGCTTTTAACACTCTTTCAGAAATTTTATTCAAAACTCCTATTTTTGCATTTCAGAGACCCGCTGTCTCTGTTTTCACCCACCTCGGCTTGGTAGCGATCTTTATGACTCTTTTGGGATGCTAATGTTGAATTTTTATATTATTATTTTCATATTTGATACCACCATTAGCTATTGCTTTCATATTTAAAAGGTTGTGGTAATTTGATAAATCGTGGTCAGATCAACCCACATTTGCTCAGGGCTAATAAAGACCAAAATACCACGTTTTCCCAATGCAAACAGTGAATCTAGATTAGCATTTATGGAAATAAAATGAGCAGCATATACATTTTTATTTCAGCATGGGTCAAATGCAATCTGTGGATAATGATTTAATTTAATCATAAATTATACACCATCCTCATAATTAGGAAATATACAAATGTTTGCTGTTCCGACGCTCTCAGATCACCAACAATAATGAATAACCCAGGTTAATTAATTACACCTACACAAAGCACAAAAAGCATCCCTCAATTAGTAAGAGGAGGTAAGCAAGGGCATCCTTGCCGAGGCCTGATCAAAAGGCAGCTGGAGTCCTTTTTGATGAGAATAAAAGGAAATGGCACTGTGCTCTAGATGGGCCGCTGATGGTGGGACCCATTAGTTTGCAGTCTGTCTCCATTAGCCCGCACCTGCGAGCACAGCCCTTTCCAGAGCAGGTCTGCGATCAATACACAATCGAACCGTGGTTGATCTTTAGGTTTCTCCAAATACATTAACGTAACAAGGTCAGATTTCCATCAAAGTTTACAAAAGCTGTCGCTGAGCATATTGCTATACAACTGACAGCGGATTGCAGGGACAGGAGGTGGGGTTGGGGGCAAATAATGAACATATGCATGGTCTACAGTCCCCCCTTTCATCTTTTGTTCAAATTCATTTACAAGAGCAGTCTTACCTTTGGTTTCTGGGATCTCACAAGGCAGATGATCAAAGTATGTAAAGCTTTGGTTTAGCCATGATGTATTGAAATAGATGAGAGTGATGTCATGCTGTATGACACATGCTCTCTAATCCAACCAGGGTCTTGTGTAGACACAAATGTGTTTTGACATACACCAACAATCAACCACAATGGGCTTTCATTTCTGTGCATTATGCCCACCTGTTCGCAACCTTTGACATGCCATATTGCCTATGGCTTCGCTTATCAAGCCAGCAACATTGAAGTTAGTTCAGTGAGGTTCATTTGCTCTAAATTAGTTAATTTTGAAAGCATTATGACCCCAAATGACAGCAAGAGATGATCAATTGTCAGGGCGTGCATCTGTATGTGAATTGGCCTTTTTTCAAAACATTAGGTTGTAGGTGGTGATATGAACCATCTTCGTCCAAAATACCAATACTTTACTAAGGCCTTGATGGTTTTGGTCAGGCTTTAAGTGACCCCAACATTTATTTTTTCCCTGCAGTTTGCTGTATCATCCATCTCAATAATAAAGTTTGATTGAAAGTATACCCTGTAGACCTCTTTTTTCACATTTGGTTTTCTCTGCCACCATTGTTTGCTTAGTTTAGAGCTACGCCTGCATTTTTAAATAGAACATAGTGTCAGAGGGAGATGCAGCCCATCTCAGCCAAGCAGCTGTCTGAACGACATGCAGGACTGAGAGTCAAGAGAGCATTGAGGCGAGGTTGCACTCGCAACACATTGTAATAAAGTCGCCCCTTCGGCACCAGTCTTGAGCTGTATTGAAACCAAATTGGGATGCTAATGCATTGGGCAGCGGCGGGGTCTCTTAGGTCATATGCCTCTGGAAAACTTCAAGTTGCTTTCTGCTCATCTTAAGCTGCCGGATGACAAATTCTTCCACTGGAGGGATGAGATGTTTGTTTTTCTCATATGGCGTCGTCATGCTGAAGTTGAGTCTTCTTGGACCTTGTTGCACCAAGGGCTGGAGGATATCGTCAGGCTCTCTACTGAACCTCCATGTGCTGATGGGAGAAGACAGTTCAGTCTGCTTTTTTATTTCAGTCGGCTATACATATAAATATATGGCTAAATATACATAATTGCAATGCTCACTATAGAGCTGGTGCCGCAATAGAGTTAGAACCAGTGAATGCCGTTTACAGGTTTCATTAGAAAGAGAACGATGTGTGCCTGAGTCGCTGTAGGAACCGAATACTTTGATGGTTGTGTACGAAATAGCTCAACACGAGAGCCAACGCAAACGCAATGACGTGAATTAAAACGTCATCATGTTTGTGGCTTGATAAAGTGCTGGAAATCGCAGATGATGGATACAGAACGGTAACAAAATTGAGACATTTACAGTCACACACAGGTGTATTGTGAACACTACACTTCATAGCGACGTTTAGATAGCTATAAGAAATCACATGTTCAAGTTTTTTTTTTATATTTCGCTTACAGTCTAATTCTATTCTCTTTTCTATTCTCTTCTGTCAGTTTGAATTATTCAGCTTGTTTTGATATTATGTTATGTTAGGTCTATATCATAAACTTAATAAATAATTGACCTTGTTTTTTAATGAACTCTCTTATGCTCATCAATTCTGTATTTATTTGATCAAAATACAGAAAAAAAACAGTAATATTGTGAAATATTTTTGCAATTTCTAATATTGGTTTCCTGTTTTTATATATTTTAAAATAAAATATATTCCTGTGAAGCAAAGCTGAATTGCCAGCACCATTACGCAGTCTTCAGTCACATGATCCTTCAGAATTCATTCTAATACGATGATATATTATGAGTGTTGAAACAGTTGTGCTGCTTAGGCCTAAATTGTTTTTGGAACTTTTTTCTTTGATGAATAGAAAGTTAAAAAGAACAGTATTTATTCAAAATAAAAACATTGTCTAACAATAGTCTTTACTATCACCTTTTATCCATTTAACACATCCTTGCTGAATATAAACACATTTATGCATTTTGCAGACACTTTTATCCAAAGCGACTTACTTTTTTTATTCAAGCTATACATTTTTTGTCAGTATGTGTGTTCCCTGGGAATTGAACCCACAACATTTTGCGCTGCTAACACGGTGCTCTACCACTGAGCCACAGGAACACTGTTTTATAAACTTTTTATTTATAAAATGAATCACACTTCCCAAAAAATATTAAGTAGCGAATCTGTTTCCTACATTGATTATAAATCAGCATATTATAATTATTTCTGAAGGATCATGTGACACTGAAGATTGGAGTAATGATGCTGAAAATTCAACTTTGCTTCACATGAATAAATTATATTTTAAAGTATATTAAAATAGAAAACTTTTATTTTAAATTGCAATAATATTTCAAATAGATACAGCGTTGATGAGCAAAATAAACTTCTTTAATAAACTTTACTAATCCCAAACTTTTGAACTTTCGTGTATTATACTGTAAAACTATGTTTTCTCAGGTAGACTAAAATGTACATCATTTAGTTACATCAAGGGTCAAATCAAATATAAATAGCACATTAAAGTAAAAATTTTCACACTTTTTTTGTGTGTGCACTGTACAGGATTGGTATAAAGAATGTTCTTAAAGGTTTGGAATTACATGAGAGTGAGTAAATTGAGAGTGACTTTTTGAGTGAGTTTTCCCTGTAAACCACATACGCCTTGTTGAAACTACTAGTGAAACAGTGAGTATTTTAACATTTATGGAACACATCCTTTCACATTTGTCGGTAATTGTTAGCGATTTATATTGTAACTGAAATATTAATTTAAAATAGCCTCTAGCCTAGCTTAATATGCAAAGACAGCACAAAAACGGTAAGCCCTCCAGCACTAATAAAACATTGTTCTGTTTTGATAACCCCAACCAGGCACAGTGATAGGGGTTTAACCAATGACGTGCATTTGGGGCGTGGTATCAGTATTTATGACCAATAGCAGCTTGGAGGGTTGTGTTCAGGAAACCTCTTTCAAACAGTTATTATTTTGCAGTTCCTTTTAGTGACTCTATTTGAAATGGCACTTGCCCTTTAACTAAACAAGAACAACAAACAACTTTAGAAGAAAGTGAACTAGTTTTCAAACTATATTAAATCTTCTTAAAATGCCAATACTACATTATGTCCACTCACTTATGGCCAGTTTATTTAAAAACATTGCGCTGGAAGAGAGTTAGCCACTTCCTGCTTGCTCTTTGCAGTCCACCCACCTAGATACTGGAGATTTTTGCCTTTGAGACTCAACAACCACAAAAAAAAAAAACATCCGAAAGTGCATCCCGCTTTTTTATAAATGCAATCGATAAACCACATATTAGCTGGTACAAAAGATGGAACATTGAGGGCAGGAAATGCCCGGTCACCTGAGAGTCCAAGCTGCAAGGTCCAGCCCCAGCGCTACATGTCTAAGGCGGTGGGATGGTGATGAATGGCCAGTCCAAATGGAGTGATAAGAAAGCCAGCCAGTTTTACAGTTTAAAACCCACTCCCCAACCTAAAGTTGAGTCTTGAAGCTAAGATATGTGTAGTAAAGTTAAGCTTCAAACCAAATGATACAGGCATAGCCTCAATTTGTTGTAAAACCTAGGAACGTTTTCAAGCCAAGTGTGATTCACCGTCTTCTACATTTCAGGGTTTTAATTATGTGAATTGCCCCCCCACTTACTGCTACTGAAATTTGGTTACAAATCTGTTCTCTAAAGAACTTCTGCTTTCAAAGTCACTAATAATAATAATAATTCATTTTATTTGTGGGCGCCTTTCAAGACACTCAAGGACACCTTACAATAATAAAATACATAATTAAACAGAAGGAAAATACAACAACACAATAAACAATACTACAAAAATGCAATACCAAATTAACATGTCACTCCGGATAGGCTAATCTTAAAAAATGAGTTTTAAGACATTGAAAGACTAAGACTGTTACGTATATTTTGAGGTAAAGTATTCCAAATCGTCGGAGCAATACAACTAAAGGATTTTCTATGTTGAATCCTCAAAGTGTTTAAGCAGTTCAAGCAAACTTGCAAGAAAAAAATAAACGCCAGAGGGACTGTGTGCATTCATATTGCTGCCACAAATAATAAATCCTTGCAATGTACAAAAAAAGTGTTCCTATGGCTCAGTGGTAGATCATTGCGTTAGCAGCGCAAAAGGTTGTGGGTTCAATTCCCAGGGAACTCACATACTAACAAAAAATGTATAGCCTGAATGCACTGTAAGTCACTTTGGATAAAAGCATCTGCTAAATGCGTAAATGTAATATAAATGTATAGCTTTGGCTGAATTTATTGAAATTTGCAAGCCCTATTTAATTTTACACGACTATGCACTTACTGTTAGAGATGCCCCAAAATATGTCATTGCTAACATTTTCTATGCTTTGCATCTTTGTGAAGTTTCTGAATAAAACAGAAGAGAACGAACCGGCACTGCGGTGTCTTTGTGAGATCACTAGAAAAGATGAAAGAATACCGGCACTTTCTCATTATAGCCCTTTTGAGTGCTTCTTAGCCATTCAGAACGGGAGAACTTTCCATTCTTTCTATGAATATGGAATTGTAGAGATTGCTTGAATGATACATTAATTTTAATATGTGACCTGGTTTTATCCGAATCGGTTGGAGAGCTCCACGGGAAAACCAGACGGCTCTGTGTTGTTTCCTTAGAGGTGATTTCTAAGTAAACCTGACACTGAATTAGACAGTGGCGGCTGCAGTTTGAAGGGCAGTGGCGATCTTTTACAGAAACTACAGAAAGAGAGCTGAAATAGGATCGTGATGGGCCAGTGAATGGCATTAACAAGCTTAGATGTTATCCCCCTGTCACTCTGTAGCTCACACTGCTCCTGAGAGATCTCAGACCCCTGGAGAAGGCCAGACTCTCCCTGGGGCGTGTCTGTGTCACACAGACTTATCAGCGAGATTACTGGAAGATTTGTAACCTTTGCTAAATCATACTGGAATTCAGTCAGATGGCTTAGGCTTTATGCAGATATGAAGCAAGGGAGACAGTTTGGACTACTTTTTAATAAAAAAGCATTTTTTATGATGTGATTATGGACTAAATAAGTAATAACTGTAATACGTTTGTGCCACTGGGGATGGTGTAGTTCTGTCCTGGACAGAGGTATTTTGTTGTGTGGAGGCTGTGGCCATCATATGTTCTTGTTCGCTGCTTGAGGTCCAGCCATTTTTCCCTGTCATGGCTGTTTGTTTCATCGCTCCAGCAGGCAGTACTTGTTTGGACCTTTTATTTTTCCACTCATGCTCATTCTGTTTGGACGGGTGAATCGTAGATCCACACCATTAATCTGGACTCTGGCTCCTTCAGTCTTATGTTGTCTTTAATATGTGGGTTGTTTAATTTATATTTTGATTAGATGTTAAAGTATTATTGGCATGTTTTGTAAATCTCAGTAAAATAATAATTAATATTACATTAAGAATGTTACAATTGTGGTTATTTATAAATTTAGTACAAATGCTGCTTGTGTACTACTAAGTAAACATTTATTTTCATTTAAATGAACATTTATGTTAATTGCAATTTGCAAATGTATATGAGTGGGGTAAGTGATTTCTGGTAGCCAATGTTCAAATCACCAAAACAATCACGCCACTACCCAAAAAGGGTCTCGCCCCTATTTGGATAGCTCTGCCCCAAACATACATACGCAACCCAGGCAACTGTTAGTTCTGTGAAACAAACCAAAACCAAATTTTTCTCACCTATCGAGAAGAAACAATGCAACCTCAGCGTCCGATCGCAGGCTTTCCCACTCCTTGATTTCTCCAGCGCTGATCCGATATTTACATGGGTCCTACTTCTTACCTTATCGTAACACCGTGTCTACACCAGATGCGAGCAGTACAGCACAACAAACTAATATAAAACTCATTAATAAGTGACAGTGTTGGTGGTAGCGCATTACAAGAATGCGAGTTACGTAATAATATTACTTTTTTTCAAGTAACTAGTAAAGTAACGCATTACTTTTTAATTTACTAGAAAATATCTAGTAATATTTAGTAATATTTTTTCCATTTATTGACTGCTGTGTGAACATGATCTTACTGTAGTTTTAATCTAGACTAAATGTGAATGTGTATTAATTCATCCCACTCGCAAAAAACAGATTCAGTATTCATCAAAATGAATTAAAACAGTGAAATGCTCAGAATATGATGCAAACCTGCAATAATTAAATATGTTAACAACACAAATTATATCTAATTTTATTTTATTAACCAATGTGTTTGCTGCTGACCTTTGATGATCCAGTTCAACCAAACTAATAAGCAAAAATTACTTTAGCTAAACTAACAATTGTGCTTCATTGTTTTTTTTTATTGCTGAAGAGTGTTGAACCTTCTTTTTCTGCGTTCTACTGTACAGACGTGAATTTACTTTTTCTTCACCTGAGGTTTATTCATTACACTTTTTGGTGTGAAAGGGCTTTCACATTTGCTATAAATAGATCTTCTTGTATTAAAAACAAAAAATCAAGCCCTGCTCCATATTTAAAAAGTAACGCGAAAGTAACGCAAAAGTAATGTAATGCATTACTTTCCATAAAAAGTAACTAAGTAACATAATTAGTTATTTATTTAGGGAGTAACGCAATATTGTAATGCAATACTTTTAAAAGTAACTTTCCCCAACACTGATCAGTGATGCTGTATACATTCTGGATGCTGGATGCGGCAGGACTCGACAAATCCCCAACAGTAAACTGCTGCCACATTCAATTTATGACACATTGTCACAAATTTCAAATGATTTTCAATGGTTGCTTTGTCACGTCCAGTGTAGACAGACTTTAACTGTTGCGGCACGACAACCATCGTTTCCGGCATAGGCATGTTGTAAGCCTTAATTTGTTCTGCAGACGTTTTCCTCTTTTGTTTTTTATCTGCCATCTCTATCAGTCTGTTGTGGCTCGGCTAATGTCTGTCCTGTGCACTGAGAGCTTTCTGCTCTGCATCATGAGTAGACATGCCCCTTACTGCTGATTGGCTACAAGTTTGTTTTGGTACTAGGCCTCGACTCTTGAACTTACAATGAAACATTTTTTTTTCATTGTAAGTTCATGATTTGTAATTGTAACGCAGTTGATATGTACGGAAGAAGGAGGCGGGAACCGGCGAACATTTAAGACATTTAATAATAATAAAAACAAACATAACAGAAAAGCGGCAGCCCCTCGCGGACGACTGCCGCACACAAAACACAAACTAAAATTCCAGGCCTGGTCCTCTCTCGTCTTCCACTGTTGTCACTCCTCATTTAACCCTTCCGAAGCTCCTCCGTGGGACTCGAGACCGGTGAGCGGTGCAGGTGTCGTTCATTACCAATTACTCCACCGGCCTCGCTCCGTTCCCACGGCTCTCGGCCCCGCCCCACTCGCCACATACCCCCATCGCCCCTCGCAGGCCGGGGGGTACTCCCGAGACTGCGCTCTACTCCCCCCCTCCCCCCTCTCCCGGGGGGAGCCCGTCAGGGCGGCCGCGGCGTACCTGGGGGTAAGGACAGACGAGGCGAGAGAAAGGAGACGGAAGGATGAGGAGTGACAGAGAAGAGAGAGGGGAGAGAGGAAAAAAAAATCTCGGTCCGGTTCCCGGACACACTGCCGCTCGGTCCTCAACCAACTGAGCGGCTCACTCGCGGTGCCATGCGATGGTACTGGACCTCTTTGGTGGACGGCCCGATGCCCTTCAGCCTCCTGGCGGCCGGGCGATGGCTCCTCCAGTCGAGGGCAGCCGGCAGCGAGTCCCCGTTCCCTGCTCCTCCACCAACCTGGCGGATGGCAGCAGGCTCCGCCCACTGGCGAACGGGCGGCGACTCCTCTGCTCCTCTCGGATGGCAGCCACCCTCCTCGTCCCAGGAGCACGGCAGCGAGTCTTCCGTCCCACCTGTTCTTCTTTGCTCCAGCACCACCGCCCGGGCAGCCACTGGCGGTCTCCGCCACTTCCTGCTGCCCGATCTTCTCAGCACCGCGATCCCACTCAGCAGCGAGGGCTCTCTGACAGCGTGTCCCTCCTTCATCCCGGCTTCGCACCAATGTAACGCAGTTGATATGTAGGGGAAGAAGGAGGGAACCGCGAACATTTAAGACATTTAATAATAATAACAAACGGACGACTGCCGCACAAAAACACAAACTAAAATTCCAGGGGTCCTCTCTCATCTTCCACTGTTGTCACTCCTCATTTAACCCTTCCAAGCCTCCGTGGGACTCGAGACCGGTGAGCGTGCAGGTGTCGCTCATTACCAATTACTCCACCGGCCTCGCTCCGTTCACACGGCTCTCGGCCCCGCCCCACTCGCCACAGTAATGCATTAACTAATTTAACCTTGTAAGACTCTGTGAACTTTTTTCTCTCTCTCTCAATATGGGATCCTGGAATGCTTTAAAAAAATATTCCGTACAGGCTTCTCATGCCTGATGACCAATACAGAGACACTCAATTAAAATGACAAATCATGGCATGGACAGTTGGTTGGTTTTTGTTGTCTTTTCTGCTGATGTACCAGATCTCTCATTTTTGTTTCATTGATATTCCCGTCGGCCTCAATGACAAACGCGAGTGATCCATCACCACTCTAAATGGCAAAATTGACAGCCCTCAAGGGCTTTGAGTGCCTATTCTGCTGACACAAAATTATCACATTTATCCTTTTTTACTTAATCCTGACAATGTGACGCTTTTTCACATTCAACCTGGTGCAGGCAGTTAGATGCTTGTTCCTGACACTTTCATTTCCTAAATTCGAATCAGGAATCAACTGTTATAATCAACACAATTAACATGCTGAGAGGCGTTCTCATATTTTTTGCTTCTTTTTGTGCAATTTACACTCCAACAATCACCCTAAAGATCTGGCGTTTTATGTTATTTATGTCAGTCATTAAGAAACCCTAGCCACATTATGGATTATATTTTACATGTTCAATACTCCAGAGATCATTACGAGCAAGACTTTTAGTTAGAAATCCATAATTTGCTGAGCATTTGTGATTACTTAATAAATGATTACAAAAGTACTAAACAAAACCAAAGCCTCTGGGAAAACAGCTAAGTGGCATATTACAGCGTAACATTGTACAATGGAACGGTCTTTTGCAAAAGATTATTATGAGTATTTGTTCAAGTAAACAGGATTAGAAAGTGGTTGTTGTCACTAAAGGATAGCATCTTAACATAGTTTTTGGGCAAATGTTTATTTATACCTTTGTATTTTTATGTGGTATTTGTGTCAGAGCCTTTTCGTAAGTAATTTTGTTTTCCTATGTGTGGTTAATGTTCTCGCTTTTTTGTTTGATGTAATGAAGTAATTAATCTTACTCAATAGATCCTCTGTTTGTTACTTTTCTTGGAAAATCAATAGTAATTCATAAAATCAGTAGGAAAAAATGCCATTATATATTTTAAGCTGTGGGCAGTTTTACTGGTTTTCTTTTGCAATGCTTGTTGAGTCTTCAGAAATAAAAGAAATAAAACCTACGTTTAAGGTCTATAAAAAAACAACATGAACTTAAATAGGCCTATATTGTTAAAGATGTCTGTCTAAACCTTCTAAAAGTCAGCAGTGAATTCTTGGCCTCCCACTAGCAAGATGTCTGACACCAAGCTGTGTGTAACAGTGCAATCAACAGTGCTCTTTCTTTATTTCCCAAACTAGTCCCTGGACCACATTGAACCATTTAATCCCAAATTTCCCCCAGACTTGAAATTATCCAAATTATGTGTCATTAGTAACCCTTTGAAATAATCAATAATTATTTTTAATTTGTTTTATTTGGAAAAGTGTGTGAAAAATTGTGTTTTATGTTCAGTCACAATAGTGACCGGTGGGATAATGTGTGTACTGTTTGAAATCACATATTTATGCAGTCATACATTTATTTATATATATATATATATATATATATATATATATATATATATTTTAGCTCAGCTATTTTCATGTTTGATCACATTCAAGGGTTACTATTATGCATAAAAAAACTTTATGCAACATTGATGGGAACACTGAGATAAAAAAACTCAACCATCACCGCATTTCAAAATTGCAATTTTTTTCAAAAATATAGCATCACATTTTTATATCAATGCTACGAGTATTACAACATCATTATTGTAAATTTGTTCTAACATTTGAAATTTGTATTTATCACAATATTTTGTCATTGCAACATTTTATTGTTATTTTCACTAGCAACTGCCATTGGATTATATTGTAAAATAAAGTTAACCGTTATCCCACCGGTCACTATTGTGACCATCAACATGATTACTCACTCTATGACCACACTCAACAAAACTGAATATATGTGAATGCATATACATGTATTAATACTAGACACCCAAAAGATGTGTGCCAAAAGTCTTTATCATATCTTTGTTAACATACTTACTAGCCTTTTGTTTTGGAGCTTTGATGCAGTTATCATCTTCTCAAGGTGCAAACAGGAAATAAACTGCTTTGGTCATGTGACAATTTGCACTAATCATGTGAAACTCTGCATATTTAATTGAGACCCTTTATTTTTTTCCATATTTGCAGGAAGTGCACTAAAACATCAGTAGGTACGGTTTTTAGAGCTTTATAAATTAAAACTTTTTTCGGTCACTATTATGATTAAATGGGTGGGATTAAATGGGTTCATTTCAGACTGCTACCGCTCTGCCCTTGGTTTGGATTCAACCAGAACATAAAGCATTAATTGGTGATAAAAAAAAATAATGCAGATAAAATGTTGCGCGTTTGCTCCTGTAGCCCTTGGCTTGTCAGTGTGGCATGGTAATAGTGCCAAGAATAATTTTGTTTACTATGAATTACAAGGAAAAACTTGTTTACATTCTTGAATGTATGATGAATAACTGGTCTGACTCAACACTGAGAAATGGATTGCCAAAATAAATTTATGATAAAATAAAATAAAATAAAATAAACGATTTGCACTACTGTTCAAATGTTTGGGGTTTTGAGCAGAGAAAATGTATACATTTATTCTGCAACGATGCATTAAATTAATCAAAAATAGACAGTCAAAGTTATTATAATAGATTTCTATTTCAAAGAAAATATTTCTATTTCAAATATATGCTGTTCTTTATAGATACATACAATTTTAATATTACTGTGTTTACTGTATTTTTATTAAATAAATGCAGCTTTGGTGGGTATAATAGTCTTTCTTTAAAATGTTTGGATGGTAGCATATAAATAACATATGCTAAAAGTGATATTTTCCTTTTTAGAATTGCAGAGCAGTTCTTGTGGGAACCCTGGCGTCCCGCCTAAAGGCATCCTGTACGGGACGCGCTTCAGTGTAGGCGACAAGATCCGCTACAGCTGTGTAACCGGCTACGTGCTGGACGGACATCCTCAGCTCACCTGTTTGACCAATGCAGGCAATGCTGCTGTATGGGACTTCCCAGTGCCCATCTGCAGAGGTAAGCAAGCAGCCAAATATCTCTACATGTGAAATGCATGACCGATGCGATGCAAGCGTGTGCGTGTTTGTGAGTTTACTTGCATGAGTTGTTGATGTTTTTCTGTGTTCTTTTGTCCTTGCGGATGATGCTTGTGCGTATATGCATGTATGTATGGGTGAATATACAGTATCAGCGAGGGGCTATAGTGGGATAACTATAGTTATCAGCGAGGGGCTATAGTGGACAACAGATCGAGCCTTTCATTTTGAGGCATTAGAACCACATCACATCTTTGCTATTGTCAGCTCTTACATCTCCATGTTTATTTTCTGTCCTTCTATTTCAATATTCCATTCTTTCATTTAAAGCCCCATAAGGGTCCTTTTGCATGTATTTAACTCTTTCAATCAGTTTTTGATTCTCTTTCATAATTCAGATCACTTTACTTGCCCCACACTGTTGTTTTTCCCCTGAAAAGATGAGTTATGAATCTGTGTGTTTGTTGCGAAGGTATCAAGATTTATTGTCCTATGTTCAGACCAATTTTAATGTGCATTAGCCATGACCATTTTCAAATAAGAATCTCTCCATGGACAGCCTGCACCAGTTTCTGCTCCAGCGTGTTTAATAGAAAGAGGGAAATGACAGCGTCTGGATCATGCTTGCTTTGGTTGGACACAAATTGCAAAGCCAAATGTGCTTGAATAGAAAATAGCCTGAGGTTCTAAAATGTGGAGCCTCAACCTGGCCCAGAATGCAATGGGGTATGGAGGAGCAGACCACTGTGTTTGCTACACTTGTCATCTGGCACTTTCTTCAGGGAACAGCTTTAAGCTTTTATGGCTTATATGCATGAATGTGTTTTGATTATTGAATATTTTGTTGATTAATTATGCAATTGCATACAGTACTGTCGCATAGATGTGATTTTCATTCCACATTAAGTACATTTTATAATGCATGTTGGGTTCTGTGTCTCTATGGGTGCATTTAGTAATTGGATATTCATAAAAACATCACAGAACATTCTTCATTTTCTACTCATAAAAGTTACCTTGACAAAAAGTAAATCTTTGTGTTAGATGGTATCTGCCCTTTTCCCCTTTTTTTGAACAAAGTAGATGGGAGATTTTTACATAAAAGCAGCTCTGAAATTATTTTTGCCCGGCAATTTACAGTTACCATTAATTTTAGATTAAGGGGGAAAAAAATCAATTTTAAACCTTAAGTCAGAGGACCTTTAGAAATACTGCTTCCGCAAATGTCAATGTTATGCTAAAATTATGTAATTTATGCATCTCTGAATACAGAAGTGGAGATATAAAAAGCTCTCAAGAATATTTGCATCATGGATACTCTGGGTTATTTATTTATTTGTATTATTTACTTTTTGTGAACCTAATTATTATTATTATTATTATTATTATTATTATTATTATATCTAAACAATATTTTATTTAAATTCTTATATTCACTGTGAATTATTGTAATGTCTTCATATTTTTCAAAAATATATATAATATATATATATATAAACAATTCAGAAAGCTATAATACAAACTGCATTTTCAGCATTTTATAGATTAATTTTTTAATCTAGATTAATCTAGATTAATCTTGGAATTAATCTAGATTAATCTAGATTAAAATGGCTCATTTGAATTCTGCGAAGGTATTCAGAATATGTGTGCTACCCAAATAATGACTAAAAGTAAGTCTTTGAGAACGGGTTTCTCAAGCCAGGTGGCGATTAGACCAGGGCTCATCTCCTGTTTCCAAAAGCATCACAAAATTTAATCTCTTCCGTCCCAATCCCACGAAAAAACTGGAGGAAAATCCGTCCCTTTCCACTCCCGGAAGAATGACTCCCATTCCCTCCCACTCCCGTGTTGTTGTTTTTTTTTTGCCGATAACTGTCAATTACAGTAAAATATAGTACAGATCACAGCGTGCCCACCTTATTAGTTGAATAAAACCCAACATGTCGTTTTTGTTATATTGAACTGAAAGCCATCTTATGCACAGTGTTGCACAGATTAAATTTCATGTAAATCATCCATGCTAACACACACGTCCTTCTATTTTTAGACATTTCACTCTCTATAGATACATTTTTCAAAGACGGAGTTTCAAGTTTCTCGCTCAAGTTCACATGAGACCTAAAGCGCATCCTGTTTGCTTAAAACGCAACGTTTCGTTGTTATTCTGAGTGCACACAAATAAACGTAGAGTCTTTACAGATTCGAAAGATGTATTAGGCTACTTTTATCTGTATGACCAAAAATGACGGAGATTTTAAGAGCAAGTGAGCGCACCGGAGCCTGTCCTGCAGCAAACGAAAATCTTTCAGATGAAAAGCCATATTTGAGGTTGATGAATGATAGGTGAGCGTTTGGATGTCCTGCCCGATTGTATTACCACATAGACCAGCCGTTAACAATCTGTCCATCACGGACTGCGAGCCTCTAGTTCGAAGACTCGTTCTCGCCCCCTACAGTGCAATTCGGCTAGGTATACATCCGCGCTAAAATATCAGGGTGAAAGTCATCATAGCTTGCGTAGTATAGACCCAGCTCCCAACCCAACTTTGAGAATAGATTAACGGCGATATTTTTTTATCGCCCGATAAGAGTCTCACGTTAACGCAGCACGTTAACGCCGATAACGGCCCACCACTAATATATATATATATATATATAAACAATGCAGAAAGCTATAATACTTACTGCACAGGTAGTCGAGCCAAAACGATGGTCACAGAGATGTTTTATTTAGCTAGGGTGAAAACTCTTAGCCCTGACATTACCAAACAATACAGTCAACACCCAATCCCATGCTGCACAATGCCACGGGACTTGTTCATCGTAAAAATAATCTCATTAGACATTGTGAGACACTCCGAGAATTGTCTTTTCTTTCTTTCTTCTTTTTTTTCTGAGCATTTTCTGTTTTTGAAGCTGAGCAGCTGCCTCAATAAAAATAAAGCCCTTAACGCAGTCAGCAAAATCAATGCTGCTTTTTTAGACCAAGAAGCAAACCATTTTGTATCTGGAAATCATCCAGACGAGCTCTCGGCATCTTTTATTAACATATTGAGTTGGCTAATTTGGTCCATTTAAATTTTTGGCTTCTAATAAATGTTTGTGGATGGGTTCAGTCCTCTGCAGAGGTCAAGGATAACAAACTGGTAAACCCAAGTGAAATGGGCCATCTTGTCATGGCTGAGTGAATGTAGCTCTCTTAATCAGACAGCTATAAAATAGCACCATTTAGGTCAGAGACTGAATTTCAGATTCACTTCAAGCTTTGAATTAGCCAAATGAAGTTACCTCTTATCATCGGATGCCTTTTCTGTAAACAAGTCCCAAAACCTCAGCTGGAAACCGGTGCCTTTAAAGGTCAAGCATGTAGCGAGATGAAAATAAATAAATAAATAACATCACTCTGCAATGCGAGTCAGATAATTAACCAAATAGATCATTGCGTGTAAGTATTTATGGCTTCCAATGATCTTTACCATTCTCCACTAGTACTTAAGCTCCTAAACCAATCCTACTTAGCAAGGCCAAGTGTGGAATAGCTAAAATTATCCTTTGTCAGATGGAATTCCTCAAGGAGCATTAAAACGCTGATAATTCGACGCTGAGGCTATGAGCGTTAATGACTGGCTTTTGATTTGCTAGAATTTAATTTTGACAGGGTCTTTTTTTATTAAAGAGTTCAACTCTCTGTGGGCTGCAGCAATCGTGCTTCTCCTTTCCCCTTCCTGTCTGGCTTTGACAACCATGGGGACCACCTGCTTAACGACATAAATCCCTGATCAATCCCACACCACTTTGAGCAGCCCTGCTGAAATTTGAGCTGACACTCACACCCTTCTTAAATGCAATGCTCTTGCCAGGGATTGCTTGTGCGCTGACTTGATTGGTTTAGAGAATATGTCTCTAACTGCACAATTTAAGCCGATGAAGACATGTCCGGAAAAAATAAAAATAAATGGCAACCCTGTCACCAACATTGGTCATTTGGCAATCTGAGAAAGACTATAGAATGTTGTTTTAGTATTATTTGTTATGTTATTTATATTATAGTTTTTATAATTATTCGGTTTTATTTTTATTTGTTTATTTTTGCAATTTTATTTGCTTTTGTCATGTTTATCCATTTTTACTCATTTTAGTACTTCAACTTACAAAGGCAACATTTCTAATGTTCATGTTGTTTTTACGTTTTCATCTAATATTTGTTTTATTTTATTTCAGCTTTATTTAAATTGACAAAAATATTTTAATCGTTATAGTTTTAGTGAATGGTAACAATATGGAGAACCTTATAATAGTCTGTGATACATGGTTATGGAGCATTCTCAAGTTTTCTTGACAGATAATAAAAAGCTGTTGCTGAGTAAAAGGGGGTTTGGCTCCTGGACTCAAGGGGTGATGGAAGTCTATTTTCTTTCAGTGTCTTTCCCTTATGTGCTGCCACTGTCATCTTTAGTGCAAATTATCTGATTAATGCAGTGTAATGTACTGAGTATTAAAGTTTTTCTCATTCATAAATCTAGAGACTGCAAATACATTACTGCTGCTAAAGTGAAAATATATTGTAGTTTATATAAAAAAATGGGTCAGAAGATTTTGTGTTTTTTTTAATAAAACAAATAATTTCATAATATTACTATTTTTACAGGTTTTTGATCAAATAAATGCAACATTTTGGAGTATAAAAATAACTAAATAAACAAATACATAAATAAAAACGTACTGCTCCCAACTTTTAGTATATACTGTATATATTATTTTCTTTAATAATGTTGTTTATGTATTGAATATAAATATTATATATGTATTTTGTTTTTATTTGTATCACATTTATTGTTAATCTTGTCCTAGAAATAAAATTTTGGGTCTAAGAAAATAAGTTATTTCGATTTCATAAATTCAATTTGTGAGCCTAGTTATAAAATCCCAAGTTTGACGGATTATTATATGCTTCTATGCTTTGATAACAGAAACAATAGTTCAAAATAATTACATTTCCTGTTTTCATGAGAGTCTTTTAAGGCCAAAGAGAAGACAAGTCACACACTGAAAGGCAGTGTATTATAGAAGTAGTGCTGTTTAAGTAATCTCTTTCTCTCTCAAGTCTTTTTGTTTCGTCTTAGTGAATACGCAGTACAAATATAGTTTGATGATTACACTGATTATTGTCTATTTCACCTATACAGATGATCAGCCTATAATATCCTGAGAGTCTTCTCTGATGCAAATATGCGTCACTCTCTTTTGAAATTAAATACTAGTCACATAACTACCCATTTCCATTTTCATAAAATTCTCCTCTAGTAGCAACTTAAAGGTTCCTCCGGAGAATGTGTAAAATTATTGTATATTAAGGAAATAAAACATTAACATAATATTTATATTTTCAGATATTGCAACCGTGCTGCATCATATAAAATATTTTCTGATTTTCTTAATTTATTCAGCAAAAAAAAATAAATAAAAAAATAAATATATATATATATATATATATAGATTGAATTAATTCTACATTAAATCAATTTAATCAACTCATAACAATTAATTGATTAGAATTGGAATTAACAAGCAGTTATACAGTATGTGTATAATGTGTGTTTAGTCCAATTTGTCAAATCGAACAGTTGGCTCATGTGATTTTGTTAGGTAAAGTTCATTTGAGGTGGGTAATTGTTTTGTGGTAATTAAGTCAAGTCAAGATACCTTTATTTAAATAACGCTTTTAACAATATAATTTGTGTCAAAGCAACTGCACAATATCAATAGGAATTAACCACTTGGATGTTCATTTTAATGCCACCTGAACATTTTAGAATCTCATAGAAAACACAAATTCTCTAATTCATGTAAGGTACCACACTGCAGATGCTAGTCTATATGTATTATATTAGCTTAAACTATGCAGCCATAATGATGTTGATTTATGCCGTGGTTTGAAAGATCTCGCCACAGCCTGTAGGACAGTATTCCCTTGAATTCAATTCTCATGTGTAACTGTAATTTAATCGATGGACGAACACCATGTATTACGTGAGTACAGCAGTGGAGTGCAGCAATGACCATATTGGATGATCTGAGATGGGAGCCATGCCAGAAGAGGAGGTGAATACCTGCATCAGAGGAGACTGCTACAGTGAGCTCACTCAGGGTTCAAAAGTACAGCTGCTACCCAGAGAATTTGAACTTGCATGGTTTGAAGTTGAACTCTAGTGCAGAATCAGCCATTGCCCAGAAGTTGATACCAACTTTTTCAGGTTTTTCAGCATCCCTCTTAGAAAGACTCAAAGAGAGATTTTAGTTTTTGAGACAGCTCAGCAACATGTATTTGTGGAGTGTGTCATTTCTGCACCAATAACAGCACCAAACAAAGCTGTAATTGGCCGTATTCAAAGAGCACAAGCATTTCTGTGAAAATTATTTGAAAATCGGCTCTTAAATTGCTCCATTGAATAGAAGCAGTCAATTTTCTAAGAATCACTTTCCTTATACACAGGAATTCTGCTCCACCTCCTGTCTGCTATTTGTTTGGTCAAACAGGTAGTCCTGCCACCAATTTTAAACTATTATTTGAGCCATAAGATGACATGTTGCTGACAAGCAAAGTTTTTAAAGTTTACCAAGCCACAGTGTTTATGTTCTTCTGGGAAGCCAGTCTACGATAACTTGGCTTACTATTTGCCAGCGGCATCATCGACCTGAAGGGGCTCACTTGGTGCCCTAGGCAAAATACGACATGGCCAAAGACAAAACAAAACCTTTTTTACAAGTTTGTAGTTCTGAAAATAGGGAACATGTGTTTGTTGTGAACTTATGTTCATTATACAAGGAGACGCACATACTGAGCTGTATGATATATTTATGTAATGGTCATGTGAGATGGAAGGATGGAAAGATTTGGCATATATAATATTTCTCGCTGTTTCTGCATAATATTAAAAAAAAAAAAGTCTTGTTAACTAGCATTATCACACAGACCTCTTAAATACTTCAGTGACTTATTACACAGGCTGCCGTGCCATATGCCACAGACGTTCACTGCCTTTGGTGTTTTTCTTCACATCAGTGCAGGCAGCCTATGATACATCCATCATGATTTAAAGAGTGAAGTGATAATTACTCCCTCAGTTTTTGCTCCCACTGCCATGTTTAGCAGTTGCGATAACAGCTTAATGCCAATTAAGGTATTACTTTACCCTCTTGCCCTCATAATTTCATCTCACCAAAGACGTGCAATAAAGAGCTGCTTGGAGATTAGAAATAAAAGTGATTTAGCTGCCAACCGTGAATACCCTATATCAGTGTTAAAGCAAAACAAATCGTAATTGTCTTTTTATTAATACCTCAGAAATAATTTTTTGGACCTGTGCAGTGGAAACACAAGACAAGAAAGAAAGGATGTTTGTCAGGTCTTTAATGTGACTATTGTTGCGGTTTTGTTTGGACAGAGCCATATTTACAATCCTGCTTGAATGGAAAGGAAAAGCATCAACTCTTATTTTATCTATTTTTAAGTAAGGCTTCAGTGACAGACAGACATTATTATAAACAAAATTATAAAATACATAAAAAGCATAATATTTAGTTAATATAGATTAGATTAGATTAGATTGTTAATATTAGACACAAAGATCAGCCTGACCGTTCTTTGATCACTTCTCTAAGGTAATTTTCACACACAGAGCGCCTCTCCTGAACAAACACCTTGTGTGTACTTTCTCTCACTCGGCACCGAAATTAAGCCTTTTAGGTATTGAGATGTACAAGTTTTGGGTGTTGTTGTTTTTTTTGCCTCGTCTCTTCTTGGACACCAGCCCCACTCTAGAGGTGGAACAATGCTGATCTAAGCTCTAGTCCTCTTAGATGCTTAATGGAAGTGGATGTCTAGCAAAAAGCCCTGAAATGTCACCTCATTCCAAGGCTTAATGCCAAACGAGCTCACCATTTGATAACTTGTGGTATGAATCTGCTAAAAGAGCAGCGCAGACATCTCCTTAGTGCTTACATTTGGAATAAAATACCAGTAAAAATGCTTTATCCTGAGAGTTCAAACAGCTGTTACACTAAAATTCTTAAAAGGATAGTTCACCCAAAAATGAAAATTGTCAATAATTACTAATTACATTAATGAGATCTTTGTTCATCTTCAGAACACAATTTAAGATATTGTTGATGAAACCCAAGAGCTTTCTGACTGTGCATAGACAGCAGCGCAACGACCACTTTCAAGGCCCAGAAAACAAAAGACATTGTTAAAATAGTCTGTGACATCAGTGGTTCAACCTTCATTTTATGAAGCTAAGATATTTTTTTAATGTGTGAAAAGAAAACAAAAATAATTAATTTATTCGAAAATGTATTCTCTTCTGGGTCAGTTATCGCTGCCATTAATTGTTTTTGCTCTATTTGTCAAGTGCCTTCCAAATGGCTTAATTATGAAACACCCATACCTAGCTCCCTCCAAAATACAGACTTCAATGGTTCTGCCCTTCGGATGCTCATTTCCAATTAGAATTTGCCCACTTTCTTTATGAGTAAATCATTATCAGAAGCTGCTTGCTATTCCCATAGCTATCATGTTTTGACAAACTGTACAAAACATTCCTGCCCTTTTCAAAGCAAACTATTTTAACCCTGCCTGTTGAACTGTGTTAAATTAAAAGTCAGCCAAGCCCTTCATGCTAGATGATGGAGCCTTTATGCTCCTATCCATTGAATGATAGTTTGGTACAGCAATGTTCTGACACTTTAATGCTTCGCTTGCCTGGGCTGTCTACTCCAGAAACGTTCACCTGTCAGAGTTTCACCTACCCACTTTAGTCAGCACATGAAGCTCTTGAAAGGTTGTTCCCTTTCGAGCTTTCAGGAGACATCACGGAGAATTTCTCCTATTGACCTATTGGCTCACGCCAGTCCAAATGACTGGCCAATTGTCACGAAGCATGCAAATACGAGCTCGAGAGGCCGTATAAATGTGGCGCCCGCGACAATTATGTCAGAATCTTTTTCTTCACTTTGCTGAACCTAGGTTATGGCTTAAACTATTACAGCTCACGGTGAAGGTTTGCTCATTCGAGGGCAGGCCTCACGGCTGCTCCTCTGCAGCGTTCAGGTGAGTATGACATTTTCTTAAAGGTTGTCCGTCTGCCCTCTGATCAGCGGTGGACCTTCGGGACTCAGGTGATGAGCTCGTGCCGACTAAATGTCCCCATTCCTCTCACCGTCGAACCTGCAGGACAAGACATCAGCCCGGCTTCTCACGCCCCCCTTCCATGGCGGTGCGGAGAGCCGAAGGCACATGCGGGAGCAAAGGGATCTCACGTCGCCGCAGATGCCGCACGGAAAAACCCACTGTGTAAGCATGCAGGAGTCACATGACACCCCTGCGCGGAAAAGCGCGTGAAGGTGAGGAGTCACCTGATGCCCTGAAGGGCGCATCCTATCAGCCTTCCAGATTTCGCCGGACTATTACGCCAGTTGTTTACGCCCCTACACGTGGTGTTCAACTAGGTCGTATAGCATAGTCAGCCTGTAGTAATTACAGCCGTATAATATAGCAGACCGCGGGATCGAGGTCTTCTTGGACAAGTTTAAAGAGACCCGGGAAGAGGCACCACGACCAGTGCGGGAGCCCTCAAGCTGTCTCAAAATTGTAAAAATATGTGGGACGACGTATGTTAGTAGTAGCCCTTTATTGTCACTAGTACAAGTACCAGCGAAATTAGCCATCAACCTGTCCATACATACACAACATACATATGACAACTGGGTAGACAGAACAGGAAGACAGGGTATTAAGAAAAATACAGCTTTTACATGAGGAGAGAGAGGAGGAAAAAAAATTTTTTAACCCCCAGACTATGCTCCATGTTTGGAGTACAGTCTGAGAACAGAAAAAAAACACCTCAGCACAAAAGCACATATACCATAAACACATGACTTGCAACAGGGGGAACATATCCAGCTCTGGCAAGCAGCCGTCCGGTCCGGTGCCATTTATTACGGCGCCGGTCACAGACCTGCTCGACAGGTGGCGGTACAAAGCGTTACAGAGGCAGTTGAATGGGGGAGGGGAGTAATGTCTGTAGTCGGGGATGGGAGCAAGAGAAGTCCCACTGCATCGCTCTCTCAGGGTAGCTTATCCAGACGGCCTTGGCCAAGGCGCCGGTACGGGGAGCCAGAAAAGATAAGATTGAATTGTTGTGACTTTTGGGGCGAACAGCTGCAAACTTCCACAGCTCATTCTCTTTGTCCATTCTGATCTCTGAAATCACCAAGTTTCACTTGCAAAGCTGTTAATTCCATCATGATGGCATCCATATTCCGGTTTATAGTCTCAGTCTCATTGCTTACCGCTCTTCCCACAGCTTCAATCAAAACGGGCAGCCTTGTGAGACTTTGGACAGCTGTTCCCGTCTTCCGAATTTTTCGATAACCCAGGGTAAAGCCTAATCCAATCAGCAGAATACCTGTTATCATGGTGCCGAAAAGGTAGATATCCTCAGCGTCCTCAACGGAAAGAGCCGCCAGACACACGATTTGCCACTTCTCCCATGCATCCCTCGTATATCCGGCCGCGAACGTCCCGTCAGGACAAACAGGTTCCCCAGAACCCAGACTTCTCCTTGAGAAGATGGTATCAATCGCGCTGAGAGACCAGTTGATCAAATCCATAATTTTCTAGTTTGGAGAGCCGTGCAGAGAGAGTCTCTTCAATAGATGAGATGAGACGAGACAGCAGAAGCAAGCAGGGAGGAAAAAAGGGTAGGGCGGGGAGTGAAATATATGCGACTACCTCTGTTGAGTGCCAAGCGAGAAGTTCATTAAAAGCATACGTTTGCACGAGGAGCTCTTTCCTCCTCACTCAGTCACCAACGCCGATCGCCCCTCCCCTGAGCGACCGGACCCACTGCCCACACGGGTTATAGCTGCCAAGCCGCTATAGCCGCTGTGTCAGTTCCTGAGCGCGTGAGAGGCTATTCCAAGAATCTCACGCTGGTTGCTCTGCATAAGAGCGAGGGTACACCCTTCAATTCAGACGCAGACCACCCCGTTTCAATGGCGTGGCGTAGTCTCTAACACTGACTCGAAATGCCCTTATCCTAAACAAGAGCTATGCAAATTGCTCGGAGAAGGAGCGATAGAACAAGTCTCAGCGAGCAGGCGGGACTGCTGTTTTGTCCAGCCGCTATTTGGGGTGCCTAAGAGAGAGGGTGGACTCCGCCCGATTCCATCTCAGACCCATCAACAGAGCGCTTGGCACACGTCCGTTCAGGATGTTAACGCTAAAGCAGATCCTGGCGCAAATTCACCCCGGGGACTGGTTTGCGTCCGTGGATTTAAAGGACGCATACTTTCACATTCAGATAGCACCGCATCACAGACGGTTTTCTGAGGTATGCTGTCAACTGTCAAGGAAAAGCACAGCTTAACAATACTCTGTTCTCCCGTCCGGGCTGCTCTGGCCCCACGCACTTTCAAAGTGCATCAATGCAGCACTTCCCCCTTAGATCGAGTGGAAGGCGCATCCTCAACTATCTGGACGATTGGATGATTTTAGCTCAGTCCCTGGATACGCTTATCAGCCACATAGACTCGCTACTTATTCACTTGGAGTCCCTAGGGCTATGTGTCAACATGCAGAGAGCATTCTCGCTCCCGCCTCTCGCGAGATCGCGTGGGGATGAGAGCCTGCCTCTCGTGAGATCGCGTGGAGATGAAAGCCCGCCTCTCGCGAGAACGAGCCGCGGCCAATTTGTCTTCCCTGCGCTTTTTCAGGCAAGGCAGCTCTGTTCAGTTGAAGGATTTTCAGAGACTGCTCGGACTCAGGGCGGCGGATTCAGCGGTATGTCATCTGAGATTATTACACATGCTCCCGCTGCAGCTATGGCTGAAATCTCGAGTCCCGTGGATGGCGTGGACTTCGGGATGTTTGCACATCGTGGCCACATCGAAGCTCTGACGCAACCCAGATCACTTCAGCCGGGGAGTTCCCCTGTGCTCGGTAGCGTCGCGCGTGATGTCACGACGGATGCATCGACTCACGGCTGGGAATCAGTGTGCGAGGGAATGCCAGCTTCGGGACTGTAGCTGAAATCTCAGAGCCGGTGGCACATAAACCGCCTGGAGCTGGAAGCAGATCAGCTAACAATATTTACTTATTTTCAGTATGGTTATGAATAAACATTCATATCTGTCTACTCGGCTAGTTGATCTAAACAATATAAAAATATATACTGTTGATAAACAGTATAAATCCGTCTTTCGGATGAGACGATAAACCGAGGTCCTGACTCTCTGTGGTCATTAAAAATCCCATGGCACTTCTCGTAAAGAGTAGGGTATAACCCCGGTGTCCTGGCCAAATTCCCACCACTGGCCCTAGTCAATCATGGCCTCCTAATAATCCCCATCCACTTGATTGGCTCTATCTCTCTCTCTCCTCTCCATCTGTAGCTGGTGTGTGGTGAGCGCACTGGCGCCGTTGTCCTGTGGCAGCCGTCGCATCATCCAAGTGGATGCTGCACACTGGTGGTGGTTGAGGAGAGACCCCCCCCCATGATTGTAAAGCGCTTTGGGTGTAAAACAATACACAAAAAGCGCTATATAAATGCATCATTCATTCATTCATTCAAACAATATAAAAACAGACGTCACATAGGTCTAAATGCGTAGCATTTTAATAAAACTGCTAACGTTACAGCAGCGGGGAATATGAACGTGCATGAGTTATTTTATTTAATCGGTGTTATTTTAATGTTTTGTTTTTTGACCTAAAACTACGTTAGAGACACTGATGTTCATCTGTCTGCATTCAAGCATTTCAGTGGGCTTAAATAGATCACCCTTTACAGCAGATTTAGTTTACAAACAACTGACAGTTTTGACCTAAATATTATTTTCAGTTACAATAATTAATCCTAAAATTCGACATTACTTTTCACAGCATCAGTAGCGCGCGCTCACAAGATCTCCCGGTTCTTTACTTGTGAGTTCAGTTCACTGAAGAAGACTCGCTCTAAACGGATCATTTGAATCAATGGGTTTTCGACTCGAGAACAGCTGCAATCGGATCATTGCAATTCGTGAATGAATCGTTTGTTGCGATTTGCGAACCGATTTAACAGGTTCATTGAAAATAATAATTTTTTTCATGAATCAGACACCGCTTCTGTGTCTCGGAGCACGTGATGTATTATAAGGAGTAACGATATGTTTTATGAAATGTAGTGAAGTAAAAAGTAATGATCTTATGCTTTGGAATGTAGTGAAGTAAAAGTAAAAGTTACTCAAAATAAAACTACCCAGTAAAGTACACAGATACTTGAAAATGTATTTTAAGTACAGTAACGAAGCAGTTGTACTGCCACGACCACCACCACTGTTCATTTGTAATTTCATATGGGAACTTGGACATAATGTGGGAAATTTCCCTTTATGGGAAAATGGCATAAAATATTAAAATACACAAATATGTGTTGTGTGCTGCAGGCTAAAAGTAAGTGTACAACATTTTTGTTCTTTTTTTATTTGCTCTACAAATGAGTCTTTAAATAAAATACGTCTTGAAAACAAATTGATAGCATAATTAGCTTGGTTAAATCTGTATTTTATTCATGATAATGCGCCTGCATAGGTATAATGCATTAAAATATAAAGCAAAACTATGAAAGGTGTTGTATAATTGATGAAGCACACTCTGAATTGAGGTAATAAATTATTAAACACATATAATGAAATTCAATCTGGTCTGATCAATAAGACAGACTACTACTCACTTTAGACACTATACTGAAAAATAAACATACATATATACACTCACTGTCCACTTTATTAGGTACACTTTGCTATTACGAGGTTGGACCCCCTTTCGCCTTCAAAACTGCCTTAATTCTTCATGGCATAGATTCAACAAGGTGTTGGAAACATTCCTCAGAAATTTTGGTCCATATTAACATGATTGCATCACATAGTTGCTGCAGATTTGTCACCTGCACATCCATGATACAAATCTTCCGTTCCAGCACATCCCAAAGGCGCTCTATTGGATTGAGATCTGGTGATTGTGGAGGCCATTTGAGTAAAGTGGACTCATTATGTTCAATAAACCAGTCTGAGATGATTTGAGCTTTGTGAATTATCCTGTTGGATGTATAGCCATCAAAAGATGAGTACACTATAGTCATAAAGGGATGGACATGCTCGGCAACAATACTCAGGTAGGCTGTGGCGTTTAAACAATGCTCAATTGGTACTAAGGGGCCCAAAGTGTGCCTAGAAAATATCCCCCACCCCATTACACCACTACCCCCAGCCTGAACCGTTGAGACAAGGCAGGATGGATATATGCTTTCATGTTCTTTATTCTGACCCCACCATCTAAATTTTGCTGCCAAAATCGAGACTCATCAGACCAGACAAAATTTTTCCAATCTCCTATTGTCCAATTTTGGTGAGCCTGTGTGAATTGTAGCCTCAGTTTCCTGTTCTTAGCTGACAGGAGCGTCACCCAGTCTTCTGCTGCTTTAGCCCATCTGCTTCGTGGTTCGACCTGTTGTGCGTTCAGAGATGGTATTCTGCATACCTTGTTTGTAACGAGTGGTTATTTGAGTTACTGTTGCCTTTCTGTCATTTCTAACCAGTCTGCCCATTCTCCTCTGACATCAACCAGGCATTTTCGTCCACACAACTGCCGCTCACTGGATATTTTCGCTTTTTCGGGCCATTCTCTGTAAACCCTAGAGATGGTTGTGCATGAAAGTCCCAGTAGATCAGCAGTTTTTTTTAAATACTCAGACCAGCCTGTCTGGCACCAACAACTATTCCACGTTCAAAGTTACTCAAATCCTCTTTTTCCCCATTCTGATGCTCGGTTTTAACTTCAGCAAGTCGTCTTCACCACATCTAGATGCCTAAATGCATTGAATTACTGCCATGTTCATTTGTATTACCAAGCAATTGAACTGGTGTACCCAATAAAGTGTCTTAAGTGTAAATTTTTCAAAATTGAGAATCATCTGAAAGCTGAATAAATAAGCTTTCCAGTATGTTTTGTTAGGATTGAACAATATTTGGTCGAGATACAACTATTTGACAATCTGGAATCTGAGGGATATATATATCGTGATTTAAAAAAATATATTTTACTTGTTTTTTTTTGCATTTAAACAACTCCCATCTCTTAAATGACTTTGTATGCTTGAAGTAAGATAATCACAGACGTCGACAAGACATCTGCTTTGATCGTCTCTTTACCCCAAGGGCCAGTTAGTATGCTGTGCCTAATCCTATCCAAAGAAACAACAAGCACAGTGATGGATATTTACTGAGCTGAATGGTGCTTATCTCCTGTTTGGCATGGAGGACAAAGAATTGCAGATCCTGTTTATACAACTACATTTATTCAACACACTCATGTATAATTGAAGCAACATATTAAGAGATGTCAGATATATAGCCTGTCCCTATAGGCACCATTAATGTAGTCTTCTGTATTTAAAGAGGGAGGAAATCCAGGCTTTTCAGTCTCTAGCTTGTTCAAAATTCAACATACCCTGTTTTGAATTGACTGTTTTATAGACCCTTGTTCTTACATCAACCACTTGTATATGAGGTGGTTGATACATTAATCACTCTATGCGTTATTTGAGTAATGTTATTTAACAAAATTCTCTCATAATCTACATTTTATGGTGGAATGATTCATTTAATTCTGCTTGATTATTGGCTCTTTACATAATTGAATTGGAGCTTTGAGAGCTATTTTGTTTCCAAATTCAGTTGATGAAAACAGATAAAAATGAATTTCAGAAATCATGGCTTTCAGTAGGATACATGAGAGCATGCAGTATAACCAGAACCCCGTATCTTGTATAGATGAACATTTATCTCATTCAGACAATACTTTTTAACCAAAGCTTTTCAACGCTACCTGAATGGATTAAAACGGAGTGCATAATTTATTTTTTCCTATTCATACTTTCAGACACCATCATCATCATTATAAAAACCTTTTCAGAAAAAAAGGTGGAAAACGAATTAACTTACAGCTATATCTGTTCATACGGGGCTTTAATGCTGTTCACCATTCATACACGATGATAACACTCAAAGGCTTTACTGAGACAAAAGACATCAAAAAAGCATTCACTGTTTTCTTTTATGTATGATTCCTGAGGAATTCCAACTCATTCATTTTTATGGAGAATATCATACATGGCTGCCATCCCAAAATGTCCTTGTTTAATATTCATTTGACTCATCACTTTTAATTTTCATTTTGTCATTTAGCAAGGATGAGGGTCCCTGGAGTTCAATGCATGAACCGAGCTAATTCAGCATACCACTCATTTTTTTTTGTTCATCTGTGCCATTACTGGTTAGGTTAATTACTCTCAGCATCAGGTTTCATAACACCATTGCCATAGTAGATCATAAAAGTGAAGTATGCCATTTTTAAACACTTGAAATATTAATAACCTTTATTCCATTCTGGTTTAATATGAAGAGACAACTGCAAGCAACATTTGATGTTAATTCACTTGAGAAGTGTAAACAATGGTTTGTTTCAGAAGTCCGACCAGCCTGACTAGCAACAGTGGCTCAGCCAATATTGTTTTTTTGTGTGTGTGTGTGGGGGGGTTGACAAATGTCTGAAAGGTTTTGCAGAATTAACTTTGTTTTTAACAAAGTATTTAAAAATGGTTTCTCCTGTCCCAGCTAAATATATAACTATAAATTAGCAGATTTAGGTTGATTCACTGAGACATGTAAACACTGTGGTTCTGTTCAAAGCTTTTGTTTGTTTGAGAATCCTAACCAGCGCATCATAGCAACAGTGGCTCAGCCAATATCGTAAGTTTTGAGGCAGGACTTGCTGTTTACTTGAACAATTGACCGTTCGCAAAGAGCTTGATTGACAGGCGATCTGACTAATCAGAACACGGATATTATGTGTCACCGCTGCTATCTGACATCTTGCCCGACATCTACGGCCTGTCTCCATAGAAATACATGTTAAAACGTCATAAAAAAGATTGACTGAATTAAAATGTACTGTATATAAATATTAAATATTAAGCTGAGCTGTTGTTGTTTGCCCCGGTAACAGTAATAAGCTAAGATATTCCTTTTAAAGTACTTGTTTTGCATACCAGAAAATCTGTCTTGTCCAGCTCTGTATGTATGGCTTGCAGCTAGGGGTGGCACGGTTAAACTTTTTTACGGTTTGCTTTGTATCACGGTTTTAGAGTCACGGTTTTGGTACAGTTCGGTATGTTTGTGGAAAAACTATACTGTCAAATAAAAATAAAGAAAATACGAATAATCAGTCTAACTACAAGCAACAGCACAAATAAATACAATAGAGTAATGATACAAATAAAATAGACAGTGATTTTCTGTTTTTTAGGTAGGTCTAGCATTAGTTTTTAGGGTCAGAAATAGAATAAAGTAATCAAATGTAAAACAGCACTACATATTTGACTGCATAAATTAAATAATCTTTATTAATGTTACAAAAGCTATTAAATCAAAAGCAGTGAGTGATTTATTTGTTGTTGCTGTTTGATGAATATTAAGAAAGTGATGTCACTTTAAGATAACGCACTGATACTGTACGTTCAGCCGGCTATGTCTTCTATAGGTTACGACGGGCATTTTGACATCATTTTTGTGTGAATGTTTTCCATTCAAACACAATACTTCAGAGAGAGCTTAATATTTGCGTGTGTTCTGAGGCGCGGGTTTGCACGCTTCTGGTGAGTGCACGCACAAATCACTGCATCCGCCAGCAAGCGTCCTCTGGCTCTTAAATGTTTAAACTGGCAAATACTTATATGAGTTTAGTTTAAACACAGATATCTAATGGCGCTTTTCCACTGCATGGTACGGCACGGTACGGTATGGTACGGTTCACTTTTGGGGGGTTTTCCACTGGGTACTGTACCTGGTACCTGATACTTTTTTAGTACCACTTCGGTCGAGGTTCCATGCGAGCCGTACTGTTACCAAAACGTGACGTGTAAACTCTGCTGATCACTGATTGGCCGGAGAAAATCGTCATTACTGCGTCATTGAACTTGGGACACGAGACCCTCCTCTACAGCCCGACCCGCTAGATTTAAATCAGCACAGCCAGCGAAGGATCGGACGCAACTTCTGTTTAAACAAACGCACATTTTTGCATCAACCACAAAATAGCCGTTTCGTTGAAACTGTCACCACAGTCTCTGCTGCTGGGGGGGGGGTAAATCACAAGCATTTTCATAGACCTCTCCATTGCTGTTAAAAACATCCACATGCCGAGAGTGAAGAACACTATTCCGTCTCCTTTCTTTGTTGTGAGTTTGTTTGTGGCGCGTTTACGATGATGTCACGGCAGTAGAGGCGGCGCAATTATAACGACGCGTGAATAATCCCGCCTACTCTATAGCGGTACTAAACTGCGGTGGAAATGCAAACCGACCCGAACTGAGCCGTACCGTACCGTGCCGAACCGTACCGTACCATGCAGTGGAAAAGCGCCAAATGTGTGCTGTCCAGGTCTCACCTGTGCTCACGGGCCATCGGCACCCGGGTGATGATGGAATAAATGCTCATATTCCAGCAAACACTTGCATTGAACAAGAGTGAATGGTTTGTCCAACCATCAACAGAAGCATACATTAGGCGAACCCTGTTTGTTTCACGTGTTATTTATAACAAACCATATTGCAGATGCGTTGTCAGATTTAAGTTGAGCCGCGGTCCTAGCGCGTGCCGATCTGTGTGTGGAGAACGCGAACCGTGCCACCCCTTCTTGCAGCGCTTAAGATAAATACTGAGTGTTAAATTATAAATTAATATGTTAAAACGGGTGCTCTTATCACATGATAAAATCCCATGAACTTCGCCACGTTCGGGATTTGTATATGCACGTGCGCTCATCTGTTTACAATGCCAGGGTAACCACGATGCTTCATGTCATCTTCCAACTCATTAAACTAAAACAGGTCCTTTACTGCAAAAAGACAGTCACTGCGGCATTCTAAAATGATGAAACTATGGCGCTGTGTGCTTTTTAAACACCATTTTTATAGGCTTCACGTTATATTGTTGGTTCGGAAAATATGTAAATGCGCATGCCCAGTATTTGCAGCTATATCCCTTCTAGCCTTCACCACAAATCAGACCAATAGATAACTTCGGTGGACTTAAACTTGAAAAATGGTGTGTTCCGCGGTTGAAAGAAAACACTTTCTGATGTTTATTCATGTTAATTTCGTGCTTTAAGTAAATATAAAAAGATGATCGTTTCGCTTGTTTGAACCATAGACTGTAAAAAAATATGGATGATGCGTCTCCACTTCCCTCCACTATAGAAAAGGGAAGCAAATTCATCGCAGTATGGCCGCTGCCATCTTGAGTAAATTACGTCATTTGGAGCCCGAGTCTGCGCAGTAGAGATTCGTTCGGAATTGTGTTTTTTGGTTACTCTTTGAATTTAGACCCGTCGCACTGCAAATGTATTATTAATCTATTGCTATTTCTTGCTAAATTTTACATTCGTAAAAGTAAATTTTCAAAGAAAACTCCTTATTTTCAGGACAGATTTCGATGTGTATTTAAACTCGCTGAGAAACTCTAATAATTAAACTGCATGTAAGACTCTTTCATGGTGTAAGTCTTATAAGTCTTCGTTTACACGGAGAGGGCGGGGTTTATTCCCTTTACTGCAGCCAGCCACCAGGGGGCGATAAAAGAGCCCGCAGCTTCACTTTTAAGGATGAGTGAGACACCCGGTTTGAATTGAGGCAATACAGTGATCTGTCACACGTTAACACATTGAAGATCCACAAAACGGTATTTATTGTTTGAATTTCTTTTAAAATGACACTTTAAAAGCTGAGGGTCCTGAGATCTTGTTTCATATGAGAAGTAACCTGCTCCGTCTTCTCTGTCGGTGTGTTGTCAGGTTCCTCTTTGATATGCAATGTATTTTTCACTGCGTGGAATATGAGTGTAATGTGAGATAGGCACTGTTTGTTTGTCATGGTAACAGTAACTAAGGGTGGGCGGGTTTTGCGAACAGTCAATTGAAATGGGTGGAGTCATTATCAGTCATTATCTGACTATTAACTCTGTAGGCCTATGGTGATATTAGAGCTGATGATAATATGTTAATACTGTTTTGCATCTTTTTTTTTTTTTAAACTATGAGCTCTAACAGAATCTGAAGGTAGTGTCTGATTTGAAATGTAGATTGCAATATTTTAAGGTATTGTTTTTCATGACTATTTTAAGTAAGGTGAGACAGAAAGTTGAGTGCTTATTTCATATGGGGTAGCATTGTAATAGACACATTTCGATATTGAAACGCACCTGGCTTTCGCATGTCAACTTATCAGTGTGACATGCTACACAGCATGTCAGAAAACAAAATGACTCTTTAAGGACAAGATCCTTGAATGCAGTTTTAAAAACTGGTGTATAAAGTTTCATGTTGACTTGTCATGGAGTAGCCTAGTTTCTGCTCAGTATTCAGACATTTTAGACAATACTTGTTTGAGCATAGCTGAGTAACTTTTACTGTCTGAAAGTTTAATGTGAGCTTACAGAGATATCGAGTAATGTGAAATAGACATTTTGACTGGTTAGTATTTATGTAGGTCACACAATGTCTGAGGGAGTTCTGTCTTAAGCCCAGTGGTTTGGTGAATACATTGTTTTAGTTTTTTTTTAATAGGGCTTGATATCAGGAAACTTCCAGAACTGGCTAACATTTTAATTAGAAGGGAAAATTTGAATTAAAACTAGCCAATCCTACATGATGCTAAATTGGAGGTTGAATTGAGTGACTGCAATTCAAATAAATTCAACACACAAAATAATAAGATAAAGATAGCAAAATAATTTAAGCAGTTCAACACAGCTTCTGTGTTCTGTTTGCGTCTTGTAGTTGGTGTCGTGTTATTTTGAAGAAGGTAAATTATTCTGGGTATTTATGTATTTTTCCTCTTCCATAAAAGGAAAGGTAATTATTTACTATTAAGACATGTATATAAATCTCGGTAACATTATGCAGATTATGTATATTATATACAGAAATATTTATAAATGATGGCAACACCTTACAAAATGTTAACATTATTAATGGTTTAGCTGATATGAACTAACAATGAACAATTCTTGTACAGCATTCAATAGTATTGGTTAATTTAAATTTTTACATAATATATGTTTTACTTTTCAGATTTAAACATTATTTTTAAACAAGCATTTAAAATTAAATTCAAAATTACCAGTGAACAATAGTATTTGTATTAATTAACATTGCAATAGTCAAGGTTGTGGTGAAGGGATGAGACGAGGACTTAGTACTGCAGAGAATGGGATTTTTATGAATAACCCCGTGGGGTATAAAACACAGCTGGCAATAAGGCAGGGCAAGGGTGGAACAAATTACGTTACTTAGTTACTTTTTATGGAAAGTAATGCATTACATTACTTTTGCATTACTTTCACGTCACTTTTTAAATATGAGCAGGGCTTGATTGTTTGTTTTTAATACAAGAAGTTCTATTTATAGCAAAAGTAAAAGCCCCTTCACACCTAAAAGTGTAATGAATAAACCTCAGGCTGAAGGAAAAGTAAATTCACGTCTGTACAGTAGAATACAGGAGAAGAAGTTCAACACTTTTCAGCAATAAAAAAAACAATGAAGCACAATTGTTGGTTTATCTAAAGTAATTTTTGCTTATTAGTATGGTTGAACTGGATCATCAAAGGTCAGCAGCAAACACATTGGTTAATAAAATGAGATTAGATATAGATATTAGATACTTTACTAGTTACTTGGAAAAAAGTAATATTATTACGTAACTTGCGTTACTTGTAATGCGTTACCCCTAACACTGCAAACAAGACATAACAGGAATGCATGCAGCCGATAAAAGCACGAACTTCGTGCAACAACACAAGTGGACAGAAGAGCGCACGGATGAGCGAATTCGCGACCACACGCTCACACAACAAGACAGAAAATGGAGCGCGAGTGTCCGAACCCTGACATGAAACCGAAACTCAAGACATGAGTGCGAGGATCCGAACACCACGCATTCGAGCACACTCGAAGCCGTGCGCTCGCATGGAAACAGGACACAACGGGAGTGTCAGGGCTCTGTCACAAAACCATAAATAACACTAGACCGAAGTGACAGAACCCTGACAACAATAATCAATAAACACTGAATAAAATAAATGTTGTAAAACTTATGAAACCTAACATGATAGCTAATATTAGCAAGTTAAACCGTATTGTTCAGTATATTTATTTATTTGTCCATTCCGGCATTAATTATTAATATTATCTAATGTTTCTAACTTTTTGTGCGTGTGAATGATTATGATTTTGGTTATTTGTTCTGAATATAATTGTATATGCTGTTATATATACTGTATATACAAATTTAATTTATAAATAATAAATTACACATTTTAGGTAATATAATCAGATTAATTTTAGATTACTTTTAGATTTCTTTTAATTGAATTTGTTTATCACATTGATTTAAATAGCATTATATTGTACCATAATGGCGTAAAATGAAAACCTGTTCCATTCATTGTAATTTACAACATTAAGTGCATTAAACAATATATTACATCAAGGTTTCCCAAACTAGGGTTCGTAAAGAAACTGCAGGGGGTTGGGAGTTAAATGAAAAGCTGACAATGAATTAAATCATAAAAAATAATCATTTTAAAACAAATTCCCTTTCGAAGAAAGTCTCTTCACTCGGCGGCCATTTGCAACACCTCTGCATACCAGTCAAGTTCTTCCACACTGACTGAATCATCATTTCTCTTTTATCCTTGCCTTATACACAGAGGCACTGTCATGTTAGAATAGAAAAGGGTCCTGTCCAAACTGTTTCTATAAAATTAGAAGCACAAAATTCCCTAGAATATCATATTATGCTTAAACATTAAGATTTGTACTCATGGAAATTACTAAAGTAGTCAAACCTTTCATTAGAAGGGGGTGGCCCAATACTTTTGGCAATATAATTTATATAAAGTATATATATATGAAGAGCTCTTTTCCAAAACGCGATAAACGCCAAAAAAAAAAAAAAAATGAGTTTGTCATGCCATTTTGCTGTGTACTGAACCTATTCACTGCTCCATCAATGTTTTATGCCAAATCGCTATATGTCCTTGTTTAAAATGTACCTCACTCTCCTGACCTCACAAAGAGGTGCTCTAGCGACTGACGTTAGAAGCTGTAGCCTTTGGCGTTCCTTGTTAGAGTGCCTGCCTCCCGCGCTGGAAACCCGGGTTCGAGACCCGCTCGGTGTGATGGTGCGGACCCGGGGGGATTAACAATCATTGTTTAACATGTTCAGACTGAGCCAACAGACCATTTTAACACGATAAATTGAATATTAACAAAATGTATGGGTCTAGGTAAAAAAATGTAATTTTCATGAAAACTATTAAAATGGATTTATAGCGTTTTGGAAAAGAGCTCTTCATATATTTATATATATATATATATATATATATATATATATATATATATATATACTGGAAATACTTTACAATTCTGCATGCTGTTTGTCACTTTCATACAAAATCAGATCAAATTAGAATTTAAAAGGCATTCTTAATTCGATTTTGAATGCTGCACAATCCTTCTTGATATATGCATGCTTATGAAAGCCTATAGTATTATAAAGAAGAAGAAAAAATATGTATCCCTTGGGCCTTTTGCTTTTTGATGGAGAATTAACTGTTTTTAATTTCAAGTGCAGAGAGAGTCATGCAAATAAAATTACATGCCACAACACATCAAAAGAAAATCTGGCTCCCGAAAACATAAGCCCATCAACCCAGTGAAAAGTGAAGCACTAATAAGGCACTGATGTGAATGAGGGTTTTGTAAAATGATCGATCTAGCAGCTCAGAGAACAATAGCAGGTGCCCAGCCTGTGCCAAAGGCTTTTTTCCTTCTTTCCTTTCTATTTTTTTTATTTTCTTTTTTTCTGCTGCATGTTTCTAATCCTGGAGTTGTAGTTTGGGGGGTTTGATTCTGCTCAAGGGTCCTCCTATAGAGCCTGTATGATGATCACTTCAAACCCATCAGCCAGTTATCACATCGAGATATTGACACTTGAATGTGGGAACCATCTCAAATTAAAGGTCTCGCCAGCAAATTAACACATTTCGAGGAAAATACACAATGTACGAACACACGCCTTTTCTATGGTTCCACATAGTGCTTTGACAGTAATTAGCTCTTGGCATGTCATTTTATTTTATTTTTTTCACCATTTGACAGTTTATTTGAATGCCTATCATACTCTGGACATGTCAGCCAAGGCAAGCTTGATTTTGGTAGAGCAGAAATGGGTGAGTAAGAGAGGAACGAAGTAATGAAAGTAATAGCTGGAGAGGCATGTCCTTCGATCTGAGGCCTGTTATGGCTGTGACAGCTACGTGAGAAGCAATAATAGCAGTGGAGAGGCACAGTCAACAGAGCAGAGGGTATTCGGAGAACGTTTCATGAAGATATATAGAAAAAAACAACAACAACAGAACTCAGATTTTTCTAGTGTTATTTCTAGTTTTCCATGACCTCCACATGTTGACATTTTTTATTTTTTAAATGGCTATAAATGCTATTTTCGTCATGTTTTTCTTGCATAGTTTGCAGTGTTTGTTAAATGCAGTCTGAGAAAAAAGTTACAGAGCTGTCACCGCAGCGCTACTTAATCAAATGGTATACATTATTTACACCTAAAAGGTGCATATTAGTTACTTAAGGGTACAGATTGGTATCTTTTGAAATGGTACCGCTCCGCAGCTTTTGTACCTTTTTTTCTGAGAGTGTATGCATGTACATTTTAAATGAATGCGAAACTGTTGAATTATACATTCCGTCCTGTTATTGCTAGTGGGATGGATTATAGTTTGACAAAACTTGGCATTTTCTTATCAGTTGTATTGGTGCCACCTACGTCTCACCTCTCCCATCAAAAGATTTGCACAAACATTCGGCACTGAACATGTGGTTTCCCAGGAGTGATTATCACATGTTTTCACTTTGTCCTGCCAGCCAATTGTAGACAATGAGGTTCATCCTCAAAAGTGACAGGAGGCAACAGCTTGCTTATTCTTCACTACGGCGAGCTGAAGGATGTAGACAGCTGGAGGATGTCTCTATAAGCCAAAGAAGACAAAAAAGGAAAATAACTGCCTCAGCTCTAGACGACAAACATGCGGGATGTAGACAAAATTAAAGGGGGTTGTAAAGAGTAAGATCGGGTAATACTTGGTTGCACTTGTGTACATTTTGTTCCTAGTCTGTAATTGTGTACATATGTGTACTCAGTTTGTCTAAAATAATTATAATAGATTTTATGAATACATTTTTATATATATATATCAATGTTTAAACAAACAATTAAGTATATTGTTTAATGTATTTTACTGTATTCTGCTGTTATTATTTTTTTGTAATAATAGTTCTTGAAGAGTGGGGAGGGTTGACAACCAATGATTCGCTCAGCAGTCCGGACTACCCTCCATAGTCTTCTGAGGTCAGATTTGGTAGCTGAGCTGAACCAGATAGTTATTGACATGCAGGGGATGGATTCAACTATGGCAGAGTAGAACTGTATCAACAGCTCCTGTGGCAGGTTAAACTTCCTCAGCTGGCAAAGGAAGTACAGCCTCTGCTGTTCCTTTTTCACCATGGACTCAATGAAATTGTCCCACTTCAGTTTCTGAGAAATTGTGGTGCCCCGGAATCTGAATGACTCCACTGCAGTCACAGTGCTGTTCATGATGGTGAGTGGGGGAGAGCGGAGGAGGAGGGGGGCTTCTCCAGAAGTCTACGATCATCTCCACTGTTTTGAGCGTGTTAGGCTCCAGTTTGTTAAGACTGCACCAGACAGCCAGATCCTTAACCTCCTGCCTGTAAGTTTCTTCCCCAGAGCTATAATTACACTGAATACAAACATGCACTGAACACTCAAATGCACTGACATCTTACTCAGCACAATGTGTATTTATGTGTATTATATTTCTGTGCAATCTCCACTCTTAGTGCAACATCTTTATATCTTTATTCCGTTAGTGAGTACAGCATTCATTATATTCCAGTGAAATATCTCCATTTTTTGTGCAATGTTTTTATATTCTCATTCTAAATAGTTTTATTCAGACCCAGAAGTCTACCTCATATTAGTGTAATAATCAGTTTGACAAGCTGCGACTGATTAGAATTTAATTATATATACAAGCAACTCTGTTTATGCTAATTTCCTCATTTTTTTTGTCTTAGCTTAACTTTTTTTAATTGTAAATCACTTTTTATTATGCACATTTATTTTTAGTTTTGTGTCTATTATGTATCGTGCACCTTATGCAGAGGCTTTGCAATTTCGTTGTATCTTGTGTACAATGACAATAAAAATGAAACTGAAACTGAAAACTGAAAAACTGTAAGCAGAATTGTCACCCGTACTGAATGAGGCCGATCAGTGTGGTGTCATCTGCAAACTTCAGGAGCTTGACGAAGGGGTCTTTAGATGTGCAGTCATTTGTGTACAGGGAGAAGAGCAGTGGGGAGAGAGCACAGTCCTGAGGAGCTCCAGTGCTGATTGTACGGGTGCTGGATGATAATTTTCCCAGCCTCAATACCTGCTGCATGTCTGTCAGGAAGCTGGTGATCCACTGACAAACGGAGGTGGGGACGGAGAACTGTGTCAATTTATTATGAAGGGTGTCTGGGTATGATGGTGCTAAAAGCGGAGCTGAAGTCTACAAACAGTGCAGTCCCATGTTGACTGCATCATCCACAGACCTGTTTGCTCTGTAGGCAAACTGCAGTGGGTCCAGTGGAGGCCTTCAGATAAGCCAAAACCATTCTTTCAAATGATTTCATAACCACAGACGTTAGAGCCACAGGTCTGTAGTCATTAAGTTCTGTAATTTTGGGTTTCTTTGGGAATGGGATGATGGTGGACATTTGAATCATTACGGGACTTTGCACAGCTCCAGTGATCTGTTGAAGATCTTTGTGAAGATGGGGAGCCAGCTGGTCAGTACAGGTTTTAAGGCAGGCTGGTGACACACTGTCTAGTCCTGGTGCTTTCCTTCTTTTGTTCTCTTTGAAGACCTGGCGTACGTCATCTTTATTGCTGGAGGTGTTAATGGTTGTGTGGAGAGGTCTTTGGGGCAGGTGTGGGGTGTTTTGCTTTGTTAAAGTAGCAGAGAATGATTAAAACAGAGTCTGGGTGTTTTTGTTCTGTGTCTGCGAGTTTCTGTAAAGCAGATCTCGCATTCACGTGCGGTGGGATGTAAATACTCACGAATGAAGGAACAAAACTCCCGCGGTGAGTAGAGCGGCTTGCCGTTGATGAAGAGCGTTTCTAGATCTGAACAGAACATCTTCTTTAACACAGTTACATCTTTACACCACCTCTCATTGATGTAAAAGCATGTCCCGCTGCCGCACGATTTCCCCATTGATTCTGCATCGCGATCAGATCTAATCAGCTGGAAATTCGACAAATTTATTTTATTAGTGTTCCAGTGGTTAGAGCATTGCGTTAGCAGCGCAAAGGTTGTGGGTTCAATTCCCAGGGAACACACACACTGACAATACAAATGTATAGCCTGAATGCACTGTAAGTCGCTTTGAGTAAAAGCATCTGCTAAATGCATAAATGTAAATGTAACGCGCTGTACGATATTGCATCGTTCAGCCAGGTTTACATTAAACAAAGCAGCAGAGTTTGAGAAATCCTTATTCGTCTGGGAGAGCAGAAGGAGTTTGTCCGTTTTGTTGGGTAGAGAGCGGAGATTCGCTAGATGGATGCTAGGTAATACATATTATAATATATAATTATAATTGTATTAAAATATTAAATTCAAATTTATATTGACATTTATAATTACATAATTATTATTTTTTAAACCATGTTTTGCAGTATGGAGTAGTTGTGTAAAGCTACCACTTGTCAAAACATTATGTGTAGAGCTACTGTATATGTTATTTAGTGTACAGGTGTGAGTTAGAAACCAGAAAAAGATGATTAGGCTGCTAATTGACAGGGGCGTAGTTAGGTATCATTCAGTTATATTCCTTCCGTCTTGAGCTGCCAGAGTGGAAAGGAAATGGCTCAGACTATTAGCACAACTCATATTTTGGAACAGAAGTACACCAAACCATCAAATATTTGCACTGAAGAAAAGCATTGTTTCAGCATTGTTTCAAAGCATCCCAAATTGTGCATTTAAAAAGCCACAGTAGGGGGTTTCCTCAAACCAGTGTTACCTTGAAAGACAATAAGAACCTTCTTGTTTCTGAAGCATATCTCCTTTTTGCAATTAAATCGTGCTGTTTACAGAACTTGACCCATATGATCCATAGCTACTGATTTATTGAAAATACAGCTAATTGGATGCATACTTCTGTAGGGTAATGTCAGGTGTTACTTCAGTAAGCTGCAAGCTTTCGCTTGCCCATGTACACTTGCTCCTTACCTCACACACGTGCATAAACTGGAATACATTAATTTGCAGACAGACTGAATAGTCACGAGGCAAAGTTCTAGCAATAAAAGATTAAATGAAATAACCCCTCAGACAATTCTATATATGGAATTACATTTAGCCGTCAGTGTCTTTATTGTCTGTTAGGCTGGATCTGAAAAAAATATTTTATTTTATATGTCTTTAGATTCTATTCAGTTAGGTAGTTTGAGATTAGATAAATACAATCAATTGAAAGTCTCTCCATGTGGCACATTGTGGGGAAATTTAAGAACACAGTGAGAACATTAGAGCAAAAGCTCCTCACACATTTAAATGGTATCACATTTTTGTTTTGAATGATTATCATACAAACCTGCCTCTCACTTTAGGGCAATTTTATTTTTTCTTTCTTTTTTAAAGTTTGTGTTGAAACAGCACTTTAGAGAGAAGTGTTATAATTCACAATCACTGCCTCTCAGGAAAGACTCGGTTTATCACAGTATGTTGAAAATGGCTGATTACACATCTAAAAGCATTAATTACCACAATGTGTGTGTGTGCGCGCGTGCGTGTGTGTGTGCGTGCGTGTGTGTGTGTGTGTGTGTGCGTGTGTATATTTTGAAATGTGCCCTGAAGTAAATTACAGCTGAAAAGGCTTTTTAGAGGTATGTAACAAAGTATGGACAGAAGGCAGACTGCAAGGCAAAATGACATTACAATATATATAATGGCAATATAACTAAAAGTCATTAATATGTATGTGCTCTCTGCTTTTAAGGACATTTAATAGATTAAGTGCAAAAAGATAGTTTTTTTTCTTCATCCATATTGGACCTTACAATGTCAGTGTTTTTACACTGACCTAATGATATTTACTGTCCCCTAACTCTAAACCAACCAGACAATCTAACCTAAAATTAACCTAATTAAAACTGTGATTTAATTATTTACTTGTTTTTATCTTGAATAATAAAACCACTAACTTGGTTGAATTGTTTTCTTAAAAATGTGTTCAGGGTAGCAGAATATCTTGCAGGGTAAGGTAAACAAATATTATAATATTACACAAATTAAACATTAACCATTAACATTAAATTTTTGTATATTATTCATCTGCAGTTTTATTATTTTATTAAATTACTATTATTTTATTTAATATTGTTTTATAATATTATTACATTTTTGTGAAATTAGGAAATCCCAAATGTCCTCCAAAAAAGGTTTTTGTCTTATTTGGCTCACTTCTCTGTGCAAATTTGAGCTGAAAGTATAGTAAACTGGCTCACGCATATTAACAGTCCTTTGCATTCTGACAGCACCACTCCCAGATCAAAAGCTTCTGTTCTCTCTGACTTATCTACACAATTAATCTAATGCATATTTGGACTGATACACCGGCCGTAATGACTGCTGGCAAAAAACAAAGATTAGAGCTCGATAAATTTCCTAAAAGTCTAAAATGTATTTTGCAAGGTTGCATTCCGGGATTCACCAAGGAAGCAACTCTCAATACAAACAAATATTCGCAGGTGGACCAAGAGAGAATAGGGGGTCTGAAATCCAATAACAAGCTTTACACTTTTTCAATACCCTCACATCAAGGGCACTCAAATAACAGGATTAGCAAGCAGTTGTACAGAATCAACAGCATGCATATATAATTTGCACTGATTCATAGTGCTTGGAGAAGACTGAAAGGCTGAAGGTGACTCTCCATGGCAGTTGAGAGCAAGACTGGCCTTCGGTAGTGAAAAGATAGTTAGTGGCCACATTTGAAGCAATGCACTGTACTGTTGATGATTAGTTTGATTCATTTTTATTGACTCTGTCATGTCCTCTCTGGCCTCTCTGGTCAGTGACCTTTCTAGATTTTTTGTTTTAAAATAAGAATGAAAATAGTATTTTATAGAGTCTCTTTTCCTGAGTCATCTGAATATCTATATATAAATATCTATATCTGTATCTTTCTGTCTGTCTGTCTGTCTGTCTGTCTGTCTGTTTATATATATATATATATATATATATATATTAGTGGTGGGCCGTTATCGGCGTTAACGTGCTGCGTTAACGTGAGACTCTTATCGGCGATAAAAAAAATATCGCCGTTAATCTATTCTCAAAGTTGGGTTGGGAGCTGGGTCTATACTACGCAAGCTATGATGACTTTCACCCTGATATTTTAGCGCGGATGTATACCTAGCCGAATTGCACTGTAGGGGGCGAGAACGAGTCTTCGAACTAGAGGCTCGCAGTCCGTGATGGACAGATTGTTAACGGCTGGTCTATGTGGTAATACAATCGGGCAGGACATCCAAACGCTCACCTATCATTCATCAACCTCAAATATGGCTTTTCATCTGAAAGATGTATGTAGTAGCAACTTTACATGGCCGCTCAATATGATGTTAACCTAGAGAAATGTGCGCTATTGAAGTGTTTGTGTTTGTGTGGAAGTGCGTTTGCTGCAAGACAGGCTCCGGTGCGCTCACTTGATACAGATAAAAGTAGCCTAATACATCTTTCGAATCTGTAAAGACTCTACGTTTATTTGTGTGCACTCAGAATAACAACGAAACGTTGCGCTTTTAAGCAAACAGGATGCGCTTTAGGTCTCATGTGAACTTGAGCGAGAAACTTCGAAACTCGAATATATCTAAAAATACAGTACATAGAAAAATATATCTATAGAGAGTGAAATGTCAAAAAAATAAATAGAAGACGTGTGTGTTAGCATGGATGATTTACATGAAATGTAATCTGTGCAACACTGTGCATAATAAGATGGCTTTCAGTTCAATATAATAACAAAAAACGACATTTTGGGTTTTTATTCAACTAATAAGGAGGGCACGCTGTGATCTGTACTATATTTTTACTGTAATTGACAGTTATCGGCAAAAAAAACAACAACACGGGAGTGGGAGGGAATGGGAGTCATTCTTCCGGGAGTGGAACAGGATTTTCCTCCAGTTTTTTCGTGGGATTGGGACGGGAAGAGATTAAAGTTTGTGATGCATTTTGGAAACAGGAGATGAGCCCCTGGTCTAATGCGCCACCTGGCTTGAGAAACCCGTTCTCAAAGACTTACTTTTAGTCATTATTTGGGTAGCACACATATTCTGAATGCCTTCAGCAGAATTCAAATGAGCCATTTTAATCTAGATTAATCTAGATTAATTCCAAGATTAATCTAGATTAAAAAAAATAATCTATGCCCACCTCTAATATATATATATATATATCTACACAAAATTATAAACGCAACACTTTTGCCCTCATTATTCATGAGCCGAACTCAAAGATCTAAGACTTTTTCTATGTACACAAAAGGCCTATTTCTCTCAAATATTGTTCACAAATATGTCTAAATCTGTGTTAGTGAGCACTTCTCCTTTGCCGAGATAATCCATCCACCTCACTGGAGTGGAATATCAAGATGCTGATTAGACAGCCTGCTTCAGAACCCACTCCAGTCCAGGAGTCTTCACCAGTCCGGGAGCCCACAGAGTCGGCTCCAGAGACCGCTCCAGTCCGGGAGCCCACAGAGTCCACTCCAGAGCCTGCTCCAGTCCGGGAGCCCACAGAGCTTGCTCCAGTCCGGGAGCCCACAGAGCCATTTCCACCCAAGCTCCTTGCCCTGCTGGCTCCACTCAAGCTCCTTTCCCTGCTGGTCCCTCTCAAGCTGCTTGCCCTGCCGGCTCTGCCCAAGCTCAAGCTCCTTGCCCTGCCGGCTCCGGCAAGCTCAAGCTCCTTGCCATGCCGGCACCACCCTGGCACCCTTGTCTACCTCTGTCTCCAGGCCCGTTTCCGCTACACGGCCTGGCCCGCCATCCCTCCCACTGAGTCACCTCCTTTCCACCTCCCTCCAGAACGTTTGTGTTTTCTGGTGGAGCGTTTGTATCCACTCCTTAGACGGGGGGGGGGGGTAATGTCATAGTGTCTTGTTGTTGACTGTCCACTTGAGGGCACTCTTTTGGACTTTGTTTATGTTTTAACTGGACTACATTTCCCATGGTTCCCATCACTCTGCTCCCATTATCCCCTGCATAATCATTGTTTTTCAGCTGTGTCTTGTTAGTTTGATCATCCTGTTGGTGTGTATATATGTTGGTGATTTGTGTCATTCGGTGCTTCAGTCTTGCCTTTGCTGTTATGTATTCATGCCTCAGATTATCGTGTGTTTTTGCCTTTTTTTCGGATTATTGTTTGGATCATTAAAAGCTGCACTTGGATCATTTTGTTTCTCGAGTCATGTGACAACACTGAAGAAATTATACTTTGCTACAATGTAAATTAGTGAGTGTACAGCTTGTATTACAGTGTAAATTTGATGTCCCCTCAAAATAACTCAACATATAGCCATTAATGTCTAAACCGCTTGCCACAAAAGTGAGAACACCCCTAACTGAAAATGTCAAAATTGGGCCCAAAGTGTCAATATTTTGTGTGGCCACCATTATTTTCCAGCACTGCCTTAACCTTCTTGGGCATGGAGTTCACCAGAGCTTCACAGGTTGCCACTGGAGTCCTCTTCCACTATAGGCAAGACACACTTGTCTTTGTACTCCTCACCTGGTTGCCACCACACACACTTGACACCATCTGAACCAAATAAGTTTATCTTGGTCTCATCAGACCACAGGACATGGTTCCAGTAATCCATGCCCGTAGTCTGCTTGTCTTCAGCAAACTGTTTGCGGGCTTTCTTGTGCATTATCTTTAGAAGAGGCTACTTTCTGGGATGACAGCCATGCAGACCAATTTGATGCAGTGTGTGGCGTGTGGTCTGTGCACTGACAGGCTGACCCCTTCAACCTCTGCAGCAATGCTGGCAGCACTCATACGTCTATTTCCCAAACACAACCTCTGGATATGACGCTGAGCATGTGCACTCAACTTCTTTGGTCGACCATGGCAAGGCCTGTTCTGAGTGGAACCTGTCCTGTTAAACCGCTGAATGCAAATATTCTTGACCTTGGCCACCATGCTGCAGCTCAGTTTCAGAGTCTTGGCAATCTTCTTATAGCCTACGCCATCTTTATGTAGAGCAACAATTATTTTGTTTCAGATCCTCAGAGAGTTCTTTGCCATGAGGTGCCATGTTGAACTTCCAGTAACCAGTATGAGAGAGTGAGAGGGATGACACCAAATTTAACACACCTGAGACCTTGTAACACTAACGAGTCACATTACACCGGGGAGAGAAAATGGCTAATTGGGCCCAATTTGGACATTTTTATTTAGTGGTGTACTCACTTTTGTGGTTAGCGGTGTGCTAAGGGCTGTGTGTTGAGATATTTTGAGGGGACAACAAATTTACACTGTTAAACAAGCTGTACACTCACTACTTTACATTGTATATTTACAAAAACGTGAAGGGTGTACTCACTTCTTTGAGATACTCTATATAATGTTTTGTGTGTGGTTCAAATCTTTTTCTATTTATAAATCCTTTGCCATCCCAAACAGCTGGCCAAATGTTCAATCTTCCAATGGCTTGCAGCCTTGTGCTGTGCAATCTTGCTTGTGTGATTACTTAAGTATAATCTCATGTTTGTAGCCATTATGTTTTTTTTTTCTTTTTTTTTTCTTTTGCAAGTGGCTGATGATTAACACATAGTGATATAATGGGGTCAAAGAAGCCTTGTGTCAAACTCAAGGTCCTGTGTGTGGTGCATCCACATGTAACTATCTATCATGTGTCTTTTGGGGAATTAATATTCTTGGGTGTCCCCATTTCCTTGTGCCTCATTACCCTCCAAGTCAGTGCAGTGACCTTTCAATGGTCCAACCTGCATCCGCCCCACTTCTTCGTACCTCAGGTGATGTGCAGGATCATGGCAGGATGAATGACAGGTTAGGCATGATTGGATTATAAAAAAAAACATATTTGTGGAATTTTCCAGTGAGTACTTTCAAGGAAAATAGAGAGAGATTTATATTTTTTTCTCTTCTATTGTCATCAAACATTTATATAGAATTCCTGCAACTCTTTTCAAAGATTCAATCTCAACTTGCTTGCAGAAATGAAGAACACTATTTTGGAGATCTATTGATTAAAGGCCATTGAATCTGCAGTCATAATGAGTGAATGTGGCCAGTTAGCTGTTAAATGGATCATGATGAATTACCCAACAATAAATGTAGTTTCCGATCTTAGATGGCTGTAGCTTAGTGTCCATTGTGTGTCTTGTTGAGAAATAGACTTATAAAGTGGTCTCGTCTGGATAGCAAAGATATTAGATACTCAGTCCATTGCTATAGACATAAAAAAGATGTCATATAATTTTATAGACTGACCTTAACAGCAACAGGCAATTTAATAGCCGGTCATTTTGAAGTACTTCACAAAATGTCTGCGTGATAGAAGTGTTTCATTATTAGAATGATGCAGCATTTTCCAAGCTGTATTATTTAATACAGATCTTTTTTCAAATATGTCATTTTTTCACTACTCTGTGAGAGAATAATGAACAGACTAAACGCAAAGCTTCCGGAAAGGGAAGCTTTTTAACATTGACTTCTCTCCACTGACCAGGAGGCACCAGTGAATCGTTGCTGTATCGTTTAATTACTTTAGCGCTGGATGGATCACATTCCTGTCAAACAGGGCTAAGCTTGTAATTAAGTGTGCTAATTAACAGCTGTTGTAGCAGAATCAGGATTTCTAGTGTTTTCAGATAGAATAATGGTTAAAGCTTTCCAGCACCAAACCACTGTTAGTTCCTGGTTAAGGAAAAGGAACAGTGAGGGATGTGCTTTATGGAATAGTTCACCCACAAATTAAATTCTGTGAACAATGATTTACTCACAAACAATCATGTTTTTCAAATCTGACTTACTTTCGTCCATGGAATGCAAAAATAGTTTTTGAAAAGGATACAAAATAATTTCAGTTTTTCTACTGCAAAATTTCACATTTAATTCAATTTTACTTGCCATTTCCATGCAATTAATTTAGTGAAAACTGTTTCTACACAGAATATTTTTCAAAGTATATATTTAGTCTTCTAAAGTCATGTGATTTTGTTTTGTTTAAGCAACAAACTTGAAATGATTAATTACATATCTTCTTCTCCAGTTAATCACTGTTAACAAATTGAACAGTTGAACAAATAATTTATGCTAGTTTTATGGACTGCATCCACTGATTCATTGAACAACTGCTGACAAATATTTACATTTCATGTAACAGATGCATTTATCCAAATATTTCACTGAAATTATTTCACATCAATTTTGACATCTGACTGTCATGTTCATGAGAGATGTTGTGATGCCTGTTTCATGAATGAATCTTTCTTTTGAGTTGAATCTGTTTAATAAATTTGACAGTGAAAAAGGGAAAGTGAAAAAAGTTAAAGTGACATGACATACGGACAAGTATGGTGACCCATACTCAGAATTTGTGTTCTGCATTTAACCCATCAAAATACACACACACAGCAGTGAACACACACCCGGAGCAGTGGGCAACCATTTAGCAGTTGCACGCGGGGAGCAGTTGGTGGTTCGTTGCCTTGCTCAAGGGCACCTCAGTAGTGGTATTGAGGGTGGAGCGTTGGACATTCACTCCCCCCAACTACAATTCCTACCAGAACTGAGACATTAACCTGTGACCTTTGGATTACGAGTCCGACTCTCTAACCATTAGGTCACAACTTCCCCAAACATTTGTTGATCCCATTGACAAAACCTCAGAGATAAGACAGATGTTTTAAATTTTGGTCTGTTTTTCACACAAAGCTATTGTATGGCTTCAGAAATCTTTGAAAATAACTCATATTGTCCACTTTTTAATGGTACATTTATTTGCTTGAAACCCTTTGAAGGGTGAAAATACTTGAAAGCCTCAGTCCTCAGTCATTGTGCAGTTTTTCAATTGTTGTGCTCAACAGAAGAAAGTAAACCATACGGGTTTGCAACAACATGATTAAATGAAAATGTAATTTTATTTTCAGGTGAGTTATTCCTTAAATGTACCCCTTGCGCAGACAGATGCAGCTCAAGCGTGAAATTTCTTGTCAGGAGTTTAATTTGCACTTTACAAAAGTTCTAGAATTGGGAGGGTAACGATGAGTTATCAGATATGCTGTCCTGATGTGTGTAGGACACACCTTTGCGCTAAAAGGTCTTTTCCCACATTCCTTCCTTCCTGAGAGTAAATTTGCACAACACTGCAAGCTCTAATTGCTTAGCTCAGTTGCACATTAAGTGCAGTGAATTAATACAATGCTGAGAATGGAGCTCCGAATGACATGTCTTTATGGGTGTGCTCTTCCTTGCCCTTGCAAGTACTCTGAAGCACCTCTATTTGCAGAGCGCATGAGGATTAGGCTTAAATTGATCATACGATTACAATTTTACATGAGTGTGCGCTGATGATTAGGACAAGGCTATTTCAGCACCTTCTCAATGGTGTGATTGAAGTGTCAATGATCTTTTGTAAAGCCAGCCAGCCATCTGGTGACTGGCCCGAAACCCACAGCTGTCTTTTCTCTATTTAGGAATTTCTCTATTTAGGAATTATTCTACGAGGACGAGTCAGCTATTACCTCTGACATGGCGCAGCAGAAGCTGCTCTCCAGAATATAATTTGCTAATTTGGTGTTCCCATATATCCAGAGACAAACTGTATGTTTTGACCCATTTGTTGGCTTACAAAACCCAGAAGGCTGCTTTAAATTCAGGCTAAAGAATAGACTTGGGCTGCATTTGTAACCAGCTTGAGTACATAGTGTCATTGAATACAGTTACAAAAAATACAATATACACAATGAGAAGCAAAGCTGTGTAATGATAACATATAATATATATATTGTTATAAGGGAAACAGGTCAATTTAGCTCAAAGGGAATCATTAATGATTTTATAGGGAATTTGAACAGACTCACTGTTTCACGGCGATTCACTGAACAAGCCGTATAACAAACTCTGCACTGGATATTAAAATCCAGAAATATAGTGAAAACACTATTAAATAGCACAGTAACAAAATCGACAGATTAAGGCATTAACTTATGAGCACAAAACACAAGATATTTCTCTTTTCAATATAAACAAGACTTTATTTATATAATGCTAAGACATGTAAACTAATCTACACATGAACACAAGCATTCACACATTCACGTTGCAGAAAGAGAGAAAGTGAGGAAAGGATTAGATTAAGAGAATGAGAATTTGATATCCCACGTTTACAGCAATATGTGCAATTGCATAAACCTGAACAATCATCAATCACATATTTAACACTCATTGACTTTTCAATGAGGCTAAAATTACACCAGTTCCAGCAAGAGTCTGGGGTTTGTATGTAGCTTTTGTGCATAAGGATTCCCTTTGTTCTCCGTCTTTTCAGGAAATTTCTTGAAACGCTGATTGGCTTAGAGTTCAGGAGTCGTTGAAGTGGGCGTTGGCTTTTGCAGAGTCTTGGGCTTGTCGTCTTTCAAACGCAAGAAAGTAACTCAACGGAAAGAAAATAAACTAAAGTCAAAGAATAAAAGGATGTAAAGAGGCTAGGTGGCTTTTCTTCTCATCATGGTAGCAACTGGCAGGTGTGGTCCAGAGCACATGGCGGAAGAGAGAGTTCATTTTTCCGGAGAGAGAGAAAGTTCCAAGAATTGGGAGCATTCAAGAGCGAGGAGAGTTAAAAGAGTTAAGAGAGTCCTGGGTATTTATTCTCGGCCTTTTAGGGACCTCCCAATGGTTGTCCTTGACCAATTAGATCCCATGCTGGCTCTTTGTTTCTTCACCCACTCAATAAATCAACATGTCATGTTCAGTCACATTGCCCGAATTTTACATTCTCTTGCAAAATATCCTTTTGAATGTGATTTCTATAACCAGAATATGATGCATTTGACAAAATCCATCAAAAGAAATGATTAAAGCTATACTTATGACACTCATACATACCAAACATGACATTAACCCTTAAGGCTTAGCTAGTCAATACTAATTAAAAGCACGATAAACACAATGATTAAAACAAGGATATTCCAATTTGTGGGTCACATACATAATATGCAGCTATGCATAGAAATGATTAGTTTCATTAACCATGAGAATGAAAGTATTTTAAGATGATTCTACAGGTTTTGTGAACCCAGGAATTTTAGCCTTTGTCCTCGAAACCTGGTCGGGGGTGTATTCAGGCGGGCTGGGGGTCTGATTTATGACTTTCTGCTGTTGTCTTGTGGAATTCGGCTCCTCATGTTTCAACCATGCTTGGATCGAATCTTGATTTGTCTGATTTGGTCCTTGATATTCTACAGCTGAGAGAGAAAAATACACCAGCACATACCAAAGTTTTCCGGTAGGAATTGGGATTTAGGTTAGTTTATAGTATTTACTATAGAACTAGTTCTATATAAAACAGTAGAAGTCTGTAGAATGTACGCATTTAATTAAGTAAACTTGTGTACGTGGTTATTGCTTTAACTATGGGCATTGTTGTTGATCCTGTGCATTTTTCTGAACTCTCAATAGTTTATTTAATTTGTCTGCTAACAATGTAAAATATTTAATACATTAAATGTTGTGCCATTTTAGTGTTGGTTTGATGAAAAAGCGGCTAAACTATGGGAGAAAATGACTAAAAATGTATATTACAGAATCAGAATCAAGAAAGAGCTTTATTGCCAAATGTGTTTGCTCACACAAGGAATCTGTCTTGGTGTTAGGAGATTCCAGTACAAAAAGTACACACATAGTGCAGACAATATATCATTAAGGTAATAAAAAACCCACTAATAATGAAGAGAATAGACAATAATTATGACAACCAATAGTAATAAAATAAAAAAATATACAGAAATGGAAATATCCATAGTCAGAACTGTGAATGTGCCTGTGTCCTATGTACAGATGAGGGATTGATGAGTTATTTACAGATGTACAGTACTGGGGTGTGTTATATGTTGTTCAAGTGGGATATGGCCTGGGGGTAAAAACTGTTCTTGTGTCTGGTTGTTTTGGTGCTCCGTGAACTGTAGCACTGGCCAGAGGGCAACAGTTCAAAGAGAGAGTGAGCTGGATGTGAAGGGTCCAGAGTGACTTTCTTAGCCATTTTCTTCACTCTGGAGGTGTAAAGTTCTTGGAGGCTGGGCAGAGGGGCACCGATAATCCTCTCAGCAGTCCTAACTGTCCATTGGAGTCTTCTGATGTCTGTTTTGGTAGCTGAACCAAACCAGTTACCAGTGCTGGGTAGTTACTGAATACACATTACGTAATCAGATTCCAAACATTTCATTATTTTAATTAGATTATTTTACATTTTAAAATGTTCATTATCAGATTACAGTTATTTTTTTATGGATTGCATGATGAAATTATTTGATATTATGATGCAGCGATTTCCAAACCTTTTTGTCAGTCAAACCCTTTGACCTAAATTATTTACATGAAGTCCCTCTGAGATTTAACAATAATATTTAAATAATTTCACAACACATTTGCTTGTTCACATTTTCTGATGTAAGCTAATGGTCATATTAGCATGCAGGTAAACAAAATATTTCAAAAGCGAAAATATTGGTCATAAGTTATCTAAAAGTAATCCAAAAGTAGCCAGAATACATTACTTGAAACAAGTAATCTAAATTACATTACTGACTAAATTTGTAATAAGTAACTGAATAACATTTTTATGTAGGCTAATCTACCCAGCACTGGATATTAATAAATGTTCATGTTTTTCTTTCATTTTTCATTCTTTTTTTTTTATAATTTTTCTTTCTTTCTTTCTTTCTTTCTTTCTTTCTTTCTTTCTTTCTTTCTTTCTTTCTTTCTTTCTTTCTTTCTTTCTTTCTTTCTTTCTTTCTTTGTGTTAAATTTGATAAAGACATGGTACATTTTCTAAGGTAAATGTGACTTTCATGTAGCATAAAATAAAAGTTCAAATATATTAGCAGTTGAAAAAGCAACCATATCCTCTATGTGCTTGTGCCCACAAGTCTATGGGCTCTGATATCATAACACTTCATGGTTTCTTGATATCTTAGGCTTTGTTTTGACATGGCTTGTTGGTGCAAGCAGAATCCACATCCCCCAAGCAGAGCAGTGATGAATCAAACAAAAAAAAAATATTTAGCCACTGCAGTTGCATCAATGCCCTCAGTAGCTTCTCTCCGTAAGGCTGATAGTGATTTAAATGGACATTCTGGATGGTCATCTTCATTGTTGCTTGTGAGTGTCATATACAGAATAGAGTAGAAAAGGAAAGGCTGTCCTATATCATATACAGCAGTATACAGGTGCATCTCAATAAATTAGAATGTTATGGAAAAGTAAATTTATTTCAGTAATTCAAATCAAATTGTGAAACTCGTATATTAAATTGATTCAATGCACACAGACTGAAGTAGTTCAAGTCTTTGGTTCTTTTAATTGTGATGATTTTGGCTCGCATTTAACAAAAACCCACCAATTCTCTATCTCAACCAATTATAAAACTTCATACGTTTTTTGTGAATTGTTGGCCTTTTGGTAAGTATGTTAATTTACTGTTTATGTACTCAATACATGTAGGGGCTCCTTTTGCTTTAATTACTGCCTCAATTCGGTGTGGCATGGAGGTGATCAGTTTGTGGCACTGCTGAGGTGGTATGGAAGCCCAGGCTTCTTTGACAGTGGCTTTCAGCTCATCTGCATTTTTTGGTCTCTTTTTTTCTCATTTTCCTCTTGACAATATCCCATAGATTCTCTATGGGGTTCAGGTCTGGTGAGTTTGCTGGCCAGTCAAGCACACCAACACCATGGCCATTTATCCAACTTTTGGTGCTTTTGACAGTGTGGGCAGTTGTCAAATCCTGTTGAAATGAAAATGAAATCAGCATCTTTAAAACGCTGGTCAGCAGAAGGAAACATGAAGTGCTCCAAAATTTCTTGGTAAATGGGTGCAGTGACGTTGGTTTTCATAAGATGAAATTGCACCCCAAATCATCACAGACTGTGGAAACTTAACACTGGACTTCAAGCAACTTGGGCTATGAGCTTCTCCGACCGTCCTCCAGACTCTAGGACCTTGGTTTCCAAATGAAATACAAAACTTGCTCTCATCTGAAAAGAGGACTTTGGACCACAGGGAAACAGTCCAGTTCTTCTTCTCCTTAGCCCAGGTAAGACAACTCTGACGACAACTGTAGCCAAATTCCTTGACAAGTCTGTGTGTGGTCGCTCTTGATGCCTTGACCCCAGCCTCAGTCCATTCCTTGTGAAGTTCACCCAAATTCTCGAATTGATTTTGCTTGACAATCCTCATAAGGCTGTGGTTCTCTCGGTTGGTTGTGCATCTTTTTCTTCCACACTTTTTCCTTCCACTCAACTTTCTGTTAACATGCTTGGATACAGCACTCTGTGAACAGCCAGCTTCTTTGGCAATTAATGTTTGTTGCTTACCCTCCTCGTGAAGGTATCAATAATTGTCTTCTGGACAACTGTCAGATCAGCAGTCTTCCCCAAGATTGTGTAGCATAGTACAGCAAACTGAAAGAGCATGTTGAAGGCCCAGGAAACCTTTGCAAGTGTTTGAAGTTGATTAGCTGATTGGCATGTCACCATATTCTAATTTGTTGAGTGAATTGGTGGGTTTTTGTTAAATGTGAGCCAAAATCATCACAATTAAAAGAACCAAAGACTTAAACTACTTAAGTCTGTGTGCATTGAATTTATTTAATACACAGTTTAAACAATATAAGTTGAATTGAGTGGCTCAGTGGTTAGAGCATTGCGCTAGCAACTCAAAGGTTTTGGGTTCGATTCCCAGGGAACACACATACTGACAATACAAATGTATAGCCTGAATGCGCTGTAAGTCGCTTTGGACAAAAGCGTCTGCTAAATGCATAAATGTAAATTTATTGAGATGCACCTATATATGTATGTCTGTATATAATAATGATATATATTTGTCATATTTCATCTCAGAAATGTGATTAGTCATAACTTTTAAAATTATTTATGTTTGTTTTATTCTTGTTTAGGTTATCAAATAAATCATATAGAATAATTCATATTTTTGATGGACTTTTATAGCAAATAATTGCAAATTTAAGCCGAGAGTAAAATGTTTATTAAGGGCATTTGAAAGTAGCGAAAATAAGAGATAAAGGCCTGGTAAACCGTTTATAAATATGTTTGACTTTCATATAACTTATTTATATATTTCATAAAAAAGATGGCCTTTATATAACCAAAAAAGGGTCATTTCTTTATCTGTTAATATTAATAGTAATCCATCCTTGGAACATAAAAGTGCCTGAAGTTAAAGAAACACCCCTATACATTTTTGAAAATTGTTAGCAGATGACACACTAATGGGAGTTTGAAAAGGGTTTTAAGAGTTTATTTTCTAAACTTCTACAAAGCCAAAACATGTATAGTTGAAGAAACATCCAAATGTAGAATAAAAATATGTTATTAGGTACATGGATTCAAATTCAGATGCTTTTATATTCCCAAAGCTCTACAAAGTTATCATTTATTATTACATCGTGGTCATTTTAAAGTCTCCTCACAGCAGTTGAGATCAAAAAGTAGAAATGGGTTTGTGCCTCCTGGGTGCTCCAAAGCATGAAAATATGTTTGTATGCCCACATTTGTTAAGTTTTTCAAGACTGACATTTAAAAAATCTCCTCAGAGACCATACGAAGGGACCTGCGTATTCTCGTAGACGAGAACTCAACTGAATTCACACCAGGCTGAGCATTTTCTCATTTGTTTTCGGAGCTTCAAGAAATATTTTAGTGCATGGGCTTCATTTCTTTTGCCCTCGCACAAACATACTTACTACATTCACAGCGGCAGCTCATTTATCATTTCACTCACCCTCAGGAAAAAGTGTCAACACAAATATGAATATTTGTGAAAACAAAATATGAAACTATCACCACAGAAGTTTCTGGAGGACTGCAGAGATGTCAGTAAGGATGCTGTAAAACTGATTGATTTCAAGGCAGTAGCCCTTAATGCAGCACAGATGTGATTTCAGAACTGAGTGACCAGATGCGACTGTTTGTTAGGAACAGTTTTTTTGAGGCTATAGTGGTCACACTGGCTATTTTTCAGGATGGAGCATTTCAAATCTTTTAAATAGTAATCAGACATATACAGGTGCATCTCAATAAATTAGAATGTCCTGGGAAAGTTCATTTATTTCAGTAATTCAACTCAAATTGTGAAACTTGTGTATTAAATAAATTCAATACACACAGACTGAAGTAGTTTAAGTCTTTGGTTACTTTAATTGTGATGATTTTGGCTCACATTTAACAAAAAAAAAACAATTCACTTCGCATAAGAGACAGATTAGATCTTGACAAATTAGAATACTTCATAAGACCAATAAAAAAAAATCATTTTTTGTGAATTTCTGGCCTTCTGGAAAGTATGGTCATTTACTGTATATGTCCTTAATATTTGGTAGGGGCTACTTTTGCTTTAATTACTGCCTCAATTTTTTTCAATTCGGCGTGGCATGGAGGTGATCAGTTTGTGGCACTGCTGAGGAGGTATGGAAGCCCAGGTTTCTTTGACAGTGGCCTTCAGCTCATCTGCATGTTTGGTCTCTTGTTTCTCAGTTTCCTCTTGACAATACCCTATAGATTCTCTATGGGGTTCAGGTCTGGTGAGTTTGCTGGCCAGTCAAGCAAGACACCTCTGAAGACAACTCGGAAGCCAAATTCCTTGACACGTCTGTGTGTGGTGGCTCTTAATGCCTTGACCCCAGCCTCAGTCTATTCCTTGTGAAGTTTACTCCTAAATTATTGAATCGATTATGCTTGACAATCCTCATTATGCTGGGGTTCTCTCGGTTGGATCTTTTTCTTCCAAACTTTTTCCACTCAACTTTCTGTTAACATTCTTGGATACAGCACTTTGTGAACAGCCAGCTTCTTTGGCAATTAATGTTTGTGGCTTACCCTCCTTGTGAAGGGTGTCAATGATTGTCTTCTGGACAACTGTCAGATCAGCAGTCTTCCCCATGATTGTGTAGCCTAGAGAACCAAATTTGAGAGACCATTTTAAAGGCTCAGGAAACATTTGCAGGTGTGTTGAGTTGATTAGCTGATTGGCATGTCACCATATTCTAATTTGTTAATAGGTTTTTGTTAAATGTGAGCCAAAATCATCACAATTAAAAGAACCAGACTTAAACTACTTCAGACTTTGTGCATTTAATTTATTTAATACACGAATTTCACAATTTGAGTTTGAATCTGACAGTTGAATTACTGAAATAAATGAAATTTTCCACGACAGTCTAATTTATTAAGATGCACCTGTAGAATAGCTTAAAATGTAAATTATAATGATCCATAATGTTGTTTTAAATTGTTTATATATTCAGAAATATAGAAATGGTTTTAATCACATGAACACATTATACACATTGTTTATTTACTTTATATTGTTTGTTCATTTATATTATTGATATTTTAATTATTTGTATTATATTATTAATAATAAAAACAATAACAAACAAATAAATAAAATAGTCCAATCAAGTAACATGACGATCATCTAATGATATAAATGATCCTCCAAATTTAGGTCAAGTTATATATAGTATTTATTTTGTGGAGACACATAATTTCCCATTCCGTCGGTCACGTTCGACGTACGTCGGACTGACCGACGAATAGGTATCTCACTAGAGAAGCCAATCTGCTTCGAGTGTAACTATAACGAGCCAATGCACATTGGCATGCAATCATAACCAGCAGCTGCTCACCTCACAGCGCGGCTATATAATGAGCTGCAGGTACATTGCATCTTCAGCTTTTTGCTTTGGAGCCATATAGTTCTGCTGGAGGGGGTCTAAAAGAGTCTCTGCAGGACGATCTCTTTTATGTGTAAAGTGTGGGTGTACAGCATAGCATCTAGGTAGAATTCTCTCTGTTTTTCCTTTGCTTCTCTTTTTTTGCCTTTTTTGAGCAGAAAGAGCTGCAAAGTCCATTTTCACGGCTGGTAAATGGTGCGCTTTAAGAAAGCGTAAAAGCTGTTTTTACAGCTAATAAGAGAGCGTCATCGACGAGAGAGAGAGCACACGACAGGCAGCACAAATCCCTGTCTATGTTGCCATGGCCATTTCCCCGCGTGCTTCAGCACTGATTAAAAGAGCAAAGTCCCTAAAAGAGCTTACTCAAGATGACATTCTTTTTTAAAGATGACATTCTACTTGTGTGTTTCTGGATGCGGTCGTTACCTGGCACCAAGCGATGGTCACGAGCGCTGCATCGCATGTCTGGGCTTAGCGCACGCTGAGGCAACGTTTGTGGATGAATTATTTACCCATTGTGGGAAGATGACCATCTCGGAGTTGCGCTCGAGACTCCAGTTCCTCTAAAAGGGCGGAGTCCCAGTGCCGCTGCCTCGTTCCAATCCTCCTCAGAGGGTGGCTGCGAGCGGTGGCACTGGTGATCTGAGGATTACAGTGAGTGCTCTTCCTTCTGGGAACCAACCCCCTAGGAACCCTCACTCCGCAGCCTGTAGAGCTGCCGGGGGAGCGCGGTGGGCCATCTCAAAAGTGTGCACCATCCGTATACTTCAGCGCTCCTCTCGATGACCGGATGTCGATAACCGCATCGGCGGGTGAGTCATCGAAGGGTGAGTGTCGGCACAGTTGCCTCCTTCAGGTACGGTAGCTATGCCCGATACGGATCCAGAAATGATGGCTATGCTTTCCCGGGCCGCCAACAGGGTCGGGATTATGTGGAATCCTCCACCATGTCCCGAGCCCTCGGGGCTGGACGATTGGTTTCTTGGGGTGGCACGAGCTGGTTCTCAGCCACCTACTCCGGTTCCTTTCTTCCCAGAGGTGCATGAAGAGTTCACCGGTACGTGGAAGGCACCTTTTACTGCCCGGTCCTCCTCCCTCACCACCCTTGATGGTGCTGTGGCTAAGGGTTACACGTGCATCCCCCCTGTGGAGCGGGCCGTTGCTTTGAAACTGTGCCCTAACTCCACCTGGCGGGTGGAGCCGTCTCTCCCTTCCTGGGCCTGTGAGCACTCGTCGGGTCTTACCGGCAGGGCTTACCTGGCCTGTGGGGAAGCCGCTTCCGCCTTACACGCTATGACGTTGTTTCAGGTCCATCAGGCCAAGGCACTGGGGGACCTGCCAGTCCAAGCCTTCACAAACTACCATTCAAAATGCTCACGCAGAAATGCATTTTCGAGTGCATCCGTCCCCGAGATTGGTTTGCAGCGATCGACCCTTCAGGCTGGCCCTGTCTCCCTGTGTCTTCACGAAAGTCATTGAGGGAGCCCTTATTCCCATGAGAAAACAGGGCATTTGCATCCTCAACTATCTCGACGACTGGCTCATTCTTGCTCAGTCTCGGTAGCAGTTATGCGAACACAGGGATTTCAGGTTAACTGGGAAAAGAGCACACTCGCCTCAGTGCAGAGGATCTCTTTTCTCGTGATGGACTTAGATTCAGCCGAACAGTCAGCACGCCTCACAGAGGAACGTGCTCAGTCGGTGTTGAACTGCCTGAATACATTCAGGGGCAGGACAGCTGTCCCACTGAAACTTTTTCAGAGGCTCCTGGGGCATATGGCAGCCACAGCGGCAGTAACCCTGCGTGGTCTGCTTCATATGAGATCGCTTCAGCACTGGCTTCACGGCCAAGTCCCGAGATGGGCTTGGCAATGCGGCACGTAACGAGTGGCAATCACTCCGGAATGCCACCAAGCCATCAGCCCATGGTCAGACCCCTTGTTTATTCAGGCAGGAGTGCCCCTAGAGTTGTATGTGGCACCTCTGCCACCGGCTGGGGTGCCACATACAATGGGCATGCAGTGTCAGGAAACTCCATGTCTGGTCCTTGTACGGGACGCGGAGGTTCTAGGTGACTTACCCCCTGAGGTACTTAAAACCATAGCTTCGGCACGTGCATCGTCAATGAGACGTGCTTACGCCTTTAAGTAGAACCTGTTCGTCGAGTGGTGTTCTTCTCACCAAGAAGACCCCCGAAGATGTTCGATCGGTGTCGTGCTTTCCCTCCACCCTCAACGTTCATGCTGCCACTATTGCCACATAACACGACCACATTGATGGTAAGTCTGTTGGTAAGCACATCCTGGTCTTCAGGTTCCTTAGGGGGACTAGACGGTTAAATCCTCCTCAACCCCCCTCCATACCTTCTTGGAACCTTGCTTTGGTGTTTCAAGCACTCCAGATTGCTCCCCTTAAGCCTTTACTGTCAGCAGACTTAAAGATTTTATATATGAAGACTTTGCTGCTGGTTGCATTGGCCTCCATCAAGAGGGAAGGAGACCTGCAGGCATTTTTGGTAGATGAATCGCACCTAAAGTTCGGGGCAGAATGACGACCACATGGTACTAAGACCCCGGGCTGGCTATGTGCCCAAGGTTCCTACCACTTCCCTTCAGGGACCAGGTAGTGAGCCTGCAAGCGCTGCCCCCGGAGAAGGCAGACCCAGCCCTGACTTTGCTCTGTCCAGTTTGCGCCTTGCGACTGTACATAGACAGAACTCAAAGCCTCAGGACCTCAGAGCAGCTCTTTGTCTGTTACGGAGGCCAGCAGAATGGAAAGGCTGTCTCCAAGCAGAGGATGGCCCACTGGATAGTGGACGCCATCGCCTTGGCTTACCAAGCACAAGGCATGCCCTGCCCACTCAGGTTGCATGCCCACTCTACGTGAGGCGTGGCATCCTCCTGGGCACTGGCTCATGGCGCCTCGCTGACAGATATTTGTAGAGCTGCGGGCTGGGCGACACCTAACACGTTCGCTAAATTATATAGCCTTCGTGTCAAGCCAGTCTCCTCCCGTGTTCTCACCTCAGGTCAGAGGCATGGAGAGGCCCCGGCTTAGTGTCGGCTTGCTACGCTTACATATTGCTTATTGCAGGGCTCGAAATTAACTTTTTTACTTGGTAGCACTGGTGCTCCCAACTTCAAGAAGTTAGGAGCACCAAATTATTTTAGGAGCACCCACTGAATATTAAGGAGCAACAAAACCGCCAATTGAGCGGAAGGGCGGGCAACATCCTTCCTGATGATTAAAAGCTTCATCAATTGAACCTGATCCTTAAGCTGCAGTGCTTTGTTTTTTATACATGCAAGATGAGAAGAAAATGTCATTTAAACTTTTCTCAAAACAGTTCCCCTCAGAAATACATTCATATAGACCCCCACTCCCAATTGTATATTTAGGATTTCCTTTCTTTATTTCACATAGTGGACGTTGAGCTTGCTCAGGCTGCTACAGTATTTTCTTTTCTTTGTGTCCGTCTTCAGCGTCTCTGGCTTCTGTTAATGGGTGTTTACAGACTTGGTAATATTTCCACACAAATACAATTTTGGAAAATGATTTCAATGCAGTTTGTGCAAGTATGGTCACAAAACCGGTCAGTTCCAAGTAGGGGTGGGCGATATGGCAAAAATATCATATCAATTTTAATTTTTTAGACATTTCACGATTTTATCACAGTTCTTTGTCATGTTAGTTTTACCAGTTTGTCTGAGCAGTACTGCCAAACTAATTTCCCTATTATAAAGACAAAGCCTTTCAAAGAAACAAAATATAAATAAGAATGGTGGATATTTAGGCCAAAGTGGGCGAAGATAAAAAATCTTTGTCATTATTTTATCTTTGTTATGAAAAAATAAGAACAAAGATACACATTACAACTACACATAATATACAAACAGTGTTTAATTATCAGGTACAATAGGCATATTTAGTAGGAGCATTCAAGAAATTGAATGAACAATTAATAAAAATAAAACACTATAGATTGATTTCTATTAAAGTAACTGTATTGTTTTTTTTTCAGTCAAGAGTAGCGAGTTATGTTTTTCTCTATGGTTTTGTTGTTTTAACATTAAAGAATAAATTCGGTCATCTGTCTGTCGATTCTGTCATAGTGTTTTATATTAATACCATCATTTACTCACTTAAAATTAGTTTTAAACCTGAGTGAGTTTCTTTCTTCTGCTGAACATACATGCTATTTTGAAGAATGTGGAAAACCAAACAGTTGCTGGTCCCCAGTGAGTTCCATAGTATTTTTTTATATCCTACTATCAAGTGGATCAGCAACTGTTTGGTTACCCACATTCTTTGAAATATCTTATTTTGTGTTCACCACAAGAAATAAATTAATACAGGTTTGGGACAACATGTCAGTGAGTAAATAATGACAGAAATAAAATTGTAGGGTGAACTATCCCTTTAATGACAGTCGGCTGTATGTTTAATACTGTCCCTTTAAGAGCTGCATGCATCTAATATACAGGCACGCTTCGGTTCCACTCACCGGTTTAATTTCATTTTAAACATAACCAACTGAGTCTATATGTAAACCTTGTGTGTTTTGACAGTATTGGCTCAAAAGATAACTTAGTTGAGTAATCAGGCGCTGTTAGACAGGCTTTTTAGTTGGCGCGTTTCGGGTGCACTGGCTCAGAAAAAGCACACTTTAGACCAGCGCCCGAATGAAAAGCTTAACCTGCTTCACGTGGCACGTGCTGTGCAGTAATTCTTGAACGTTTAGCAGAGAACTGTAGAGGTCGCACCACAGCAATTATTTGCACTCGCACAAATGCTCCCAAATATATTTTGGAGTCGCACAGATTACATTTCGGGAGCATATGCGACCAAAATGGTCGCAATTTCGAGCCCTGGCTTATTGCTCCAGAGAGTCCCTACAAGGCAGACCCTGTTGAGTCTTCCGATCACCCTTTTGCAGCCAGACGTGGCGGAGCCTCTGGCGCCAGGCCTTTACTTTGTTATATCCTTGAGAACCGAATTTAGGCTGGGTTCCATATGTGTGACCTATGGGGATCCCATATGTGTTATTCCACGGTTTTCTCCTAAACGAAGCCTGTGTCTTTCCCTCTGGGAGAACCCACCTCTCGTCAGGTTGGAGTCACCCCAGTACTTCTATATGTAGTACAACCCTACGGGGTTAGTCCTTATGTACTTATCCACATAACTCCTTCAGGGAAGGATATGGATTCTGCAGCATTCCTTTCCAGTGAAAGGGTATGATTTCCCAGTGTTATTCAATAGTCTCACTGAATAGGTTTTTGGGAACAGCAGTGATTGACACTCTCTGTGTTTGCCCTGTCCCACCGTCCTTAAGCAAGGGGGTACAGGAGGCTTGCTAGAGAGCAATGGAAGGGGGCAGCTCCTGTGGCGCTTTGGTAGGATTCCTATTCTTCGGTCAGTCCAACGTACGTTGAACGTGACTGACTGAATGGGAACATCTCAGTTACATAGGTAACCCTCGTTCCCTGAAAGAGGGAATGGAGACGTACGTCCCGTTGCCACAGTTGCTGGTCCCCGCTGATGCAGCTGCCTTACCTGTTCGGCTCCTCAGCAAAAACCTGAAGATGCAACGCACCTGCTGTTCATTACGAGGTGAGCAGCTGCTGCTTATGATTGCATGCCAATGTGCATTTTCTCGTTTTAGTTACACTTGAAGCATATTGGCCTCTCTAGCGAGATTCCTATTCGTCGGTCAGTCCGACGTACGTCTCCGTTTCCTCCTTCAGGGAACGAGGATAACCTATGTAACCGAGACGTGCTACACTGTATTTTTATAAACTTTTATTTATTTGTTCATTCCTTCCTTCATTTATTAATTTCAAATACTTCCATTGTATCATTTAGTAGAATATTTGGGATATTATTATAATTAAACAACAACAACACCAAAATGTAAAAAATTAATAATTAAAAAGGCTAACTATCTTCAAACGTTCTTTACTTCTACTTTCTGCCTGTTCCAGACTGGAATAGTTAATGTAATTTGTTACCTTGTCCACTTTATATGTTGCATATTATTAATTTGCCCTTTTTTGTGCAATAAAACGTCTGTTACGTATGTAACCCTCGTTCCCTGAAGGAGGGAATGGAGATGTCACGTCGGAGGACCGACGAATTGGGATCTCGCTTAGAGAGACCAATCCACTTCGAGTGTAAACTAAACGAGCCAATGCACATTGGCATGCGATTATTGCATCCAGCCGCCCCTGATCACAGCGTGAGTATAAGTAGGCAGCAGGTGCAGCGCATATTCAGGTTTTCGCTGAGGAGCCGAGCCGGGGCCCGGCCGCTCAGCGGTGGTACAGGAGCCGTGACGACGTTCTGGGAACGAGGGTTACATACATTAACCGAGACGTTCCCTAGCAGTCGGTCACTCGACGTCACGTCGGACCGACGAATTGGGATCCCTACCATAAGGCCACGGATACTGCCCCTTCCAGTGTCCCGTGGAGGCCTCCTGTGCCGTTATTTTTGGCGCAGGTTAGGGCCCCCATAGGAAGATCCATTACTGTTGCTATGGCACTACCCACTCAGTAGGACTGGATAACACTGGGAAAACGTACCCGTTCAGCTCAGAACAGGAACACTGCGGAAGCCCTTACCTTCCCGATGGAGGTTCAGAAGCAGTTACACATATGGAAAATAGTCAGATGCATATGGAAGATTGGAGGTGATTGTAACCCTCTTGGAAGTAGCAGGAAGTCTGCCGGGAAACACGGGCTCTAAGGCTAAACCGTGGGATCCGAACGGTCTCTACATATGGAACCCAGCCCTCTACTGGTTCTCAGGGATTCATCAAGTGAGGGCCTGGCACCGGATGCTCCGCTACGTCCGGCTGCTGAGGCTCAAGAGGGTCTACAGTTGGACTCTCTGGAGCAGTTTTTTGCAAGTCGACCCGAAACTGGAGCCCCTCAGTGCTTCTACCCGTTTGAGGTGAGAACACAGGAGGAAACCGGTTCCACACGAAGGCTATAGAATCTAGCGAATGTGTTAGGGGTCGCCCAGCCCGCAGCCCTACAATTATCTGTCAGCGAGGCGCCATGTACATTTACATTTACATTTATGCATTTAGCAGACGCTTTTATCCAAAGCTACTTACATTGCATTCAAGTGACAGTTTCTACATTTTATCAGCTCTTGCTTTCCCTGGGAATCGAACCCATGATCTTGGCATTGCTAACGCCATGCTCTACCAGTTGAGCTACAGGAAAGCTTCTTATAGAGGGAACTTCTTATAGAGTGAGCTCTCAACCTGAACTGGCAAGGCACACCCTGTGCCTGATAAGCCAGAGTGATGGCATCCACTATCCAGTGGGCCATCCTCTGCTTGGAGACGGCGTTCCCTTTCTGCCGGCCTCCGTAACAGACAAGAGCTAGTCTGAGGTCCTGAGGCTTCGCGTCCTGTCAATGTAGCATGTCAACGCTCAGACGGGACAAGCAAAGCTAGGGCTGGGTCTGCCTCCTCCGGGGGCAGCACTTGCAGGCTCACCACTTGGTCCCCGAAGGGAGAAGTGGGAACCTTGGGCACATAGCTGGGCCGGGGCCTCAGGATTATCTGGGAATCCGCCGGTCCAAAATTTAGGCACGAATCGTCGACAGAAAATGCATGCAGGTCCCCAACCCTCTTGATGGAGGTTAGTGCAAGCAGGAGTAGAGTTTTCATTTTGTGAGAAACTTCAGCTCGACTGTTTACATTTTTAGGCTCAAATTGGCCCTGCTGTAGTGCTCTGAGCACTAGAGACAGGAGTTGCTGGCAGTACACCTGGCTTTGAACCGTCTCAAGAGACGCTTACGAGGCGAACACGTACTGGTCCGTACGGACAGCACTGTGACCGTTGCGTACATCAACCGACAAGGTGGTCTACGCTCCTGTCGCATGTCGCAACTCGCCCGCCACCTCCTCCTCTGGAGTCGGAAGCATCTGAGGTCGCTTCGCGCCATTCATATTCCGGGCTTGCTCAACCGGACAGCCGACGAGCTGTCACGAGCTGCGCTCCCCGGAGAGTGGAGACTCCATCCCCAGACGGTCCAGCTGATTTTGCGACGTTTTGGACTCGCACAGGTAGACCTGTTCGCGTCCCTAGAGACGTCGCACTGCCAGTTGTTTTACTCCCTGACTGAAGGAACACTTGGCACAGACGCACTGGCACACAGCTGGCTGCGGAGCCTTCGCAAGTATGCATTTCCCCCAGCATTTCTCTCTGGGCGGGGCGGCCTGCCTACACCTAGCTCGACGGCACCGCTTTTGGAGGCTGCTGCGGATGCGGTGCGGGAGCGGGGGTGGATGCAGGGGGCCGCCCTCGCCCTCGGCCGGCTGCAACCGGCAGACTGCTCCCGCCGAGGCAGGAAGTGTTAGATCGCCTCAGTCTGCTCCTGTGCAGCCGGGAACTGCTGGGCCATGTTACCGGCTGCGTCGCCGAAGAGGCCAGTCTGGGATACAGGAACCTTGAGGAACCGAACTTTGTCGGTTGTCAACCAGACACAGCCAGAGGTGGCGCTCCTGGACCACAAGTGTGGACATCGCATGACCCAGAGACTGTGCCATAACCTTCGTCGCTCGTGGCGCGAGGTCAGATGCGGTACGGAGCTCTTTCAGAACTTCCGGATCGTAACCACCCCCATGCATGTCCCTCAGTGCTTTTAGCCTGAAGAACCTGCAGTAACGCCGTAGCATTAGGTGGAGGCAGCATCTCCACAGGCCACATAAGCCTCGCCGGATGAGACCAGACCTACAGGCCCGGAAGAGGAGGCATGGTTTGCCCTGCCGGGTGGAGACAGTATAAGGACACACTTGCATCGCAACTGACCGCTCCACCGGGGGGACCCCCATAACCCCTAGCTGCACCACCGAGGGTGGTGAGGGAGGAGGACTAAGCAGGTTGGTTTCTGGCAGTAAAAGGTGCCGTTCACGACCTGTAATCCCCTCATGCACGTCCGGGAGAGAGGCACCCGGGGCAGGGCGCTGAGAACCAGCACAAGCTACCCCGAGAAACCAGTCATCCAACCTTGAGGGTTCGGGACACGGTGGCTTTCTCCACTCGAGCCCTACCCTTTCGGTGGCCCGGGAAAGCATAGCCGTCACTTCCAGATCCGACTCAGGCATTGCTACCGCCGGAGCGGCAACGCAACCGAATCTTCCACTCCAGAAGCTCCGGCTCACCCTCCGATGCAGCGATCGACATCTGGTCGTCGGGAGGAGTGCCAAGGATACTGCTGGTACGCTCCTTTTAGAGGGCCCAGCACGTTCCATTGGCAGCTCAACTGGTTGCGGAGCGCAAGAGGAGCGATGGTCCCTTGAGGGGTTGCCACCACTGTAATCCTCAGACCAGCCGTGCTACCGCCTGAAGTAGACCTCGCCTGTCTTCAGCCAGGACGAGAACTAGATCGAGATGGAGGCAACAGCTCCGCCCCTTTGTCGAGGTAACAGAGCCTGGCCGCAACTCCGAGATGAGCATCCACAGTGAGAAGATGACTCATCCACGAACGCCACCTCAGCGTGCTACCGCCCAGGCACGTGAGGCAGCGATCGTGACCATTCACCCAGCGCCAGGCAACGACCGCATCCAGAAACGCACGGGGACACGTTGTCTGAAGCAAGACCCAACTCGTCTTTATAAAGACGCAACGTCAAGTTTTCCAGATGCAACATCGTCTTTAAAAAGACGCACCCGTGAATGCTCTTTTAGGGAAAAAACTATTTTAGCGTGCTGAAGCGCACAGGGGAGATGGTCATCTGCAACACAAACAGGGGGTAGTGCAGCCTGATGTGTGCAGTCCACTCGACATGGGAAGAACCACCACCGCTGTAGTGCCGTACCACCAGCACGAGAGTCTTCCGAAGAGCGTGCTCAACTCGTTGAATTCACTCGTTCAGCAGAAGTCAGGAGCAGAACGATGTAACCGTTCGGCTCCGAAGCGAAAAGCTGAATATTCGCTGCACCTGCTGCCTACTTATACGCACGCTGTGATCAGAGGCAGCTGGATGCAATAATCGCATGCCAATGTGCATTGGCTCGTTTAGTTTACACTCGAAGTTTTCAAATTGAGCGGCAGTTAATACACAGAGCCGTAGTTCTCTGACAAGCTTGGCAATATCACCTTCAATATTGAAGATGAATCGCATTCAATTATGAACGCTATATCGCGTAGCTTGTCAGTGAACTACATCTCTGTGTATTAACTGCCGCTCCATTTGAAAACAGGTGATGGAGATTTACTGCCAATCACGAAGCCGGGATTACTGACGAGATGCGCATGAGAATCGCATGTGATTAATTGCACAGCCCTACAATATACCCATACCTATGAATACAGTATGTGTCCATTTGAATTTATTTGCATTTGACATTGAGTATGCAGGAATAATACACATACAAATGCACTCTTCAGCGTTCTGCAGTCAGCACGTGTTCATTTCACCTGCTCTTCGATGACTGGATTAGACCAAAGCCCCCCCAGCCTAGCTCAGTGCAGTTCAATCTCCATATTCCACCCCTCTCAACTGTCACATCACATGGATTATACAGAGACATCATCAAGCTCAGATTCCACCTCCAGTCGCTGACAGGTGCCTCCCCCCAAACCCCCAGGAACACTATATGTGGATAGATAGGCCATTGCATGGAAACAGAAAATTAAAGAAATGGGCTTTGTGACAGAATGTGATTTAATGGATCTGGCCTGGTGATGGACTCAGGGCACATTCAATCCAAAGTTGAATGCAAAAAAACTAAACTTATTAAAATGCGTCATGCATTTTTTTATTTGATGAGTGACCTAGAAATAGCGGAAAAACAAAAATGTATTCTTTATTTTAAAAGTCAGATTTTCTCTGGGTTTTTTTTCAAAATATGAAAGTTAGATATTTTTGTTGTTGTTAATATACAAACAAAAACAGCCCAGATTTCCAGTGGTCTCAGACTTTTAGAACCCACTATCATAATGGCCCATTGCAGTGTGCACATATATAGTCTAGTCAGGCTGGCTTTTAGCTGATGGACAGGAGAGTGTCAGGTTCCTGACACCACATCTCATCCCATGGGCACCTGAACGATAATTTGCTAGCATGTTTGTGTCTGTGTCTGCCATCATAGCATCAGCATTTATACCAGTCCTGCATTTCAATCCATAGTCCTGTCCCAGAGCCGTGTCTGGAGTCTAGCTGATGGGCTGAGCAGAAAAGATTCACTGGGAATTCAGCAACTTAATTTTTTGCATAGCTGGGAAAAAACAACAATCATTTTACAGTTTATGCACACAGGAATTTTCAGTATGATTTTTTAAATTAAACTTGTTTTTAATTATTTAAAGGCCAGCACAAGATTTGTTGTTGTTCAGGTGTTGTATCGGAGTATCAAAAATGTGTTGTTTATTTAATATTCTTCATTTTATATTTATATTTGCACTGTAAATTGTTATATGAACAGTAAGTCATGGCAACTTTTGCTTTACAGTAACTGAACTCAATAAAAGATGTTGCGCTATTTTATATTGAGCTTAGATATTTGAAATTCGATCTGTTTTTTTAAGTTGGTTTAAATGTCCCATATTATACACCTTTCTGGAGTTTTATTTTAGGTTTTGATGTTCTTAAGAATATATATATCTGCTGTATAAGTACCAAAATCTCTATATATTTGTACAGCTCTTTACTCTGGAGCTCAGCTTGGAACAGGTCGATTTTGGCCTGTCTAAGTAATATTCATGAGCCTCTTCTGATTGGCCTGTTGTTTTCTGAGTGATGCATGGCTAGACCATCCACAGGCAACTAGGGTCATGTAAGGCCAAAGTCACAATTACATCACGGCGCTAGATGCACAACAAAGGTAAAACTGAAGGCGGCCCATTCAAACCAGCGCAGATTTGACTGCATAAGGAGTAGGACTGTGCGATTTGGGTAAAATATCTAATTGCGATTTCTTATTTTTTTGACAGATATTGTGATTGCGATTTGATTTGTGATTTTTAATTGTGCAAAGTCAAGCCTCAGCTCGATATTGTAAATAATGTGCAGCACAGTATAAGTATCGTTACCCTGCTAAAAAAACAACAACAAAAAAAACAAATAGAAACCAACACATACATTTTTATAGTTTCCATAAAACATTACAATATTCCTTTTTGTTTTTGGCATTATTCCAATAGGAATTACTGTTGTTCTATTGGTTGCCATCTGCTAGATTACATCCCACCAATATAATGCATCAAATGCCAGTAGACACTATTATAATTTACATTAAAACTATACAAATCCCATTGTAACCCTTACATCCATTACATTTTCTATTGTCTTTTGGGAGGGGTTCTACAGGTTTATTTTTGTGTGCTTGTGTTTTTTTTCTGAAGGGAAGATTATAATGGTATTACTACTTTTATGAACTGTATTTCTTTAGTCAATTATTAAAGTATTACATGTTCAGATGTGTTTAATTAGGGTTATAGCTATACTGTGCAAGGCTGTGGCCCTCCAGGAGTTTGAACACGCTTGGTCTATCTAATTTTTTAGTCCCTCCCACTGACAAAATGTAACTAAGTAATTTAGACATAGTACATTTTAAATGAGCTATGTTTTACTTTTACTTGAGTAGATTTTTAAACTGGTACTTTTAAAGTAAAATGTCATTAATGTAATGGTACTTTTACTTGAGTAGAATATTTTGGTACTTTCCACCTCTGCAAATAAGAGAGTTATTTTTATTTATATTGGTAGTAGAGAACCAACTATGCATAGATCACAACTGTACTGTTGACCCCATATTTTGACATATTTATAACTAAATTCAAGGTGCCTTTAACAGCGCAATATGGATTGGAGGTCATGTTGGCTGTAAGCCCATCAACAACTGTAGAATGAGATTTTTTTCTTCTTTTTCTTTTCGACCCCATATGTTCTTGCATTATTATTCCAGTTCGTATGAAATGCAGTGCTAGCTCATCCACATTTGACACTGAGAGATGCATAAAAATGCAGAATTGATTTACAAATGACTGACACAAATATTTCCCTGAAGGAATCTATCATAGCCCACAGTCCGTCGCTCCACAGTACAATGCAAATGTCAAACTGCTTCAGTGTTTATTGAAACACACACCGTCACTTTCCCTTTTATCAGTTAAGTTGATTTTTCTGAATTGTACGTTTTTTTTGTTGGTGTATAAGTGTTTACATATTCTGCAACACACCAAAAGGCCACTCCAACATTGACTTGGGTGAGGATAATTTAAACATGCCCTCAAGCAGTCAAATGAAGTCACACTTCATTTGTATACGTTTTAAAAAATTTCTTTGAGCTGTGCAATACAAAAAGAGACCTTATTCCTATTGTTCGTAAGTGACATGCAGCCACATTCAGTGTAAACAAAAGACAGAAATACACTCTCTCACACTTCCCCAAACACACCTTTGTCCGTTTTGTCTCCTGAGCTCATTTTATGTAATGTAATTGTTATTATGAGGCTGTCAATCACATGCTCAGTGACATTAATAGTTGTGCGTGTAAGTGTTTTTTTTACTGACATTAGCATTAATATTACTGTAGTTCGGTTTTATGTCTCATGACTTTTTCCCAGCCATCAGAGTGTGGAAATGTTTTAGGAGAGGCTTGTATTTGAAACACAAAACATGTATTTCATACTCCTTATGTTTTTCTCACACTATTGTTCATACTTCAAACCATATCATACCTTTTCTTTTCTTTTATACGTTTATTAATTTAGTTTCTTATGGTGTTAATGTTCAATGAGAGCTTATTTACCTCACTTATTTTACTGTTTACTCACTCTGTCATTCCAAATCTGTCTTGCTTCAAACATAACTCAAAAGACAAGACATATTTAGAAAAATGTCCAGACTACTCTTTTACATACAATGGAAGTGAATGATGGTTCATACTCCTCATCCACTTTTATTATATAGACAAAAATCAGCTTGAATATTCTCCTAAATACCTCCGTTACTATTTCACAAAAGTTGTGTGGAAAACAATCTTACGTTAATTTTAATTCATAAGTTTAACAAGATCGTTTTCGCTAAAAGTGATAATTTTAGACGCAAAGCAATTGATTGAAATACAATGAAATCCACAGATGACAGCGAATATTAAGAAAATATATGACTGCTGAATTTTGTGATTGTCCTATTACAATAGAGGATTTCAGAGAGCTGTGTTTCAAAGGTAGTTAAGTGATAAACATAGATTTACGATAGATAACCATTAGAAGTGTAAGAGATATCTAGGTTTTCATTAGTATTTCTGAGTGCATGTGCTCTTGCGCATTTCTGCCTGTGAATGCATGTCGTGTATGTATGTTCTCAACATTTAATGTATGCAAATGTATGCGTGTTCGCGCATTGACATGCTTTTGTCCCAGACATGTCAATGCATCTCTTGTAATTGTTTCAATGTAACTCTTCTCGTTGCCAAGAATTTTTGCACCTCTACTATGTGTCGATCCCAGGTAAAAGTGACTCTCCAAATCGGAGCATCGCTTTCTACATATTTATGTACACACAATATGTATGTTCACATGGCTCTGTGCCATGACTGTATGTACATATGAGTGGATGCTTGTTTGTATAAATTATTTCTATATAATTTATCATGTTTGCACAGACTAGTCCATGTGTCTTTATCTGTACATAGTTCTATTTGTTACTCGATTTCCAAAGACAAAATTACAATTTGCAATTGGTAAATTCAAAATGATCGCACTCAAATTTAATTGGACTCCTATTAGCAGAAGGGACCAGAGATGAGCTCTGAGTCTATTTGGAAATGCAGCTGGGACCTTGTTTTTCTGAAAACTATGTCGTGACGGAAACCATTCACAAATTTTAAACGAGAGAGGGCCAAAGCTTCAGCCGTAAAAGCAGCCGGAAGAGCCACTGCTTCACTAAAACATGATCAAAGGAATCATAAGACAGCCTGTTTTGAACTAGTGTGTGTCGAATTAATGAAAGGCACCGCCAGATAGCCACGATTTCTCTCTCATACGCTTAATATCGAACAAAACCGCCATAAAGCTATTTTTAGCTCCCAACAATGGGCTGTGAATTGGCGCAGAATCCATTCAACAATTGGTTTGCAAATGGGAAAAGTGGCCTCAATTTAGTCCACAAGGTTCAGCTGTCATTTTCTACTGTATAAATATGTCTAGAAATTAAAGGCCGATTCCTAACACAAGTCTTTTCGTGTTTGGTTGACAGCTGAGGACACATGTGGTGATACTCTGAGGGGTTCAAGTGGCATCATTACGAGTCCCAATTTCCCGAGTGAATATTACAATAGTGCGGACTGTACGTGGACCATACTTGCTGATCCTGGAGACACCATCTCCATCATTTTTACAGACTTCCAGATGGAGGAAAAGTACGATTACTTGGAGGTGGAGGGGTCCGAGCCACCAACAATATGGTGAGTCAAAATGCCTTGCCCTCCGGTGTTTACTCCCATGCTCATCCGTCTTGTGGTGAAAATGGTAGCAGCTTCCTGTCAGATCTTTGCCTAATCCCATTGACATCTTAAATGAGCCATCGCCCCATACGTGATCTCACCTATGTACTGTAACTGTGTGTAATCCAACGAGTCTGTGATTTCGATGTAGTCTTGCATGCTTTAACTGCAAGCGTTTCCTCATTTGGTGTTGTTGCCGTGCCTGTGCATCGTGTGACGTATCCAGCTGTACCTTATGGATGTAATCGTTAGTCATAATGGAAGCATCTAATGTTTATATTAGGGATGTTCATTTCGGTTTTTTCCTAACTGAAAACCGGCGATTCTAACCATTAACCGTTAAATTATAGAATTGAATTAAAATAAAGCTAGGCGCTTTATCTCACAAAAGTGAGTACACCCCTCACATTTCGGAAATCAATTTTGTACATCTTTCAAGGCACAATACTATAGAAGTGAAACTTGGATATATTGGAGTAGTCAATGTGCAACTTGTATAGCAGTAAAGATTTAAAGTCCTTTGAAAATAACTCAACATACAGCCATTATTGGCAAAAAAGCTGGCAAAAAAAACCTAAGTACACCCAGCTGAAAACAGCTATACATCGTTTAACCATGCAAAGTCACATGTCCATGTTTTTTCTGCTTAACAGGACCATACAAATTTGTGTATCTTGTTTTAGAGTAGTTAAAATTTGGTTATTTGAGTACAATCTTCTCATACTGACCACTGGATGTTCAACATGGCACCTCGTAGGCAAAGAACTCTTTGAGGATTTGAGAATTAGAATTGTTGCTTTCCACAAAGATGGCCTAGGCTATAAGTAGTTTGGTAATAGCCTGGAACTGAGTTACAGTACAGTGGCCAGGGTCATACGGAGGTTTTCCAAGACGGGTTTCACTCGGAACAGGCCTCTCAAGGGTCGATCAAAGAAGTTGAGTCCTTGTGCTGTGCGTGAGGTGCAGAAGTGGGCTTCAAAAAACAGATGCTTGAGTGCTGCCAGCATTGCTTTAGAGGTTGCAGAATTGCAAGGTCAGCTTGTCAGTGCTCAGACCATACGCCACACACTGCAACAAGCTGGTTTGCATGGCCGTCATCCCAGAAAGAAGCCTTTTATGAAGCTGGCTTACAAAAAAGCCTGCAAACTATTTGCTGAAGACAACCTGACCAAGAGCATGAATTACTGGAACCATGTCCTGTGATCTGACGAGTCTAAGGTAAATTAGTTTGACTCGGTGTCCAGCATGTGTGGCGACGCCCTGGTGAGGAGTTGAGGGAACATGGATTCCAACATGTACTGTGACATTCTGAAGCAGAAGAATGATGCCCTCCCTTCAGAAACTGTTTTCCAACATAACCACCCCAAACACACAGCCAAGATGACAACTGCCTTGCTGCTGAAGGTGAAGGTGATGGAGTAGCCAAGTATGTCTCCAGACCTGAACCCTATTGAGCACATGTGGGGAATCCTCATGGTGGAGAAGCACCATGTGTCTAACATCCAGCAGCTCCGTGATGTCATTATGGAGGAGTGGACGAGGATGCCAGCAACAACCTGTGCAGCTCTGGTGAATAGCATGGCCAGGAGGATTGAGGCAGTGCTAGATAACAATGGTGACCCTACAAAATATTGACACTTTGGACACAGTTTTGACATGTTCACTTAGGGTGTACTCATTTTTGTTGCCAGTTATTTGGACAATACATTGTTATTTTGTTGAGTTATAATTAGAGGACAATAAATGTGTACTTCTATACAAGCTGCACATTGACTACTCTAAAATATATCCAAGTATTATTTGTGCAGTATTATCCCTTGAGAGATTATGCAAATTTTTGCTGAAATGTGAGGGGTGTACTCACTTTTGTGAGATACTGTATATATTATAACGAATAAATAGGCCTATGCGAGAAATATATTTTCACTTAAGTACTAATTTAAGAAAAAAAAAGGAAAACTGTGCAACAAGTAGCCTATGCAGAGTTTGTGTTAATTTTTGTTCTGGGCAAAAGGAAACCAGACAACAGAAAACGGCATCCTATTTTTTTTGGCTTATTTTACAAAAGCGCAAAGATTTGTTTTTATTGTGAATGTTCACAATTACGATTATGTCCATGACTAAAAGGAGTAGTTGCTTCCACTGTTAGAAGGAAAATAAAATCAAGTGATTGCTCCAGCGCCACATGCGTGCACACAGTTAAGCATTCTACCTTGACAATGCAGCATGTTCATTATCATAATAAAAATTGTGCTAAAAAATGAACACAGTTAATCATTCAAACATATGGAGAGAAAAAGAAAACACTGCTCAGTTTAAATATGAAGTCAAATCTGTGCTGTTAAGCGTTATACCATACTGCAGAGAAGTTATGCAAAACAATTTTGTTTTATGTGGAAATTGGAACGTGAGTGAAGTAGGCCTACATAAAAGGTAAATACTATTTTGACATTCAAATACATCATGAATACGGAAACATTTGATTTTGTGTCGAACGAGAGACCCAACATTGGTTTCAGTTTTGTTTTAGCCTAAATTAATTTGTTTTGGTTTGTCGTTTATATAGCTATAGCGTTTACATGTTCTATTCTAAATAGCCTACTCTTAATTGAACGGATTTGTTGTGGAGTGAGGAGAACTAAAATAGCCTAGCAATATTTACAGTGTTTAGTATAATGTTTATAATTCGTGTCTGCCTATTTCTGAATGAAATAATACAATGCGACTGATAGGCAACTTTTCTCTCTCTCTCTCTCTCTCTCTCTCTCTAAAAAAAAGTGTGGTTTTATACGCGTAGCTTATTTTAACCATACAGCAAACCTTTTAAAATATTTTGATAAATTACTGATTTTTTTTATAAATAAGTGAGTTTAAACCGTTTAACTGATTGTACTAATCGGTCTATATTCTTATCGGTCGGTTAACAATTAAACTGTTAAAATGAACATCCCTAGTCTATATCATCATAATATTTCAACTCTGCTGCTTATTGATTGGGCTCAAATTGGGCTATTGATTCACTCCATCCAGCCTCATCTACCCTGGTGATGATAGGTAAAAAATATTATTATTTTTTCTTCTTTGTATGCTGTGCTACATTTAAAAGGGAAAAATTAAATGTGCGCTTGTTCTGCATGCAGCTCTTAGAGGAAATGAACATGAGTATTGATCGCCCGAAATGCCCTTCCTCTTTGCTTTAATTTCGCTTCAATTTAACATTATAAATTGAACTCAAGACAAGTTTTTAATTACATCTCATTTGGAAAGTATGGTTTTGATATCAGTCAGTGTCATATAGGGCTGCATGGAGCGCTCAAATTTTGCTGCGGGGTGCCTACTGCACCATATTATACTCAAATGTCACATATTTAAGGGGACAGTATATATTTAAATCCACATGAAGCACAGTTTGTCTTGTGTTTTTTTCATCGTACACCCAAACAGCATCACTACTTTATTGACTTTTTTTTTATTATACAAACTGTAAACTCTGTCACTTTCTTGTGGAAACCTCAGAATACAACACACAAATGGTAATCGTGAGGTATACATTTTAAATGATCAAACCTGTTTTATTTTCTTGTTATTTATAGTTTAGTGTAGCATTTGTTTATTTATTTATTCATTCTTTCATTTATTTGTCATTTATTTTGTCATTTATTTATTTGAGTTGTCTTTTATTTTTAAACTTTTTAGTTTAGTTTTAGTTTTAATTTTACATTTGAGTTTTAGGAATTAATGTGTCTTTTTTCTATATACTATTCCTATTTTTTTATTTTAATTTTACTTTTTTATTAGTACAATTTAAACTTATTTAGGTTAGTTGGCAAAGCAAAACTAAATTAGTTTCAGCCTTATTTCAATTACCAAAAACTATTTTGAATATCGAACCACATTGTCAGATATTAAATCTTACTCTGATATATCAAGGCACCATTGCGGGATATAAAGTGCCTATTTAAAAATAAAATGACATAAAGTTGATTGAGATTAAATGCAAATATAATTCCATTATTCTTTATACATATCATTGGTGTGCATGCTGCTCTGTTTTTTTTCTATGTCTAAAAGCACATTTACGTTTAGTTATTTTCATCTAAAAATATATATGTACAGTAATTTATCTAGTTAACAGCTAATGTATCTTATGTGGGTGTAATAGCACATGACACTTTATTATGAAACAAAGTTGTTGTTGTTTCTTTTCTTTCAACAGATGTAATGAAGTCGTATATGTCAAAAAAACAAAATCAAGCATCTCAAATACATTTAGCACTTAACTCAGTCATGCAGTGACTATTTTGGCTGCAGGCCTTTCTAGAATTTTGTTTTAGTGTACTATGCTAGTTGGTTATCTGCCATCAGGAGTTTATCTAAAACTCACTTTTCGCGTAAAAAAATGCAAGATGTCCCATATCATCCTACAAAAAGACAAGTGCAAGAGTATCCCTGAAGCCCAATTTATGCTTCTGCGTCAGACCTACGCCGTAACCTCTACGCCGTGAAAGCTGTGCATCAGTTTTCATTTATACTTCTGCGTCAATGTGAGGTAGGCTACACATGCTAGTCTGCAGTAGCGATGTTTCCATCCAAATATTCAAATTAACTTATGCGCAAAACTGGAATATCGCATAAAACATATGCGAATAAAGCACTGTTTGCCTCCAATGAGTCAAAGAGAACAAAATCGTCACTTCCTGGTAAACTGTGGCACTAAATATCACTAAGAATATAGGAGAAGCCACTGAATTTAATAATTTTCATATATGTCATAATTTACCTCAGAGCGAGCAGATGAGACACAATCAATGCGGTTATTACTTTCAGAGGAGGATGCCTGCTGTTTGGAAACAGTTGTGTAAGACAATTATACAAAAATACTTTGACAACAGACTTTGCTCAGGCATTTCATGACCATAACAATTATAGATGCTGTGAATGAGATTAGTCTGCTGGTTAGTCAAGTTATCCCGTCTCATTGCGCAAAGTCACATTACTTGTTCGATGTGCATGGAGGAATTTATTCGGTAAATGTTTTTTCCATCATAGTTTATGCGCATTTCTTTCTTATCGTATAAAAAATGTATCCTGCTCAAATGTGCACACTGTGTTTTTTTATGCGATAATACAAAATATACTTAAAAATGGAAGGTGGATGGAAACGCAGCCACTGTCCACTGGCATGTTGCTAGTGTAACCCGCAGTACCACTGCAAAAAACGAAGAAGAAGCGGCTCGTTGGAGAAGCATTATAGCCGTGATGGCAACAAATAAATATCTAATCATTACGTTAAATAATTATTTAAAACTACAAAAAAGGGGACAACAACGGAACAGGAGAAGATGGCATTCTTTCAATCTGTACAAGGACTTGTACCATGGTATAGATCAACATTGTTTGTCGCAGACAACAACTGATGTATAATGCTATGTAGTATAATAAATGATAAGACACTTGTTCTTTGCTTTGTTTTATTTAAATAAGGTGTAACATTAAACTATATTACAGTGCTCTGCTTATAAACGCACTCAAAACTCAAGTACACACGGAGGGTGGAATTCTAGCAGACCAATCACAACGCTTGTGGTCCGCTTAAAGCCCAATTTATACTTCTGCGTCGAACCTATGCCATAGTCTATGCAGAGACACACAGGCCTGCGGCGTAACCTGCGCCGTATATGACATGCACATCTCCAAAAATCTAACAGCTCATCAATTCTACGCGGACCACAAGCATTGTGATTGGTCTGCTAGAATCCCTCCCTCCATGTGTACTTGAGTTTTGTGTGTGTTTATGTGCATTTTAATATATATTGTAATGTTACATCTTCTTATTTAAAATAAAACAAAGCAAAGGACAAGTTTCTTATAATTTATTATAACTTACTACATAGCTTTATACATCACTAGTTGTCCACGACCGCGACAAACAATGTTGATCTGCCGTGGAACAAGTAGGGTGAGCACGAATTTATATCAAAAAGCAGTAGAGACGCTTTTCATGGATTATGTGTCGCTGTGAAGTGTATTTGTGTATTTCTATTATTTCCAGAAGTCTAGAAATGTTATGTTTTCTGGCACTGTGCCAGATTATTTGTTTATTCATCTATTTCTTTTATTTCCAGAAGTCCAGAAATGTTATGTTTTCAGGCACCGTGCAATTTGCAAGACAGGTTCATCTAAGTGGTCAGTTTTTGAAACAGACATCACAATGTCTTGAATAAATACAAATACTGTGAACAAACACTTTTTTGCCTCTTCTGTTACACATAGGTCTACATCAAGATAGATGGTAGATCAAATTGGCTGGCAATGAATAGAGTAGGCTATTTCAGAATCACTGTATCGTGATACCATCGATATGATGAACAGAATTTTATTGTAGTTGCGAGTACACCAGAGTCCTATGCAATTATTCTTGCCCCACTAAATGCCACAAAGTGTCCTCCTTTTTGGTGTTATGGAAATGGCCACCCTAGGTACAAGTCCTTGTGTAAACTGAAAGAATGCCATCTTCTCCTGTTCCGTTGTTGCCTCCTTTTTGTAGTTTTAAATAACGTTAATGATTTGATATTTATTTGCCGCCGTCACGGATAAAAGCTTCTCCAACGAGCCGCTTCTTATTCGGCTCTTGCCGTGGTACTGGTGGTACTGCGGGTTACACCAGTAACATGCCCGTGGACAGTGCAGACTAGCTGATGCACAGCTTACGGCGTAGAGGCTACAGCGTAGGTCCGACGCGGAAGTATAAATTGGGCTTCATTCTGCAGAAGTTGGCAACACTTGCAGCTCAGCTAAGTGCTCGTAATATTTCCTATGATTCGAAGCAAGCAGTCGAGGGGGTACATAATGGCTTCAGTCACGCAGCAGCGACATGTTAACACATTGTTTACAGTGATTTATTCAAGACAGTCTCTTACCGGCAAGCGAGGGGACGTCAAAGAGGATTTTTAAAGCGAGCCAGAAAGCTTGATTTGAATATGCATGTTATGTAGATGAGCCAGTCCTTCTCCAATGCTGATTGCTGCGTAAACAAAGCACTGCGGACATCTGAGGGAGCTGGTGATACATGTAGATGTGAACACAACAAGCTTCACTGCCCCGTGTTTGCATTGCTCATTCATCCGAGACTAGATCAACTGATAAACCTGCCTCATCACTTAATCATATCTAGCATTAGTTTTGCTGCCCATTAATCTGTCTTGTGTATAATTATATTTTTTTGCAAACTTGTGCGTCTGACCTTTTTTGTGAATTCGGATTAGGTGACGCCCTCACCTCACTACAGTTCTAAGCTGTCATTTACACAGTGTCTTGACATCTTTCTCGCGCGCTTTTGGGTCACCGCCTTTCAGTGATTACCTCTTATTGGATTATTCAAAGCCAGGAGACGTTGGAAACTCCTGAAAAAAAGCACCACATGTAGTTCAGTGCGTTCCAGCAACACGTAATTGATGTCTTTAATAAAGGGTGAGCTTCATTCTCCCTGCTGCAGTTTTAGTGCTCTCTGATTGAGCAGCCTATTTAGTGTTTTCTTAGAGTATCTCTGGATTTTGGGCAGGCCGCCCTGAATGCACTCCTGAGCGTTTCAAGGAGGTTAAGGGCAGCTGTGCTGGAAATTAAAATGTTAATATATATGACTATGATTATTTATTGGCTATTTTGCACCTGTCTTCTGTTGCAAAGGTGATTTAGAAAAACAAAGAGTTGTGGTTCAGAGCACGTCCTGTATCTCATATGAGGTTACATATAAAATGCTTCATTTTTATTCTTGCTAGTTTAAACTTTAATTAGGAAATTACACAGAAAGTTGTCGCATTTCAACAAACGATTTGCTGCTAATTGTCAATTAATGATCTTATAAATTGTCTTTGCTTATTAAAAGTAGGCATTTGCTGTTTTAGCATCAATATGAAGGGCTTTATTCTCTGTTTTAATCATTGCAAGTAACAGCTATTTTTTTATATGTGAATATTTATTTTAATAAATTGTCAAGTGTGATATTATTATAAACATAATTTGAGTGAAAATTTCAATTGAATAATTTATAAATATTTCTGACATATTAACATATAGTTCTTAGCATTCAGAATCGTACATTGTTTTCATTCATTTTGGGTCATAACATTTGTTTTTAATCTTGAATGTTTTGTTTATTTCCTGGTTTGGATTATATTTTGAATGATAGATTATTATTGTAACAATAAAAGCGGGACGTTTCCCGGTGGCCTAGCGGCTGATTTGGCCTTCTGGCCTGTGTTTTTATGTTTATTAATATTTATTTATTTGCCTTCCCAATGTGCCAAAGTGATAATTTCTGATTGTGGCATTCCCTAATAAATTGATAATAAATCATAAATCGGTTAGTCTTGACTGGCAGCGCCGCACTTCACGTCTGTTCCTTGCCTCCATCAAAGGGTTTTGAACAGAGTCGATGCACTGATTCGAGGAAGGAGAGGAAACTGCAAGAAGGAGTAAAATTACTAACCTGTTCAGGGCTTCAATTGCTGGTCAGTTTAATCTGTAATACACTACTGTAGTTTTGTCTTTAAGTTTAATACTAAACTGCTAGCACCTGTTAGGCTGTCAGTAGCACCCCATTATTATCATCAGTCAGAATACTGTGCTAAAGGACATCATTATCAATTGGAAAGTTACATTAATAAATGCAGCAGGCAGATATTCAAATGGATTTATTTTACAGGAAGGGAGTGAGCTAGAGCAAACAGCAATACAAAAATATCAGTCAGCCCAAAATAACAATGGTGTGTTCAGTATTAGGATTTTCAATGTACTAATTTTGGCATTTAGGCACATTATTCAATTTGTTTTAATATATTTGTATCAATTATAGATTTATTAAATATTGGGTATTTAAGTCATTTTAAGGTAAATAACAACATTATATGCAAAACAATTGCAACAAGGTGAACACAGTTCTGTTAATAACAGTAGACCTGCTGATAAAGAAGTGACAGGTACAAGAAAAGAGTGACAGAGATATTGGAGAAGTTCAAAAGAGAACCTTTAATTATTTTCCACAGCCCCGACCAAAGACTTAGACCTTTTTATGTGATGGTCACACAAATAGGCTAATAGGGTTGTCCATGTTTCATAATTTTGTTGTGGTTGTATGGGATGGCCTGGATGAGTGTGAGATTTCCCGGCCTGAAATTTTGTCCCAGTCCGCCCCTGCTGATGGCTTACAATTGTGCATCCATTTGAAGTGCTGAACTATTGCAGGCATTAAGGTATGTGCTGCTCGCTTTACCAGTCCTCCCTTCTCAATTCATCTCCCTCTGATTTAAGTTCCCCTGAGCTTCCACTGATAGCTGCATCGTCCTTCCTTCTCTGGATCCATCACCCGGCTCTTTAAGAGGGCTACAGTCTGCTGTGTGGCTTATGATGCTGCTCTGACAACTTCAATTCGGCTGGAGTACATATATCTCCTGCAGTTCTTGGTCAGTGGGCTTGTCCGACCTGTCAGCGTTTCAGAAAGTCATCACATGCCTGAACCCGCTGAGCAAGTCAGAATGCGACGAGAGTGATTAGATCCAGCGTTGGTGTGAGAGCAGACATGATACAAGCCAGAATGCGACAGCTCGGCTGCCATAAACGTGTTGGAGCATCATATCCTTTCCCTTAAAGTTTTATCCGCTGTATCTGCCAAAGTACAATTTTAGAAGTGCTACATCTCAGAGCTTAAAGTAAAAAAAAACATGTTGCCCAACAAATGACTCCTGTCCAGAAATAGATATCTTACATAACTATTGAAATCTAGGCCTGAAATATCTCAGTTCTCCTTGTGACAGAAGAGGAATAAGCCATTTCTCACCGGGGAGACAGAGAGATTAACTCCAGACAACTGCTCATTACCTCCCATTACACTTTATCCTCTACTTTTATTGGAGATGATTGGATTAGATCACTTTTGTCCCTCTTCATCACTCACAGGAAGGCAGTGAATTGACCATGTATCAAAGGGCAAGGCAACCTCACATACTGTTTACTGCACTATGGGAGTCCAGTGCATTGTAGTCATAGATAATTCAATGCCACAGACGCTTCCTTTTCATTCTCCAGGCTGTGTTGAACGTGTGCGATAACTCTCGGATTATTTATCTGAAGCGCAGGTTATTTGAGCAATGGAAGATTGTGTTTGCAAGGTGAAGGCTAATTTGCCTTAACATGTTTGTAACAAGATGATGTTGTTTGTTGAATATCATACAATAGCTTGACAGATGAGTGTGCAGAGAATATTACAAAAACATAGACTTCAAGATGTGAACTGGTTGTTTAGCTTATAGCAAAAGATGCTATTGAGAATTGGAAAGATGTAATGGAAAAAATGTAATGGAAAGCTAACTGTTAGCATTTTCATACATCTCTCTGAATGTCTTTTAGTGATTCATTTATAAAAGAAAATATGGAAGTCAAAAGTCTGGGTTACAAAATTGTGATTTAGACACATTTTGATGGGATTTTTAGAAGCATTGTTCAAAGAAATCTCTTACAGTGCCATGAAAAGGTTTTTGCCCCTTCCTGTTTTTTTTTGCCTATCTTTCACTTAAAGGGGTCTTATTCTGCTCCTTTGTCTTTTTTTGGGGGTACTAGACCATAATTTACATTATTACAATAACTTTCTCCCCAGGCTGGCACAAACGGCTCCATTAGTTCGGTGTTTGATGAAGGCCCGCCTTCCGAAAAATGAAATGTGCTGTGATTGGTTAGCTGTCTCAGTGCGTTATTATTGGTGAACAGCTTAGACTGCGCTTCAGTACTGCCCCACCCCCTGCCAAAGCAGCAAGTTCTGTCTGCTCTGGTATAGTTAAGGAAGGCATAAATATAAATTTGAGCCGAATTCAGATCCCGAGAATATTGAACAAGAGGATTGTGCAGAGCCTTTGCCCGCACGGATATTGCAAGACATATTAAAGCGGTAATGTTATTGTTGTTTTTTGGGGGGGGATAAATCACGTTTTAGATAGGATGTCAACAACCACTTAAATATAACGTTCGGCTATTACTACTGTAACGCTGATATGTCTTGAAGCACATGTGAAATCAATCCAAGGTTTAATGGGACGTCAAAGCGGGTGACGTCACAAACCAGGAAGCTATAAAGCCTGCCCAAACGAAGCTGTCACTAGCTTAAAGTCTGAGCAAGTCACCTACAGGCATGAAGAAGATATGGCAGGGGACGCAACGTTCGTTCCCTCATCAGGAAACCGAGGTTACAGCCGTAAACCGAACGATTGCGTCGTTGCGTCGATTTTGCGACGCTTGGGGAACGTTAATATAACACCACCATAGCGACGAGTGCCTGTCCTGTGTGAAATCTAAAGAGCAGCACTAGGACGAGAGCACTTGGGAACCTGGGGTAGAGTCCAGGTCCAAAGAATAAAATCTGATGAATGTGTGCGGTGAGGACCAACCTGCCGCATCACAAACCTCTTGGAGAGCAACTCCTGATATAAGCGCCATACTCCTGGTTGAGTAGGACCGGACAGCAATAGGAAAATGTTGACCAGCCAACTCATAAGCAAGTGAGATGGCCTCGACCACCCACTTGCCCACTTGCTCATCAAGGCCTTACAGGACAATGGCCAGAACCCATGTCGGAACCCAGGTGCGAGCTGCAGGCCTCTGCCTCAAAGTACCACGGAGGAAACGAGATACCAGGGGATCTTTCCCTAACGACATTCCACCCAAAGGAATGTGGTGAGCTTTTATGACCGCTACATAAACCTTTAAAGTGGACGGGGCTAGCCCTGCAGTGAACCGCTCTTGCAGGAATTCCAGCACTGTACCAACTGGGCAGTTAACTGGGTCCAGATGATGCTCACTACACCATGAAGTGAAAACTCTCCACTCCAAGGTATAAAGTTTCCTCGTGGAGGGAGCTCTGGAGTGGCGAAAGGTCTCAACAACCTCGGTTGAGAGACCTGAGTCTATGAGCTGGGCCCCCTCAGAGGCCAAGACCACAGTTTCCATAGTTCTAGTTGGAGTTGAAATACCGAGCCCCCTGCTTGGGACAGAAGGTCCCTCCTGACGAGGATCTCCAGAGGAGGCCCGGTCAAGAAGAGATATTATATCTGGGAACTGTACTCTGCCCGGCCACCGCGGGGCAATGAGAAGTAGTATAACCCGGTCTCGGCAAACTATCTCCAGGAGCAGAGTGATCAGGGGAAATGCATAAATACGAAACCTCTACCACGTCTGTACCATCACGTCCAGTTCGAGAGGAGCTGGATGCATGAGGGAGAACCAGAGTGGACAGTGAGACGTCTCTCGAGATGCTACCAAATCCACTTGTGCCTGTCCGAACTCCCTCCATATCAGCTCCACCACCTCAGGGTGGAGCCTCCATTCCCTGGGCCTCAGCCCCTGTCTTGACAGGATGTCTGCTCCTATATTGTGGACCCCGGGATGTAAGCTGCTCGAAGAGACAACAACTTCCTTTGGGACCACAGGACGATTTGGCATGCCAGTTTGCAAATTGAAGGTGACCGCAAACCCCCCTGGTGATTTATGTAGGAGACCACCGATGTGTTGTCTGAGTGGACGAGTACATGGTGGCCCCTGAGATCTGCTAGGAAATTCTTGAGAGCAAGAAATAAAGCCAACATCTCCAGACGGTTGATGGTCAAGAGATGATGGTCCTTCCACAGACCCTGACTTGAGCGTCCCTCTAAGATCGCTCCCCAACCTGTGAGAGAGGCATCTGTCTTTAGCATCTTGCAACGACATGAAGCTCTCAACACGGGACCCTGGGACAGGAACCAAGGTTTCTTCCACATTACCAAGGCACGTAAGTTTCACCGCATGGCCATGATCATGCAAAAGGGGTTGCCCCTCAGGGGAAAACCCTTTGGTCCTGAGCCACTACAGGGGTCTCATGTACAACAGTCCAAAAGGTATCACATTGGATGCTGCTACCATAAGACCTAACAGTCTCTGAAACTGTTTGACAGTGAGTGACTGGCCTAGCCTTATTCTTTTCACAGCCGATAGTATGGACTCTATACGTGCCAGTGACAGGCGCGCCTGCATCGACGTTGAGTCCCACGCCACGCCAAGGAAAGTGGTCCTCTGTAGTGGAGAAAGCACACTCTTTTTGGTGTTTAGCCGTAACCCCAACTCTTTCATGTGGGCAATAATTATTTCCTGGTAGGCTTGCAGCAGCAACATTGTGTGAAAACATGCTGCTGCCTGACCAGCCACTTAATAAGCCTTTCCCACCAGTGCTGATGTTGTTCTCACTGGCTTAGTGGGTAATACTGGGGATTGAAGATGATTTAGGGGAGAGATAGCTTGCGAGCGTCTCTTCCACCTTAGGCATCTCTCCATAGCCGTGCTCATTTTTATTTTAATATAAAGGAATTGTGTGATGTTTGCATACTATAGACTCTATAGGAAACCGGTCTCTCCCATGATCTCGGCACCTCGGTGTGTTTCCCAACCCTGAGACGAGGCACTGAACCTGTCAGGTGAAGGCGGAGATAAGGCTGTGCCCGTCTTGAACCCCCCTGACAGATCCATTTGCGAAATCCAGGACTGCAGCCTTCTCTGTGCCTCGGCAGCAGCGGGACCAGAGCCCTGGGGAACGCGAGTGCTGACCGTGCATGCTCCTCTCCCAAACAGGCAAACAAAGAACATGTGTTAAATAACGCGGGTAGGGATGAACGCACATTCTAAAACCCTGTTGTTGCTTGCTCTCCATTTCTGAGTAATGAATACTGACAGACAACACCAAATAAGAGGAGGACAGTTTCACACAGAGCGCTTGTGAAGACACAAAACGCTAGTGACAGCTTCATTTGGGCAGGCTTTATAGCTTCCTGATTCGTGACGTCACACGCTCTGAGGTCCCATTAGACCTTGGATTGATTTCACATGTGCTACAAGACATTTCACGCAAAGCATTCCCCAAGCTTCAAGATCAACACAACGAGAGTTCCCTTGAAAGGGAACTGCATTTACTATGTACAGATAAGTGCAATGGTAATATGTATTATGCTTATTGATCTTTGATTCTAAAAATGTAACATGAATTGCACTGAAACTGTTATACAGTTGAATTCATTTATACACACAGAAACTCTATTTGTGGTGGCATATATATGCAAATTAATGATCTACCAGCAGGAAGCGCTGTGTGAGTGGTGGAGATCCAGATTTCCCCGGTAACGGCTGTACACAAAGCAACGCTCCACTCACAAACGCTGCTTTATCAGACATTACATGCAAGATAAAATTAAAGTGATATCCAAAATGTTCTGAAGACAATCGGTTTCCTTCAGAAATACAGCGATATAAAAACACCCGCACAGGGTTTCGGTTTTGAAACCTGCAGTTTCAAAGTCAAAGCCTTTTAGAAAATCTATTTGTGGCGGTCAGTTTTAATAGGCAGGCACTGATAATAAATGATTGAATGGGAAACACTGTAGTCTCATAATTGAAGTGTATATTCTGCAGATTACATCATTGTCCAGTATTGTACTGTCAGCAATTTATAAAAACGTTTTCATAATTGTAACATACATATTTACATTAGGGCTGTGCAATTAATCGCATGCAATTCTCATGCGCATCTCATCAGTAAAGAGATGCACTACGCAATATTGCGTTCATAATCGAATGTGATTCATCTGTGATATTGAAAGCGATATTGCCTAGCTTGTAACTTGGACTTTACTGATGAGAATTGCATGCGATTGATTGCACAGCCCTAATTTACATACATAATTATTCAGGTGCATGTGTAATAACTTGCAAAAACCTGATGCTACAGCAGCACTTCTTCATTGTCGTCGTCTTGTCTGATGCACTCAACCAAGCACTCTAACCTCGCCCCTCCCCACGCGCAAGCATTTTAATTTCCATAAATGTATTTGAATGAAAGAATGAATGAATATAGCGCTTTATTGTGTTTTGCTGTACACCCAAAGTGATTCACAATCATGGGGGGGTCTCTCCTTAACAACCACCAGTGTGCAGCATCCACTTGGATGATGCAACAGCAGCCACAGGACAATGACGCCAGTGCGCTCACCACACACCAGCTAGGTGGAGAGGAGAGAGAGAGTCATAGAGCCAATCAAGTGGATGGGGATTATAAGGAGGCCATGATTGAAAAGGGTCAGTGGTGGGAATTTGGCCAGGTCACCGGGGTTACACCCGTACTCTTTATGAGAAGTGCCATGGGATTTTTAATAGCCACAGAGAGTCAGGACCTATCTGAAAGACGTTGCCACAGGGTGAGCACCCCCTGCTGGTCTCACTAACACCTCTTCCAGCAGCAACCTAGTTTTCCCAGGAGGTCTCCCATCCAGGTACTGACCAGGCTCAACCCTGCTTAGATTCAGTGGGCAACCAGTCTTGGGCTGCAGGGTGATATGGCTGTATTTGAATGATATTCTAAAGGGCCACTTTGTGATATCACAAAACCTGGAAAACAACGCCGTAGTCCAAATGAGCCATTCATTGTAGTTCTTGAAAAGGGATTTAAAAAAAAAAAATCTCCCTTTGGAGTGAACTTTGAGATTTGTGACTTTGTAGATCTTTTTTATGCCCAAACATACTCACTACAAACTGACTAAAATTAAAAAAGTAAAAAAGCATAATAGGACCCCTTTAAAAGATTCAGATCATCAAAGTAATTGTAATATAACACAAAAATAATGCAAGTAAATACAAAATGCAGTTTTAAATGTGTATTTAATTTATTAAGGGAAAAAGCTGTCCAAACCTGCCTGGCCCTACGTGAAAAATGTAATGCCCCCTCCTGTTAAATCTTGAAAGAACTGTGATTAACCACATTATTTTAGAAAGCGGAGTTTCAATATATGACACAATCTATGAAAGAAAGGCAGAGAACTTCATGTTTTTTTCAGATACCCAATTACAGTCAAAAAGTACATAATGGCAGTAAGAATGCAAGCTGTTGCAAGGCATAGGAGGCCATTTGTGTTATAATTGGGAATTAATACTATTTGGTTGTTTCAGTTTGTTATTTGCCCAATAAATGACACTAACATTTTTAGATTACATTTTGACAACTTCCTAAAATATTTGTGTTTTCTCTTTATTATGGTAGGTGGTCTAATACATTGTTAAGTACTGTATGTGTATCATTTAGTTGGCATGTTTGTTTGAAAGACATTGGACAGAACGTGGAGTAGTGTGTTTTGTCAATAAAAAAAAAAAAAATGTTTTTGAATCCGATTAATCGATCAATCGAAAGAATAACCGACCAACTAATCGATTATCTAAATAATCGTTAGTTGCAGCCCTAGTTTTAATCCATTTAATTCACCTTTTTCTGAATAATTTCAAAAGCTAAAATCTTAACACAAACTGTATTTTTTTCAGGTAACAATTAATTTGGAATGCCTTAAAGCTTCACATCAAGAGTTTGGCTTGTTAAGTTATGCTTGAATATTGCAGCACTCAGTTTAAAGCATTTTATCATATTGAAATCCATTACACAGATTTTCCCCCGAAAATCAGAGCAGAAAATTTGAAAATGGCTGCTGATTCTGTCTAGCCGTGACACACACACAGACTGTGTGCTTGAATGCCAGCAGAGGACCCCTCCAGCTCACTCTGTGTTTGGATGAGAGGCTAGAGCAGAAGGATAATTAACAGCGCCCTTTTAATTATGTGTACATGTAAAGCAACCTGACATCTGAAGGCTACAAATACAAAGTTTACCTAACCATGATGAAAAATGATACAGACTATCAACCCAGCAAAAATCAGAAAGCCTCTTCATGCTGTCAGGATGGATTCTATTTAAAAAAGACAATTATTGTTCCTTGGGGCATGTTTTTAATAAATGTACATGATCAGAAACAATATAGGTATTGTGTAGTTGCTTTATCTCAGGATATGAGCTCAAAATTTATATTATTTTCATTTTAATCCATGACTGTGTCATTGAAAAGCCCTTCCTTTTGTAATGACTTGCACACAAAGGTGCTTTTCATATAATTTGTGCTTTTCTTCATTTCTTTGCCAAAAGCTTAAATAACAACAGGGGGGAGGGGGAGACTAAAGTGAATTGAACATCAATTGAGAGTAATGTTATGCATTCCATGTTCCAATCAATTTTGTTGGCACACTAACCGACATTCACTTCTGGGAAATCTACAGCACCCGGACTGAAGTAGCATTCTGAGCAGGAAGTGCCTTCGGTCTGACCTTGAGATACATGGGCTTTAGGTTCCCTCAGCAAGTACACACAGTTAGGCGGATTTAATTGAATGCATAACTACATACATAACTTGCACTCTTGACTTGAAAACTGAAATTGTATGCACACATACATTACTGTTCAAAAGTTTGGTGTAAGTACGATTTTCAATGTAAAGAAGTCTTTAATTGAAATGAGTTTTTAATGCTCACCAAGGCAGCATTTATTTGATAAAAAAACAAAAACAATAAAACATTATTATTGTGAAATATTATTATAATCTATTTAATATATATAAAAATGTAATTTATTATTGGGATGACAAGGCTGAATTTTCAGCAGCCATTACTCAACGCTTCAGTGTCATGTGATGCTTCAGAAATCACTCTAATTTGCTGATTCGGTGCTTAACATTTGTTATTATTATCATTATTGAAAACCTTTGTGCTGATTAATATTTTTGTGGAGTTTTTTTCTAGACTCTGATGAATACAAAGTTCAACTGTTCAAATCAATCTTTTGCAAAGAAAGTCTTTGCTGTCAGTGTTGATCAATGGATTTTGTACTTGCTAAATAAAATGATTACATATTAAATAACTAACTAACTAAAACTAATGACCCCAAACATTTGAACAGTATTGTATGCAATTATTGATAATAATAATAATAATAAGTTACACTTTACTTTAAGTTGTCCTTGTTACAGTTCAATTCAATTCAAGATTAGGCTACTTGTATAGCACTTTTTACGATACAATTGTTGCAAAGCAACTTCACAGGAAATTAAGTTTCTAAAATAGATTTATATTGTAGAAACTCAATATAAATAATTTATGGCAAAATTTGGTTCATTCAGTATAATCGCTGATGGTTGGCTTCCTCTGAGGTCCTCCGGGGGGTTGTCATCATCTCTTCTCAGGTGTTTGGTCATCTCAGATCATTTGAGGGTTGGATCCAGACTGAAGCTTGTGTAATTCTTAGTTACCACGGGATGTTAATCCCGTGGCAGAAACAGATAAACAAATAAAGACAATTAGCGTAGCAGTTGTTCCATCCAGGAACAACCCTGGATGAAATTATCTGTTCAACCCAAGCTAAACCATAATAATGTGCGTTTGATCAGATATACTGGTAGTACAAGATTGTGAGATGCATTATATGAATGCTTGGCTAAAGAGATGTGTCTTTAATCTAGATTTAAACAGAGAGAGTGTGCCTGAACCCCGAACGTTATCAGGAAGGCTATTCCAGAGTTTGGGAGCCAAATATGAAAAAGTTCCACCTCTTTTAGTGGATTTTGCTATCCTAGGTACTACCAATATTTACAGAGTAAATATATATTTAAGTACTGAGAAAATATATTAACTACATATACTTACTATATGGGTAGGGTTAGGATTAGGGTTTGGCTTAGGGTTACTTGCATGCAATTATGCATAATTAATTGTTATTATAATAAGTACATGTAGCATGTGTAACAAGGACACCTTAAAATAAAGTGTTACCTAATAATAAAATAGATGCATATACAATGAGTTTCATTCCATTTTAATTCTAAAAATGTGTATTTTGATTTTGAATCCTGGCTGCCATTTAGCAACTTGGTAGTATTCGATACTATCGATATTTGGATCGATACTCCCAACCTCTCGTAGTGAGAGTACGCTCATGGAAATACAAAAATTATCTCGTGGAAATACAAAGACTAGTTTATAAATCTGAAAAAGGATGTAACATCAGTGCAGAATAGGGGTTGCACAGACTAGTCAACTAGTCGACTTCAGTGCTCTGCCATGACGCTTTAAGCTTGAAGTCAACTATTCGCTGGTCCTATAGAGGGCACAATAGGATAATACATCCAAATTTATGCTCTGTTTCCAAACAGTTAAAATTACAAACTAATTCATACTCTGAATGTGCTCCACAAGACATGTGTGATTATATTACTGAATGCTCGAAATTGAACGGCAGATATTGCATATTTTAAACAGCTTATTGTAAAAGGAATTTAATCACGTTCTAATCTAATGCGCTGATGCACTGTAACGCACACACATTGGCTACAGACAGTAGCGCCCAGGAATACATTTAAACTTAGCAAAATCAGGACGTGCAGCACGTCCTTCTTCTTTGGCACTCAACGGAGGCGTTCGCATTTTTTCACTCCCTATCCTCGCCCTTATTTTCCCTGCTTGCTCGCTTGTCTCGTCTCATCTATTGAGAGACTCTCTCTGCACAGCTCTCCAAACTGAAAGAAAGATTATGGATTTGATCAACTGGTCTCTCAACGCAATTGACACCATCGGGTTCTGGGGAACCTGTGAAGATATCTACCTATTCGGAACCATGATAACAGGTATTTTGCTGATTGGATTAGGCTTTGCCCTGGGTTATCGAAGAATTTAGAAAACGGGAACAGCTGTCCAAAGCCTCACAAGGCTGCCCGTCATGATTGAAAGCAGTGGGAAGAGCGGTCAGCATTGAGACTCAGTCTATTAACCGCAATATGGATTATATCATGGAGAAGCTCACGGCTTTGCAGAGGAAAATTGATATTGGAGACCAGAAATGGACAGAGAGAGTAGCCGTGGAATTGGAATGTGGCTACTCGCCCTAAAGACAAAACAATCAATCTTATCTTTTTTGGCTCCCCTGAGCAGCAGCCTCGGCCAAGGTTGCTGTTGGATAATAACCCTGGGAAGTGCTCTGCAGTGAGACGCTCTTGCTTCCTCCCCCATTCTACAGACATTGATTATAAACTACTACACACACACACACACATATGCACTATTGAACGAATGGCTGGGACCGGATGGCTAATAGTCGTGTGCCTATGATTTATGTGCTTTTGCTGAGGTGTTTTTCCTGTTCTCACACTGTACTCCCCAAGGAGCATAGTCTGGGGGTTATTTTTTTTTTCTCCTCTCCTTCCTCATGTTATGCTGTAATTTTCTTCAATTCCTTGTCTTCCTGTCCTGTCTACCCCTTGTCATATATGTATGTTATGTATGGGCAGGTTGATGGCTAATTTCGCTGGTACTAGTGACAATAAAGGGCTACTACTACTACTACGTACAATACATCACGCGCAGATCTCGTGCACAGAATCATTCAGCGCAAAATGTATTGTCAACACTGTTCTGTGATTTCTTGGTAAAATAGCTTAGAATTTACAGAGTAAATATATATTTAAGTACTGAGAAAATATATTAATCCCACAGCTTCACTACTACTATATGGGTAGTAGGATTAATTCATGCATTCATATGAATGTAATCTTTACTCTACTACTTATCTGTATCTGTATCTGATTTAGAACGAGCAGGAATCTGTGATAAATATAACGACCCAAAGACTAAAGCACTGATAAAATAACCTGTTATAGGTGCAATAGTCATGTGGGCAGCTCTGTGTCATATTTCATAGCTGTGCACAAGGCGTTTGTCACAGCTCCAGACTTATTTGTACATTAATGACGTCATCAGTGACTAGTCGACTTCGACTTGACTTTCATCACATAAAAGTCGACTTTAAAAAATCAGAAGTCGTTCAAGCCCTAGTGCAGAATACCTACCTGCAACAAAACTTCTCTCAGCATTGAAGGATACAATGTCTTATCTGAAAAAGCATCTTGAGGGAAGTTGTTCTTGATGTTGAATCAAGAACAACTTGAATGGTTGTTGAATGGTTATCATTACGTTTAATATTTCTAAGAATTTAATTGAAAAATGACACCAAATTCTCCTAGAATTCACACTTTGTATTCAGTAACAGATACTTTTTGCAAGTCTTGTCTTTTTAAGAGTTTATGTAATTTTCAGGTTTCTCTGTGATCATATGGCAAAATTATAAAAACGGACATATCTGTATGAACAAAATGGTCAACTTTAACTGAATGTGATTTTAAACGTTATAACAGTGATTTTATAACGTCTCAAATGTTCAACATTTCTTTTGATAATTATTGACCTAGAGAGTCTAGAGAATAGTTCTGCACTGATTTGATTGATTTTGAGTTAAAAACTGAGGGCTAGTTTACATTTTTTTTTATTATTTTTATCTCAAATACTTAAAGAACAGTTTGATTGACAGCAGTCATCCTAGAGGCAAAGTTGTTCAGGATGAGGAGATATATAATATGACATGAAGATCTTGTGTCTGTGTGAATATATATATATACAGTGGGGCAAAAAAAGTATTTAGTCCGCCACCAATTGTGCAAGTTCTCCCACTTAAAAAGATGAGAGAGGCCTGTAATTTTCATCATAGGTATACCTCAACTATGAGAGACAAAATAAGAAAATCACATTGTAAGATTTTTAAAGAATTTATTTGCAAATTATGGTGGAAAATAAGTATTTGGTCAATAGAAAAATTTCATCTCAATACTTTGTTATATACCCTTTGTTGGCAATGACAGGTCAAATGTTTTCTGTAAGTCTTCACAAGGTTTTCACACACTGTTGCTGGTATTTTGGCCCATTCCTCCATGCAGATCTCCTCTAGAGAAGTGATTTTTTTGGGGCTGTCACTGGGCAACACAGACTTTCAACTCCCTCCAAAGATTTTCTATGGGGTTGAGATCTGGAGACTGGCTAGGCCACTCCAGGACCTTGAAATGCTTCTTGAAGCCACTCCTTCGTTCGGGCAGTGTGTTTGGGATCATTGTCATGCTGAAAGACCCAGCCACGTTTCATCTTCAATGCCCTTGCTGATGGAGCAAGGAGGTTTTCACTCAAAATCTCACGATACATGGCCCCATTCATTCTTTCCTTTACACAGATCAGTCGTCCTGGTCCCTTTGCAGAAAAACAGCCCCAAAGCATGATGTTTCCACCCCCATGCTTCACAGTAGGTATGGTGTTCTTTGGATGCAACTCAGCATTCTTTCTCCTCCAAACACGACAAGTTGAGTTTTTACCAAAAAGTTCTATTTTGGTTTCATCTGACCATATGACATTCTCCCAATCCTCTTCTGGATCATTCAAATGCTCTCTAGAAAACTTCAGACGGGCCTGGACATGTACTGGATTAAGCAGGGGGACACGTCTGGCACTGCAGGATTTGAGTCCCTGGCGGCGCAGTGTGTTACTGATGGTAGCCTTTGTTACTTTGGTCCCAGCTCTCTGCAGGTCATTCACTAGGTCTGTGGTTCTGGGATTTTTGCTCACAGTTCTTGTGATCATTTTGACCCCACGGGTAAGATCTTGCGTGGAGCCCCAGATCGAGGAGATTATCAGTGGTCTTGTATGTCTTCCATTTTCTAATAATTGCTCCCACAGTTGATTTATTCACACCAAGCTGCTTACCTATTGCAGATTCAGTCTTCCCAGCCTGGTGCAGGTCTACAATTTTGTTTCTAGTGTCCTTTGACAGCTCTTTGGTCTTGGCCATAGTGGAGTTTGGAGTGTGACTGTTTGAGGTTGTGGACAGGTGTCTTTTATACTGATAACGAGTTCAAACAGATGCCATTAATACAGGTAACGAGTGGAGGACAGAGGAGCCTCTTAAAGAAGAAGTTACAGGTCTGTGAGAGCCAGCAATCTTGCTTGTTTGTAGGTGACCAAATACTTATTTTCCACCATAATTTGCAAATAAATTCTTTAAAAATCCTACAATGTCTCTCATAGTTGAGGTATACCTATGATGAAAATTACAGGCCTCTCTCATCTTTTTAAGTGGGAGAACTTGCACAATTGGTGGCTGACTAAATACTTTTTTGCCCCACTGTATATATATTTATATATATATATATATATATATATATATATATATATATATATAGACCCCCACACACACGATTGTAAAGCGCTTTGGGTGTACAACAATACACAAAAAGCACTATATAAATGCATCATTCATTCATTCATATATATCATTTTTTTGCCATTTGTGGTCATTTACTATATAAGTAAAGCTTGCAAAAGTAGGTTTTTAACGTATTTGTGAGTATTTAGTGAGCGATTTGAGGCAAAGTTGCTCATAATGAGAAGATATATCGTATGATATGAAGATCACGTGTTTGTGTGAATTTATGAACATATTATATAATTTGAGGTCATTTTATACAGAAATATTTTGAAGCATGTTTTCATCCAGTTTCATTCAGGTTTTGAGTTTCCGTTCAGGTTTTATAGGCTTTTGGGTATTTTTTGACCATGCCCCTTGTCTAAATGACCCAGTTAAAGGTAACCAAAGAACAAAATTCTTTTGATAATGATTGATCTAGAGAGTCTCTACTCTACATGCCTGGTGTCCTTCAAAAGCCTTAAGTAGCTCAAAACAAAACCCAAGGTCTCTTCAAATAAAAACAATTTGGATGGGCTATATAATCCATTAAAGTTGGCCTTCTCCTGATGTGCTTTCAGAAAGTGAGGAGAGTTTGGAGCTCAGAGTTCAGTGACATTCAGTGGGTAGGGGTGGGCAGCGTTAAGGCATTTATCAGTGGCTCCACAGACCTCAGGTAGCTCAGAGAGCAGCCGACCTAAAGTGGAGGTGGCAGCCAACCAGAGGCTGTCAGCTTTGCCAAGTGAGAGATAAGAAGCTCGGACAGCAATGCCTGGCAGGAGTTGCAGTGTTCTGGAGTGTCACAGTCCTTCAGAATAGGTCTTCCAGAGCTGTCTCTGCCAAGTCCCCATCATGCTTTAGTCACTGTATAGTCAGGTGGGATCCTTGCTAATCCGGCTAGTGATCCCACTCGTTCTGTACCTCGGCCCCCCTTGAGGGCTTAGTGGTCCGAGGCCTGTTTGCAGGTGCATTTGGACAGGAGCCGAGCCAATTAGTGTGAAGCTAGCGGCTCTCTGAGAGGGCATTGTGCTGAACAAACCTTCCCTGTGTGCTTTTTTTCCCTTTTTTAAAGAACCTTCAAAAGTACTTCTCTACCTAGATTTAACTTTGGACTCATAACTTTCAGAAACAAGAAGGTACAAATATATACCATTTATGTACAAATATGTACACTTTAGGTACTAATAGGTTCTAATGTGTATATGCTTTTTGAGTGTACAATACAGAAAAATGTGACCCTGGACCACAAAACCAGTCATAAGTCACACAAATATATTTGTTGCAATAGCCAACAATACATTGTATGGGTCAAAATTATAGATTTTTCTTTTATGCCAAAAAATAATTAGGATATTAAGTAAAGATAATGTTCCCTGAATATATTTTGTAAATTTACCACTGTGTATATATATCAAAATACATTTTTGATTAGTAATAAGCATTGCTAAGGACTTAATTTGGACAACTGTAAAGGCGATTTTCTCAATATATTGATTTGTATGCACCCTCACATTCCAGATATTCAAATAGTTGTATATCGGCCAAATATTACAATCATAACAAACTATAAATCAATAGAAAGCTTATTTATTCAGCTTTCAGATGATGAATACATCTCAATTTAAAACAATTGACCCTTATGACTGGTTTTGTCCAGGGTCACAAATAGTTTATCATATAAACATATCTATATACAGTGCCTTGCAAAAGTATTCATACCCCATCATTTTCACGTTTTATTATGTTGCTGCCTTATGTTAAGCTGCTTAAAAGTAGTTTTTTTCATATCAATCTACACTCCATACACCTTATTGACAAAGCAAAAACAGAATTGTCATTCAGCCAATCACAGTGGAGGAGGGGTGGGACTAATACTGTCACACCCTGCTTGTACTACGACTGAACAACAATGGAGAAGTTAATATTGCTTGTCTCTGAGTATTTATGTCTTTACCAGATGGAATTGCCAATACTATTACAATATTATTGAGTACAATAATATTGTTATGAAAAATAATGCTTGGAGAAACATTTCATTCGCGATGCGGCTGCCATATTACTTCAGCGGATATTCCATATCATCACAACCGCAGCTGCCTCGAAAATACGCTGCCCCTCAAGCGCCACACCTGGGTGTTTTCAGCTGGCTTTGGTGGAAACGTGGCCTGATTGTTGTTACTTGCAGCTACATATACAGCCTGTGTTTTTTTTTTATCAAGTACTTTTTTATTTAAAAGTTAAATAAAAACTAAGTTACTGTACTTAAATGATAAGTATGATACATTTTCATTTAATCTTTAAGTACAGTTTTTTTAACATTTAAGTACAGTACAGTTTTTATTTCACTTTTAGGTACAATATATTTTAATTTAATAATTACGTTTTTTTATTTACGTGGAAGTAAGCATGGTGCAGTGTTCATGTTCAAACTATGTATTTACTATATTTTAAGAGGCTGGCAATAATAAATATCCTTATAAGGATTAAAACTGACTCGTTTTTTTATTTATTTTTTTACTGTGTATAGTGCTACTGAAAGTGAAAGTGACGTGACATACTCGGAATTTGTGCTCTGCATTTAACCCATCCAAAGTGCACACACACACAGCAGTGAACACACACACACACACACACACACACCGTGAACACACACCCGGAGCAGTGGGCAGCCATTTATACTGCATTTTAATGTTGGTCTTAATGGTGGTACTTGGAAAGCCAAATATTTTCTGAGGTGGTACTTGGTGTAAAAAGTATTTTTACAACCACTGGATTAGAGTATTAAAAACTTGAAAAGTATTTATTTAAGGTACATTTATAACAAATAAAATGTGGGATTAATTGCGATTAATCGCGAGTTAACTCATGACAATCAAGTGATTAATCGCGGTTAAATATTTTAATCGATTGACAGCCCTAATAATGATCAATTTCCAACATACTGGAATTTTTATATTATTCTGATATATGACATTTATTTTGTTACAATGTTTTACATGACATTTTATTACTTGCATTATTGTTGTCATTGGTATTTTTGTTAATAACAAATGTTTTGGGATATTAAAGAACGTCTCAGGTTACCTATGTAACCATGGTTCCCCGAGTGGGGAACGAGACACTGCGTCCCCTTCATGGGAACTTCGAAATGCCTCCCCTAGGGGTCGCTATGGGGAACGTTATACCCACGCCGCCATGCTGAGGGGAGTGCAAGCCAATGTCGCGCAAAAGGCGAGCACTAAGCCAACTCTACCAGGCTGAGGGAGTTGCCCCTGGGACGGTTGATTCTGTCAGTGACATTATCCCCTTTGGCCAAAAGCCGATCTGCATACCTTAAGCACTTACCTGCTAGGTGCCGGGATTACCAGACCCAGGGTACAGCTCACAGGCTTGGAATCAGATTCCTTTAAGGGGATATGGCCAAGCACTTAGTGGTAGCAGCTAGGTCCTGGCCGGTCACCAGGGGCCACCGCTTGCTCTGCATGAGCTTGCTGAGGGAACTGTCTTAACAGATCCTTTGGTAGCTTTACACACTTTTTTTAACCCAAATATTGGGGCAAAGGGAGTGGGGCCCAAGGCACAAACCGGGGCTTGACCAGCTCAAATAAGGGCACGAAGCTGCGTGGGTAACCCTACCCTATGGGATTTTTAGAAAGAACGCAGAACATTCGATGTGCGAACTTACCACTGGGTGGATTTTAGAAAAGTGCCCAAAGTCTAGCATGTGCACTTACCATAACATGGATTTTAAAACCTGGGCTTGACCAGCTCAAATAAGGGCACGAAGCTGCACGGGTAACCCTACCCTATGGGATTTTAGAAAGAACGCAGAACATTCGATGTGTGCGAACTTACCACTGGGTGGATTTTAGAAAAGTGCCCAAAGTCTAGCGTGCGTACTTACCATAACATGGATTTTAGAAAGAACGCAAAACACTTGATGTGCGAACTTACCACTGAGTGGATTTTAGAAAGTGCCCAGCACTTTAGCGTGTGCACTATTATATTTTTGGTATTACGTTCTATGGCTCGGGAGCGGAGAACTACTCATTCCTTGGAGTGAGAGGGAACTCAGACACTCAGAAGGGAGCGGCATACTCATAGATGACCCTCTATGGTGAGGAGAGCAATGCTAGCTCGACCAACAAGGCGAGCGACCTATCACCGAACTCTGGAGAGCGGAGAACTCATTATTCAGAATGAGAGGGAACTCAGACGCACAGGAGTGGGGCCCAAGGCACAAACCGGGGCCTGACCAGCTCAAATAAGGGCACGAAGCTGCGTGCGTAACCCTACCCTACGGGATTTTAGAAAGAACACAGAACATTTGATGTGCGAACTTACCACTGGGTGGATTTTAGCGAGTGAGCTCTGGGGAGCGGAGAAACACATCCTTCAGAATGAGAGGGAACTCAGATGCCCCGAAGGGAGCGGCATGCTCATAGGTGACCCTCTATGGTGAGGGGAGCAGTGCTAGCTCCACCAATGAGGAGCTCTGTAGAGCGGAGAACTCTTTCCTCAGAGTGAGGGAACTCAGATGCCCAGAGGGGAGCGGCATGCTCACAGGTGACCCTCTATGGTGAGGGGAGCAATGCTAGCTCGACCAACTAGGAGAGCGACCTATCACAGAGCTCTGGGGAGCGGATAACTCATTCCTCAGAAGGAGAGGAAATTTAGATGCTCAGAAGGGAGCAGCATGCTCATAGGTGACCCTCTAGGTGAGGGGAGCAGTGCTAGCTCTACCGACAATGAGCTCTGGAGAGCGGAGAACTCATTCTTCAGAATGAGAGGGAACTCAGACGCTCAGAAGGGAGCGGCATGCTCATAGGTGACCCTCTAGGTGAGGGGAGCAATGCTAGCTCTACCAACAACGAGCTCTGGCGAGTGGAGAACTCACTTCTCAGAATGAGAGGGAACTTAGACGCTCAGAAGGGAGCGGCATGCTCATATGTGACCCTCTAGGTGAGGGGAGCAATGCTAGCTCTACCGACAATGCTCAGAAGGGAGCGGCATGCTCATAGGTGATCCTCTAAGGTGAGGGGAGCAATGCTAGCTCGACCAATAAGGAGCGCTCCTAGCCTGGATCTAGTATCGACGAGTGAGGTAATCACTGCGGTAGTCACTGCGTACTCATCCATTGGTTCCTGCGCATGAGATTAGTCCCGGAGCAGGAAGTTTCCACCTAACCTCGGTCAGGTGGAGTTTACGGTGGTTGCAGGGCAATTAGAGAGGAATAAGAGGGCAGATTCCCCCGTAAGGGAAAGGAGTAGATGTCTTACTCTAGTCCGGAAGAAAGTGTCATTTAGGACACCTCCCTCAGATATTGTCTCTCTCTGACCCGAGCCTCTCTCTAGCCCTACCTGCTGGCGGGGGAGGGGCATGAGTCGCGAGACTAGCCTTCTGAGCCCATCTCTGGTTGTTCGGGCTCAGACATGGACTTTATAGAAAGCCTTATCCAGGTCTTTCAGCAGATCTGGTACGCCTGAAGCACCGCCATAGTGTGCAACGAAGCGACGGTCTGCTGCTGCATATGCCCTGCCATTTAAGCCAGATTCAGAGGCTTAAATGGCAAGGAGGGAGCCTTAAGAGAGGATGTCTCGCCCACAGGTAGCTGGCTATCGACTCTTGCACAGGGGGCATCCCCTCATAGCCATTTTCACGCATCCCCTCAATGTCAGCATAACTAGTATGCTGGAACTATGAATACGAGAAAAATTGCTTTTTCCACTCCTTCTCAACCCCCACATGGAGATTTAGGAAGAAAGAAAGGCTCGCTCGAGCTTGGGGTTTATGGCCAGAAAGATTTATTCTTATTTTTATGCTCCATAACCTCCAATAACACGTCATATGCCGTGCAGGAGGATTGAGAGGGTTCAGTCTCAACTTCCTCGCCCTCAAACATCTTCTTCTCTTACTGGGCATAACCCAGCAGAGCACTAGCCGCTGAATCTGATGATGTCAGAAAGATTGCATCATCACATTCCAGCAGCTCACTCTCGTTCTCGGCCGACGCGCGCGAAAAGGGGCGGTCCCTCTCTAACTCATCGGCCATATCCAACTGTGAACCCCACGATTTCATTCGCCTCCGTGCCTCGGCAGCGGTGGGTCCCGAATCGCGGGAAGCAGACGGCTGCCTCTCTTTCCTCGAAAAGAGTGACAGATGAGAGCGGAGCTTTTTCATAGAAAAAAACTCACAGTGCACGCAGATTTCCCCTCAAGGACATCGCGGGCCGTGCTCCTTGCCCAAACAAAAGGCGCAAAGATTGTGTTTGTGTCATCGGGTGTCAAGTAACGAGGACACGGATCCACACACTTCTTAAATGCCTTGCTAGTGCTCGCCATGATAATAGAGAGAAACTGTACTCTTACCAGAATGCACGCTTCAAACAAACCAGTCAGTGAAGACGAAGAAGAGAATGATGTGTTCTCCCGGTGTCCCTTATATTGCGGTCACACCGGTAGTGACGTCATAGGCTGTCGCCGGCCAACAAGTGGCGTTTTTATCTATGTATGCTTCAGGCATGGGTCACACTGACGACGTTCCCCATAGCGACCCCTAGGGGATGCAGTTCGAAGTTTCCATGAAGGGGAACAAATGTTCTTTAATATTTAGTTCATGATTTGTTTTTTTATTAATTACATTTAAATTAACTACATGTATTAATGTATTAAATGTTACAAGATGGGTTATGTCTACTGCCTGTAAAATAAAACAAATAAAAAAACATTAAATATTTATAATTTTATGATGTTTAATACATTTATTTTTTTAGTAATTATGTTGTTTAGTTTATTTTTTAACATTAATTGAACTATGTATTTTACACATATTTCATTACAAGATTCAGTAATGGCTTCTATTCTACTAAACTATTAAATGTTTAAACATTTCCTGCCATGGCATTCATGGTATTGTTAATCGTGCTTCAATTATGACACATCTGTAGGGGAATTACAGTTAAAACCCATGGACCAGGTATGATGAACAAAGACCAGGAGTCAGATCGCTCTTAAATAAATCAATTTACTGAAGAAAATAGTTTGCAGTTTCATCTGCAGAAGTCAGCTTCAACACTCGTGAGGAAATTCGTAGGCCGCTCGCTTACAATTCAAAATCAAAATCAATGCATAAGTCAGCACATTCTGATTGGTTCTACAACCAGATAAACTTAGACAGTTTCCACATATGGACGTAAACACTTCAGGCATATCGCCAACTGATTGGGTAGATGTCAGCAATCACGGATCATACTTGTCTTGCAGACACCTATTCCTTGATCAGGACGGCGACAGTCTTCTAACAGAAAGAGAGAGCTACCAGCAGACATACACACAGAGCTCTTATCAAGGCCGCCTAGCCCTAGCTAGAATATTATCAGTATGGTTCGTTACACACACAATATGCAGTCATCAATTTAGAGAGTAGAAGTACAGAATAAATTTGGGTTCTTTAATATCTATTTAAACACACACGTAAGTCTCAGATAATGTTGCTCCGTAGATGGGAGGTTATCCTGACCTCCTGACATGGCTCTGTGACCTTTAGGAAATAAATAGATCTTGGCATATAAAGCATAAGGTTACGCATTTCACACTTGCTGCACTGCTCTAATGAAAGACCAAAAAACGTCTATCTATAATTATTATTATAGATGGCACCACTAACTTAAGAGAATTATACAATAATCTAGGAGGTGAAATACTGATCCCTAACTTGTTTTAAGTTATTTTTTTTATCTTTGTGTTTTGTTGTTTTAACATTAAAGAATAACAATTATGTCATCTGTCTGTAGATTCTGTCATAGTGTTTTATATTTATACCATCATTTACTCATTCAAGTTTAGTTTTAAACCTGAATGAGTTTCTTTCTTCTGCTGAACATAAATGCTATTTTGAAGAAGGTGGAAAACCAAAAAATTTCTGGTCCACAGTGACTTCCAATGTATTTGTATTTGTTTTCCTTTTATCAAAGTCAGTGGACCAGCAACTGTTTAGTCCACATTCTTCAAAATATCTTCTTTTGTGTTCAGCACAAGAAATAAATGAATGCATGTTTGGGACAACATGTGAGTGAGTAAATAATGACTAATGTTAGGGTGAACTATCCGTTAATTACAGTCGGCTGCATGCTTAGTAGGTCTACTGTCCATTTACGAGCTGCACGCACCTAATATACTGGCACGCATCCGTTTGTCTCGGCTGTTTACTTTCATTTGAGGTTTAACCTCTATACATAATCTATACATAAACCTTGTGTGTTTTGACAGTATTAGCGCAAAAGATAACAGTTGAGTTATCAGGCGCTGCTAGACAGGCTTTTTCTGGCGCTCTTCAGGTGTACGATGTACGGTGTAATAGATCATCATTCGTCTGGGGTTCTCGCAACATAGTTTTCTTACTGGCAATAATCTCTAAACACAATTGAAACACATTCAAATGCATCCACACAGTGACGTCAGACAATGGATTTGCGGATATAACACTTACTTTCGAGATGGTCTTGTAATTGTTTCATTTTGATAATGGATTTGTTAACTAGAAGCATAGCAATGACATTTTGTAACAATTTTTTTTTACAAAATTAGCCCCCAAAAAACATATGGCACATATTTCTCAACTCTTATGATTACTTCTTCAATGGCTGAAACATTTTTCCATCAGTCTATAGCAGGGGTTTTCAAACTGTGGGGCGCGCCAGCACGTGTCAAGGGGGGCGCGAGAATCAATTAATTCAGAGACATTGCCTTGAGAATTTATGAATACGAGCTAGCAAACCTTCAGCCACCCACTAGGGGGCAATCTGACTTCCGCTGTTAGTCAACAGTTGCTCTCACTGTTAAAGTCGGCTGGAGTATCAGTCACGCTTTTGAAAGTGTAAGATGATTTACGGTTAGTCGTGTCAGAAATCCAACTACAGATTGGCATTTTGTTATTTCAGACACAGACATCACATTGAATCAGGTAAACTGGTTATATTTTTATGTTTCAGTATAATCACGCACGCTATACAAGCAGGGCGGTTCTAAACCATTTTTAGCTGGGTTTCAGCCCCCCAAAACTATATTAACGATCAGGCCAGTGCTGCTTCCTCAAGAAAGTGTTTCATCCTCACGTGTTTTGTCTTGTCAGTTTAAACATAAAAGTAATTTTAAGCCCAAGACATCTCAATGCGGTAGCTACTCACGCGCTGTGATAGAGCGTTTCTATGCTCGCGCGCGCCCGAACAGACAGCAGGTGAATACCAATGACTTGAGGCAGTGGTTCTCAACCTTTTTTTCCACCGGGCGCACTATGGTCCAAGTGCAAGAATCACGGGTATGTAATTAAAATAGTACGTCATCAATACAAACCAACCAGATTTATAATATTATTTATAGCCTAAATATTATGATATCTGAACGATTACATTTATTGAAATAAATAATTCTACTCACCAATAATAAAACACCTGATGCTGTCGGGAACCAATTTAGTGAAATTCTGCTCGAAATGCGTAACAGCACAATAAAGTTGACATTGTAAATTGCTGTCTGTAAGATGCGCACGGAGGCATGACACGCGACATTGCAGAAAGTGTGCGTCAAATGTAGTCTATGTTGATCCAAATATGAAAATAATTTTTGAATTTAATAATTTGAGGTTCTCTCCAGAGATGTTTTGCCACATTTCTGTAATAACTAAGAACTAATGGTTGCTGATGACTATTTGAATTAATTCTGCCAAAGTCCGCGCTTGTAAGTGTTTGTTAAATGCCTAACATTAATTACGTGAGTACAAAGGTCTGCTCATGTCTGAAAATAATATGTGAAAAACAAAATTATTTTACATAACAAAAACACTAGCTTATATTTGTTTAGTACATTTAGTACTAAAACTAATTGTAAAACTGAAAGTTAATTTTTATTTATGTTCAAGACATGAGACTGTAACATTCAGCATGGTGTGCCGCATTCGGATTCGTGACGGACCGCGGGTTGAGAACCACTGAGAGGAGTAGGCCTATCCTCGTAAGCACAGTCGGTTGTTGTGCGTGAACGTAAACAGTAAAATAAATATCAAATGTACATCAATATAACGGATCCATGCATTTCTTATGTAAATTATGTTAATCAAAAAGAGCAAAAGAAAAATAATTCGCTGTTTTAATAGCTTTAATGGATATTGTGTTTATGTTCATGTTAATAAAATTATTCGGTGTGAATACAATAATGGGGGGGGGGGCGCGAGTGAAATTAGACAAACTTGGGGGCGCATGTCCTAAAAGTTTGAAAATCCCTGGTCTATAGCCTCTCGCAACCCCTGCAAGCATTATTATGAGGGCCATTGTAGATCTGCAATCCACTCCTTCATACCCCACGTCTGTCTATCAAGTGAGGTCACTACAGAGCGTATATTTCTGACATTTCTAGTAATAAACACATTCTTTCATACAAATACTTCTCTTACACGTTCATCTACTTACTTAATCCCACTATTTCTACTTGCACTAATCTCTCTTCACATTAAAAGCTATGTCCTTTCCAGTGAATCATTCTGTGTGTCCCTCCATCAAACAGTGTCCTCCATCCATATATGCTTTCATCACACACCTTTGTAAATACCTCTCTTCCTACTACAGCTATTTCACACGTACTTTCTAAACAAAACATGTAGACAACAGCCTTAAAACTAAAATAGCATTTTTACTAACCATATTTAACAAATCATTAATATTTTATGAAAGAAACTGCATGCACTATAAGTAATTTTTTTTATGACCCTTTAGATAGAAATTGGCCTTGTTTGTTTTTACATGTCTTATACAGCTATGATGGCTCTTGGTTAATTTCGTTATATCAGAAAATGAACCGATAACAAGAAAACTACATATTCTCTGGAAGCCGGGCTAAATGAAAAAAACACCGTTATTGCATTCCTGACATGGGTCAGACCCTCAGTCACCTCACAGATACCCAATACAGACATTGTCTATAACCTAAATACTAGGATAAATACACTGGATTTACAAAAACTGTTATTTCCAATACAAAATAGAGTGCAAGAAGAGCGGCTGTAAATCCACTCATGCATTTCCCCATTCGAAGCCATATTGTGGTTTAAAACAAAATGGTAGTCTAACTTAAAATAACCCATAATTAAGTAAGACCCGTCCCACATTAAGCCACCTTTAAAACTAAAAATAAAATACAACAATATTTCCACTAAAACCAATAATAGTTCCTAATTCTTACTTAATAGCTCTTTAATTAATTTTTACTTTCACCACAGATCCATTTTCAATCATTATAGCTCAACTACAGTACTGTTCAAAATATCTGAACATAAACCTAAACTTGTCACATTTGGTCAAAATGACATTGTAAGTATCAAAGTGTATAACTTCAAAAATAGAATTTACTTGTTTACTTATTGTCATGCTTGTATCTTTGTATCATGACATTATTGTTAATCATACTCGATGCCTAATTATTTTTTAATGCACATCTTCTCAATTATCATACTGCATTACTGTGCTCGGACTAAATTCTCAGGACCTTGTATAAAAGTAAATTTGGTCCTCACTGTTTTGTCAGTTAGAAATGCTTACAGGTCAGCTACCTGATCAACGTTTTAAAAATATTTGTCATTTGGCAGTGATACTTATTAGAGCCCAAGCCAGAAAGGCGCAGGGCCCTATTGATTTCGTTAGGATTCTTTTTTTTTACAATACTGGTATTTTTGTGGGGCTTAACAACTCTTGAAAATTTGCACACACATTTGAATCTGCGGCCATTAGGATGCCACAGAGTCTGGGACCCGGGAGTGGCACAGAGGCTCTACGGCGCACCCTGGAATACCATCAGAAAACTTGATGTATAGCTCACACACACTTGCACGTATTCATATGAAACTCGGTACACATATAGATCTCCTTGAGCCGAACAACTTATGTGCTGCATGTCATGGCTCCGCCCAACAGGAAGTCGGCTAATTCAGGGCTGTTTAAAAAGCTAATTCTCTGGAATTTGAAATAATCCACCCAGGATTTTCAACAGATGAGCACCAAACTCGGTGAACAAGATCTCAAGACATTGGGGATGCTAAATTGCAGAGGGATTTTTGATATCTCGAGCGGTTTGCCCGTGGCGAGGCGATGAAGTTACGGTGAGAATTGAGAAACAGGAAGTGTCTAATAAAGTCCACATACATTGTCTGATTTTGATCACACTTCAGTGGTTTGTTCGGTGTATGAAGCAGATTGCATCAATGTGACAATTATGAGTTAGATAAATTACTAGTTATGTAATTTCATAAATTATGAGACAGATAAATTACTAGTCATAGGACAAGCAGCAATACAACTGTTTAACTATTCAAAATCATTACTTATATGACATCTGTATTGTGATCTTAAAGACTTCATGTTTTTGTTTTTTTTCAACAATAGCCCCTAGATTGTTATTCATTATTTTTACTATCTCTTATTTCATAAATGCATTGGGCAGTTGAAAATTGTAACTACCAATTGCCCTCTTAATGTATTATATCTGAAATGTCCTTTGACATCTCAGTGTCTATATGATTTGACTGAAACCCAGTGCTTTACTAAAATAGCTTGTTATCACTATGAGATAGGCTCAGATAACAGCATTTAGCTGACTTTGAATGAGAGAGAGAACTCTGAGGGATTCAGGACTGGTAGCAATGCATTTTCATTCAATTTCAACGTAATTTCATCCTACTGTTGCTTTACATTAGCTCCTTCACAGCCAAGCACAAATAATTAGCTGTTATCCATCAAAATCCTCTCTACTTCTTCATCTCATGTACTGTACATGTATGCAGGCTGTTTTGCCATACAGAGTAACTTTAGTTTCATGTGTGCTGCATAAGCAGAAACCTGTACAATTCTAAAATCAGCACATTGACTCTCTCTTTACCCAAAGGGAGTGTGTCACAATGGCTCAGGCTGTGGTATGAATTTCATTCGGAGCAGCATGTGCGATAAAGCCAAAATGGCTGCCAGTCTGGAAAGGCCCTTAAAAGCAAAACAGTCAACTGATCGGACATCACAGTCGCTCTGTTTTATGTGCTTTAGTTTGTGTCCAATATGAAGTGAAGTGAAGATCTGTGTTTGATTTGTCTTCTGTGTCTAACGTCTCTCGCTCAAGGACAGAGAACATCTTTTCGTTGTAGATCTCAGTCCCCAGGGAACTTTAAATACAGGGTTTTTGAATACTGCCTCAGCCGATGACTGTAAGGACAAGGGAAGCCATTAGTGTGGAGATGTATGAGAATGTCTTGAAGGAGTAGAGTTGGTAGGAAAGCATTCAGCTTAAAGTCGCCATGAACTTGCATTTTAATCATACTCCCAGATGGTGGTTTGTAAGGTGGAGACGTGTGATAAATTCCTCATGACCACATTGGGCAGCTGCTCTGCCAACCTGCTACATATCAATTGAGCATGTGAACGAGGAGGAAAAAGCCAATTACATAGAATTTGGTCAAAATATGCAGCATCATGTGTTGTTTTTTTGTGTATTGGCTTAACTCTTGGAGGTATCCATCTGTTTTATTTGCGTGACTGTTTGTATTTGTGTACTGTAAAAAAGCAATTACATAGGCCTATTATTCTGCATGCAGAGATTTTTGAGTCATACGCTGGAAATGTGAATTATTTTGAATCTATATTATTTAAAAAAAACACTTAGTAGACTAAAAATATTTCCAACTAGGCAGTGTTGCCTGAACAATGAGTTTCATATTGAACAATTTGTCAAGGGTTTTTCAGTTTCCAATATGCTTTGCGTCATAAATAAATGATGCACATACTTTTATAGGAAGATTATTGCACCATTTGCTGCCTTTCTGTTATTTATTGTCACTTTTAGTTATCTGTTGAGTAGTTATATTAAGAGTTCATCTTATTTATTTATTTTTTGTTGATTGTCACCATTATTGAGCACTCTCTCTAATATATATATATATATATGTATATGCTCCGTCCATATAAGCTGCGAATGCTCTGCATACCCAGGCCGAATGAGTTCACGGCTAATTAATATAAATATGATTATAAGTTGATACCTTATCATTTGAGATGTGACTTAAAGCTTAATAAAGTGTTGGGAATAAGTAGGTGAAATTATTTATATGAAAACAACTGTAGTTTTCTCTAAATCTACGTCAGAGATGGAAGCTTCCGTGGCAAGCGGATTCTCCGCAGCTTTGGCGCCTCCGCTCTGTTGCTATGACTCCTGGGGATTGTAGCGCATTCTCAACGATTTGCTGGTATGCGTGTGATTTCATGCGCGAGGTAAGCTGTCCGCGATGCGCTCGCCCAAGCGGAAAAATTTGCTGTTGCTGTCAGATCTCGATTGCCAAAAATGACATTGTGTTTGATGCAAAATCAACTCGACAAAATCATATGAAAAAAAAAACACCTTAACTGTGTATTTTCATGCTTTCTCAAACAAAGCAAATTTTGAAAGTCCATTAAAAACATATCTGATCATAGACAATGTTGAAGACGTTATTGTCAACACGCTTTAGAAAATAATACAAAAAAGTTTATAAAAATGTATATAAAATTTGAAATAATTACAAACATCAGGAAAAAAATGGGAAACAATACGTTTGTTTTACGTATACTTTTGTCGCTAACAGTTAAAGTCCTTCTGTGATTGTATTGTTGTTTGCAACAATTATTGTCATCTGGTTGGGTGTTTTAACTCCTATTCACAAAAAAAAAAAAAAATCATTCGGTTGATGCAGATACGTGTGGATGCAGATACCGAGGTAATCCCCCATCTCCCCACGCTCTGAATATTACGTAGACGACCATAACGTAACTACGTGTAAAAACAAATTGCCGGGTTTTACTTGGAAAATCAGCGGTTTTCTAGCATTCGAATAATTCTGAGTTTATATCACGCAATTCTGAGAAAAAAAGACCACTGTTCCCTCTAAGCTGCGGGCGCACGGCCATGCACTTCTTCTGCCACGCAGAGAAATAATGTGCCGCGCACACGCAAAAAAATTAGTTGGGAAGCCATTTGATTGAATTGTAAAAGTTGTAAAAACTAAAAATTCGCAATGCTCGGGCAACCCACTATATAGTTGATGTCGCTATAGAGTTCGAACCGGTGAATGCAAGTTTCATGGAAAAACTGAAAGCAAATGATGTGCGCCAAACGAGTCGCCGTAGAAACCGAATACTTCATTGGTTGCAATGACATGTGAAATAAAACTTACTCGCGTATTAAAGAATAGTGGCTTGATTAAGTGCTTAATATAGCGGAGGATGGGCACAGAACTGTAACAGAACTTGTAATCACACAGGTGTATTGTGCAAACTACGCTTAATAGGAATGTTTAGATAGCTATATAAAAATTCACATTCATGTTTTTTGAAAATATTATATTATAAGGCCTATATCATTGTCACGAATCCGGTTCATGGGCTTCCCTTAACTCACCACCAGAGGTCACTCGCTCACCACATGGACTCTTGCACTACATTCACTGTTGCACTCCACCTCAGACTACAATTCCCATCACCCATTGCACTGACGATACAAGCACTGAACACACAGCTGATTGCACTGATCCCATGGACTTCCTCTTCCTCTCTGCCGAGTATTGTTTAGCATTTAGCATTCTCCTAATGTTAGCTACGTAACAAGCCTTTCCGTGTTTGTTTTTGTGTTCACTCTCCAAGTGTTAGCTGCTTTACGGAGCCTTGAGTGTCCATTTCCGTGTCTCATTTTAGTTTAGTCTTTTCGTGTTGGCTTGTTGTCTGGTTCCTGATCTCCTGCCTCGTACATGGATTACCCCTCTTGTCAAGCCCTCTGGATATTGTTCACCGATCAAAGACCACGCCCGTTTACTGGAGTACTCATCTGCCTTGCCCTCAATATACCTGTTTGCCAGTTGTCCTGTTTGCCAGTTGTTGACCTTGCCTGTGTTTTTGACCATGCCTAAGAATAAAAGCTTGCACATCCACTTGTTGGCACGCAGTGCCATAGGTTGCCGACCCCTGGTTCAGACCAATGCAAAAATCGGACCAAATTTTTATTGTAAATCTTAACCGGTCAATGGAAAATAGGCTACTTTGTTATCAGAAGTGTTGAGATTCTGTGTTCTGTTCTGTGTTCTGACTCATTATATATAAAAAAAAGATTTAAATGCTGAACTGTTATTTTATTTACAAAATTGTCAAAACTTTATTTGAACATGTAGTAGCCTACATGTTATTCATTTTTTAAGTAAAAAATCCGGCCATCATTTTTTAAATGTTGTTATTTCACTGTTTATGCGAAGAAAAAGTACATAGTACTGCTAATTTTATTTGTTGACTTTTGTCATCAAATGATGCTAAAATTATTTCAGTGTACTTTTTTAATATTTCTCACTTTTAACTTTTAACAATGGCGTGTATAACAGGTTGGACTGATACATTATTTAAGAGATTTAAGTATGGGAATAATATGGGTAGCTCTCAGCCGCTTTCATTTTTTAAAAGTAGCTCCCAAATGAAATAAGGTTGGAGACCCCTGGTATAAATAGTGTTGTGTACCATAATTATTGTCAAGTGTTCATGGGATGGGTTGCCTGAGGGAAGAAACTGTTTCTGTGTCTGGCCGCTCTGTTGCTCAGAGCTCTGTAGCATCGACCAGACGAGCCTTTATATATAAGGGCCTTTGTAGCTATTTGTCACATTATTCACATATTTGCTTACATTAGTTGCTCATCATTAGCTGCACAAGCCTGCAACATTTTGAAAACGAGTTTATTACAAGTTCATTCTTGTATTATTGTAACATTATGTGGCAGTAGTTGGTCCATTACCATCACGGTGGTAAAAATATGCCACTGTCACAGC